>CM070711.1:44641434-45241434 GCA_036346275.1 Otatea glauca
AAAAGTAGCATGTTTATATCTTCCTTTTCGCCCCCTGTGTTTCTCTATAAACACCGTCAAAATAACCGTTTCATCTTAAAAATATGATAACTTACTCGAGTCACTGATGATAAGTTCACAATATTCCGAACATACATCCAATATTATGGCACTATTTCCTTTATTTTGGAGTGCAGTTTTACCACACAAAAAAAAGAAAGAAAAAAAATGAGATAAGCAGTTTTCAATCGGGGTAGGCTCTCACGTCTTTTACCAACTTGCAATTTATGGGGTCTCTAATACACGATATCTAGCCGTCGCGGTGAAGTCGGCCTTGCGGGAGTTGGAGCGCAGAAGATCATGTGTCATAGGTGTGGGACCTACATTATGAGAGGGGCATCAGGCCGTTGTGCTTAGAGCAGAAGGGCGTTATAATCATTTGGGCTTGGGCACAAAAGAAAAACTAGTGGACAAAATCCTCACACCCCTCTCTCTCTACCCCTTTTTTCTGGTCTACCCTACACTCCAGGATAACATTAACATGGATGGTCCAGTTGACAAAGTCAGCCGATTAAGAGACTCCATTTGGACCCAACAAACATCAACTTGAAAATATAAAGGCTTTTTGGTTTACTTCCGATAGTTATTAATATTTGTCTTACAAAATTTTAGTAGCGTTGATCAAATGTAGCAACTATTTGGTTTGCTACCAAATTTTTGGCAAAATTCCCTTCTTATTTGATTCTCTAGTTCATTTTCTTGCCAATCTCTGATAAAAACATTAGTAGTCAATTTAGTGATCAAATCTTAGTAAAATTTAATTTGACAAATTTATCATCTAACCAAACATACCCATAATTTTCTCCCAATTTTTCTTGTGAATCAGAACCTAGCTAGCTAGACAAGTGGAACCTAGCTAAGCAACTAATGGTTGCGTGCGTGACCATTGCCAGGGGATTCTGTGATCGTGCTGCATTTCCACACGGATTTCAGGGGACAGGGGGTGCTATCTTAATCACTGGAGTACGTAAATAAATAATATTTTCTTCCCTGGAGCTTTGTGTTGGTACTATGTACATGAGGTCACATCACCCAATTCTCGTGCAGATGTTGTGCTTGGGCGTAGGGTCGTCGGATATAGGGGGCCTGTTTTGTTCCAGCAGCCATGAGAAATTTTTGCCCATACATCCCGGAGACATGCAAGCTGGACTTTGTTTAGTTGGCGTACTGGGTACTCGTCTCCGAAACTTTGTTTTTTATTCTTTGTCCAGTTTTTTTAAAAGTTTAGCACGCGTTCCAACAAAATTGTAAATATACCCCTTTTTACTGTAGAAGCAGCAGTAAGCATCTACCGCATTTTCATATCATGAAAGGTAGGGATGAAAATAAATCAGATAGTTTCTGACCGGTCCGGATAAATTTCGGATACGGATTATGTCAAATCGGATTTTGTCGGATGGTATTAGATCGGATACGATACGGATTTTTTTAGATACGGATACGGATTCGGATAATCTAGATATTGATGGGCCGGATATCCGGATATGCACGTGGGCTAGGCCAAGGCTGCCCTTTTGGTCAAAAAAAAAAGTTTGTGAATTTCAAAATCGTTTTCTAATTTAATTAATCCATAAATCAAATTTTAATTATTAAAATTGGCAAACTAGCTCTAAAAATTACGATTTTTTGGGAAAGTTCCTAACACAATCTATTATTTAAAAAAATATTTTTAATATTTTATCAGATTTTAAATTTCTTAAAAATTCAAATATTACTGTCCTTAATAGGAAATATTTTAAATAAGTAGCTAAAAATACATAAAAACTTATAAATACATAATCCATTATTTTATACATAGTTCAATAAAGAATACAAATCTTGGGTCATTATATGTTCTTCATGAATATTGGAATCAAATAAACTAGTTTCATTTTTTGCTCATTTTGTGTGTACAATCTGGTTTCGATCCCAATTCGCTCCGTATCTGTATTCGATATTATTCGTATTTGTATCCAGACTATTCGTATCTGTATCCGAAAAAATGAAAACAAATATGTCGAGCTATTATACGTCCGTATTCGATCCGTTTTCACCCCTAAAGATGCGTGGACCTGTGACGGTCCCATACTGTGCAAATGTGCCAATTTGGTCAAGGCTTCCTCCTCTCGCACGCCTGGCCCGACACAACACCAAGGTTCCAAAAATAAAAAAAATTGCTTAAAAATCGCGATTTGCGACCATATCAGTCTGGCTCGATATTTGCAACCGGTCGGTAAATCGGTCCAATTCAAATTTAAATTCAAAAATTCGAAAATTTGGAAAAGTTATCCAAAAGTTCTCTAAAATTAGTATTAATAGCTTTTTGATATCTGTGATGAATTTTTTTGAAAAACTAAATTTGGGAGACGTTTTTGAGCAAATCCGAATATACAATATAGGAAAAAGAAAAAAAAAGGGCAAAGCAATCAGCAATTCCTGATTTCATTGAGCTACTAAATCATGTTATAATTTTTTTTTGTGTGGTCCTGAAGCAATGCTAATGATGTTGTAAAATTTTCAAATGATGATCAAACCTGTGGAGTTTTGTAAAATAATGAAAGTTCTACTATCTTTGCATATGTTCTTCAGTTTTTGAATTTCTAGGGGCAATAAATGAAGCCTAATATTTCTAAAAAAATTACTACATGATCCTTGAGAACTTTTTATGATACCATTAAAATTTCAAATAATTATCAAGCTTGTAAATTTTTATAAAAATATGAAAGTGTCTATGTTCCTTTTCATTAATTGTAGTTTTTGATTTTTCCAGAAGCACTAAATGAACTCAAAAATTATGGACATTTCTCTGAGATATTTATATATTAATTTAGATTTATTCACATTTTTTCCAATTTTTCTTGAATTTTTTTCTAATTTTCCTTGAGTGTGCAAATTTTTTATGTAATTTAGTCAAAAATCAGACAAAACTGGTCGATAATCGAACAAAATCGATCAAAAATTGGTTAAACCATCGGTTTTTTTGCTGATTTTTTGCCACCAAATTTAAAAATTTTGATTTTGCAATTCGTTTGATTTCTATTATTTTTGATGAAAATCGGTGCCGAACGGTTGTCAATTTTCCAAGTCAGTTTCGTAAGGTAAACCCTGCACGTGCCATCGTTAGCCTCGCTCCGGCTGCCGATTTGGGACGCCTGGTTCGGGCAGCTGGTTGTTAGCAAGGTTCCTCCAAGAGTCCAAGTGGGCTTCCGATGCAGCCGGTCGTCGTCGACCATACCATCACAGTCGCAGCCACACGCAGTATTGCGCGCCGACTCACCGAACGCCAGCGCCATCATCGAGCAGCAACTGTCAGTCGTCGACCAAAGCCCCGTCGAACTCCACTGTTGCTTGGTCCTCGATTCGGGATTAGCGCGCTCTCCCTCCTGTTTCTTTTTGAAAAAAATTGATGACTTGTCTTATTTTTCCAATGAACTTAATGATTTATCTCATGATATCTCATTGATACGAGTCATGTCACTGAGATATCATAGAACAAATCATCATTTCCCACTTAAAGAAGCAAATGATCAAATCTCCCTCTAGATGGATCGTTTTATGCTTCGTTTGTTAATCTTGTATTGGCATTCTCCTATTAGCATCTCCTATGTTTTAATTCTAGATCTGTCGATGCGCCTAATCAAGCAAAATCATCGGATTCTCCAACTGCTCTCGAGCATACATTTTTATGACACAGTACTTAGGTCACCAACCAAACAACCCTATAGACGGCTAAGGCTCCTCTAGTCTAGCTAGAGTTGCATCTCCAAAACACTCTATGTTAATGAATTCATTGCTTATCTAGCCCCCCTTACCTCACGAAAGTGCCTCAAATCGATCCCTTATCTAGCCCTTGTACTTCTTTTTTGCAAATCTAGCTCTCACACATGCATTTACGAATTTAGCCCCTCCCCACCGGGGAAGGTGCAACAGGCGACACCTATCCTATACCACACCCATGGAGCACAGAAGGTCGCCGGTGCTACGGCAAAGAGACATATCGTGGAAGGAGCTCACGACACCTCATGGGAGGAGACGCTACTATGTCCGGAGAGCGCAAGAGACGCCATGCTCAGGTAGCATAAAAAGGATCCTGCCGCAGTGGGTCATGCGCTGCTCCCACGGTCGGTAAGCTCTCGGGGCTCCGATGACCTTACGCGCTCTTTGGGTAAGGCAGCGGTGCCGCGTCTTCCGCGGTGATGGAGGGGCTAAATTTGTAAATATATATGCGAAGAGTTAGATTTGCAAAAATTAAAACGAGGTACAGAAGCTAGATAAGCGATGATTTTGATATTACTAATGAAAGAAAACAAAAATACCTTTAATGCATTGAATTTTTCCCCGATTTTTTTACGCGGGCTTGGGAATCTTGTTTCGCTGGGATCGATCGAGACGCGTCAACAACCGCTGGGCGTTGCAATCCCTCCCGTTTTGCTTCAGATGTTTGGTAGAAGAAACATACATACATTCATGTCTTCGTACTGATCCAGCTGTACAAATTTGCAAGTATGTACCCGATTACGTGCAGTGGCGAGTGGCGTAGAAGCTTTTTGCGTAACAGCCAAAAACTTTAAGAATTTATATGGAAGTCCAAATAATTGTAAAGATGCTAACGCAATTAACCCAACGCAACGTGTTAGCCCAGGGCTTTTAGCTAGCTTCAACATTTAAAAGCTAGTAAGCCTCTAAATAGCTTAACTCTTAAACAACTTTTGACATAAGCTAAAAGCCATATGTAATTAATAAAAATCAAAAATTGAAAGTTGGACTGAACCTATTTTTACAACTCATTGTCGAGGAAAATTAGTTATTTGGCAAATGGTTTCTTAAAAAATTATAGCTACTTTTTAAAGAAAAACAACTTTAAAAAAAGCTACGGCCGCTTTGTTTAGGGGTTGTTTGTTTTTGCTTTTGATTCTAGATTCTGGCCTTAAAAGCAGAATAAAAAACAAACTGCCCGATTCTAGAAATTGATTCTCACAATCCAGCCCACCTATATACACTAGAATCTACAATTCATTTTATATGTGCTTTTAAATTTCAATTTTTAAAGAATCAGTTTCTCTGTAATCCTAATTTAGAATTAAACTTTTAGAGAATTCAAAGAAAAAATAAACGTGCTTTAAGATTATGTCTTACGTGCACTACGAGCTGCGCACTGAGTACCGGCCAGATGAGCTTCCCGATACAATTTGGTGGGTTGGTCGCGTGTCACTGCGTCCACATCGATCCGTGTGCATGTGTAACGTACATACGTACACCGTATCTCTATCGTATTAGGAGCATTCAACTACCGCATGACATGTATCTATATGTCCGTCGATAAAGAAATGAAACAAAGTCGGTGGCAACATGGGCGTCAAGCCATAGAAGCATGATTGGATGTTTGGTGTGGGAAAAGCCTGCGTGATTTTTACCTTTCATCGATCTAACTCAAAATTGTCTATTTATTGTACCACGTAGACAATGTCATACTACGAAATAGGATAAAGATGTTATTTGAATTGGAATGCAAAGTTTACGGGATTAAATATCTGGTTTCACAGTTTGATACGCTAGATAAACTTGTAATCAAAGTTCAAAGTGTTATATAGACTCACTCGTGTAAAGAAATTGAAACCGGTGCCATTGAGGACGCTAGCTTAGGGATTGAACAGGCCATTCTATCAAACCGCACATGCTAGGAAATCAGCGTAGCGTGTAGCAGTTGATCGTGACCGTTGACGCTCGATCGAATGGCTAGAAACGAAGAAGAGGAGATAATATGGTCGGGTCAGAGGCTACGGTTTTACCCATGCCGGCCGGCGGGTCGCGCGCGTCCATCAGTCGTGCACAGCATTGACGTGAGCCCCCCAATTTGAGGGGCACCAAACTGTACATGTAGGACATAGGTCCATATATATATACCTGATGCTAGCTCGCTTTACCTGCTTAATCTTGACGTTGGCACTAATGTGTAGCATATATACTCGCAACCATTGACCAGAACAAATATTATCCTGCTTTCCATGTCGTAGAAAATGGAACAAACGTAGCCACAGAAGAAACCGGGCCTCTTGTTGACAACGATTGATTCCTCAGTAGTGAGGGCAAAGAAAAAGGAAACCCGAAAGCAACATATTGAAGTGGAGGATCCCGTAGGGGCTTACGCCGCTACGGGCAGAAAATCCGGGTTGAGTGTAGATATATATATTGTGATGAAGTGTAACTGAACTTAATTAGCTGTAGCTAGCATGGTACTACATGCATTAATCGTTCCTTCCTCTATCAATATGAGCCGCAGAAGCAAGCAGGGAATGGTGAAATTTACGGGATGATCGATCAAGCACAGACTGGGACAGCACAGCAGAGCACAATGCATCATCAATGGATGGGCACCTCGGAAAAGCCCAAAGATTGTCCTCTGGTCCCCGAGCTGAGCTGAGCCGAGCAGAGCAGAGCGATCGATCGATCGGTCGAGTTCCATGCACTGCATTTTGCTTGCGTCTGCATTTGCGAATGCAGCATCTGGTTCAGACATGGGGGAGGAGGACGACCAATGGAGGCCATCGGCAGCGACGAGTCACTAGACAGTAGTACTAACGGAGATACTCCTATACAATAGACCGGCGAACGGACGGTACGGATCACCTCTCCACTAATGTCTTCAATGCCTGCAGTTTAACTGCACCTGGTATATAGGAGTATATGCATGCATGGTGGGAGTAATTTACCTTTTCATTCCCAACAGAGAAAAGCTGGGCTGGTTAATTAAGCTGCTGTTTCTTGGTCCCTGATGACTCACCCGGCCACCCCAGATCAAATCGATCCATTGCAGAGGTATACTGGTAGTACCAGGCTGACTTTAGCGGCATTGGAGTTTCTCCAGCCTTTTCATACTGCTGTTGCTCTAAATTGTTTCATTTTGTTCTGCTAGCTGGAGCTGAAGCAGTTCTCATGGGGGACCATGTTAGCAGATTTTGCATGCACCTTCCTATTGATGTCAGGAACCTATTCCAACCTTCAATCGCAAGGATTGATATCAAAGTTACGGCCTTTTTCAGTTTGAAGGAATGATGCACCAAGTGAGGATAAAACCCACCATTTTCACTCTGAGCTTGCTCATGAGGATTTTGGATGGTCTTAGATGATCTCCCACATATAATAGCAAGCAAGAACTCCAAGAAAACACTCCTCAAACGAGTCAAAAAAAGATCTACCGGTTTCTTGAGAAGAATCTAAGATCTTGTTCAAAGCTTACCTAGATAATTGGGATATAATCTGCAGAAGATTTATCCATCAATCATTCATCCTTAGCAGCATAAGATCAAGAGAGAAAGAAACTAAAAATAGATCAAATACTCAAAAAGAAAGGAGGCCAAAAACTTACGCAACAGTAAGTTCTAGAGGATCTTGTTGGGTTGGAATATACTCTAGATGGGTCCTCAACCTCTTATGCATTCTAGATCCAGTAAAAACAGAGCAAGTAGAAGGAGGTGAAGTACAACTCAAGTTGCAAGACAGAACCAAGTAAAAATGCAAAAATAAAAATAGATTTCAGAACATAGATAAACTTGAATCTTGCATTACTTAGAGAGGGATGATTACAAAGCCACACCTCTAAGTGGGCAAAACTTAATAGAGCATAAAGAAGACAAAGAACACTCCTTTAAGACTTGGTTCTGACCTTGGTTACAACCAGGGTGCCGACCCTATTCCGACCAGGGTGTGGAGACATCCCTCCACTCCTCCATTTATAGCACAACTGAGTCAATATTCACCTTTGAATAACTTCCTTCTCCCATAAGAAACCTCATCAAGGGCTGGGATTAACCCACGCACTCATACATGGGCTAACCCAAAACCCAACACTATAACAGGTTTTGACCATACTAACTTATCCGCTACTCTACCTACGAACACTTGATCGAACGATCCTCCTTGCTTGAGTAGGGCTCCAGTTAGCATCATATCCATCCACTTGAAGCATCGTCCATGCTTCATCACCTTTCATGTGGCTCCAATGACTTCCTACAAAGCCTTTCACGCGTTTGGACTCCTCCCAAATTGTCCTCGCTTGCAAATGGATCCAAACCACTTGGCACACCACATGTCCTTGTCTGCTTCACCATGACGCTTTCGGCTTCCTAAACCGTTCTGGACCTCAACTCCTCCCTGAGCCTAGTCCCGATCCACCTTGCTATTGCCCATCATGTTCATCACCAATGCTTCATACTCCGGCTTCTTGTCTTCCCGGCTTGCAACCACTTCCCGATCTCAATCATCTTCTGGTGTCCCTTGACCATTCTGGACCTCAGCTCTCCTAGCCTAGTTCTAGTTTCGCCTTTGCCTCACCATAACCTAGCCCTGTAGTTCTGCAACCAACACAGACAAGTAAACCATCACATAGTATTATTCTAGATAACATGCACAAGAAACCAGACAAGTAACAGTAATCAATCAAACATTAAAAGATCCCACTTGGGATCAATTAGAACATAACCACCTTGGTTCATGACCACTCTTCAAGTCATCACCTCCCTAGGCCATGACCCCTTAAAGACAAAGGCCACTCTTGGTTGTGACCGTTTTAGCCTATGATCACTCAAAGCCACTCTTAGCTGTGACCACTCAAGGCTACTCCATTAGGGGTCACGATCACTTCCCACGTGGTCCTTCTCAAGTGGTCTTTAGAGGTCTAGACCACTCCCACAGTGGTCTAGGTCACTCCATCAAAGGTAACGATCACTTCACAAGTGGTTTTTAGAGGCCAAGGCCACTCTAACAGAGGTCACAATCACTTCTCAAGTTGTCCTTAGAGGTTTAAATCTGTAACACCCTAAAATTTGCTCTAATTTAAAATTTGGAGTATTTTTGGTTTTTGAGAATTTCTGAGAAATTAATAGAATTTAATTTTGATTTACTCATTTCTGACCTTTCTTGAATTCAATTAAATTCATGCAAAATTTTATGCAAAGTTTTATTGAAAATATTTTATTTGAGTTCCATCTATCTCAAAGTATTTTCCAGGATTTTTCTGATATTTTTACTATTTTCTTTGGCCAAAACTATTTTCTCGAATTATTTTTATTCAAAAAGGATTTAAAATCCATGAGCGATTGCTTGGGCCAAAACCTTGGTCCGCCCAAAGATCGTGCTTCGCCCACCAGCCCGCCAAAACCCTAGCCATTGCTACCGTTGGATCGGCGTGCGGTCAAGAAACCACCATGTCACTTCGTCGCCTCGCCCGTTGGATCGCTGCACGCGGACGCTCGGGATTTCGCCACGTCGCTTCTTCCTCGCGAGATCGTCGGAGCAACGGTCGCCTGCATGTCCGCCCGTTTCGCCGAGGATTGTGCACACGTCGAGGCGCTATTTAGTGCGTCGCTGCCACCCCCGTGTTGCGCACACCTAGACGCGTCTGTAGCCCTAGCGCATGCCTGCCGAGACGCCTCCGTTCGCCCGCAAAAGCTCGCCGTAGTTGTTCCCATTGCGTCGCGGCTGTTCTTCGCCGTTTCCTTCGCCGTCGGTCCATCTCCGCCGTCGCCAAGGCCACCGGAGTAAAGCCCGCCCTGAGACGCGTCGAACAAGCCAGATCTTCATGCCGGAGAAGCCCCGTAGCGCCGCGTCGCACGTCGTCTTCTTCCTCTCCGGTGAGATCTACGCCGCCGCGACATCACCGCCAGCCGAGCTTCGTCCACCGTCCGATCGCCGTCGAACGCACCAGATTCGTCCACGTCGCCACCCAACAGTAATCTTCATCTTCACTCTTCAGCCGTTGGATTGAATCAACGGTTTAGATTGCTTCGCTTAGATTCACGTCAGTTTTATTTCAGCCGTCAGTTCTAGATCATAGGGTGTTCACCTTGCCTCGTCACGTAAGTGTCGTAGCCATCGGATGCGCGCCAGTCGCCTTGGATCGCGCCGCGTGTCGCGCTGCAGTAATCCAGAGCCGATAGCCTTGGCTCATCTCGGTCGTTCGTTTTGAATCGTGCGGCTGAGATTACGCCGAACCCTCGCCGAATCAGGATCGGGCACGTGCGCACGTTGACTGGGAACCGGACCAAATCCTAACAGCCGATTTTGAACGAGCCGTCGCGATGTCGACGCGTGTCGTTGCGTAAAACCGAGGCGTCGCGAGATGGCGGCGCGGCTTTGCCGTTGGATCCGAGGGCACCGTTCGATGCGTGACGTGTGGCCGTACGGGAATCGAGGCGTCTCCGAGCCGCGCAGGCATAAGATCTGACCGTTGGTTTTAGCGAACGGTCTGGATTTTGCCGCGTGTCGCGTCGGGATTGGTTGCGCATCGTCGCTGACGCCACGGCTTGCGTCAGCTGGTGCACGCGCACAGTGCCGCTAGTCCACGGTGGACCAAAGCCGGTCGTGGACCTAGTCCATAGACCTGAGCGACGTGGCAGCCTCTGGGCATGCCACGTGTCGTGCTGACGTCATAAATATTTTTATATATAAAAATATTTCGGCCGAAATTCTTTTCTGTGCTGACGTCATCATGATGCGATGCTGACATCATAAATGCGATTTTTTAGTATAGAAATAATTCGGAAAAATCGAAATTTCTAATTTCTGTATTTTTAAATTTTATTCAAACTTCAAATGACTATAACTTTTGCATTTTAACTCGGATTTGGGTGATTCAAATTTCTAAAAATTTATAAAATTGTGATATCTTTAATGGTGAATTTTAATTGAATTTTTGAGGTCATTTAGTCTTCAGTATTAGCTATTTATTGCATATTTTATTTGTACGCGTAGACGCAAATTTGCCAGAAGGTTTCGAGGAAGAGTTCGTCGCTCAAGATCAAACTTCGGAACACGACCAGCAACTCTTTGAAGGCAAGTGATGCTTTGATCATTTTGATCCTATATTTTAAAATGTAATTTATGCTTTGAAATTATGCATGCTTTTTTTATTAAAAATGAATTTAAATTAATTTGGGATAATGTTATTAATCAACCCATTTTGTTATACCACCTTGAAATTATTAATTGTATGCCCTAAATCATTGTCACCCTAAGTCTGATTGTATTAATTGGATGTTAATATTGTGCCAACACGGGAGGCTAGACCGTGAGTAGATGCTTAGCCTTGCAACGAATCATGAGTGATCTTTTGGGAAAATGCTACAATACTGATTAAAGAAATATTGAATGTATTTTGAAAGTGGTGTGATGATGCCACATGATGAGATTGAGGTACAGAGGCCTGTGTGGTTCCGTACTGATGTTGAGTTATTGCTAGCATGTGTTGCACAATAATCAACTGAGTGGGAAATGATTTAGACTGGGGCAAGTGGCAAGAGGCTGTGTGCCAGGTGGGCCTGTGTGGCGGTGGGTTATGAGTGTTGTGAGTCTGTGTGCCACAATTGGCTGTGTGCCACTGTTGAGTGCTGGAAGTCTTGCCTTGGTTAGTTAAGGACTTCACCTTGCAAGCCTTTGATCTGAGTCACCCGTACAACCACATGTCTAGTATGGGACAAACCTAGTTGATTAGGGTTCTGATGTCTTTCCTCTGATACCTCGGGGTGACAAGCACGGGGTGTATCTCATGCGGGGGCGTGCACGTGCTACGACTTGGTGCCCATCCAACGGTGATTGACACGTCCTATACTTGGCTCTGTGTGAGGGAAGTGATAGTGAGGGTATCTGGGAGAGGTTCTTTGGTTAAGGTAGAGGTTCTGAAAAGCTTTGTTGCGGACAATCACTGTGTGGTGGCGGTGTATCTTGTGGGTAAAGTGTACAACCTCTGCAGAGTGTCAAAACTATTCGAATAGCCGTGCTCATGTAATGAGCATTGCTCGGGATTCTGATCAAGGTTAGATCTTCAAAACAAAATGTGGAAAGGTGGTCGTGTGCGGTGTTAAAATGAATATTAAGGCGTGTGCGAGAATCTTGAAGAAAAACCATTTGAAGAAATTAGTATTATTATAAGCTGTTTCAACGCTTTAATCTAAATAAGATACCGCTTTAAAAATACTGTTTGAAGCAAAAAGAACCAATTAAGACAATCCTTTGGAATAAGCTTTGCATATAGTAATAGCGCTGCATTCTGTGCATTACTTGTTGAGTGCCTTGTGTACTCACCCCTCCTTGCTTATTAACCCCAACATCGGTGGAGGAGTCGACACGGTGTGGGAGGAGAGTACGTTGAGGATCAGGGCAATTGGGGACAAGCTCGATCGGTTGCTCGTGGCAAGATGAAGGCTTCCACGACATTTATTTTTATTTCGCTGCTATTTCATTTACTCTGAATAATGTAAGCCCTGCGTGGCTGATTTTATGTAAGGAGACCATAAGGTCGTACTACTCAGTTTATTTAAGTGTTTGCACTATTTATTGTTATAACGCTGTGAATGTCTGTGATGTGCAACCCTGTAAGACTGTGTGTACTGGCGTGATCCTGGACTGGCACAGAATACACAGAGAGTCCGTATTTGCAGATTCGGGGCCCGACAAAATCACTCTAACAGAGGTTGCGACCACTTCTCAAGTGGTCCTTAGATGTTTAGACCAATCCCACAGTGATTCGTAGAGGTCTAGATCACTCCCACAGTGGTCCTTAAAGATCTAGACCACTCTTATGGAGGCCAGGACCACTTCTACAAAAGTCTAGACCACTCACATGGGGTCAGGACCACTCCTATAGAGGTCACAACTACTCCCATAGAGGTCAGGTGCACTCCTATTGAGGTCACGACCACTCCTATAGAAGTCACAACTATTCCTATGGAGGTTAGGACCACTCCTATAGGGGTAGGAATGAAAACGGAACAGATACAGTCGGATAATGGCTTTACCATATTTATTTTCATATATTTTCTCGAGTACTGATACGAATATTGATAATATCGAATACAGATATGAAACGAATACGAATCGAAACGAATACAATCACAGATATTTATCGGAATATGAAAACTCTTTAAATTATACACACAAAATGAAAAAAAAGTAATTAGTTTATTTGCCCCAAACATAAATGAAGAACACGTAATGACCCAAGATTTGTATTCTTTATTGAATTATGTTTAAAATAATAAATTATGTATTTTTTGAGTTTTTATGCACTTTTAGCTACTTATTTAAAATATTTCCCTATTAAGGATAGTAATATTTGATTTTTCAAGAAAATTACAAATCAAATAAAATCCTAAAAATAGTTTTTAAAATGCTAGATTGTGTCAGGAAGTTCCCTAATTTTTTTTTGTAATTTTTGGAGTTGGTTTGCCAATTTTAATAATTGAAATTTGATTTGTAAATTAATTAAATTAGTAAATATTTTGAAATTCAGAAACCTTTTTGGACAAAAAGAGTAGCATTGGCCCAACCCATGTGGATATTCGGATTATCCGAATTCGTATTCGTATCCGACGGATAGTGAGCTATCGAATCCGTATCCGTATCCGTATCCGACAGAAAAAATCTATATCCGTATCCGATCCGATACTATTCGACAAATATCAGATCCGACGTAATCCGTATCCAAAAATTATCTGGATTGGTCAGATATTATCTGATCCATTCTCATCCCTATATAGGGATCACGGCCACTCTAGCAACGACCACCCTAGTGGTCCTAAAGGTCACGACCAATCTAGAGTTAACAAAGGCCACGACCGCTCTAAGAAACAATCATCTTAGATGTCACAAAGTCCACGACCACTCTATAGGTCACAAAGCCCACGACAACTCTAGAAAACAACCACCCTAGAGGTCACAAAGCTTACGACCACTCTAGAGCACGACCTTTCTAGGGCACAACCTCTCTAGGAGCATGACCTCTTTAGTATCGATCACTCTAGATGTCACAAAGGTCACAACCATTCTGAGAAGACTATGACCACTCTTGGCAAAAGCCATGACCACTCAGGATAATATTATGACCACTCTGGGTAAGACCACGACTATTCAAACTAAATTGCTCAAGACAAACCAAACTCATATCAAACTCAAATTTGAGCACTACAGACTCAAACATAGTCAATAACTCATCACAAATATGGATAGACTACCATATGGTCTCTCACATAGGTACTCCTACTTTTAATTTCTGCATTTTGTATCGGCAAAAACTTATGCACATTGTGAAAGTTTTTTTTTCTCCTTCGAAGGCAAATATATTGGTGTCACTTTCATTTAGTCAATCTAGACAGTTTTATGCTCATTAACGCTCAAAGCTGGAGAAGGTTAGTCTCATACGTCGTTGACATACATTTGTAACATACTCCAGCCAGTAGTAATTTCTTTTAGGAGAGGGTGAAGGACATGAACATATCCCAATGGTACCAACTTAATCTCTCAACTTAGGGGATGTTTGGCACAGCTCCAGCTCTACGAAAATCTGTGGAGTTGGTGGAGAAGGATATTCTTAGTTTTAGAAATTTATAGAGCTGAAGCTGTGGGTACATGAAGGGGATGTTTGGCATAGCTCCAACTCCACTAAAATCCGTAGAGTTGGTGGAAAAGGGTATTCCTAGCTTCAGAAATTTATATAGCTGGAGTTGTGGGTACATTAAAGAGTGTTTAGGTGGGTCATCTTGTTTACATTTTAGACTAAAAATATAAACTCAATTCACCTTATTTTAGCCTACAAGCTCCAGATCTGATGTGGAATTGGGATCTAGAGCTCTGCCAAATAGGACCTTAATAGCCATAATTAACAATAGCTGTCCCACGTATACATCTCCAATAGTACGTGTACATTTGGCATCTATCTTATCTGTCATAAAAATCACTCGGCGAAAGGGGAGAACTCAAAACAATCAGAAAAAAGGTATTCAACCCTTCCAACTTTACAATCCGGTTCAAGTAACATCGTAACCTGGTTTCGCATAGTGGTATTGCTCGCGTGGTATGATGAGTGGGTGGTTTGTCATATAGGATTATATGCTGGGCAAGTTGAATTACAAGTGAGGCTCACATGTGCTTCTATTCTAAATCGAAATAGTGAGGGAGGGAGCTATAGGGCTTGACAAAAATGGAAGCATCATTGGGAGCTCGGCGCGAGAGAAGCTCATATGTGCCCTACCTATCATTGACTTGGCCAGGGTGTTATCATACATTGTAAAACCGCCCTACTTATTACGTCACACGGGTAATACCACTATGCAAAATCGAGTAAGTGTTATTTGAACCGAATTGCAAAGTTCGGGAGTTAAATATTTGGCTTCATAGTTTGGGGTGACAAACGAACTTTCGACCAAAGTTCGGGATGTTATATAGAATTCTTCCAACAATTACTCCCTTTGACCACAAATACATGTTATTTTGAATATTGGCACGGTCTCTTAAACATAACTTTGATCACTAATTTCTATTGTAATATATTTATAAAACCTAATAAAATTATAATATTATGAAAGTATTTGTGAAGATAAATCTACGCATATGGTTTTCATGCATCTAATTTAAATATTTAAAAAGATATTGATAGTCAAAGTTTCAAAATTTTGACTATACTTATGTCCAAAATGACATATATTTGCGACTGAAGCGGGTATATACGAAATGACCATTGAGAGTTTAGGGCAACCAAGTTATCCTTTTTTTTAGAATCAACGGAGGATTTACCTCTCCTGACTCTTTCATAACATCTCAAAATTGTTGGATGATTACAAGAGGCCGGCATTCTGCGGGGCAGCTGGCTCCTACCAGGGACAACCAGGTGATTTAGCTAGTTGTCCCTGGTGCACTGGTACTTGAAAGTTCAAGTATCGATCGACCACGGCAATCTCTAGGCGAGAACTAGCGTTCAGATGTTCGATTCTCGAGTGTTGTATCGGACGCTCGGTGCAATAATTTTTTTCAATGTGTGTAATATTTTTTTCGCGCGCACATTTTTGTTGTTATCGAAGGAAAATGTTTCATACGTAGGAAACAAATATTTCACACGTAGGAAAAAATGTTACAGAGCGTTCGAAAAAATCAGACGTTCGACTGCTAGCAATTCCGCAATCTCTATGGTCAGTTCGTTACGGAGTGATTGAAATGATTGTAGTACTTGCGAATAAGATTATGTCACTACTTGTCGCAATTTCTTTCTCTCTTTTTTTCTGATAGATTTGTCGCTATTTCTTAAGAGATGTAAGATTATATATGTCTCTACCGTTGGGATTAATTTAGAATTAATTTATTAGAAGAAATTAAAGGGGTGATATGAGACTTTGATACTATATTGCTTAACTAGGTGGAGAGAAATCAACTTATAAAGGAAGCTCATGTATGAACTCTAGTATGAGTTGGTGGCAAAGCTAGAGGTACACATGGTTAACTATGTTAGGCTATGTATACATGCACGCGCACGCATATCGTGTATTTCACGTGACTTGTGACGACGCGCGACCAAGACGTGCTAACTGTACTTAACCTTTTGCACGTTCTCGTGCGATTAGTCCATTCGGATTCTAGGAGTGGTTCCTACAATCGTGACAGTTTGATTTTCATATCACTGTGGTTTCACGAGACGGTTTTATAGGACAGACCTTGGTTTCGGGAGACGGTTTTATGGGACGGACTTTCATATAGGAGATGTCCCTATACGTGGAAGGGAGTGACAAACAAAACCGATCTCGTCTCGTCTTTCTCAGGCGATCTCTGTTTCCTCCGATACGTGCTGCTACCTGAGTCGTTCCATCTCTTCGTCTATCATGCAACAGGCGTGAGAGAGAGAAGTGTCTCTGATCCGACGCTGGCCACTTGATGTCCTACATTGGAGATCAGCAATAAGGTTTTTGGGAAGAGCCGCACCGCGCGATTGCTCGTCTTCATCTTCAATGGACGCTTTCTAGTTCTTCGCAAAGCCTACTGTAAGTGCCTCAGATTGAGTAGTTTTTGGTCCAAGCAATTTTTCTGTTGTGATTAAATCTGATGGGAATGCATGCTGCTACGATAGTATTGTTTACATCTATGTATCAGTTGGGCTATCTAGTATGCGTAGGCGTGCCTTCTTTATTAGCATGTTTTATAAATCTGTTGGCTGCTATTCATCATCTTGTAGACACAATTTTGATCTTTATATTTTCATTGCGTATCTATAAAATTAAATTAATGTTATGTTAGGTTATTGTTTTCAACATCTACTTGCAGCAATTTCCTAAGAGATGTAGGCAAGCTAGCTAGGCCGTGTGGATAATGGACGTGCAGTCTTTGGATCAGGAATATAATGCCAAAACGCATGCACTTACACAGGTTCAGATGTTCTGTGTTGAATGTTTGATATGGAGCTTTCGGCCAACTGCAAGCACATGCAAATGTTTGGCAACAGTAGCGCCTGCAAGTCTGTTATCCTCATCCATTTATTTGCATGTATTCCTCCTATCACAAATAATTGTCATGCTGAGCGTCAACATGATCTCTAAAATATAGTTTTTATCACTAATGTCTAATATAATGTATTTTAAAAATTCAAGAAAATTATATTATAAAAGTACTTTTCGAAGCAAATCTACATATATAATTTTCATGTATCTAATTTAAATATTTAAAAAGATATTGATTGTTAAATTTTTAAAAATTTGATTATATTTATATCCAAAATGACAGATATTCATGATTGGGGAGAGTATGTGCAAAATTTGTTGAGCGGTATATACGTTAATTCCGCACTTCCAGGTCCTTTATTTCCGTCACCTAGTTACTAGTACTAAAATTTATTGCGCATTATTATTAGTCTCTAAAACTTTAATAATAGTATAATCTACCATTTACACTATCAAATAAAGTACAGCTACAATTTCGATGATAGTGTGCCTAAGCTGAGCTAAGCTAAGCTCAACTGAGCTCAGTTATTAGGTAAGGTCAGAAAAGCAACAACCCTTTCACAGACACCAGAGACAAAACACACCTCTCCCTCTTTGCTTGCTTCCTTTTCATTGGCGATTGGGAGGCGACCCTGCCAAAGTTCACAAGGGAATTTTTATTTTAAATAATATAATTTTTTATTCAAATTGCAAAAATATACGTCCATCTCAAAAAATTACAAAAATATACTTTTATCGCCCCACGGGCGATCGGTGCCGCTCTAAACACGCGATATTTCCTCTGTCTGCGGTCAGTTCCTAAAAAAAACCATAACTTTTTCATATGATGTCGGATGGAGATGAACTTTATATTAAAATTGTAGCTCTCGACAGGATCTACAACTTTTGTATATAAACTTTTTCAATTTGAATCCATTTAGATGGTAAAAAATGGGATAAAATATTCAGATCTATATTTTTTGAGATGGAGGTATATTTTTGTAATTTTTTGAGATGGACGTATATTTTTGCAATTTGAATAAAAATTGTATTATTTAAAATAAAAAAGGTGTGTCAATTTGTTGGCATCTTTCTTCAGGCCTCTTTATTTAACTGGAAAGCATGAGTGAAGGTCCAGCCTTGGCCCATACACTTGAGTACCTGACACTAAAATGGTCCATGAAGCCTATCAAAGATCCCATCTACCATGGCCCTAACTGAATTCCCTATTCTAGGTACTGTACATAAGAAAGGAACCAATCCAGTGTTGTATTATTTTTGGTTGGGCCGACAGCGAAAACCTGTCAAACAAAACCCTTCTTCGAGTGCAGCACAGTTGGCAAGCTCTACACTATCTCATCCATGCTGCTCATCTCTATCTCTCTCTCTCTTGCTAGCTTAATAGTTATCTTTGCACTGTGCTTAATTATTCTAGACTATGGATGGCTTAGCGCCCTAGATTGGGCAAGCTGGACGTGCGTGGGAGATGATCGAGGAACATGTGCGTGTGTTGGTGGATCACGAGGAGGAGATTGGTGTCGTCGGAGGACGCTGCGCCGTCGGGAATCGCGAGCCAGGGAGAAAAGATCGCCGTCCTGCACTGTTTGTTGCAGTCACATCCTCGTCAGATTAGTTTGTCCACACCCCCCTTTATTCACTCCACTTTCTCCTAATTAAGCTCATTTGCTTGTCGTCACCCATCAGCTCTTTATCGCTGTGCTAGATGCCCAGATCGATCCGTCGTGCATGCTACTTTTCTTTTCTTTTTTCCTTATGTTTTAAAAGAGTAAATTTCACAAAATTATATGTTTTTTTTATAAACTATCAGAAGGTTTTAGCTTCTATTTTATAAAGTTTCAGAATTTAGCAGAATTTATATCACAAAACTATAGGTTTTCGAATTGATCGTTTTTTATAACAGATGTAACAGTGTGAACCTATATAGCAGGGTTATGCGTTCTTATTTCATGTTTCACTCGCGCGTGACTCGCTGTTATAAATACATGCTTTGACCGCCTCTCTTTGGTCAAAAACTCAAAGCCTTTCGCTTAACTGTGACCGGTAGTGTGTTTATTATATTGATCGCAGGTTACGTGGAGTTTAGATATGCAAGGATGAAATTAAGCTGATGAATGGTCCTCCCCTGGTAGCTAGTGCTCATCCTCCAACAGTTCGTCATCTCTGCTCTTCGTTGCCCAGGTCAGATTTATCTAGTGTTGGCTTCTATGGAAAACAAAAGTGGTCGTTCAATCATTAATGGCTTGCGATCTAATCATTCGGACAGCGATCATATCGAGTTGCACTACAGCTAATAAACGGCTACTCTCCTTTCCGCCGTCTCCGGTTACTTCAGGAAATTAATTTTAGTGTAAATTTAAATTAAATGTTCTTTTAGGAAATATTAGAAAATTATAGATTTTAGTCCATATTTCATAAAACTATATATTTTAGAAGAACTTACGTAACAAAACTACAGATTTTAAAATGTACTTTTTTTTATAATGGGTTTGACAGTATAGACCCATATGTATATAAAAGGAATCACGGTAGAAAACCAACCTTTGGATCTTAAGAATTAAGAAAGAGATTCTTCGTGGAGTCGATGGATGGTGGCATGCAGTTAGGATCTCTACTGACAGGCATCGACAAAAGGAGGTGGATGGAATTGTTCTGTACGTCCTCTGAAACCTCTGAAAAGAAAAAAATAACAGGATCTTCAGTCCTACTTCCTATTCATCAACGGAGCTATCCATCATTGTTGTGCAGGATGTTTGCAACCGCAAGATAGCCTTCCAACGTACCACGGTATTTTCTTGACGGCTCTGAGTAGTTCTTACCCTCCCTGTAAACTCTACGTGGCATTCTAACCTTGTGTTCCTACCGTTGCGGCTAACTTCCAAAGTGGCCGATCATTATATGATACTTGTACTCTTTACTTTTCTATCTTAATGTATGACTGAACTCCTGCCGTTTCTCTTAAAAGAAGAATTAAGAAAGAGAAGAAGGCCAACTTATATAATTCGTATGGTTATTAGCGCACGACTCGTATCATGGCAGAGATCCAAAGTTAAGAGAACGGGGCGGCGTTTAGAAGTTAAATACGCGCCCAAAGCAGGGTCCAAAGTGCAAAAAAACAAAAGGGAAATAGAAGGAAGAAAAAAAAAGAAAAGAAAAGATCAGAGCCGAGCGAGACGCGTTCCTCCATGGGCGGCGCCGGGGTGGCTCGATCGTGGCCGGCTCGGCTGACTGCTGTGGTGGCATCGACGGCTAACTTTCGGCTCCCCAACGACCTGCACGCGGTTTTTATTATTTTTTTAACTGTGATGGCACGCGAACTTGCCACCCAGTTTTTTTTTTCTTCTTCTTCTGCTGCTGTGACTCATGCCTCTTTATGGGCGAACATTATTGTTTCGGCTCTGCAAGTGTGGCATTCTCGTTCTTGCCAGACTCGCGGATTTTCTGTAACCACAGACCGTCCAGGGTGTGGTCCATTCACACTGTACCACTCCCCGTTCCGATGTGGCTTCAAGGTTCGCTCTGTGAGACAAGGATTCATTTAAATTTTGTTTTGGATGAAATTTCGCCGGTGACCGAAATCTGACATCTCACCGAGATCTTGGAATTTTGGATAAATCTCAGCGAAATTCAGAAATAAAAATTCAAATCTGGTTTTATTTTTACCGGGAAAACTAAATTTCGGACGAGATTTGCCGAGATTTCGATAAATTTGCACCTAGCGAAAAATAGTTCAAACGATGTTGAATTTTTTTAAAAAATAATTATGAAGGTTACTTACATATCAGTGATGTTCTCATAAAAATTTCAGATCATTATCCAATCTGAGGAATCTTTAAAAATTCAAACATTTCTACTGTCTTAATAAAACGCTGACCGGCAAATTTGAACCGAATGAACATTGGAACAAACAAGGTTATAAAATTTTGAACTTTTTTTTTGCATAGTTATGACATATCATTAACATTCCCATAAAATTTTCAGGTGATTATAAAACTTCATGAATTTTTAAAAATTCGTACAGTGCTACTGTCCTGTTAAAAGCCTTATCGACAAACTTGAAAAAAATGAAAAATTGTTCAAACCATGTTATAAAATTTGAAAAAAAATCGTGGATGGTCCTGATGTATCATTAATATTTCTATAAAATTTTTAGAAGATTATCAAGATTTAAGAAGTTTCAAAAATTCTGACAGTGCTACATCTTGATAAAAGCCTCATGATCAATACATATATTGGCTTTAGCAATAAAAATGGTTCACAATTTTTGAAAATTTTACAAAAGGGTTATAAGGAAATTATTAAGATCTCATAAAATTTTTGAATCATGATCACACACCAGTGAATTTATAAAATTCTTACAAGGGCACTATACCATTTATGTTCTTTCTATTTTTGATTTTTGAAATATAACAAATGATGTTCAATGCTTACATAGATTTGATTGAGCAAACAATAAAAATTTGAAAATTTTGAAAATTTTATAGAATGGTATTGTGGCAATTCTTAAGCTCTCATAAAAATTTGGATCATTATCACATTCGAGAAAATTTATAAAAGTCTGACAAGGATACTGTCCCAATTACGATCTTTCTGTTTTTAATTTTTTTTTAAGATAACGAATAAAGCTCAATTATTTTGAACATTTTTATGTATGATCCTACACTACTAAATATAGTACCGTAAATTTTCATAGCATGAAAAAGCTTCTTCAATTTTATAAAATTCTGATAGTATTTTTTGCCAAAATTTTAAAATACCTCAAAAAATAATTTTTTTTGACAGATTATCATCGAAGATCACTTTATTATGGGTTATTGATGTAATTCCAGTCAAATCTGGCAATAAAATAGCAAAATCCGGTTCAACTACACGAAATTTTGGTCGGTTTGAGCGAAAATCGTGCAAAAAACGGAAATACTGTAGCACTTCAAAAAAATCATTTTTTTAATTCGAACGGTAGTTTGGATCTCGTGGGGCCTGGAATCCAAGATTTTACCAAAATTTACATTCTTGCTATGAGGGCATCTACGACGGCATATGTTATAGTCTTATAGTTATGTTTGCTATATTTTTACCATATTGTATGAATATTGGATATAACTACTACAGTTGTAAAGATAACGCCTACCTCTATGAATCATTAGATTTGGCCCACATCTATACCCCTTTATAATGCACTTAAGCATTCTTTTCTATGTCCACACCAAATAATGCACCCCACTAGAGATGCCTTAACCTTTATGCACCCAGCAAAACGTCCCCAGAAATTTGCCTCCATCAAAATTAACCTCCCAGATCTTTCCTCAGCTTTACTCACCCACATCCGATGGCCATTGTTTAATGTGTCTAACTCATCCCTGTGGCCCACAACAGATCTCCCCTCACCTCCAGCATCATCTCAAGGAAAAGGAAACAAATATCCTGGAATTAAGGAAAAGGAAACAAACGTTCTAGAAAAGGAAAAGACCATATATTACGTGCTGGGAAAAGGAAATCGAAAGACAAGTCACTATACTAGTATTATATTGTTTTGGTTTGTGTGAAGGTTGTTTCTCGCACGATAGACATCTTGAGCTCGATGTCAGTGTTCACAAAAATAGTTTTTTTATTTTCGCTCGATTTTTTATTTTTATTTTTCAGTAAAAATTAGTTGAAAATTGGTAGAAACCAAAGAAGTTCGAATTCAAAAAGTTTGAACTCGGTGGTCAAATAACAGTGAAAAAAATAGAAAATCAAGTGATTTCCACCAATTTTCGACCGGTTTTCTTCGATTATCACCGAATTTTTAGCTTCAATTTTCAAGCGATTCTTTTTTATTTTTGAGTGATTTTTTCGATTTCCAGCGCACCGAAGGATTTTTTTTTAAAAAAATTCAAAAAAAATTATAAAAAATCCCAAATAATATACTAAACAATCATAGAAATTTCAAATTTATTTAATTTATTTAGTAATTCAGAAAAAATAAAAAACAACAATTAATGAAAAAAAAATAGAGACACTACTAGATTTTTATAAAAATTTACAAGCTTTATCATACTCTTAAATTTCAATGGTACCATAAAGAGTTACCAAGGATCATGTATGATATTTTTTAGAAATATTATAATTCATTTAGTGCTCTAGGAAATCAAAAATAGAAGAGCAAATACAAAGACGGTAGCACTCTTAGAATTTTTTTAAAAATACACATATCTGATCATCTTCTAAAAATTTCACAAATCATTAACATTGCCTCTGGACCTCACAAAAGAATTTAAAAAATATTATACTTCATTTAGTGCCACTAGAAAATCAAAAATAGAATAATATATAAAAGGATAGTAGCACTACCAGAATTTTAAAAAAAATACATAGATTTGATAATTATCTAAAAAATTTACATCATCATTAACATTTCCTCAGGACCTCAAAAAAATTTCAAAATTTTTTAACACTTTTTCTTAATTTGTTTCATTTTTTTAATTTTTTAAAATTTACATTTGAATTCCATCGATTTATCGAGCGGTTTTTATTGCCCAGCCGCCTCGATAGGTAAAAATCACGATTTTCAGTAAAAAAAATCGTCTCTATCGTCCACCTCACTCAAAATCTAACGTAGCAAAGCTACCAGGCATCTTATGACTTGCTATTATACATGCCTTAAGTAGAGAAAAAACATTTACTTCTAGCCTTGTATTTTTAATGCGAATTTTGTCCTAAACTACTAAAGAAGATCACAACATGATTTTGTGCTTCAAGTTTAGGATTTCTTTTGTACAAGAGTGTACATGGCAGATATTTTATATCTTCGAAAATCTTTTTTAAAAGTACAAAGAGCACGTGCGTATGCTACGCACATATACACATGCACGTCTAGTGCACACACTATAAATATTGCGGAGGTTTCATGGTCACACGAAACGTGGACACGTGCTTTTTTATTGAGCATAAACGAATGCATACCCAAATTAGAAAAAGACGTAGGGATTTTGAACTCGGGTGGGTAACATATGTTAAGGAAACTCGCTATCGAATAGTCCGGGGTTCCCGAACAGATCTGAAGTGAAGAACAGAAAGAGAGAGAGACGTGTTTAGGGAGAGCAAAAGCGAAATTCTTTATTGCTAATGAATTCTTGTACATAGGGGGGACCCCCTCCTCCTTTTATAGCGCTCTCTAGGGTTTTGGCTAAGGGACCACATGGGCCTTCCAATGGGCTATTAGGGTTTCTTAACACTCCCCCTTGGGCCCTTTGCCGCGGATGCATATGCCTCAAAAACTCTAGAAAAACCCAGTGGGAAAAATACTTGGAGAAAGAGTACATAGCATACGCTTACTATGTTGCACGAATTGCCTCGTTAAAACCTTACGCAAGAAAACTTCAGGAAAAACTTGCTAAGGAAAAAGAGTACAATTCTCCCAACTTCAATTGCTAATCTTCGAGATTTATGTTGGGTATTCATAATTCATGTTCAGGATTCATGCGGGAGTATGTGACATATCTCCCCCTGAAATCTGCACTTCTCTAAGTCTCATCATCCCAATTCCTTTCACGCACCTTTCAAAGGTAGATGCTGGGAGTGATTTAGTGAACAAATCTGCAAGATTTTCACATGACTTAGTATGTAATATCTTGATCTCGTTCATCTTATGCAATTCATGAGCATAGAAGAACTTGGGGTTGATACGCTTCGTGAGATTGCTCTTCACATAACCCATCTGTGCTTGGGCAACACAAGCTGCATTATCTTCATAGATTATCGTGGGAGTTTGCTCAATGTTCAAACCACATGACTTCTAGATGTGGTGAACCATTCTTCTGAGCCATGCACATTCACGTGATGCTTCATACAAAGCGATGATTTCCGAGTGGTTTGTCGACGTCGAGACGAGAGTCTGCTTAGACGACTTCCAAGAAATTGTTGTTCCTCCACATAGGAAAACATAGCGGTTTGAGACTTGCCGATATCTTGGTCCGATAAATACCAAACATCGGCATAGCCAACCAAATTCAATTCATTATTTCTTCTAAAGAATGCATCGAGGTCTTTGCTTCCTTGGAGGTAGCGGAAGATGTCCTTGATCCCTTTCCAATGCCTTTTGGTGGGTTCTCGACTTTGCATCGAGCTAGCAAATTCACAATGACGCAATGTCCGGTCTAGTGCTATTCGCAAGGTACATGGCGCTCTAATTGCACTCGGATATGGGAATTCTGCTCCCGGGACTTCCTTCCCTCTTCTCTAGGTCTGTATGGGTCTAGGTGCGCTTGGAGTGACCTTGAGCCATTGGAGTCTTCGCAGATATGCCTTTTCAAATCTAAACCTTTCCAACACTTTACGTGTGTAGGTTGATTGATGTACCAAGATTCCTCCTTGGACATGTTCAAGCCGCAAGCCTAAACAAAACTTGGTTTTACCCAAATCTTTCATTTCAAACTCGGACTTCAAGTATGAGCATGCCTCTTCAATTTCTTCATCCGTCCCAATGATGTTCAAGTCATCTACATAGAGCGGAGATTATCTGAGAATCCATTCGGGATCATTGTATAAACACACATGGACAATCTTATTTGTTTGTGTAGCCTTTCTTGCAGAGAAAGTCACTCAGCGATTATACCACATTCTTCTGATTGCTTCAAATTTATATGGTGATTTCTCCAATTTCACATCAGATGAGTTTCTATTTGCTCCATCTTGGTTGGGATAGGAATTCCTTAGGTACTTTCATGTATATCTCCGAATCCAAGTTTCCATACTAAATATCTTTGTGACAACATCCATTAGCTTCATTCTCAACTTCAAGTTGATCGCCATTGAGATCAAATATCTAAAGGTAATTCCTCCCATGACCGGAGAATAGGTTTCTTCATAATCAACTCCGGGACGTTGAGTGAAACCTTGAGCTACCGACCTTGCTTTGTACCTTACAACCGTTGTTTTCATTTCTCTTAGAACAAAGACCCATTTGTGACCTCTGGGGCTTATATGGGGAGGTGTGCGATATCTGAGCAAACACCTCTCTCTTGTTGGAGAGACTAACTCTGCAGATGATTGCCTTCTTCCATTCTTCCCAATCTAGCCTTTTCTTGCACTC
Source organism: Otatea glauca (assembly GCA_036346275.1). NCBI lineage: Eukaryota > Viridiplantae > Streptophyta > Magnoliopsida > Poales > Poaceae > Otatea > Otatea glauca. The sequence continues at coordinate 44,667,772 of CM070711.1, forward strand.
TGTTAGAGATGCGGGCTCGGGATCATGATCAATGATCGAGGCAATCTTCTTTGCAAAGTATGCATCAACGTTGGTCGTTGCTCTATTCAGGATTCTCTGTTATTACAAAGTTTATGGCCATTTCTTCATGGGGTGCTTCATGCACTTCTACTTGCTCTTTGCTTTTCCCTATCGCAGAGCAAGTTCCTTTAGCTTTCATCGCCTATGTGTGCGCACACATTATTTCCGTGGCTTCCTTGATGGAAGATTCAAGTCAGGAATTGCCTTTTCTATTGGCTTCTTTCAGTGCAGTCTCAAGCGGCTCCCCTTCTTTCCTTGGGGCATTTTCGTGATTGGTTGTGGTAAGTCCTCTCGCCTTGATTTTCTCCAGGCGTCTCCGGGTACTTTGGGTTTGAGGAGCAGATTGCTGCTCTTTTTCTTTGAGGCCTCTGAGCAGGTTGAGGATACCTTCTATTTTCTTTGGTATTTCCACCCTCTCGGTGCATTCCTTGCGGGTACATGCGACTTAACCACGCCCTTGGATCACAAAAATGATCAGCGATTCATTTGCTAAATTCGCAAATCAATTATCTTCGGACTTCTTCATTTGCTTCATTAGTTCGGGGTCATGTGCGGGATCGGTGGAATGCCATATGATTTCCCGGCATTTTTCATCCAAAGGTTGATTTCCTCCCCCTAATGACGGGAAACGATCCTCGTCAAAGATGCAATCAGCGAACCGGGCTGTATGCAAGTCTCCAGTCATGGGTTCCAAGTACCTGATTATGGATGCACTCTCATAACCAACGTATATCCCAGACTTGCGGAGAGGGCCCATTGCTGTCCGCTGAGGGGGTGGTATAGGTACATATACCATACACCCAAACTTTCTAAGATGGGAGATCTTTGGGATGATCCCGTGCACAAGCTGCATAGGGGAATGGATGTTGTAGGCCGACGGTCTGAAATTGATAAGAGCTGCTGCGTGCAGGACTGCGTGTCCCCAACAAGTGTTGGGCAAGTTACAACTCTGCAAAAGCGGTCTGGCAATGAACTTAATCCTCTTTATTAGTGCTTCTGCTAGTCCGTTCTGCGTATGAACGTGCGGTACAGAGTGCTCAAGCGCTATCCTGTTCTTTGTGCAATAATCATCAAATGCCTTTGAAGTAAATTCTCCGGTATTGTCCATTCTAATGGACTTCACGCGATGATCAGGGAAAGCATTCTTAATTCTTATGATCTGCGAGATCAGCTTTGCAAAAGCATGGTTTCTTGTTGACAACAAGCATACATGCGACCATTTCGAGGAAGCATCGATGAGCACCATAAAGTATCGAAACGTATACGGCAGGGCTGAATCGGACATAAATATCCCCGGATGCGTTCGGGAATGCAGGATTTCACTTTGCACTTTCATGACAGAGGGTCTAGTTATTAATTTCCGGTGGCACATGCAGGCACACAAAATCTTCATGATTCGGGAAATTCTTAACGTTAATGCCATGACCTTGTGAGTTGTTCACTATATTTCTCATCATTCTAAGACTAGGATGACCTAATCTACCATGCCATAAAGAAAATAATTGAGCTTCTAAAAGCAGTCTTCAAGGAAGTATACACTTGGTGCATGGATATTCGTGTAGTACAACCCGATTCATATGAGGACATTTTTCTAATACCATTTTCCACATACCGCGTGCTTCACAATGCACAAGTATTCTTTGCCATTTTCTTCATTGGTTTCTACGTGAAAACCATTGGCGCGGATATCTTTAAAGCTTAGGAGAGTCTTGCGTTGATTCAGGGTACAAAGGGCTTCTTCAATTACCAAAGTTGTACCCATAGGCAATATAATAGTGGCTCTTCCCGAGCCGATTACATATGAGTCGCTTCCGCGATCGTAGTAATCTTTCGGCGTTCTTCGTGATCGATGGAAATACTTAGACTCTCTTAAGATGGTATTTGTTGTGCCACTATCAACAATGCATATCTCTTCCATTTGGGCGCTACACGATTTCTAGATAAAAGAAATATAATTCTAATCAGATAGAGGCAAAAACAATCCAAATATTACTTGCAAAATTGAAGAATTGGAATAAAGAATAAATTGCGTATTTATTCATGAAAGAAGTATGCTCTTCTAGAGCTTACAATCCTTTATTCAAAGAAAATGCTAACAACCATAATCTAAAAGAAATGCATTAAACAGAATCTGTAAAATATGCATTAATTTCTGCTTCTATATCATCTGCAGAAGTTTTCTCTTTATTTGCCATAATCATGGGTGCGACATCGATGTCCGGGCTATTCGTGAGGATGAGGCAAGTGGGGTGTCTACATCCATGACATCATCTTCACCGATGTTGGCGAAGTCGCGCCTCTGCGAGCGTTTTCCTTTGCCTTCTTCTTAGCCCGATATCGTTGATCGCTTCCTTGGATTCTCGATATATCTTGACCAATGTCCCCAAGTGCCACACTTGAAGCACGCCTGTTCTGCTGTCCATACGGCTTGGCGTGCGTCTTTTCTTTGTCATCCCTCTTCACGGGGGCTTTGGACTTTCCTTTGGCACCGGGTTTCTCTTTTCCACCTGCTTGCCCTTCTTTCTATGAGTGGGCTTTCTCACCTTGTAGCTATTGGCATTGACTTGATGCGGTGCGCTCGTCGGTGGGTGCGAGACATAGTTCTTGCGTAGAACATCGTCTTGCGATTCCATAACTTGCATTACATCAATCGATTCGCTATACTCCTTGTATGCGTCCCGACGATAGTGCGTGCACTCTGGATAGCATTAGGGTGGAAGGTAGAGAGTTTTCTCAATCTTCTCTTCATCGGTGATCTTCTTGCCACATAGAGAAAGATTGGTACAAATTACGTGCAAAGCGTAATTGTACTCGACCATCGCTCAAGAAGTCGCAAACCTCAGGCGTACCCAATCTTGCTGTGCTTGGGGCAAGATGGTGTACTTGAGCTTTTCGAACCGCTTCTGAAGTGCAGTCCAAAGCTCAAGTGCACTCTCCTCTGCCATATATTCATTCTTTAGAGTGGCTGAGAGGTGGTGCCTGAGAAAATGCAGAGCTTGATCGTTCTGCTCAGCGGTAGGTTTTGCGTCCTGCGAGGACCCTAGACCAATCGCTGAACGGAGCTTCTTGCCCCCAAGAACAATCTTTACGTCCGATGCCCAAGTGAGGTAGTTCTGACCGTGCGGGGCCAGTTCTTCAATTTCACAATGCCAGACATCTGCATGATTTCAAAATTCTGGTTTAGATTACTGCGTGTAATCTGATAGAAAAATGGTTGCAAAAGCATAAAGTGCAGAAAATTAAATTGCTATGCATTGCAATGTATTAAATAAAGCAACGGATTCAAAATTCATAAAGAAAATTCATAAAACAGAGAAATAGAGTAAGAAAAATTAAAAACAGAGCCAAATAAATCTTCTTGATTTTCTGGCAATTTTTTTTCAAAATTTTCTGCAATTTTTCTCTTTTTTTCTTTTCTTTTTCTTCTTTTCTTTTTCCTTTTTTTTCCCGGCTGAACCGGCCACTGGGCCTCCCGCTGGCCCATAAAACGCACGCACTAGGGTTTCCCCTTGCGCCGCCCCCTTTTTTTCTTGCGCTTGCTCCCTTTCGCCTCGTGCCGCTTCTTGCGTTGCGTGCCTCACGCCGCCTGCCTTCCTCGGGCCTCGCGCCTCGCGCCGCGCGCCTCCGTCCGCTCGCCTTCTTCGGGCGCGGTGACGGATGCAATTGCCTCCGTCCGCTCGCCTTCCTCGGGTTGGCGCGGAAGCGAGGAGCTCGGGCCGGCGAGAAAATAGCGGCGGCGTGATCGGGCGGGGCGCTGAAGCGCGACGGCCGAGCCGCCAGGCGGCGGCGGCGGCGTGGTCAAGTGGGTCGCGGCGGCGTGGCCGAGGCCCCTGGTGGCGGCGCAGAGCGATCCCGGGCGGGCGACCGGTGGCGCGTGGAGGCGCGGCGCCAGTCGAGTGGTCGCGACGAGCCGGCCGAGCAGCGCGCATGAGGCCGAGGCGTCCGTGGCAAAGGCGCGGCGGCCGCAGTCGGCCAGCGAAACGCCGCTTCGCCGAGCGCCAGAGGCCGGGAAAACGCCGGCTTCTTGCCGAACGCCGGAGGCCGGGAAAACGCCGGCTTCTTGCCGAACGCCGGAGGCGGCTTCTTGCCGAACGGTTGCAAGCCGGGCAGCGGCGCGGCGGCGTGCGACGGCGGCGACGTCTGAGCGGGCGCCGGCGGCCGCGAGCCGTGGCGAGCCGGCGCGGCGATCGTGGCGGCGCGGCGCGAGGCCAAGGAACGCAACAGAGGGCGTGGCCTCGGCGGCGACGCGGCAATAATAAGCCGACTTTCGGTCGGGCTTGCCTCGGTGGTGCCGGCGGTGGAAGATCGGGCGGTGGCGGCGGCTCCATGCTTGCCGCCGAGGCGACGGCCGGTGGCTTCATGCGCGCGCCGCTGCGGCGTCGTTGTTTTTTCTCTTGAATGTACAATAGCCGTGTATTGTAGCATTCTTGTGCGTCTGATAACCGTGTCTTATCAGAGCGATTCAGAGCCGTGCCGGTAGATTCGAGCGATCGCCGTGTGGCTTCGTGCCACGTAAGATAGATGCATGCATAGAAAAGTATCGATTAGATTCAAACGCTAATCCCACCTTTTCTCACCTTTTCAATCTGATCTCCGGTAGAGCTTCGTGCTGATAACGTGTTAAGGAACCTCGCTATCGAATAGTCCGGGTTCCCGAACAGATCTGAAGTGGAGAACAGAAAGAGAGAGACGTGTTTAGGGAGAGCGAAAGCGGAAATTCTTTATTGCTAATGAATTCTTGTATATAGGGGGGGACCCCCTCCTCCTTTTATAGCGCTCTCTAGGGTTTTGACTAAGGGACCACATAAGCCTTTCAATGAACTATTAGGGTTTCTTAACAACATACACCGTGCTCTCACCACCATGCCACTGAATTGTCCGTCAAACTCCTTTTAAATGCAACACAAAGCTAGTTTATTGCAATCGCAATGAGTGTAACCTATCAGATCAATCATTCCGAGATGTTATGGATATTTCTACCATTTCCACTGTATCTCTTGATTCGCAATGATACGTAGCAGTAGCAGAGGCGAGGTCAGGTCTTAGGCCAGGCCCAAGACATAGTAAGAAAAACTCATGTAAATTATGTAAATATTTATGAAAATCTCAAATAAGCTCAATAATCTCTGAGTGGGCCGTAGCAATGTGTTAAACCACACAACGGAATATTGGAATTTCAATGTAGAGACACGGGTCTACCGTGGGCACACTATTTTTTTTTTACTTTGATATACACAAGTTTTGTTGCAATTGCATATATAATCTATCATATCAATAATCATATTGATAGGATGGTGAAGCTGCCTATTATGATAGGCTTTAGTAGTAACTAGTCGTGTGCCCGTGTGTTGCAACGAAAACTCAATTTGCGATAAAAAATTTATTTGCCAAGAACACTAATTTTTGTTATATTTCAATAGTAAGAAAGGCTTGTTCCTCCAAAGAGATTTGACTATTGGGTTAAATCCTCTTCTATCTCAACCGTTTATGTTAGATCCAACGAATCAATTACTCTGGAGGAGAACGGACTACCGCTACCAACTCCTAATTAGAATTAGTAGGGAGATATCAATATGTTTGCACCAAAATTTGGCAAACTTGGTCAAAATCGGCAATAAAGTCAATGATACGGAATTAACGGACAGGATGGAAAGGTTTGGAGATATTTTGGTAACTGCAAGATTTTAAAGAAAAACAACCGTCCGAGATAAGGCCGATACGGAACGGACTTGAAGCGTGTTGTAACAGGACACGATCGGCCGAGGGTATAAAAGAAGGGCCAAAGCGAACTACAGGATCATCATCAACACAATACAATCAACTAGTCTTTACTTTTTCTACTTTTCCTGTCGACTAGGAGTAGCTTCTGTAATTTAGCCTTTGTAATCGATCTTGATCAATAAAGTTGCGCATCGCCGATTGTTGATCTTCGTCAATTACACCCCAGGTTCGATTTCTTCTAATTTTGTTGCGCATCGCCTTCTTCAGAATCGATCTGCCTTTATCCTCTGGTTAGCCTTAATCGGCTAATTAGATTTATCTTGTTACCTTGATCTTAATCGGCTTCAAGCTGATTAAATCTAAGCCGATTGATCATCACGATCGGCTTTGAGTGAATTTCATATTTTTTACCTTGTCGATTCTGAGTCAAATCGACCGCACGCTCTGAACCGGTGTTAAATGCGGTGTCTTCTTTGTCGAAACCCTATGTCAAGTTTTTGCGCCAACACACTCTTGGCACGCCGGTGGGACCCGCAATGTCTTCATCAGGAAGTCGATTCGCCATCGATCTCAACGAGAGGCTATAATCGTCCCAACAATGGGCGATTTATCTGCAGAGCAACGTCAAGAAATTGAAGCTCGGAAGGCGCGCTGGAAGAGATGATGCTAAGTTGCTATCGAGAAAACTAGGCGGCGTCACTCAAAAATCCGCCTGCCGACGGTCAGCATACAGGAGATGCGGGTGTAACGATCGTAAGCCGATATCGCTGCTCAAGCGAATTATCGGCTATGATTAATCGATCGGCACCACGCTTTGATAAACCAATCATCGGCTCGTAACAACGCTTAAGCCGATGATAGCAAATAGCGTTAAATCTATAGCCCAGAGTTGGTCTCGTCGGAAGTCTACTCGACCCATTGCAAGCTCTGCCAAATTATCCTGTTTTTTCAGTACCGCAAAGCACGCAGAGCACACCGGCCGATCCTAAACCATCGGCTATAACCTCACCACCTACCATGATGCCCACACAACCCACGGTCATATTGCCTAGGGACCCTCGGTCAAGCGGGGTGAGCCATTACCACTCCTATACCGACGTTGCTAAGTTAGACGCATCAATCAATTTGCCGCCGTCGGCTCCGTTCTACGCTTTTCCCCAATCGATTTCACAGCCGATTGGCTCCGAGAGGTTCCCACAAGAACCCACCCTGCTGAGAAATTCAGGTCCACACAAGGTAGTAACATACTCAGAACCATTTGTCCAATTCCCGGAACCTCAAGTCAGACGTAATCGGCATGAGCAGTATGATCGCGCACCGGCAGGACAGCATAATTGGCAACCCGAGCTCGCACTCGGGGGGCAGAACGCCGATTATGACAGATATTACCAAGACCCTACTATGGCCGATAATGCTAATTGGGCCGATCAAATCTCTGCCGTTTTGAGGGACCAATTCGGCATACAACCAAAAGGAAAGGTTATCGGCTATAGAAAGCCGTATCCCGATTACATAGATCGCATGCCTACCCTCATAACTTCAGAGTTCCAGACTTCGCCAAATTCTCTGGGGATGATTCTATCACCACCTTGGAGCATGTTGGACGCTTTATCGCGCAATGCGGTGAAGCGGCCCAGTCTGACGGGCTTAAAATTAGACTATTCCCGTTGTCTCATGCTGGGCGGCATTTACTTGGTTTACTTGCTTGCCTCGAATTCGGTCCATTTATGGAGCGATTTGGAAAGCCGATTTCATGAATACTTATTTTCGTGCGGTTTGGAGCTTAGGATTTGGATCGAGTTACGTGCGGCAAAGTTTGGGGAATCGATAGCGGATTACATCAAGAGATTTAGAGAAATTAGGAATCGGTGTTTTAGCGTCACATTGCCTGACAACCAACTTGCCGATTTAGCATTTCAAGGTTTGATTCCGCCGCTTAGGGAGAAATTCGGAGGACAAGAATTCACCGACCTTAGGCACTTATTGCATCGCGTATCGGCTCAAGAGAGCCGATTTACTGACAATAAAGTGTTCAAAGATAGATTTAAAAATAGCAACAACAAAGAAAAGGACAAGGCTAAAGTCAATATGGTTGAGTATTGTCCAAGTGACTCATCGGAAGACGAGGAAGCAGAAATAAACATAGCCGAATGGGTAAAAGGATCCAAAAAGTCCTTAGTCTGTTCTTGGCTTAAGCCGACTAGGAACAAGTCGGAGGTGAAGTACTCTTTCGATGTTTCAAAGTGCGATCTTATTTTTGATTTACTTCTGCAAGAAAAGATAATACAATTGCCAGAGGGACATGTGATACCGTCGCCCGATGAGATCAAAAAAACGCAGGTATTGCAAGTGGCATCATTCTTATTCGCATAACACTAATGACTGCAATATCTTCCGTCAACAGATCCAATCTGCTATTGAGGATGGTCGGTTGAAGTTTGCTGATGAGCCGACCATGCAAGTTGATGTTGATCCGTTTCCCATCAACATGGTACAGTGTTCGGCTAAAGGAAAAGAGCCGATGCACGATGAGCAGAAAAAGGATCAACAAGTCAACATCCAATCAAGCTCGAACGGCGATCAAACAAAGATTACAATCGGCTCTTTACAAATAGAAGCCGATCGTGAAGGAAAAAATTCAAGAACCATCAAACCCAAAGGGAATCCTCAGGTAGGTAAATGGTACAAAGCAGAAAAGTCTCCATTAAGGCAGCCAGCGAAAAGGACAGGACCAACATTTTTACAATTAATGGAGAAATACGAGAGGATGAATAGCCGACCACGGTATAAGGCTCACCGGTCGGATAACTTGTACCGCATCGAGAATGTGGAGAGGGCACATAGAAGGTGTCCTTTTGGCGATTTCTTTGGGAAAGAGGAGAAGCGTTGCCATCACCATACACCGCCGATGGAACATTATCCCGAGACGATGGGCCAAGGCAATCGGCCGAGATAGGTTATGCGGGCGATTAGAGAGCAAGGCGTAGTGATGAAGGCACATCCACGAGAGAATATCCAAACCAGATCAAGAACCGAGCCAAATCAAGATACACAAACCCAGTTCTAATCAGGAAGATTTGGCTAGTCAAATACGAAAGCTGGTGGAACCCAAACCCAGGTGGTGTCTATCTGGCCTGAGTCGGTCACAACGACGACGGCTTCAAAGGCTAAGGACGCAAGAAATCCGTGAAGCCGATGCCGAAAAACAGAGAGACGAAACATTTAATGAACTTCGTCCAATCAAATGCGTCAAGAAAGAGTGGAGAAGAAAAGAACAAGCCGAAGAAGATTTTGAATCGGCTGATGACTTGGATTCTCCCATGATTCGAGATGACACGCCTCCCATGGACATTAACATGGTGTTCACATTGCCAGCCGAATTCAAAGTCAGAACTGAATCGGCCAAAGAGGCAGTTGCTCAGTTGTGCTCTGGCGTTCAGAGCGCCATCTTTGAGAAGCCCAAAGATGGCCATCGGCATCTAAAACCATTGTATCTAAAAGGGTATATAAATGGCAAGCCGATATCAAAGATGCTGGTAGACGGAGGCGCCACGGTGAACCTGATGCCGTACACAACATGCAAGAAATTGGGTAAGTCTGATGAAGATTTAATCAAAACTAACATGGTTCTGAATGACTTCACAGGCGACCCTACGGAGGCAAAAGGTGTCATGGTCATAGAACTGACTGTAGGTAGCAAGACTTTGCCGACAGCATTTTTTGTGATTGATGCCAAAGGAAACTACGATGTCTTTGCTTTCGGTGGGATTGGATTCATGTTAGCTGTCGTATCCCATCGACTATGCATCAAGCGCTTGTCCAATGGAGCGGAGAAGAAGTCGAGGTCGTTGCAGCCGACACATCGGCTCATATCGCCATGGCTAGCTCCGACGCGAATTGGCAACACGAAGAAGCTGGCTGCATATCGGGCAATGCGCTGGACAATTGCGATTTCATATGCGTAAGCAAATCAGGGCTCATGCCGATCAGTGTCAAGCCTGGCACCTTTGATCGAGCAAATGAAGTGTTACGACGATGGGGACACGAAAAACACTAAAAGAGTTGCAAGATAAAATGCAAAGCTATCGGCAAACAACGGATAGCTACGAAGCCATCGAAGACTTTGAAGAAATTGAAAAGTTCGGTCAAGGTTTCACGTCCACCGATTTGCTTGAAGAAGTCGATATAGGTAGCGGTGATAGAAAAAGACCAACTTTTGTTAGTGCAAATTTGGATGTAAAACACAAAGAAAAACTAATAAAAATCCTTAAGAATTATAAGGATTGTTTTGCTTGGGAATATCACGAAATGCCTGGATTAAGCCGTCAGCTTGTGGAACATCGGCTACCTATAAAATCAGGTTATCGACCGTTTAAACAATATCCGAGGCGTTTCAATCCGGCATTGTACCAAATTATAAAAGAAGAAATAGAACGATTGTTGGAAGCAAAATTTATCAGGCCTTGTCGATACGCGGAGTGGGTTTCCAACATCGTTCCAGTCATGAAGAAAAATGAAAAACTTCGAGTATGCGTCGATTTTAGAGATTTGAACAATGCAACACCAAAAGATGAATATCCGATGCCGATAGCCGATATGCTTATCGATGCTGCATCAGGGAATAAGATCATAAGTTTTCTGGATGGTAATGCCGGGTATAACCAGATACTCATGGCGAAGTCGATATACCAAGACGACCTTGGATGTCCCGTGCAATAGGATTGTTCGAGTGGACAGTGATAACTTTCGACTTGAAAAACGCTGGAGCAATGTATCAGCGGGCAATGAATCTGATCTTTCACGATTTAATCGGCCACATTGTCGAAATTTATATTGATGATGTAGTAGTAAAATCTTCAGAAGATTTGCAACATATGGCCGATTTAGAGAGGGTGTTTAAGAACATAAGATTGCACGGTTTGAAGATGAATCCTTACAAGTGTGCGTTTGGCGTGTCGGCTGGACAGTTTTTAGGCTTCATGGTGCATGAAAGAGGGATTGAGGTCAGTCAAACAAGGGTCAAGGCCATAGCCAATACTGAACCACCGACATGCAAAAACGAGTTACAAAAGTTGATCGGCAAAATTAACTATCTCCGTCGGTTCATCTCAAACCTCTCCGGTAGGATTCATGCTTTTACTCCATTGTTAAAATTAAAAGACGATGAAGAATTGGATGGGGAGCCGATCAAACAAAGGGCTTTTTGACGGTTAAGAGGTACTTGTCCAACCCTCCAGTTTTGGTTGCACCTCAAAAGGGGGTTCCTTTCAGATTATATGTCTCGGCTGAAGAAGATACTATCGGGGCTGTTTTGGCACAAGAGGTGCATGGTAAGGAAAGGGTTATCTTTTATTTAAGCCGACGGTTGCTGAATGCAAAAGTCAGGTACCCTTTTATCGAAAAACTATGTTTATCCTTGTACTTCTCGTGCACGAAGCTAAGGCATTACATATTAGCATCGGCCTGTAAAGTAATCTGCAAAACCGATGTTATAAAATATATTTTGTCAGCTCCTATCCTGCGAGGTCGACTTGGCAAATGGGCTTACGCCTTGGTTGAGTTCGACTTATCATATGAATCGGCCAAAGCAGTTAAAGGACAAGTGTTAGCCGATTTTATAACAGGACATGACACTGCGGCAAATTTAGTCTTGGTTGCACCATGGCAGTTGTTCTTTGACGGATCAGTATGCGGTGAAGGTGATGGCATCGGTGTTGTACTCACCTCACCTAAGGGGCATAACTTCGAATTTGTATTTCGGCTAAATAGCCGATGCTCAAACAACCAAGCCGAGTCTGGCGTTACTCAAAGGCTTGCAATTGCCGGAAAATATTGGGGTGGTATTTGTTGAGGCATATGGTGATTCTCTGTTGGTGGTGCAGCAAATAAAGGGAGAATACCAATGTCGAGATGAAGTGCTACTGAAGTATTTAGAACAATGTTTAGAGATTATCGGCTCATTTATATCATTTTCTATCGGTCATGTTCCTCGAGAATTGAACGATAGAGCTAATGCTTTGGCTCAGCAAGCATCAGGATATAAAGATTTTGGCCGAAGTCAGGAGACTGAACTGGTAGACAAGGCAGTCATGTGCACAGATGTTGCCGATTGGAGAACGCAGATAAAAGATTATCTAGTTGACTCATCAAAGCCGACGGAACGGAAGATACGGCAACAAGCGTTGAAATACGTCATTATGGACGATATACTATATTATCGGACTATGGAAGGTTTGTTATTAAGATGTCTTGAGGCCGAAGAAGCACGGGTGGCAATGGGTGAAGTACACGAAGGCATTTGTGGTTCTCATCAATTGGCACATAAGATGAAATGGATGCTCAGACGAACGGGTTATTTTTGGCAGACGATGTTAGAAGATTGTTTCAAGTATTATAAAGGATGTCAAACATGTCAAAAGTTTGGCAACATACAACTAGCACCAGCATCGGCTTTACATCCAATCATCAAACCTTGGCCGTTCAGAGGTTGGGGAATAGATATAATCGGCCAAATATTTCCTGCTTCGAGTAAAGGCCACAAGTTTATTTTGGCTGCAACTGATTACTTCTCAAAGTGGGTCGAGGCTATACCACTTAAAAAGGTGACCAGTGTTGAGGCGATTAGTTTTGTGAATGAACATATCGTCCATCGGTTTGGAATACCGCAAACAATCACGACCGATCAAGGTACGGTATTCATGTCTAACGAGTTTCAGAGTTACGCAACGAGTCTAGAGATTAAATTGTTAAAACTCTTCGCCATATTACGCTCAGGCTAATGGACAGGCCGAGTCGTCTAATAAAACACTAATTAAGCTGATCAAAAGAAAAATTGATGAAAAGCCAAGGAATTGGCATTCAACTCTATCGGAGTTACTTTGGGCCTATCGGCTATCTTATCACGGAGCGACGAAGATTTCACCTTACCAATTGGTGTATGGACAAGAAGCCGTTCTACCCGTGGAGATTAACATTGAGTCGTCTGAATAGCCAGACAAAATGGTTTGTCGGCTCAAGCTTACAATGATTTAATGATCGACAACTTGGATGAGTTAGCAGAGTTACGTCTGTCTACGCTTGATCGGCTTAAGAAGAATAAGATCAGAGTTGCGAGGGCATACAATAAAAGGGTCATGCCTAAGTCTTTCGATCAAGCCGATTTGGTATGGAAAACAATATTGCCTGTTGGTTCTAAGGATAACCGATTTGGAAAATGGTCACCTACGTGGGAAGGGCCATACAAAATTAATCGGCTAGTCGGTGAAAACTCGTACTTACTAGAAACACTAGAAGGATATGTATTGCCAAAAGCTATTAACGGGAAATACTTGAAGAAATACTACCCTAGTGTTTGGGTTGGAGCTTAACCGACTAAAGATCATGTACAGAGCCGAGATTAAACACGATGCTGTTAATCGGCTGAAAGGATTGCACTCAGATATAAGCAAAATATAAATCAGTTAAACAGCCGATTATAAACATAGCAAAATTACAAAGCATTCAAGTATTTAAGCAAGTGTTTTGGAACGGCCAGTAAAGTTTTACGTCCCAAAACTTGGGAGTCGTGCACCTAAAGCCGATAATGCCCCAGCCGTCTTGGCTATAGTTTCCTGTACCTCATCCAGGATTTTGTCATCTTCTGTTGCACTACCTGGGATGTGTACAAGTTTGGCCGACTGCTCTTTGAAGGCTGCCACGGCCGATGCTATTTCTATCTTCTGCTTCTTGGCGGCCGATGAAGTTTTTTCAAAGGAATCTTGGCCTTCAGCAATGAGCTTCATCGTCCTTGACAGTTCTTCCTCAAGAAATTTTTTAGTGGTCTCCAATTTCTGAAGAGAAGATTTGTTAGCCTTCAGAGAATCCATGGTTGCATCGAATTTTTTCTTTTTTGCTTTTGTCTCTGCAACCATTTTGTCAAGGATCCTTTGATCGGCTTCTGGTGCTCTCTTTCTTTGTTCTTTCTTGAGCTACCTCCACCAAAGCTTTCCTCTCATCCAGATGGCATACTTCAAGCAGCGCAGCCATAGCCGCTGGTGGTAGATCAGCTTCAACTGCAGCCATAGCATCCCGAATCGGCTGATTATTACTCAGGATCTCTGATTGCGGCCTTGACACTAAATCAAAAAGCCTGTTGAGGCGATCTTGCATCCCGGGAGCCGATGAGATCGCAGCCGATGCGTCTTTCGAGACCGCGATGATGTTTTCAATTGCAGAAATATAATCATCGGCTGCAAATATCTCTGGATCGTCCAAGTCAGATAAATTGAAACCGAGGATGTTGGACGGATCAGAAGTCTCTGGAGCAGCAGCAGTTGTTGGCGCTGGTATCGGCTGAGGAGGCAATGGCTCTTTGGCCGATATATCTGGTAAGCCTGCCAGAATGTTGGCCACTTGTGCCGATGCGGTAGGCTGAAGGAAGAGAATATAATGAAAACCGATGGATTAAATCAAGACCTGTAAATTTTTTGAGATAGAAAAAATACCTGAGCAGTAGCCGATCCGTGCGGTGAACTTTCGCCGCTTTGTTCCTGTGGCTTGGAGGATTTTTTCTTGGCAGGAACTTTAGTGGACTTTGGCTTCTTCTTCTCTGAAGATCCATCGGCTAGAAAAATTAGCTAATGAAAGAATGAAAAGAATGGAAAGGAACAAGAGATGATCGGGCATAACTTACTTGGTTGCTGTTGTCTCTATAAATCAGATAAAGATGGACTTTGAATGCCCAAAGAACCGGAGGTATAACCGTAAGTTCGATTGTTCAGTGCGGTCGTTTTCCTTTGCTTACTGCAGGAGCATCAATCGGTTTCTTGCCATCAGCTTTAGTCTACAAAGAGAAGAGTATAAAGCCGATGAGATAAGTTCATATGGGCTATGATAAAGAAAAGTTAAATCGACTAAATACCTCACTAGTAATATTTACAAAACTTGTATTATCATATTCGGAGCTTGATTCGTCACTTGAATCGTTATCTGAAGAAACCATCGGCTCAGATAGGTCTGGGAAAAGGGCAGCAATAATAGTCGATGGAGAACGATCAAGGAGAAGCGCTTCCGCAATTGAAGACCACCACACAGAATATCGGCTAGACCGACGACTGTTCAAAACAAAGTGCGGCAAGGATTTGATTTGCAAATCATCGGCTATTTTCAAGACCACATTGGCTGCGACTAAAGATCGTACTACGGTCCCGGGTGTACTAAATCAAGGAGTGAAAGGTTGGGGATCATCCGACCAAACCCAATTGTCTAGCAAAGATGGAGGATGGTAAAACTCATAAGAAGGCCGAAGGTACGGTTTCTTGTATTGAAGTCGACATGCAAGACACCAGAGAAATAAATTTTTAAAGAAATCTAGAGTCGATTCGGGCATCTCGAGTGTCGAGTCCGATGAAGAAAAGATGGCTATTCAAAATCAATTTGCGCACGGTAATCAAGAAATCTTGTTGGCTAAAATCATTACTATCCAAGTTTAGAAAGAAAGTTAAGTATTTTCTTAGGCCAACTGGAGAGATCTTCTTGCTGCCAGAACACATGATATATCTTTCACCATAAGATCGGCTAGCTCTGAATTCCAGTACTGCATTTTCTGGTGTGTCTTCGCGAGGAAACGTCGAATCTTCTGAAGGATCCAGTTTGAAAGACCGGATAAATAAGCAATACAACCATACTTGGATGAACCAGAGAGGACCGCCTACATTGCCAACGCAAAATCTGGCAAATCCGGTGAATAGCCGACTCCTAATCACATGCATCATTTGACAAACTGCTCCTAGGAACATTTTTCCCAATGCTAGCCGACGACCATCTACCAGCTGCTCCGCTATTAGCTGATATACTTGTGTTGGTCCAAGAGACGCTCCACAGAACAAGAAACGGTCTAGCCAAAGGTTCAGGAATGCAACGTGCTCTTCGTCCGATACTAGGCCATTAACCTTGTTATTATTTCCAATATATTTTGCCCAACCCTCGCCTTTAGATCGGATAAGCTTATATTTTGGTTTTCCACTAAAAGCCGATACTTGATCTCCATCTGGCCGAAGGCAACACAATTGAGCAACATCTAATAAAGTTGGGCCGATGGGGCCGGTACGAAACAGGAAGGCGTTGAAAGTCTCCGACCAGAAATAACAGGCCGTGGCCACCAAGGGCTCATTGGCTTCTGGGTCGGCTAAAGAGAGAGGGATGCATTCAGCTATACCCATCCTTTCCCACTCTTCTCTTTTATGGGCAGCCACGCGAATATACCAAGATCTCCATCCTTTGAGCGCTGTCGGCCATGCCCTGAAGCTTTTTTCCCAGCTCTCTATATTAAACGCAGTAGCCGATAGAGGAAGGCGAGGAATGTCCTGGCTAATAACCGTGCTGGCATCTAGGTCCCCTATCGGACCAAGGAAATACTGATCTTTACTGTTAGGGATCGGAATGAGTACCTGACTCGCGTCCATTTCAGTCGATCTTAGCAAGCCGATTGATGAAGAGGGATGCAAGCCGATCGATGGAGACTGAGCAATGGACTAAAACAAAAGCCGATTGTTTAGAGTATGAGAGCTTATACGCGTGAAGAATGACCAAGGTGGGGGCCGCATTTTATAGCATGGTGAAAATTTGAAGCGGCGGGAAGTGAATCTCAAAAGACGCGAGCAGTTAAAACGCACTACCGGCGTGTCAGAAAATCACGACGTGAATAAAGTAGCATTTATTGAGGGAAGTTCAATGGTTAGCCGATTAGAAAAGCCAATAAATGAAATTTTTGACAAATGATAAGTCATTTCTCAAAAATGGGGGGCATATGTTTGCACCAAAATTTGGCAAACTTGGTCAAAATCGGCAATAAAGTCAAAGATATGGAATTAACGGACAGGATGGAAAGGTTTGGAGATATTTTGGTAACTTCAAGATTTTAAAGAAAAACAACCGTCCGAGATAAGGCCGATACGGAACGGACTTGAAGCGTGTTGTAACAGGACACGATCGGCCGAGGGTATAAAAGAAGGGCCAAAGCGAACTACAGGATCATCATCAACACAATACAATCAACCGTCTTTACTTTTTCTACTTTTCCGTCGACTAGAGTAGCCACGTAATTTAGCCTTTGTAATCGATCTTGATCAATAAAGTTGCGCATCGCCGATTGTTGATCTTCGTCAATTACACCCCAGGTTCGATTTCTTCTGATTTTGTTGCGCATCGCCTTCTTCAGAATCGATCTGCCTTTATCCTCTGGTTAGCCTTAATCGGCTAATTAGATTTATCTTGTTACCTTGATCTTAATCGGCTTCAAGCTGATTAAATCTAAGCCGATTGATCGTCGCGATCGGCTTTGAGTGAATTTCATATTTTTACCTTGTTTTCTGAGTCAAATCGACCGCACGCCTCGAACCCGTGTTAAATGCGGTGTGTCATTGTCGTAAACCCTACGTCAAGTTTTTGACGCCAACACAATCCTTACTATTGAAGGAGGAGAAAGTCATTGCCTTCTTCTTGCAGAAAATTTTCTTGCTTCTTTCACGCAGATTCTCTCTTCTCTTCTCTTCTTTTCCTGGGTGTGTTTCTACTACCGACCGACCTGTCCTCTTGGAGATGAGAGTGGGTGCCCTCTAATAGGGGAGTAGATGAAAGCAGAAGGCAGCGTACGCAGACGGATGGAAGCGAGGTCTCCCTGATATCTTCGTAATTGGCACGTGATTTGGTTACGTGATTCTTTCCTTTTAATCTATGCATTTTCAGATATGATAAGATAGAATTCCCGTATTATGGGATATAGTGAGTATATCCTTCTATCCAAGCAAGACCTGATGAGAAAATTCTTCCATTTATAAGATATATGAATAACATCCTTCCATAGTAAGGACATGTGAATAGAGATATGCTAAAACAATATTTCTATTCAAAAAAGATATGATAAAATCCTTCCATCTAAGATATGATTAAATCCTCTTCTATATCAGCTGTTAATGTTAGATTTAATTAATCAGATGCTTTGAAGGAGAACAGACCACCACCGACTCGTAATTAGAAGTAGTAGAGATTTTATGAGAACGTGGATTTGTTTTAGACTCCGTGTGGTGTGCATGCAACCTTGCATGGTGGTGTATGTGTCTTCTGTGATCGTTTAAAAAAAAAGATAACCGAGATCAGTCATCTCAAGAAATTAGAGATGTTATCGCTTTCGTTTGCATTTATCCCTTCGTTTACATGATCCAAATAGCTTTAGCAAGGTGTTAAGCCATTGCGAATGTCGAAACGACAGGCGCTACTGGACAGCGTACACGGTGCACCGACGAATGATCACAACTCACAATCCAGCTATAGCGACTGGCCGCAGGGGATCCCGCTTATCCCTACTCCCTCGCGTGTGGCTTCAGGTCGGAGGAGGTGGGCCCCACGCCACCTCACGGTGTACACTAGCCGGAGATATACTGATCAAATCTTTTTTTTCTTTCGTGCATCTCCGAATTTCGTCTCTTTTTTCGATTTCCTTTTCCTAGCACGTAATATATGATTTTTTTCCTTTTCTAGAACGTTTGTTTCCTTTTCCTTGAGATGATGCTAGAGGTGGGGGAGATCTGTTGTGGGCCACAGGGATGAGTTAGACACATTAAACAATGTCCATCGGATGTGGGTGAGTAAAGCTGAGGAAAGATCTGAGAGGTTAATTTTGATGGAGGCAAGTTTCTGGGGACGTTTCGCTGGGTGCATAAAGGTTGGGTCATCTCTAGTGGGGTGCATTATTTGGGGTGGACGTAGAAAAGAATGCTTAGGTGCATTATAAAGGGGTATAGATACGGGCGTTCGATCCATCAGACGCATCAGTCCCCATCATTGCTTTCTGTATCTCAATATATCTTCATGAGCGCATCTGCAAGGCGGCCTGCCTTCCTCTTCTAGCGAGCAATCCTATAAATGACAACGAGCAGATTAACTTAGCCACCATGACTTCAATTATATAGTACCAAAGTTCTAGACTTAGCCAAAGTTTTGGGCATTCAAGCCATGGCACAATTCTCACATGTTTGTATATATTTTGTTTTCAAAATTTTCATATGTATTTTCTCAGAAAAGGCATTACAATTCACTACAAAAAATTTAATACTAAATCCGGTCCTACAAACATGAAAATCGGTCGAATTTGTGATCATCTCGGTCAAAAAACCTGAAATCTCGCTAAAATACACCGAAAAAATCACAAAATCCAAGTTAGGATTACATAATTTGTATATATATATATATATCGCAAAATTTTCACATGTATTCATAAAAGTCATTACAATTCGCTACAAAATATTTGATGCTAAATCCGGTTCTGCAAACTTGAAAATCAGTCGAATTTGTGGTAATCTCGGTAAAAAAACCGAAATCTCATCAAAATACATCGAAATCTTGCCGAAAAATCTCGAAATCCAAGTTAGGGTTAGAGTTACATAATTTATATATGTATTTTTTTACAATATTTTCAACTGCAGCGCGTGGCGCCGTGCAGGTCTTCTTCTGCAAGCCCTTCCACCATAGCTTCCATGCCCTCCAACCAGTGCCCCTCCTCAGCCTCTTATTCGACCACGGTAGCCTCAAGTGTTGGGAATATACCCAAGAGGCCAATTATAAAGATGATTACTTTGTATTTATGCTTATGTTGTTCATTTAATAATGTCAGGTTATAGATCATCAAGTATGCGATTTAATCGTGAAACTCTGTAATTTGATTATGACATTATTATAAATTATCCCTTGTTTATTTATTGGTTGGGACACCAATAATCTTTATTCAAAATAAGCATATGAATTGTTTGATAATCATGTTTCATGGATTATAAGTATGTGATACAATTCAATCATGTGAATACTTGTAAGTGTACATGCTATTAGACTGACCCACTTATGAAACACCTTTTGATTATATTGATCAGTGTCATAAGTCGTTTCATATAATGATAATGATTTATCCTTAGACCTGGGATCGACACATTTTCCTATATGAGGATGGTATGCTTTGATGTTGTCTAACGTTGTCCGTAACTGAATAATCATAAGGATAACACTCGGATATGCTTTGAATCATGCAGAGGGAAGTGTATGATCAAGATGAAATTTGTCCACCTCATACTGAGGGAAAGATATCGATCGGCCACTCGATGAAATAGACTAAAGAATATGTATGACCATGCCCGAACGATTAAAAGTGTTAATCAATCGATCTTGTTAGTTTACTTAGAGAATCGAGAAAAATGGTTTAATAGTGCAAGAATGACACACCTCAACTTTGAGTTAAACCATGATATCAAAGTGACAAAGGGATCGAATATTCATTGAAGGTTTGTCTGGTAAATAACATTCATGCAGTTTGGGTAGTTGTTATGTTCTGCTAGGAGCCGCTTGCGACTAATGAATAGAAAAAGGAGTTTTTCGATTTATTGCCAACATAGCATGAACCTAAAGAGTTACACATAAGAATAGGCTTAAGACAGATTTATGAAATCTTCTCTTGTGACATACGTGTCAATGCGATTGAACATGATATCTGGTTGTTTATAAAAGGGTTGCGAATCCGCGCGCAAAAATATGATTTTCACGATGAAATCATCAGAGCATGTCGGCGAGTAATCGCAGCAGATGACATGTGATCGATGCGATTGTCGACATCAGAGCAACCGACATATGAATAAATTGCGGATGCGGTTACTATAGCACTGACTTTGCTATAGTGTTCTGTCTATAAATTCGGGTTCTATATTCAGAAAATTGATGAAAAATTGAGAGAAAAAAGAAGGTAAAAAAAGTTTCATCTGAACCAGATAAAAGGTTACAAGAGTCGTATTACGCGGTACTAGCATACCAGCATACGGTGTCGTATGCATTTTCGTGTGGATACCTGAAGGTCGTGGCTGCTACTGCCACGAAGATCCGACGTATCCATTTCTACTGCTACGCCCAGGCGTTGAAGCTGTAAGCTTCGCCAAGAGCCTCTGCAAAAGCTTTGTATCTACGCTCCTATGATTACAGTACAAATTTATTGCTTTTGGTATTTTCTAAATATTGATTCTAATGCATGCTATCGATCCGAGAAGAGGATAAATTTTTGAAATTTACTGGGGCTTTCCCACCCTGATTCCCAACACCAAGATCCCCTCCATCGCCCTTGTCCACGGCCTCGACGAGGGTTTTCTCGTTCGTTGTTTGCGACGGTGATTTCTTCCTCACCTCCACCTGCTGGCCAATGATGGCTCCAGATGGGAGATCCAAGACTGCCGCAGTGGTTACCTCCTCATCGTAAACTAGGACGAGGGCGCTGTCGCCCTCTTCAACCCTATGTCGTGGAGCCTGATCTTTCTCAGCCCGCCACCGAGTGACGTGGGTGGAGGTGGTCGTACCAAGCCAACCTCGCCCTTGTTAGATCTAAGACGACGGGTGACAAAGTGATGGTGTGGGCACCCATCTCCTTTCTCTTCTTGAGCTTTCCGGAATTCCATTAAGTTTGTTACATGCTCTTCTCAACTTTGTTGCAACCCCTCTCTCAATCTGTTGCAAGATATATTCAAGGATGTTATAGTATTTCTCTATTTTGGTGCAGATATGTTTCCGATTATTGCATTCCTGGTTGTAAAATGTTGTAGATATTTTTTTAATGTTGCAATGTTTTTTATTTCTTTGTGTAGGAGTAAATTTTTGTTGCAATGTCGCTTATCAAATCTTGTTGTAAGAGGTTTTGTTGCACAAAGATAAATTGTTATTATAGTAGAGTTGTATATTTTTGCATCGACTTGCGAATTTTGCTGTATTTGTTATATAGGGGTGGGTTTTGTTGCGCCTCACTGATTTTTGTTGCAGTAAATCGGATGGTTAAGATTGACTGTTTTAAGTTAGATTAAAAAAAGATCATAAAATACGAAGCTTTCTACCGTATGTCCCGATGCTAACACATCTATAAAACTTTATAGTATGTGATCCATGAAAATGTGGATTTTTTTTTTAAAATAATACTATTTTTATTCTATTTTACAAAAATAATATGCCGAAATTTTTTTTTACAAAACTACCCAGTTGTCGTCATTTCAAATGGCTTACGAAAGTCTGTCCCCATTTCAAATGGCGCATGCATGACTGTCGCCGCTTCAGATAGGGGACAGACTCTGTCGCCATTTCAAATGGCGACAGAGTTGTCGCCATTTCAAATGGCGACAGAGAGTCTGTCGCCGATTGAAAACCGACAGACTTTGTGTCGCCATTTGAAATAGCGAGGATTCTCATCGCCGCTTGAAACGGCGATGAGAGGTTTAGCCCATTTTTATTCGAATTGCAATGTATGTAAATTATGAGCTGTAGTGTAGTTAATAAAAAGTCAGATTAGTTGTTGTGATGTTTTACGAGAGGAGATTAAAAGAGTGCGAATCGAGATCCGGGAGAATGATTTTTAGCCTTTTGACAGCCAGTAAAATTTAATGTTTAAATATAATTTTTAGGAAGAGTAGACCAGATTTGCTCTTTAATATGTGCACTACCATATTCTGGGAAAATATTTAATTTACACCTTGCTTTGCATCTAATTTCCACTAGTGCAACAACCCTAAGTATTCTAGTCGACAACAACGCATGTTATAAATAGTTCCCACGAAGCACTTAAATTATTTGTTGAACATATATATAAGGGCACATACATCGAAAGTTCAGATGATAAAATAAGCAATAGATAGATTATATTGCAAGGGCATTACAATGATGACGAAATTGCTTGCCGAACTAACTAACGAAAGCATCGGTTGTCATGGTGGAACAAATGATCGTTCCTCCTATCCGGTACACCGTAATGATGTCCCACATTTTACGCATATTACCCGACCGTGTAAATTTGGAGATTTGTCCTCGGACACCGCTCAATCCCCACTATGAAAGAACTCCATGGGGATCCGCAGTGCTCCTGTGTGTCGCCGAATGGGTGGCCTATGCCGCCGACGTCTCGGGTGTGTAAGACCGAGATTTTGGTCTTTTGATGTGGATTTCGCCTCCCACATGGGCATGTCATCCCAATTCCCCGCCCCTTATGTTATTACCACAGGTTCCTTGATGGTGCGCGTAAGCGCCAAGGATTTGTTGCGTGGTGCGGACCTCGCCGGCCGCTTCCCTTGTCCCTTCCTCTTCGAGAGGAGGTACCCTCTTGCACCTTTGGTGTGTTGGCCGTTGGCGGACACTTGCGGAGACGTCTGCTCTGTTTCGGCTCGCACTCCACTGTATGGTGCGGGAGGTGTGTGTTGGGCTTATCGTTGTACAACCGAAGCGTGCCTCGCGATCAATGCAAGATGCCCGCTGGCCGCTGAATAACATCGAGGCGCACTCGGTCCGCTTTTACGGCGGTAGTAGCACCACGGGAGGGTTGTTCCCTAGTTATTCCATACGGAAGTTTGAGATGTGGGTGGTACGTCTCGGGTCCACCGATTAAAGTAGCCGCACCATTCATCCTCGGCCAAGGGGCACGGTAGAATCTCCGATCCGCTAGTTCATCGTGGCAGTATCAACCATCGCTCAAGGCCGTGTTCGCAAAAGTCGTGGCTTTCGGGTGGCCCCCGGGAGGTTTCTCCTTTGACTCGAGCAATTTCGCAATTTTCTTTTTGAACTCCTGTATGGGATGAACTGGTTTAGAATTACTACTTTGTGAGTGAAGCATGGGTTCATCGCATGAAACTCACCGATTGGTTGGCCTCTTGCCCACCGCCCCGAACTCGGTCGCCTAGAACAGGACATATCCCGCGGCCTCCCACCGGTTGAAGTTCTCGGCGAAGCGGGTTGGCGTCGTGGCGCTTGTAGACAAATTCGTAGTCACGCTGTTCCGCCGCCGATCCATTGGAAGAAGCAACACCGGTCCCAGCCGAAAGGAAAGAACGATGCGTGAAATGGTACCGTTAGCCTGTATTTTATGGATACAAGTAGGTTTACCTGGTAGGGGCGGGCACAACAGTAGTGAGCGCGGGCGGCCGTCTCTCCGTGGGTAGATTGCATCATCTTCGCCGGAAGGTTGCAGTCGGATTTGGGTCTGGGCAACTCCGGCAGAATCGGGAGTGCACGCCACGTATCCGGGTATTCGGCGGGATGACTTCGCTGTCAAGAGGCGATGAGAACGACATCGCGCCCTAATTTGTGTAGATTCGGATGGCGTGTATTGCTTGTTTGGTGGTGTTGGATGTGTAACCCTAGGCCGGTTTTATAGTGGTGGTGAGTGGTTACTCCGCACGACTACAAAGACTTGTCCGCTTTGACGCCCCGCATCCTTTGTGAAAAGTCGCACGACATGTCACCCATCATCAAAGCCGCACCGCCGTCACCTTCTCGCGAAAGGTCGCACGATTTGTCACCATCGAGAAAAGCCACACGACTGTCATCACGAACAAAAGTAGGCGTGAGTGGTCACATTGAACTCGGCTCGCATGTGTGACAAAGCCTGTGCGAAACAAAGAGAGTTCTCACGCGTGTGGTCAAATCGGCTGAAAAGGTTGAAAGCATTGCGCCCGTGAGTTGTCTAATCGCGTGGAAAGTCGCTACAAGGTCGTATATATGTCGAATGGTGTTTGGGCTATTACTCCATAATTTATCATGTAAACTCGTTATTTTACTAATCCACTTAAAAGCTATAGTGATCATACCGTAATATAACATAACTTATGTAAACAAAATTCTATAGCTGAATTTGACGTAATATGAGGAAATAAAGCATCATTTTGTGTTCAAGACGAAATATATGAAAGGAAACATTAGTGGGATAGCTGCCTTGTAATGGTCTTTGTCAGATCGCATCGACAAAGTAGCTACGTGTGTCTTTGTCCTATCGACGTAACAAAGGTACTAGTAGCATATTTACAAATAGCGCCACTAAGTAAAAGATTATATATAGCACAAAACTTCATAAATAAAACTAACATATGTGATATTACATGAGCTAAGGAAGTAAAAGACGAGATTGTTTATGGTACATCATGTGTAAAAGAAACAAACTAGCTAGGGCCCCTCAGCGGTGCAACACTCGTGTGGTCCTGGGCCTCTCTGACGACGCACATGTCCAGACGGATATGTGAGTGGTCAGGCACGCCCACGAGTACTCCTAGGAGGCCGGACCGGCCCGTGAGTAGCGGCGTGGCCCTGTGTCGCCGAGATGGGCCGGGGCCGACGCGAGTAGCGACGAACCAAGTACCACACCCGTGATCGCGATAAGGATCGACGAAAAGTCAAGTCCTCGCCCCGAAAGTACCGTAGTCCCCGAGGTGCTCGCACTCGTCGTGGGCGGATCGGCGGCTGCTGGCAAACTTTTCAAGTTAGAACGACACGCTATGTGAACAACAAAATATATGAAAAGAGACCACCGATGTACCGCGGTCATCGGATGACGCCGGTCCGGTACAAGCCGGAGCCCCCAGCAGTGTCCGACGAGGGGCGCTCGGGGTCGCTGTGTCGACCTCGCATGCAGATTTAACGAGGGGATCTGTACCACGCCGTCATACTGGGCCGCCTACACGACGCGGTGTGTACGCACGATAAGTCAAGTCTGAATATGGCGGCGCCCTCGAAGGCCGCCATTTGTGACCCTATCGTATGGGTGGCACCCGCTCAGTAGCAACGCCGATGTCACCTCGTGTGCCTCCTCGCAAGGTCGCTCGCAAAACGAAAAGAGGCTAGTTAGTTGGCATAATTTTCAAGACGTTACATTGAATGACAAATGGAGGGAGTACGAACCGCGCGGTGGAAAGCGAGTCCGGTGGGTGGGTACGGTCGGTGGTCGGATCGTGCTCGAGGTGACTCCACGACACGCACAACTCGAACGCGGTGCGGCGTCGTACCACTCGATATATGCGCCGACGACGCGCGTGGTCGAGGGGCGCCTCGCCGATCACATCCGCAAGAGCCGATGCTCATCGCCGCGCATGAGGTACCATGCGTCCGCCCACTCTGCGGCCGACGAAGCCTTTGCGTGTACCGCAAAAACGAAAGCGCAACATTAATTCGCAAGCCACCGAGATCGTAAGTACTAGCGTAGAGGAAAAGATGTAGAAATACGAACGAGTGCACGGCTGGCCGAACGACGGCGCTGTGGGTACTGGAACGCCGCCAGACCAAATCGCTCAAGACACGGTGGCGGCGACGGCTCGACGAACACGCCGAACACCAAGTGGCGTCGGGTCAACTAGTACGCCGCGTCCAAGAAGCTCGCAATCGCAATGACAGCCAAGCGCGCGACGTGCTCGCACAAGCTCAGAGCGTAGGGCGCCATATGACGCGGCCGTCTCGTGAGTCGGTCCAACATCGCTACGCATCGAGGGTACGGGCGCGCGTCAGAATCGGGTGAACCGCGGCCGCAAAAAAACACCGGCGGCGAACGTTAGTACAACACGTGGAGAATTAAAAACAACATACGGCTACGATAAGTAATATCGACTGTCGGCGACACCACAATGTCCCCATCGTCGGACGATCAACCTCGCCCCGGAACCTCGAGAAGTCTCGCGCGAAGTCGACAGTCTATCGCTGGTCGTCCGATCCGAACCTCTCGAACGACCACAACCGCAGAGCAAAGGGCACCGGCGAGAGTGGATGAGTCGGAACGCGACGACACCCGCCGACAAAGCACGCAGACGTCGCGGCAAGTACCGCAGTCCCAAGCCACCGCGGATCTCCTCCAAGTCGGCGTCGGCGATCGCCCTCGTAAATCTGGATCATGTGCTCGTCGACGGTGTCCCCGGCGACGAAAGCGTAACAAGACCCACCCAAGAGCCACGGAAGGTACGCGCCAAGCGCGGGCGACGGCTACTCCCACCTCCGTACCATCCTCTCGGCCGCAGAAAGTAATGGTTAGGTTGTAAATGCAATGAAAATCACACACGGTGAGTTAAATCGACACGACAAGGAAAAATCGTGCTTACATAGAATCGCACAGCCACCGCTGCGTCGGACCGCGGCGCAACCGCGAAAGTCGTATCTTGTGGTCGGGTAGCACCTCTAGAACCGGTGGA
This sequence comes from Otatea glauca, assembly GCA_036346275.1. Lineage (NCBI taxonomy): Eukaryota > Viridiplantae > Streptophyta > Magnoliopsida > Poales > Poaceae > Otatea > Otatea glauca. Next base: position 44,694,534 of record CM070711.1, read on the forward strand.
GGATATCCGCCGCCACTTTGGGTGGACGTCTGCAGAACCACCGCATCTCTGGAAAGGTGGGTGCCCCAGAGGTAATCGACGCCCTCTAGTGTCGGCGCCATCTCACCACACGGCAGTGAAAGGTGTGGGTCTCGTGCCGCCACCGGTCCACTAGAGCGGTCAAGAAGCTCCGTCGTAAGGGAACCGCCTAGAGGCACTCGTCGGTCCTGCGCAGATCCGCGGTGGTCGCCGACCATACGGGCAATGTAGTAGGCCACCGCCTCAACTCGCAAAAGAATGTGAGAAGTATTATTGTGGTGTCGAAGGGACATGAGTACAACATCTGCGATTTAAATTGAACTAACATCGGGATCCATCGCGATCGAGACGCCACGCCTCATGGGGTGCGTAAGCCAGGCCCCAAGCTCCAAGGCCGCCTCCCCATCCTGCGGGGCAACGCCGCTAAACGGCTCCGGTGAGTCGCGTCGACCGACGGGTCAAGCAACTCGCATAACCGTCCGCCCGCCATGCTCGCAAATAAAAATGTTTATGTTACATAAGGTGTAAAAAGGTGCAAAATAAATACAACAAATACAAATAGAATATGAATGGAACGAGTATCGTCATAATTTAGAGCACACGTAATACATGGAAGTAAAATGTTCATCTATGTGCAAAGCGTTAAAAGATACAAAATGAATACAACATACTACACTCTCATTTAATCAAGTACAATAACATTCAGATACATATTTTGACCACACGCATTTAATTCGATACAAGCAAAATGAAATTTAGTGCATCAAGTAAACCATAGTTCAAGATTTAAAAGAACATATAACACTTCACGGCTTCAATCTTGGGTAACTCTTGAAAGAGTGCCTGTCTCCTTGCAAGCGTAACATTTCTTTACTGGCGGCCACTTTCGTGGCGCCCATATCATTCCTTATACGTCCGATTGCCTTCTTCCCACTCCCTTTAGCTCGCTCATGTCTGGGACCCAACGTGTATCCTCCCGACTTTTGTGTTCGTGAATAAACCCACCACTCGAAAACCGTACATTTCGCGCCCAAAGTTGCAACCACATGCTTCCTTACTAAAGAATTGAGACATGAATATACCGATCCATGTGAATCATCGAAAGGTGCAGCCATAACATGGGAGCATGGCACGTGTAATAGACGAGGCTTATTGCAGTGCAGACACAAGTTTGCCTGTATGATGCATTCGTGAGCAACTTTTCGTCGGTTCGTCCCACGACCGGCTTTCTCCTTGCACATCACCTCAAACGGAGCTCCTCGCACTCCATCTTCGTTGTTCGCATCTCCCCTTCTTGCCTTTGTCCTCCATGTATGCGTAAATCATCTCGAGTACTTCATAGCAGATCGTTCATGCGCGTGATCGCCCTTGCATGGCGATCAACGGTACTTTGTGATGCCACGAAGAACACCTCAACAATACCAACCAAGGGAAGGGTCTCAACCTCGTGATCACCCAGCTTGTAAACCTCCGCAAGGTTTGTTGTCATGACACCATACCTCGCACCATCGGTGTCGTAAAGCGAGCCCATTTCTCCCTAGGCTCATGCTCTATCCATTCGAGAAGCGTTTGAGCCCTTCCATTCCTTCGAACCGGTGGGGAGGGTGGGTGGGTAACTCCTCCAGTACGATCGGGCCTCCCTAAGGTCGGGCTGCCTCTTCGTTGCCTCTCTTGTGTGCCTCGATGTCACTCATCCAATTTCTTCCACAGACATCAAACTTTCTCTGCTGGTTCGTCGCAGAGCCTCTTGAAAAGCTTTGTTAGCTCTTTGTTCCGAATCGCTTGTAGAAGTTGGCACCCATATGACGCTTGCACCACCTACTACGCAAATCGTGCCATGGATGAGTCTCATCCACACCTTGTCGCAATCAATAATTGCCCTCAAAGCCGGAATGCCGATCGTGTATGATACACACTCCAGTCCGATGAACGACACCGGCTTTGACATTCCGTAGGAACCAATGCCACTATCTCGTGTTTTCACCTCCACAAATGCGAAGCGCCACGGGAGAACTTAATTATTGCCATCCACTCCTATGGCAGTCAATATCTGCCCTTTGTATTTACAAGTCAAAAATGTCCCATCGACACATAACAAAGGACGACAATGCCTGAACGCATTGATGCATGGACCTAAAGCGAAGAATGCTCGCTTCAAAACCATCTTCCCAGACAGAAGCGCTGCGAAGGATGCTCACAAATGTCCACATAAGTTCCAGATTTCGGTCCTTTATCACCAAGCAAACCCGCAAGTTCTGGTAGGAGTCTTCGTACGTGTCGAACCGTGTTTCCAATGCCTTCTGCTTTGCTCTCCATGCCTTCGCGTAGCTTATTGTATACTGGAACCTCTGTTGTATTGCGAGTACGATGGCCCGTGGCTCTAAATCTAGGTTGCCTACAATCTCTTCAGACATTGCATTGGCAATAAAGCCCGATGATATGTTCCGATGTGATCGCAGACTCGTTAGTACACATGTATGTGGAACGACTATAGAACACTTCCAAATGGTGTCCCATTTAGGCCGGTACGCATGGACGCGCCACGGCAACCCTCCGTCCGCATCTTACATCATACACCGCCGACGGACTTTACAACCTTGAAGGCTCTGCGCAACGACATCGACCATGCTATTATCGCTTCTTGAACCTCACTCTTATTCTTGTAAATTGCATCTTTTCTCACCTCATTCGATCATATCGCTAAGGAATCGCTCGTCATCGCTCACCACCACTGTCGAACGGATACTCATCCCACTCTGCGGGAATAGATCTTCGGCTTCATCATTACTTAAAGCCTCATAGTCCTCATTCTCTGTGTCCATCGCCCGACCACCGACTCAATGTTTTCCTCGTCCGCCATGCCCATTACTTCTTGAACCTCTCCGCTGCAACATCGGCTCTCCCACCTTGCACTTCAGATCGACCGAACCTACATCCCGCTCTACTAAGCCTTCTACTTGTACCGCTTCTCCCAACTTCCTCTCGGTTCTTCATCAACAACCTCTTGTCTGCGCCGCATGCCCGGTATTGACTTTCTCAAATGCTTGTGCCAATAACACTAATGGCCATCCTTTCTCAATTGCAATTTTACGCATTTAACTCCAAGATTTCGCCCTCTCATTTCCATTAACTCCCAAGACGTGCAATCTATTCTTCAAACTACTCCATGTAACTTCGGATCATGCAATTCACGGTCCAAAGAGAACATGTGGTACAACCATCTCATAACCGTAGCCCATGAACGCTCCTCACAAGCGTGATGTGCTAGCCTCTACACTTGCGAAATGACTTAGATCTACCCTTCAACACCCATGCTGAACTCCTTCTCCATAATATATTTTAAATTGCACTCTATCATCCATACATCATGCAAATTCATCGAATTCTTAACATTTGCACAATTTAACTCTACATTGTACGACTAATAATGATCACAAATTTTTAATCAAGACAAATTGCAATATTTCAATTCTTACAAATTCTTCAGATTCGTGATCATTTTCAAATTTCTATGAGAACATAACTAAACTAATGTGTCAGAACCTCTACAGATTGAGTTATATTTCGGTCCCGACAATTTTAGCCACCCAACTCTACATGACATCTCCGAATTCTCAAGACACAAATAATCGAATTTGGATTCTACATTTCCAGTTCATTTAAAATTTATCCATGATCTCTAATAAAAAAACTATTATTACAATCAAAATTTTAATCCCTACCTCTAGGTCATCCCTACATCGAAAATGAATTACTAACTAGGTCGCATAACTAAACATCTGTCCATACCGACATAACTATAAATTCTTGACTAATTCATCTAACTAAACATCTATTCTTACCAAATAAATATAAATTTCTAACTAAGTCAACTAGCTAAACAACTTGCATCAGTTCTCATTCCTAACTAAGTCATCTACCTAAATAACTATTATTACTCTATTTAACTGATTACTATATTACATATTCAACATTTAAATACTTAAAAAAATTAGTACTGATTTAAATGCAGATCTTCGAAGTCCCTCTCCCTTTCTCCTCCTCCTCCTTCTCCTTTTCCCTCTCCCTCCCCCTTCTCCTTCTCCCTCTCCTTCTCCTCTTTTTTCTGTTTTTTTTCCTCTACACTTTGGCTGGCATGAGTGAGAGGGGGGGGGGGCGCGGCTTTATATAGGCGCTGTCTGTCGCCGTTTGAAATGGCGACAGACTCTCTGTCGCCGCTTGAAATGGCGACATGTGATGTCGCTATTTAAATAGGCGACAGAGGTGACGTTTGCTCTCTGTCGCCATTTGAAATGGCGACAGAGAGTCTGTCCCTATCTGAAACGGCGACAGGCTGTATGTCGCCATTTCAAATGGCGACATACTGTCTGTCGCCATTTGAAACAACGACAACTGGGTAGTTTTGTAATTTTTTTTTCGGCATATTATTTTTGTAAAATAGAATAAAAATAGTATTATTTAAAAAAAATTCTGAGAATGTGACGAGGACATAAAATCTCGAGTCAACTGGAAAAAACTTATGGATGTACAGGAAGATCAAAGGAAACAATGAGCGATACGTACAAACATATATGCAAGTGTAAAAGACGTAAGCTTCACTCTCGAAATACTGATTAGCAAGTGTACAAGGAGTCTTCAGGGTCCCTCACGTAGTCTGACACGATATATATATATGCCTGTACACGTTCCATTGTCAAGCCTTTTACAGATACCAATACTTGGTTTGAATATGAATACCGCGGCAGTTGGAAATACACGTGTACGTGTAGACGGTAGACCGTACTGTTTGGCTACATGATACATACATACATACGTACGGTGGTCCATACCACCCGATCATCCATCCGTCAGCGTCTGGCATCCGACGGTGACGAGCTTCCAAATACAAAACCCAATCCTTTTCTTTCGGCTTCGGCTCGGCTTTTCCATTCTTCGTACAACCTCTCTTCCCTTTTCCAAAATTACAAATACCCACCTCTCCATCAAAGGCGACGCCGACGACGCCTTCGTGCTCCTCCTGTCTTCCTCCCCCTCTCCTCCTCGTCCTCCCTCGCCACCGCCGCCGCCGCCGCCGACCGACGCTGGGGCCCCAGAGCCACCTCCACGGTCCGTATCCCTCTACCCCTCTGATCCGATCGACGCTTCCCGGATCGCGCTCTCGCTTTCTCCCGGGGTTCCCGATTTGGATTCCTCCCTCGCCTTTTCCCTCGAGTTCTACGGTGATTTGCGGCGGATAGGCGGCCGGATCGATGCGGGGCTTGCCACGGTCCGGCTCGCCGGTCGATTTGGCGTGCGCTTTGGGGGGTTTAGGGTTGCGGGGGGGATTCGAGCTCGCGGCGCTCGATTCACCCCGGAGCTCGCCGCGCGTGCTGGGATCGCCCGCTGGATCCGCTCGAAAGGCTGGAGCTTTTTTCAGCTTTCTCCCCCTTGATTTCGTGATCTCTCAGGCCGTACGATCTGGCTAGGGTTAATGATGCTCGCGGTAGCACTGTCACTGGAAGTTGCCGTAGAACTCGCCTTCTGCTAATACACATGTTTAGGGATTGAGTGATCCGCGTCTACGGTAACAGTTTAGTTAGTATCTCCGGGGGGTTGGATGCGAGTTTTTGTACAGTGTGCGATCTGAAGTATTGAACCGTACGTAAACCCAAAGGGAAGCGGAGTGACAGCACACATCCATCAATTTACTCCCCTTGGTACATTAGTAGCACTGGACTGCCGCTGGCTGTCTCCCCGTTTAATGCTCCTGTTTTCGTTTTTATTGGAATTTCAGCAATAGTATACTAACAATCAGCCAGTTGCTTCCAATACTTTTCCTTCTTGTGGCGAAATTTTCAGGGTATAGTCTAGAAGCAGTATTGCTTGATTCTGTGGTGCGGCAAGCACTCACTTGTCCTGCTGTGCAACTTAATGGCCCTTGAAGCCCTAAATATTGTTGTAGTCGTGCCGACATCATGCACTAAGTACTTAAGCTGAAATTTGCATGTTTATTTTATCCCGTTAGGTTTTTGGAGAAATCTTGAAGCGCCATGCCCTAAGGATCGTGTTCTCGTTTGCTTTTGGTTTTACCTTTTCCTTTCCTGAGCTTAATTGTGATGGGTCTTATATGTTCCTGTCCTGCAGAAATGGATGCCTGTCTTTCAAAGCAGCTTATTGACGGAGATGGCGTTTTCAATGTTTCTGGATTGGAAAACTTCATGAAGGAAGTTAAATTGGGCGAATGTGGGCTCTCATATGCTGTTGTCTCAATAATGGGTCCGCAAAGTAGTGGTATGGGGTTTCTCATTTCCTCATTGTTTGTATCTTGTTTAATGAATGCTCTCTTTTATCCCAACCCAGTTCGTCCTCAGTTCCCCCTTTCCCCCTACTTTTTTGCAGGAAAGAGTACACTTTTGAATCATCTTTTTGGCACCAATTTTAGGGAGATGGATGCTTTCAAAGGAAGGCATGTTATTATTCATTTCATATTTCTATGCCTTTTCTCAGTACAAACTTTCCTGGCTTTGGTGGAACCAATTCTTTTTCTGTGAGGTCACTAGCATTTCTTGAAATTTCAGGTCACAGACTACCAAAGGTATATGGTTAGCGAAGGCCAAAAACATTGAACCATGCACCCTTGTAATGGATTTGGAAGGCACTGATGGAAGAGAGAGGGGAGAGGTAATGAAAAACAAGATTCCTCCAATTTGGAGTTGATTGGAACTTGTGTTAGTAGTATACTATTATCTTAGAACACACATGCATAAATTCACTTTTTTCGACACATATTTTATTGAAACAAAGTTTTTTTTTCTTTTTATTTCATAGTTCTGAGTCAGGGCATCTCCAATAAGCCAGCCTATATTTGCCTTCAGCTTATAAGCCTATAAGGCCCCTTCCATTTATTTCAGTTCAGCGTATTTCCGACTTGTAGTGGGAGGCTCTAGCTTATCGAATAAGCCTAATAATGTGCTGCCAATTGCATCCTGACTTCAGCTTATAAAGTCATGGGCTGAAGCTGAAATTTGCTCGCGCTGATTCTTGTTGTTGCTCATGCACATCATTGCAATGAGATGGTCTAGTTGTTACATTTGGTTTTATGGAGCTTTTACTCCACGTTGTACTCGTCTAATTCATCTGTATTATTTCAGGATGACACAGCCTTTGAGAAGCAAAGTGCGTTGTTTGCCTTGGCTGTTTCGGACATTGTGTTGATCAATATGTAAGTTTGTTTTGCCAAATGATGGATGCTGGACTTGTTATTTCGAAAATTGGACACTGCAATTTAGTGATTGTTTTGTTTTCTTCCATAGGTGGTGTCATGACATTGGTAGAGAACAGGCTGCAAACAAGCCTCTTTTGAAGACCGTTTTCCAGGTTAGTTTGTTAATACTGCAATTTTTTTCTTCTTTTGTGGCGTGGGAGGCATTATCATGTCCTTATTTTGCTTCTTTCTGAATAGGTCATGATGAGGTTGTTCAGTCCACGCAAAACAACATTGTTATTTGTTATTCGTGACAAATCAAAGGTGAGTGCTTGCTAGTATCCAATTTAGGTTGCTAAGAGCTATGATACTTTCCTGAGCAATGTTAGTAATCGTGTTTTTCTTTCCTAACCTAATTCTGTCCCCTTTTTGGTTTCAGACACCTTTGGAAAATCTTGAACCTATTCTAAGGGAAGATATTCAGAAGGTATGTGTTTACTTGATAGTCCGTTTCATTTTTGGGCCTGACCTTTCTTTGTATGCTCAATAGGCTAAGCTGTTTTCACCTCTTTTTTTTTGCAGATATGGGATGCTGTTCCTAAACCGCATGCTCATAAAGAGACTCCACTTAGTGAATTTTTCAACGTAAAATCAATAGCTTAATCTGTCTTGTTGTTGATGTATTATGCTAGATTTACTCACTATGAAGTGTATTTGTTTTCCACATCCAGGTACAAGTGGTGGCCCTCTCCAGTTATGAGGAAAAAGAGGAGTTATTTAAAGAACAGGTTGGTTTACGATGCCAATTACTAAGAGGGTGTTTGGGATAGCTCCAGCTCCACCAAAATCCATGGAGTTGGTGGAGTAGGGTATTTCTAGCTCCAGAAATTTATGGAGCTGGAGCTGTGGGTACATTAAGAGTGTTTAGGTAGGTCATCTTGTTTACATTTTAGACTAAAAATATAAACTTAATTCACTTTATTTTAGCCTACAAGCTCCAGCTCTGAGGTGGAGCTGGAATCTGGAGCTATACCAAACAGGGCCTAAATTTGTGCTTGTTGCTGATCTTCCTAGAATTATGGCTAATAGTAAATTAATTTTCTGAAGGTTGCCAGTTTAAGAGATAGGTTTCAACATTCTATTGCTCCTGGTGGACTTGCTGGAGATCGGCGTGGTGTTGTCCCAGCTTCAGGTTTTTCTTTTAGTTCACAGCAATTTTGGAAGGTCATTAAGGAGAACAAAGACCTTGATCTACCTGCACATAAAGTGAGTATCCTCCCCCATTTTTCAGTTGACCTATTAACATCATGTATACTGACACATCTTTTATGCATCAATTCAGGTTATGGTGGCTACTGTGCGTTGTGAGGAAATCGGTAATGAGAAAGTTGCCAGTTTTACAGCTGATGAGGTGATTATAGTACATATTATGCTTGATATATGTCCCATAGATTTATGAAATCAACTGATACTAATGTATTTATATATAAAGGAATGGCAACAATTTGACGAGGCTGTTCAACATGACTACGTACCAGGGTTTGGGAAGAAGATCAGCAGCCTTCTTGATAGATGTTTATCAGAGTGAGTTCATTAGTATTTTATGAGCAGTACTGTTTCCTTATTCTGGCTGTGCTATTCCCAAGGACCGGAAAACTTGCGGGGACCAGCTGGTTGCTGACATTTACCAGTCAGACTGGCTGGTGGTGGTTTCTGCCAGTCTGTTCTAGTCGAGTTAGGTCAATTCTAGTCAAGTTTATCCAAGTGAAAAACATTGTCACTTGTTTTCACGAACATGGTAGAAATTGATCAATTACTGCAAACCAGCGGAGTCAGGACCAGGTCCTGGTTTGGACTCCTGTGCATTCCTTTTCCTGCTATACGTAATAACTTATCCGTAATAACTCTTCATTTCAAGCTTGATTGGGTGTTAGCAAATGTAAAAACAGCAATAATTCACATTCATCTGTTATATACTAATTGCAAAGGTTATCATCCATCGGAGATGCGAACAATGCTTATGTCTTGGCATATGTTATGATAAGGATCTGGAAATTTTTCCTTCATTTGATGTTCTTTTTACAAATTCAGGTATGACATGGAGGCTATTTATTTTGATGAAGGTGTCAGAACTTCGAAAAGACAGCAACTTGAGTCTAAACTCCTGCAGGTTCCCAATACTTCTTTTGAGCTTATATGTTGGTCACATTTTCATCTTTTGTATCATATATGATAATTGCCCTGTTACTTCCTAACATTAATCATGAGTTGGCATGTATATTTTTGGTATATATGAAATGAACCAGGCCATCTCCGCTTACATACTACTCCCTCCGGTCACAAATAGTTGTTGTTTTGGACATCGATATAGTCTTCAAAACATAATTTTGACCACTAATTTCTATTATAATATATTTATAAAACCCAATAAAATTATAATATTATATAAGTATTTTTCAATACAAATCTATATATGATTTTCATGTATCTAATTTACATATTTAAAAAGATATTGACGGTCAAAGTTTTGAAAGTTTGGCTACACCTATACCCAAAACGACAACTATTTATGACCGGAGGGAGTAGTAATCTGGAATTTAATCTGGGTGACAAATCTCGATGCGAATACTCGATTACGGATTATCATATTTTCTGTAAGAGATTAGTGGAAGTGTTTTATAGCAAAATTGGAAATCTAACATCGAGTCCAAAAACATTCTAGTGTATTCATTTTCCTGCCAAAAGTTGTGTTATTCTTATAGAGTTTACACGATCTCAGCTAAAATTTTGTTATTGATCTTGTCTCATGTTCCACTGATTGTCTTGTTCTTGTTTCATATCTTGCATTTGTTATTACTGGTAAGCATTCTCTTGGTTGAATGAATTCTTACACCAATGCCCATTTTGTCTCCTTCTAGCTTGTTAATCCTGCCTACCAATCTCTTCTGGGTCATTTACGGACTAGAACTTTAGAAGTGTTTAAGGAGTCCTTTGACAAGGCCCTAGAAAAGGAGGGATTTGCTGTTGCTGCTCGTAACTGTACTCAGACTTTCTTGGAGAAGTTTGATAAAGGATCTGAAGGTACGCTTTCAGGAATTTTACTAAGTTACTTGCATTTTTTTTATGTAGTGATTAGTGATCCGCTGTTGTAGAAGCAGACTTATGTTGGTAACCAGTCAATTAACTCCAGGAACTGGCTGTGTTATTAGACTGGACTGGGGTGGGAATAGGCTAGGTCATTAAAATTAAACAAGAGCCTGGTGGCATTTTTCCAGGATAAAAGAATGGAAACAAAACTCCCCAAAGTAATATATATGTATTCCAATCCAGTCATCTGTGGAGCACTAATATATATGTATTCCAATCCAGTCATCTGTGGAGCACTAACCATTCACCATTGGTTACTGGATATCTTCCTGGTGGCTTCCATTTCAGTATGAAATATAATTTTGGCATTTAAACACCTCAAATGGCCACGTACATTTCTGGTTCCTGCTCAGAAATGGTACCAGCCAGCTGAGGTGGGAAACATACCGCAAATACTAAATAGAGTTATAACTTGTAATGAAAACACTAAATTTCTGGTGGTGTTTCTGCTTTTTTGGAGCATTTATGATTAAGACCATATTGATCGTCTGAGCCTCTTGAGGTACTAACAATAATGTCACCTGTCGAACACCAACTGTAATATTAGTTACTTCTGAAGACGAACTTTTGAGAAAGCTCTTATTCTAAAGAATGATACTTGTTAGTTTGTACTCCATGCCTTTTCTTCCCAAATGCATGTGTCTTATGACATTCACACATGTGTGCATATTTTGACAGATGCTGCTATTCAACAAGTGAAATGGGATCCCTCAAAAGTTAAGGATAAGCTTAAGCGTGACATTGAGTCACATGTGGCGTCAGTTCGTGGTACAAAACTATCTGAACTTTGTGCCAAGTATGAGGTTGGTCCATATTTCCAGTTCATTTGTTCGTCTAATTAAATGATCAAAATAGCTGTCACCACAATTCAGATCCATCATCTAATTCGAGATATGTTGTTTCAGGGGCGACTTACCAAAGCTCTTGCAGAACCGGTCGAAGCTCTTCTAGATTCAGCCAGTGAAGATACCTGGCCAACTATTAGAAAGCTTCTTCAACGTGAGACAAAAGCTGCTGTTTCAGGTCTTGAATCTGTTCTTGTAGCTTTTGAACTCGATGAAGCTACCAAGAAAGAACTGCTTTTGAAGCTGGAGAATCATGGAAAGAGTGTTGTTGAATCAAAGGCAAAAGAAGAAGCTGGAAGGGTCTTGATTCGCATGAAGGACAGGTGAGTTGCTCTCCACATGTAACTGAAAGGGATATGTCTTCTGTACGAAGACTAAATGGAGAAAAATGTGCAGGTTCTCGACACTATTCAGCCGTGATGCTGACTCTATGCCAAGGGTGTGGACAGGAAAAGAGGACATAAAAGCAATTACTAAAACTGCACGTTCAGCTGTATGTCAAATGTTAATACTGTCTATTTGAAACACAAAGGAATTGGTTTAGGAACTGAAACTTGTTATCCCCCCTTTTGCGACAGTCCATGAAGTTGCTTTCTACAATGGCTGCAATTCGGTTGGACGAGGATGGTGACAACATTGAAAACACTCTTTCCCTTGCTCTTGTTGACACTGCAAGGCCAGGGACTACAGATAGGAGTATCCAATCGTTTGATCCACTCGCCTCCAGCTCATGGGAAAGGGTAAGGAAGCTGTGTGCTGTGTTACATTTATTTATGCTTCTCTGCTGAAGCACCATGCAGTTTTTACTCCCTAGCATCTTCTTTAAGCACGAAGCATATGTTTTTTTTTTCCTAAATAGATGCCATTTTCGTGATCAGGTTCCAGAGGAGAAAACTTTAATTACACCTGTCCAGTGCAAATCTCTGTGGAGGCAATTTAAGGCTGAAACTGAATATACTGTCACTCAGGCAATAGCTGCTCAGGTATCTCCACAAGCTCCATTTCAACAGTTATTCATTGCACGCTATTAACACCTACGGTTTTTGTCATCTCAAAGCCCTTGATTTTGTTTGTTCCTTGAAACATTGTGAAGTGAGATTTACCCACTAGTTATAAAATGATGTATGTTACTTGAAACATTGTGAAGTGAGATTGACTGTTACCTTTTATCAGGAAGCAAATAAGAGGAACAACAACTGGCTGCCACCTCCATGGGCACTTGCTGCAATGGCTATCCTTGGATTCAATGAGTTTATGACATTACTGAGGTATTGTATTTTGTCTGCAGAGTCATACATAACTGTTGGTTACGGCATCCACGCAATTGACATGATTGAGTTTTCATTTGAACGACAGGAATCCGTTTTACCTGGCCATCATATTTGTCGTTTTCCTTGTTGGGAAAGCCATTTGGGTGCAGCAAGACATTGCTAGCATGTTCCAAAATGGATTTGTGAGTATCATAACCACATTTTCGTCATACTATTTTTCAAGTCTATTAAAGATTGTGTAAACTGATATTATTTTATCCTTGCAATGTTACAGCTTGCAGCCCTCCTTTCACTGTCCACAAAATTTGTTCCCACAATAATGAATATTCTGAAGAGATTAGCCGATGAGGGGCAAAGACCTGCAGCCCCAGAGAGGCAAAGGGAGATGGAGCTCCAACCAAAATCCACAAGGAATGGTTCATACAGCAATGTGACATCGGCAGGGTCATCCAGCGTAACCTCTTTGGAGAGCGGACCCGAATATTCAAGTCCGGTGGCACAATGATCAGTGGGTCTTTAGCATTTAGCTGAAGGCCCTAGCAGCTGCAGCTGCAAATGGCTTTGAGCCTGGAGATTGAAGCGCCATGCTTGTAAGCTTGCCCTTCCCAACCTGATGTACGACACTGGCTACAGAAGTTCTTTATGGAGTTTTGGGGTTGGCATTGTTTGTAAGAAACGTTGTAGAACAACTTACATTCCATTTTTTTTTGTAACAGTTTATGAGATGGTTGTATAGAGGATTTGTGATTCTGTCATCTCAACCCATATGTGGCCAGGGGGAACACGGCAGTGCATTCTACACTGTTAATAGTTGATTGCATAGATGAGAGAAGTATGTAAATGTCTCATAACCGCGGTGATATTGCTCGGAGAATCACTTGTTTTGCTTAAATAACAGAAGAATATATTACGATTTTGCGAGCCTTTTGCACATGATGGTTGTTTTCAGCAGCTAAGGTTTCGAGTCACTTTTTTTTTTCTTGGCACGATTTTTTATCTGAGCTTCACCTGGTGCATATGAATCACATGTATTGCGGTTTACGCCATCTCGTTGACAGAAGCATGCAGGCGAGGCCGAGTCAAGTTGCATGCCGTTTGTCCAGTGCCTGACACACTTAAAACTCATGCAAGTTAACAATCTTTGTTTTTAACCACCGAGTCCTCAGTCGTTTAGTTGCTCTTAAGAAAGTCATTTAATTTGGACACGGCAAATAGCCGGCTACCTGCCAAAGCGCCAATTCCCGTTGATTTTTCGGTTGTCTCGATTTTCTCTCCACGTTTCCGTTAAATTTAAGTGTTTGTTCCATCTCGTGTTGTCCACTTACCCTTGTCCATTCTACTGAAGAAGCGACAGTAACACCAAGAAACTGGTTGCTATGATTGCCTTGAACCGCCGGTAAGCGTCCGGTTCCAGGTGAGAATCTTTCCCTCACCTGAGGAAAGTTACTGGTTCAAGCTCAAAATATCATAAATGTTTCGTCAGGGGAAAAAATAAGGGGAATCAATTATTTGCCATCCCAAAGTTTCGCTCTTTATGAAATGTCACTCTGAAGTTTAGCTTTCATGGTATGCATTAGTTCACTAATACAATAGTCGGAATCTGCTGCTCTTTTGTTATTCTAGCATTAAAAAAAACAATTAGGGCTGAAATTCGCATAGGAAAGGACGCATTTGTGTTGGATTTAATCGTGGGCTAACTACCCAAGGGTCAACAGATCCGAATTTAGGGGATGAGATCCCACCTTATGCACCATGATCGGAGGCCCTTTTCCACTAAGTTGGTTTTGATCCCGAGTCAAGTGCACGCTATATAAGAGGGTTTAGCTGGCTTCTCATGATCCATCTCATGATCACAGAGAAAGCGCAAAAGAAAAACCTAAGATTCAAACTAACTGCCGATCCTTAGTCGTGCTCTTTGACCCAAAGGCCATCACCGTCGTCATTTCTACTGTTGTTTTCTTCTTTCGGTGGCTAGTGCGGCGACGGCTTCCTCCTTCTATGTCACCGTCGGCGATCACTGCTTCCACCTCACCATCACCGCCGATCCATTTCTAATGGCTTCACCGAACGGTATTTTTCTTCCGCATTTTGGTGTTCAAGTTTTGGCTATTGATTAATGTTGTTTAATGGCTTAAGAACCCTAAGTTTATGCTAACATTTGGTATCAGAGCGGCCAATAGCCTTTCTTGAACCGATTAATTCATATGACCTTGATTCGGTTAGGTGGTGATTAACCCCAGATTTATGTGTTTGTGGTTTCGGTTTAAGCATTAAGAAGGAGATGAGTTTCGGAAAACCCTAAGAACCAAAATCCCCAAATCCGAATCTTGATGAACCCGAACCCTAATCCCCAAATCAAGCAAAACCTAATGTCTAAAAGGGGGGTTTCGGTCTAACCTTTGGCGCTTACGCCGGCTCCGCCGCGCTCTAGTCCGCGCCGCCTCCGCGCGCCGTTGGCTGCCTTTAGCCGCGCCGGATATTGGTCGCACGTCTTGTGTGTGCGCCGAGGAGCCGCGCACCTTAGCCCGCCGGTCGCCTCGCCCCCGCTTCACCGGCCTTGCGCGTCGTCGCCTCTCTCGTTCACTTCGCCTGCGCTGCGTGTTTTTCGAGGAGACAGAGGCGAATGGTTTAGGTTTCCCCTTCGCTGCGCGATTTTGTTGCGGCTTGATCTCATCCGAGCCGTCTGTTCGCGAGCAGATTAGCGGTCGCCGCTTCGTTTCGCGCGACCGACGCTTTGTTTCAGCGCTGGTCGACGCTTCGTTAAGACTCGTGACGCCGCTTCGCTTCGCGCTGGTTGTTGCCTCGTCTCCGCTGGGCGCGCGTGCGGCGTTGTCGGGGCATTGCTGCCGCTTGCTGGGGGCCGCGTAGGAAGGCTCGGGCTGTGTAGCTTGTGCTGGCCGCAAGAAGGTGGGCCGGTTTTGTGCTTTGGGATGAAATAATTTAAGTTTTGGGCCTCTTTATTTTACAGCATTTCTTATGTATTTAAATGCTGTTTTCATTTATGAATTGATGTTTGGGGTATTTTGCCCGAAAATTAGACTTTTGTGGGATTAATTTAATTTACAGCATTTTCTCAGAATTTAAATGCTGATTATTCTTTTAAAATGATTATTGGATTGTTTTAAGAGTGTAAATTGCTGGATAAAATATTTAATTAAGTTGTCTCTAATTAAGATGAAACCAACGAGAAATCTTGATTAGAGATTTAATAATGTTTTGGGATTAATTTTATGATCATGATTATATTCTGACCAAAGTTGATTATATTCATGAGTCATACCCATTTAAGTTAAAAGTTAAGTTCTTTTCATATTCTGCCCAACGGTGATTATGAATTAGAACATCATTAGCATATTATTAACTGCACCAACGTAGGGTTAATTTTGTGCCAGACATTAAATTGCTTACTAATATTTGTATATATTTTATTCAGCTATGACCACCACAAACATTGCCAGTACTCTGAATAGCATGGAACAGCTTTCTGGTAATAATTTCCCCTCCTGGAAGGAAAAACTGCTCATAACTCTTGGAATAATGGATTTGGACCTTGCACTTCGTGTGGTTGCTCCCACTCCTCCTACTGCTGATGATGAGAACTTCTCTGAGTTAAAGAAGTCCTATGAAACTGCAGCAGAGAAATGGGAGCGGTCTAACCGCATGTCCTTGATGATAATGAAGAGCACAATATCGAGAGGAATTAGGGAGCAATCCCGACCAAGATGCTAAGATGTATCTGGCTTCAGTGGAGGAGCAATTTAAAGGCTCCTTAAAAGTCTATGCCAGTACATTAATCATGAAAATACTCACTTCCAAGTATGAGGGACAGGGCAGTGTCAGGGAGCATATCATGATGATGACCGATATGGCTTCCAAGCTTAAAGGAATGGACATGGCTATTTCAGAAGGCTTTTTGGTTCATTTCATAATGACTTCTTTACCTTATGAGTTTGGTCCTTTTAAGATCAATTACAAAACTCAGAAGGAGAAGTGGATCATGAGCGAGTTAATTGCCATGTGCGTTCAGAGGGAGGAAAGACTCAAGGCCGATAAGAAGGACGTTGTCCACTTTGTTGGCAATAAGAAGAGAAAATTCCAGGGAGACCATAAGTCCAAGAAGAAACTCAATTTCTCTCCCAAAACTGAGTCAAATAAGGTGGAGCATAAAGGAAAAGCTCCTGCAACACACTCTTCATCCAACAGTGTCGTATGTCGCTTCTGCAAGAAAGATGGGCATATTCAGAAAAATTGCCTAGGATTTCTGAAGTGGCTCGCGAAGAAGGGTAATGATGAAATCACCTTTATTGAGGAATCTCTTTATACTGATTTTTCTCCTAATTCTTGGTGGATTGACTCAGGTGCCTCTATACATGTTTCAAATTCTTTACAGGGATTCCTTTCCGTAAAGACGCTAAGAAAGGGGGAGCGAAGCCTTAGAGTCGTTAATGAGAAGGAGGCTGAAGTTGAAGCCATTGGGACCTTACCATTAGTATTAGGAAAAAGCTTTGTACTTCATCTAAATAATGTTCTTTATGTTCCTAGTTTGAGAAGGAACCTTATTTCAGTTTCTTTATTTGATGATGAAGGTTTTTATTGCAAGTTTGGGAACGGCCAATGCATAATAAAGTTTAATTCTAATGATGTTGGTCTTGCTCTCAAACGAGACAAGCTTTATGTTCTTTCCCTTAAAGAATCACCTGTGTTAATGAATGTATGTGATGGCACAAATAAACGTAAAAGAATTGATGATGAGACTTCATCGAAATTGTGGCACTGTCGCTTAGGCCACATTTCAAGGGGAGAATGGAACGCCTCATTAAGGAAGAGATACTCCACCCGCTTGATTTCTCGGACTGCACCTCGCATTGATTGCATTAAAGGTAAATACGTAAAACAAATTAAGAAAGGGCTACCCAAGCATGTGGATATTAGAATTAATCCACACTGATATTTGTGGACCTTTTCCTGTGACATCAGTGGATGGTTTTGATTCTTTCATTACATTCACTGATGATTACTCCCGTTATGGTTACATTTTCCCCATTCGTGATCGATCTGAATCGCTCGATAAATTTAAAATATTCAAGACTAAAATAGAAAATCAGCACAATCTAAAGATTAAAGTGGTGTGATCAGATCGAGGAGGAGAATATTATGGTAGATATGCTCCTTATGGGCAAATTCCTGGTCCCTTTGCTAAATATCTTCAAGAAAATGGCATAGTAGCTCAATACTCAACTCCCGTGAACCTCAAGAAATGGTGTAGCTGAAAGAAGAAATCGCACACTTATGGATATGGTGCGAAGCATGCTCAGCTATTCCAGTTTACCAGTAACCTTATGGATGGAAGCATTAAAAACAGCTGCCCACATACTTAATTGGGTTCCTAGCAAATCAGTCCCTAAGACACCTTATGAAATTTGGACTGGCAGAAAACCGAGCTTAAAATACTTACGAGTGTGGGGTTGTCCTGCTAAAGCTAAAGTCTTTAACCCACATATTGAGAAATTAGACTCTAAAACAGTGAGCTGCCATTTTATCGGATATCCTGATAGATCTAAGGGATACCGATTTTACTGCCCAGATCGTCATACTAAATTTGTAGAAACTAGACATGCTGTGTTTATGGAGAATGGTCAAATCAGTGGGAGCTCAAATGTTAGAAATATAGATCTCGAGGAGATTCGGACTTATGTTCCATCACCGATAATCCAAGAGACTTTTATTAATGTGCCGCAATTCATGACACCTCTAAATGATAACCCTGGTGTTGTAACCCCAGTTAATGATTTTGGGATTAGTAATATTGCTCCTAATGATGAACCTACATCAGCAATTAATGAAGAACTTCAACAGCCGTCTGTGATACCTGATGAAACCTTAAGAAGATCACAGCGGGTTAGAAGATCAGCCATTCCAAGTGACTATGTCGTATACATGAATGAAGATGTTAACGATATAGGGAAGGTGGATGATCCCATCTCATTTAAAGAAGCCATAAGTAATAAGGATTCAGACAAATGGCTAGAGGCCATGGAGGATGAATTGAAATCTATAAGCATTAATGATTTCTGGGATTTAGTAGACATACCTGATGGAGTCAAAGTAATAGGCTGTAAGTGGGTCTATAAAACTAAGCATGACTCCAAGGGAAACGTTGAAAGATTCAAAGCTAGGCTTGTAGCTAAAGGTTTTACACAGAGAGAGGGGATTGACTATGTTGATACCTTCTCTCCTATGTCTAAGAAGACTCATTAAGAATTGTCATGGCACTTGTCGCTCATTATGATTTGGAGCTACATCAGATGGATGTAAAAACTGCATTCCTTAACGGTGACTTGCATGAAAAAGTATACATGGCTCAACCGGAAGGTTTTGTCATGGAAGGCAAGGAACAAATGGGATGTTACCTTAAGAAATCCATCTATGGACTAAAACAAGCATCCAGACAGTGGTACTTTAAGTTTGATGAAGTAATAAGGAAATTTGGCTTTAGGAAAAATGAGGTGGATAATTGTATCTACATTAAGACTAAAGAGAGCAAATTTATTATTTTAGTGCTCTATGTGGATGATATCTTATTAGCTAGCAGCGATAAGAATATGCCGTATGAAACCAAGAGATTTCTATCCTCTAATTTTGACATGAAGGATCTTGGTGATGCTTCTTATGTTCTGGGCATAGAAATACACCGAAACAGGTCCAAAGGTGTATTAGGCTTGTCACAAAGGTCATACATTGACAAAGTGCTTAAGAGATATAATATGCATCACTGTTCTGCTACGCCTGCCCCAATTTTAAGGGCGATAAGTTTGGTTTATTCCAAAGCCCAAGGAATCAATTAGAAATTGATCAAATGAAGTCGATTCCTTACGCTTCAGCTGTCGGAAGCATTATGTATGCTCAAGTATGTTCTCGCCCTGACTTAGCATTCGTAACCGGGATGCTTGGCAGATATCAATCTAATCCAGGTTTGGACCACTGGAGAGCTGTTAAGAAAGTCTTGTGTTATTTGCAGGGCACTAAGGATTACATGCTCACATATAAGAAGTCTGATGACCTTGAGGTTATGGTTATTCAGACGCTGACTTCGCAGGTTGTGTTGACTCTAAGAAATCCACGTCAGGTTATGTCTTCACACTTGCGGGAGGAGCCATTTCGTAAAAAAGCTCCAAACAGACACTTACGGCATCTTCAACGATGCAAGCTGAGTTTGTGGCATGTTATGAGGCTACCGGACAGGCTGTATGGCTTAAGAATTTTATTCCCGGACTAATGGTGGTTGACAGCATATCAAAACCACTTACGATATTCTGCGATAATTTAGCCGCGGTTTTCTATTCGAGTAACAACAAGTCAAGTGGTGCTGCCAAGCATATTGATATTAAGTATCATGTTGTGAAAGATAGAATCCAGGATCAAACTATTAATGTTAAGCATATAAGCACTAAGTCTATGCTTGCGGATCCGCTCATTAAAGTCTTACCACCCAGTCTCTTTCGAGAACATGTTGCTAGCATGAGTTTATTGGAAAGCCTATGATTCTGAATTAATTATGATAAGAATTCAGAATCTGATCCTGGAAAATTAGGACCATAAGAAAACAAACCAACTCCCGTTAAGCTTAAGTGGCTATCCTATCGAGATGGAATAGTATACTATAGATGATGGGGTTTCAGTAGCATTAATTGACTGCTGTAAACGCATTACCTTGGTGTGCTGTTTTGTTAAGTGTGGACTTATGTTAGCCTTACGATTAAGTGGGAGAATGTTGGATTTAATCGTGGGCTAACTACCCAAAGGTCAACAGATCCGAATTTAGGGGATGAGATCCCACCTTATGCGCCATGATCGGAGGCCCTTTTCCACTGAGTTGGTTTTGGTCCCGAGTCAAGTGCACGCTATATAAGAGGGTTTAGCTGGCTTCTCATGATCCATCTCATGATCACAGAGAAAGCGCAAAAGAAAAACCTAAGATTTAAACTAACTGTCGATCCTTAGTCGTGCTCTTTGACCCGAAGGCCATCACCGTCGTCATTTCTACTGCTGTTTTCTTCTTCCGGTGGCTAGTGCGGCGACGGCTTCCTCCTTCTACGTCACCGTCGGCGATCACTGCTTCCACCTCACCATCACCGTCGATCCATTTCTAATGGCTTCACCGAACGGTATTTTTCTTCCGCATTTTGGTGTTCAAGTTTTGGCTATTGATTAATGTTGTTTAATGGCTTAAGAACCCTAAGTTTATGCTAACAATTTACCCTTCTTTCTCAACTCGCCTCTGTGTCACTGTGGTGCATGCATTGGAGGACCTTGCCATCCCTTGATACAGCAAAAGAAGAACAGACCAGCACGTCCATCTCAACTTTTGAGCTTTGGAAAATTCTTTTGCGTCCTTATTCGGACGTCCTTTTCGCCTTCGCTAGCTCCTAGGAGTGTCCTCGCAGGGGTTTGTCTTCATCACCAAATGGGCAGTCAAATGTGTACAGTTTTTCGAAAATGAGGTTATGTGATCAAATATCGGAAAATCACCAGATAATTTAGAAGACAGTAGTAACCCACAACAGCACTTACAGAACGGATAGCGCGATTTCAACTATGAACATCGATCAATCGGACTAAACGCCTTACTAACAGTTGCACGAAGCGTATGTTACTCTCCGACGTTATTTTGTTCACAATTGTTTTTAGTGTTTTGCTAATGTAAACACTCCATGGTGCGTAAATTTTTGTTTTTGACACATTATGAATGATGCTACTTTGTTGACGAAAGGAATGGCATGTTAGCTTACTAATGCCTGAGCTAAACATTACCAAAGGACCAATTTGCAAACCCTTCACACACACACACACAAAAAAAGAGCAAACACCAGCGTAGACACAGGGACACTATGAAAACTTCCTTAATGTCAATATCACAAACAATGAGTTTCAAAAAATGGTCACAAACAATGACAAGCGTCTTTTTTTTTCAAAAAAACAAAACAAAGTCTAATCGATCAAATTTCCCCTCAAAATCAAAGAGCAATACTAGGTCGTATTCCTGATACCAGGCGCACACGACGACGACTTGTATTAGTATTTTACTTCAAAATCATTAGAAAGGTATAATAAAGGGAAATTTTGATCCATGTCACAGCCAAAAGTGCAAGTTTTACAAAATATTGTACTTAGCCCCACCTGTCATAGGCACAGCCAGGACAGAAACCTGGCCGATTAGCAGTTTCCAGGGCGTAACTGACCTATTTTTAAGTTTTGTCCAGTAATTGTTTAGGGGAAAAGGAAATTTTTTGTAGTTCCTTAAAAATTCTAGGAATTAGTCTAATTTACACCCCTGAACTATACAAAAAGTCTAAATAACCACCAAACTATCAAAACCGGTCATTTAACAGACTCAACTATTAATACCAGATCAAATCACACCCTAGGGCGGTTTTTCTTGGCTGTTTTGTATCTCCTATATATAATTAAGACAAAAGTTGATTCAGAATTTTTGAAACTTTTTTGTATGATCCTAAGACAATACTTATACTCCCATAAAAATTTCAGACCATAATCGTACTTGTACAATTTTATAAAATTCTGACAAGGTCACTGTCTCAATTAAGGGTTTTCTGATTTTGATTGTTATGAGATACCAAATCTATACCCTTTTATAATGCACCTAAGCAATTTTTTCTGCGTCCACCCTAAATAATGCGCCTCATTAGAGATGGCCCAATGTTCGTGCACCCAGCAAGACGTCACCAGAAACTTGCATTCATCAAAATGAACGTCTCAGATCTTTCCTCAGTTTTACTCACCCACATCCGATGGCCATTATTTAGTGTGTCTAATCATCCCTGTGGCCCACAACAGACCTCCCCCACCTAAATATTTGGAAGGAGAGCGAATCAAACAAAGAAATAAATAAGGAGGATCCGCATGCAAGGAAACCAGACTTGAATTTTTTATCGCCAAAATTGTACGTATTTACATATTTGGAAGGAGGGTGAATCAAACAAGGAAATAAACAGGAGGATCCGCATGCAAGGAAATAAGACTTGAATTTTTATTGTCCCGGTATTGTGATCGATTTTTTCCAAATATGACCATTCTCGAGACTTTTTACGGATCTAGCCCCATAGAGTTTAATTTCAACAAGCACTAAAGCTACCGAATTTTTGTTTTTATTTTTATCTAAGAAACCAACATTCGTGAGTGTCGCTTAATTTTTTTCAATTTTTCTCGGAACCGGCCATGCGAGCATCGCTTAATTTTTATCTTTTTTCCTTGCGGATCCAGCGGTCGGAGAGCGCAGTTTATTTTTCCATATTTTTCCAAATCATCCATGTGGCCCACAAATGCACCTTCCTCACCGCAGATCAACAAGAAAAAGGAAACAAACGCCTTGGAATCAAGGAAAAGGAAACAAACGCCTTGAAAAGAAAAGGACCATACATTACATGTGGGAAAAGGAAACCGGAGATGGGGCACATACGGGAACGCAGGTCCGCAATAGCTCCACTGGCCGCCATCGGTGGCTTTGCCGACTCGGCGAGGTTCTTTGGTCAACGACCTCGCACACGCCGTGCCTCTCGGCAAATTTATAATTTAATTTTTTAAAAATAATTTTATTAAGTACAAAATAATCGAAAGTTTTTTGAGAATTTTTCTAGAATTTTTAACCTAATGTGCTATCTTTTCAAAAATCCTTCTATATTTTAAAAAATGAAGGCAACTCATTGTAGCTTCTTCTAGTCAGCAGCCTGCACTGCAGAAGCTTCTTCTCTTCTCTCCTCCATTAAAGCAAGAAAGAAGCTCCAAAGCTCCATCAATCCCGCACCAAATCTCCTCTTTCCATCTATGGTGTTAATTCCCAAATTTCGTGCTCTATTGCCAAAATTTCCTCCCAATCTGATTTGATCCCAAATTATGGTTTCCATAAATATGCTTGTTTCGGGGCTATAAAAGCCGGCGAGCTCTCCTCCACCCCATCGCATTACGTATATCCCCAAGTGCTTCCTCTTGTAAAGATCGCCGGATTTTGGAGGTAATCCAAGCCATCACCGTCATCTTTCCCGGCGAAATTCACCGCAACCGTGACTCCTCCCGCAGCGCCAAGGTCGGCGATCTCGCCGCACAGTCTGCCGACCCATCACGACCGATCGCCACCCTGGCCTTCCTCCCCTTGTGTTGGTTAAGCCTGCAGAGCACGCTGTGCTCTCTGTGGAAGCTGCAAAAAAAATAATCTAAAATCAGAAAATTCTTTTTTCTTTCTCTTTCTTGATTTAAAATCTTTTGGGAGCCCGTTTTCGCTCATTTGACCTCCATTTATTCCGTCTTTCTTTCTAAATTCATTTAAAATTCTAAATTTCTCTTTTATTATTAAGTGTTGTATTAATACTTATCTTCTTATTTAATTGATAAGCGGGTGTACTGCCGTCGTAGCGTTAGCACATGCACTATACTAGTTATATTCAATTCATTTGGGAATTTTTCTATGTGATCTTAGGATTTACATATGACACCATTAAATTTTTAGATGAAGATCAAATCTTTACATTTTCATAAAACTCTGACAGTGTTATTGTTGTTTTTAAATTGTTGCTGTTTTTTATTTTTTAAATGTATTAAATACTTTCAAATTTCCTTGAGATTTTTTGAGAACATTTTTAAGGTGGATTAGATTTTAATTAAATTTATAAAAACTTTATTCTTGCCTTATTTTGAACTTCAGAGGTTACAAATCAAAGATTCAACAAATATAAGCTTTGATTTATAATCTCCGAAGTTCAAAATCATGCAAGAATAAAATTTAGAGAAAATTTAATTAAATCCTAGTCCACCTCTAGAATGTTTCCAAAAAGTCTCAAAGAAATTTGAAAGTATTTAATATATTTGTAAAATAAAACATAACAGCAATTTAAAAATAGCAATAACACTTTCAGATTTTTATAAAAATGTACAGGCTTGATCATCATTTTTAAATTTTATGGTATCACATTTAAAACCATAGCATATACATAAAAATTTCTAAATGAATTGAACATAACTTGTTATCTTATAAAAATCAAAATAAGAAAACCCTTAATTGAGGCAGTGACCTTATCAGAATTTTATAAAATTGTACATGTGTGATCATAGTCTAAAATTTTTATGGGAGTAGAAGTATTTCCTTACGATCATACAAAAAAAGTTTCAAAAATTCTGAATTACTTTTTGCCTTAATTATATATAGGAGATGCAAAATAGCTAATCTAGGGTGTGATTTGATCTGGTATTAATAGTTGAGGGTGTTAAATAACCGGTTTTATAGTTTGGGGGTTATTTGGACCTTTTTTTCATAGTTTAGTGGTATAAAATGAACTTAATCCAAAATTCAAATGTTTGGATATATCTAATAAGCATTCATACACATTACGAAAATCGGCTAGAAATTCCCCTAGAAATCAGACCGGACCACGGGTGCTTCGAACCATGGCCATGCATTTCGCTGGGCCGTGAACAATTAAGAGTATGTACAATGGTATATACGGTAACTGTTTGAAATACACATCTATATCATCTGTAGATAGGACTAATTAAAGACAACTCATACAATGGATGTCTGTAATGATATATCATACAATTAATAGATTGTCTGTACAATGTTATATATATAGTATAAAGTCTTCTATAAGATCGTCTATTAAATAGTAGATAACATCTTTCTCTCTCTTCCCCATCATCTAAAATACTATATGGCGTACTCTTATAGACAGCTATACCTACAATTATACATGTATTAGGGTATAGAAAAAAAAATAAAATGCGGGCAGGACGAACGAATTTGACCTTCGACGCAGGTTCGCTCCAGTCGCGTGCACCAACCCATCCATCCAACCCACGACTTTGACCGCGCGACTATTCCACCCTCAATTTTTTGCCAAATATTTCACCCCCACTTGCGCTCCCCAAGCCACCACCTGTGCCCGCCGCGCAGCAATGGCCAATGGCTGCATATGTTATATATAGCAGCTCGGCTGCCTCGCTTGAAGCAGAGCTACCCAGGCTGTCGCTGGCCGCTTAATAGTAGTTATTACCTCCATTAATTCCTTCTCTTCTTTGCTTGATCCGGTAGCTCTTGAGGGGTTTGAGATCGACATGGACGAAGTGTGGGGCAGCCTGGACATGGCCGCCGACATCGCCGACCTTCACGGAGCCCTTGCCGACCCCTTCTGGCCAGCCCTCACCGAGTATGTCCATTGATTTCAGTACTTGGTTGCTCTTGGTTAATTTTTCATGGAGCCTTTTAATCACCGCTGCAATTGATGAACTATATGCATGTGTGCTGTTGTTTAACTTTAACATTGATCAACTGGATGATCAGCTGTGCTGCCAGCTTCATCGCCAATGACGACTATGCGTGCTTCGGAGTCGCCGACGTCGATCTCATGGCTTCGACTAATAAGGTGAGTAATGTTCTGATTTTCTGATGATGGTTAAATCCAAGAAATACATATGCATATATTGGAGTTTGTTTACAGAGATGGCTGCTGGTTCTGGTGCATACATATACTACCTATGTAGGTGGAGGACATGGACGCCGGTGTCTTCTTGGGAGGAGAGGACGACCACCTCATACTGCAGCACGAGCCGATGCTCTCCACCACCTCGTCTCTGTCGTCGAAGCGGTCCCTCTCCAGCGACAGCGGCGGCTCCTCCGCGTCCTTCACGCTCGACGCCGCCCTCGCGGCGGCGAACGTCGCCTCACAGTACCCCGCGCCGGTGGCGCATCATCATCCGTTCCCCGGAGGGGACCACGACGACGAGGCCATCATGCGGGCCATGATGGCCGTCATCTCCTCTTCCTCGGCATCCCCCTCCTCCTCCGCGTCCGGTTCTGCCTCCTCGCCGGGGCCGTTTAGCCGGGACAGCATGCGGCAAGCAGCCGTGCCGCAGCCGCGTGGAGGGAACGGCCAAGTGATGGTGAAGAGCAGCCTCGCCATGCCGCCGGAGAAGATGGCTTCACTTGCAGACGGCGGCGGTCGCGGCGGCAGTGGACAGCAGGAGGAGGAGGCAAGAACGGCGAGCAGCAACAGCAGCCAGCTCTATCACATGATGTCAGAGAGGAAGAGAAGAGTGAAGCTTAACGACAGCTTCCAGACGCTGAGGTCGCTCCTTCCCCCGTGCTCAAAGGTATATCCAATTATCCATTCATTTATTTAATCTCAAGTGTTATACCCATCCCATTTTATTTATCACCAGCTAACCACTGCTCCCTCCTTTAAAAATATAAGACGCAGCTTGACTTTTGCGGTCTCTAAGATTGAGCTTTGACTGTCAATGTTTTTTACAATATTTTGTTCCTAGCTACAAAATCATAATAATAAGAAAGTGCTTTTAAATACGAATTCAACAGTATCACTTTTTGTGTCATATAATATATTGTTGGAATAATCGTTACTCAAAATTTACAAACTTTGAATCTCGAAATACCCATGCGCCCTACATTTTTCTACGGAGAGAGTACCTATATCCTAATTAGCCTCGATCTAGGTGCAATTTTTTTCACTTTAATGTTGCTTGGCAATCCCCCTTTTTTTGGACTATCCAATCAGATAATAATGCTTGCGCCAAGAAAAATGCGAGTTTCTTAGTCTTTGATTTACTATCGGATGGTCGAAAATGAATGGCTGGAATAAGGTATATGGTCCTGTTGTCTTTGTAAAGCAGGCAGAGGATAGATCCTCTCTGTTTTTTCAAAATTTTGACAGGAGACTTGGAAGAATATATATGAAAATCTTGATGCTAGCATCTTGCCTTGTCAAGAGTAGCGTTGCTTAATTACAAGACAAGGATATTGACAAAGGAAGGTAGTTAGAAGGGCCACTAGATTAGATCCATAAGAAAATGTCAATAGATATGAGGACAAATTGGAAAGGTACAAGCATGGAAGCTTCCAAAAGAAAGTACACTTAGGAAGTTAATTGCATGACAAAAGTTCTATTGTTTGTCTCCAAAGAAGTCTCCAAAAAAGTGGCATTAGTTTTTTTGGGATTAGATGCTACCGTAACTTCAGTGTCTATTTTTTTCTATAATTAATTATGCCTGCAGTTCTTAGTGAACAGTGTCATGCAAGAGTTAGTGGATATATAATGGCAAGATCAGGTGATTTTTTTATAAAAAAATCATTTTAAAGTTTGTATAATAAACAAGAATATTGGGTTACTATATTTACTATTATATGTGCTAAGTTGCAATAAGTAGACCTCTAGAGCAAGAATTATACTTCACAAAAAAGAAAGAAAGAAGGCACATATGAAACCTTCGTTCTGCAGCAGTACATGCAGTGAAAACCCCATATTGCAACTAAAAATCCAGGAAGTCCTGATAAACAGGCATAATTCTGTTTTAAAAAAATCATAGTGCACGATCAACTTGCAAATTTAAATATAAAAGGATATTATATTTGTTATTTTTTGTACATAAAAAATGATTGAATATTTTATATTAGCGAAATTTGGCCAATTTGTAACGGAGGATTTGGCTGGTCAACTGTTCTTTTCAAGCCGGAGACATCAGCAGACAGCAGAGGAAGGCGATTGGAAGTATCTTGCTGTCTAACGAGGTCCACAAGTAGACAACTTGACAAGGGTAGGTGTCGAGGAAGAAGATGACACGAAAAGAAGTCCAATAGCCTAGTAGGTTCATCAGAAATCTTGAAAAAGAAAGAAAGAAAGAAAGAAAAAAGGCACATCATTTACCCTACTTTGGAGTTTTGAGTGGTTGCCAGGAAACAGCCTGTTACATAGAGTACAAGGAATGCAAGTGCAAACATGAGCTGTCCTAATCAACTAAGCAGATCAGAATAGCTAGTAATTAGGTTAAGCCATTCTTTCAGGAAAATGACAGATTTGGAGGGTGCCATTCATATTGACCTCCCCATGTAAATCAATTAGAATTCCATTCACCACTCACCAGGAGATCTTAATCAATTCCACACACTAGATCAAGGTGCTAAATCATGAAGGCATTAATTTCTTGCTTACTGCTCCCTCCGTCAAAGTTTAGAATACGTTTTTTCAATGGTCTTGTACATAATTATAAATAAGACGTATTTCATATACTAATACAAAATTAGTACGGCATTCCCTCTATATCTTTAATAAATAACTATCTTTGCTTTACATTCTGTACATGCATGTATTGAATTTAGTGCTTAGTAATAATAATTAGGGTAATCTACTTATTTTCAATATCTTCTTAGTACCAAGATGACTACGTTTTTTTCGTTGAACAGTCATCGGAAATTATAACACGACAAACTGTTACTCATTCTTGGACACTCCACCCCGTACATTGTAATCGCAGAAGGACAAGACGACGGTGCTCATGAACGCGGCGAGCTACCTCAAGACGCTGCAGGCGCAGATCTCGGAGCTGGAGGAGAAGAACACCAAGCTGGAGAGGCACATCCCCTGCGACGACGGAGGCAGATCATCAGGCGCCATGAGGGGGGCTCGGGCGCACCAGAGAGCCAAGGTGCAGATCAGCAAGGCGTTCAGCTCGGATCAGCAAGGTCCGGAGCTGGTTAACCTCACGGTGATGGTCATGGTGGAGTGCGACATCGTCGACCTGGTCCTGCACATCCTCGACTGCCTCCGGTGGATGAAGGAGATCAGCGTGCTGTCCGTCGATGCAGACACCTACTCCCAGCGGGTGCTGCTCAAGGCCATCGCCAGCATCAAGCTGCAGATCATGGTAATGATTTAAGCTGATTAGTTTTTTAAATGGATTATTTTAGATCTTGCATTGCATTTTGCAACCGAATAGCACGCCTTCCAATTATTAGAGTGTTGTGTAGGTTATCCAATACAAGAGCCCAGAGTCAAGAGCCGAAACAAAGGCCCAGAACGAATCACCTCAGGCATAACCTAAACCGAGAAATTCTGGGCAAGAACACAAACGAAACAAGTAATTTTGTTAGCGACAAATCAACTGTTCTAGACCGGCTCTACCTGCTTCGATCGTCAGACTACTCCAGGATAACCATAACCTTATCCTGCATCTCACGCAACGTACACTTTGTCTGCCATTCTTATCGGGTGTGATCTATATGCGTTTCTCCAAGTAACTTACTGAAGGACATACATGTCACTGTCTGTGATGACACAGGACGGCGATTGGAACGAGGCGTCGTTCCACGAGGCGATGACGAAGGCGGCAAACGACGCGACTTCTTCTTCCTCCTGCGCCCCGCTTGGATAGATTTTATGATGAACCATGACGACCAGTTCAATCGTACGTCCCCGCGCAGTCATAGTTGAACATTGAGACGGTAAAAATAAAAAATAAAAATTTGCACTGGAATGTTCACGTCTGACTGATCTGGGAGACGAGGTCAAGATCGACATGCTTGCTTGTTGGGAGTAGAAAAGTTTAGGTCCTGGTTAGCGGCTATACAGCATGTGCCCTGTCGCAGCTATAATAAGGCTGCAGATGATGACATTTAGGTTTTGATCGATAGGCCTACTTATGAGATGTGTGAATAGTGGATGCATGGTTAGTGGTATCTTGGCAGCTAGGGGAAAGAATGTTGTACATAGGAGGAAGATAAAATACACCGTGGACTGTGGATTGGGGCTTTGCGGGAGTGGCCTATTCTCACAAATCACGAGTACTTCTGATCTTGACTACTCGCTCTGTTCTCGAATTTATGTTATTCTAGCTTTCAAATTTTGTTTCTAAAGGCATGTAATTCTACATTCGATGTGAATTTTTACCATTTTTTTCTTCTATATCTCTCCTCTTTAACTATTTCCAGTGCCGCTTACTGCTACAGATTAGAGTTAGATACAACATCTAAAGATATAATAAAGAGAAGTAATATAGTCTTTTGTAGATGTGATTTGATGGAAGGGTAAAATTCTAGAATGGTATCTATTCAGGAACGGAGGCGGTATAAAAATTGGCCATTTCACCCCTACTTTTAGGGTCTTTAATTAAAAGGATTGTGGGAGGTGTTTTGGTGCTCTCCTAGCAAGAAAAGCATAGATTTTAAGGCATGTCGAGGGTTTGATCTGCCACACCCACTATTCTACTACCAAGAATATTGCTTCAATAGAGGACTAAGCCATAGCTCAGTTGGCGAGCACTATCGGCGTGCGTGCGTGCTCACCCGTGTTCAAACCTCTGGTTCGACACGAGTGCTCACCAAATTAAAACAGATCCACATATACGTGCGTGTTAAGTGACACAACGCTTACCCAGGCTACAAAGATCATAAAGCCTCTAATTAATTACTTAGCTTATGTGGAGGGTGCACACACATTTTGTACCCTTCGAAACGATATTGCTTCAATAGTTGTGCATTTAAGTTTTGGAAGATAAGGAGAACACTGCTCAAGGATGGTTTGGCTAGAGGAAGAATAGAGAAAAGGTGGTATCGCCCTTTGCATTATCGCCGTTTTCCTCCCTCCGGCATGGCATCACGTAAAGAGCAAAAAATAATTTGATTTGAACAGCAACAACGAGCTTATGCAGCACAAGGGATAACGATAAGGGCTAACACGAGGAAAAATCACCGGTAGATCCATGGTACGTGCTCGAAAGTTGACGTCTCTTGACACTACACTAAAAAACGTCATCAGTGACGGTTCATAACCGCCATCAGTGGCGGTTATTGAACCGCCACAGATATAGTGCCACTGATAATCGAGGATTATCAGTGGCGGTTTTCTAACCGTCACAGATAAGTGTTATCTGTGACGGTTCTACATACTAACCGCCACAGATAACAATACTATCGTGGCGGTTCTATCCACCAACCGCCAACAGATAACAATACTATTCGTGGCGGTTCTATCCACCAACCGCCACAGATAACTACACTATACGTGACGGTTCTTTCCTACAACCGCCACAGATAAAAATATTATCTGTGGCGGTTCTTCCCACCAACCGCCACAGATAACTATATTATCTGTGGCGATTCTATACATCAACCGCCACAGATCTATATTATCTATGGCGGTTCTATCCACCAACCGCCACAGATAGTGCCTGACCGAAAAAATAAAAAACTGCATTTTGGGCTAGCCTCAGGTGCTGCTAGCCATGCCCTCTGAAACATATAATACATCAATCACAGATTTTGCATACACACAGTTACAATGTACAACAATCACAGATTTCACATATACACAACTACAATATAATACATCAATCACAATTGCAATTTTGCATATGCACAATTATAATGTACAACAATCACAGATTTTGCATATACACAACTACAATATAATACATCAATCACAATTACATATAATACATCAATCACAATTACAATCACAGATTTTGCATATCACAATTACAATATACACAATCACAATGTACAATTAAAGTGTCTCATGCATGAGGTGCTCGATCATGGTGATGGTGTAGGGCATGCCTCCCACTGACCTGCTCCCTTCTCCGATTCACTCATCTTTGCATCAATATTTCTCGAGTATGTAAATGAAGTCATTATATATCATACTATGGAAAGCTAAATAGATCACTTTTGTTGTATCACAAATCTAGCCGATCCATTGCCGCCTTATTCCATGTGAATACCGTGGCATCCTCCGGATATTGTACATGCATTAGCTAGTTTATACTCCTCTATTTTTGAATATGTGACATTCTATTTTTCAATTTTTATTCCTAAATACATATCATTCTACAATTTTGATCCTACTTTTACTATTTTTCCTTCTATAATCTCCATTTAGCTATTTTTAATGGCATTTACTATCATACATTAGAGTAAAACACACCATCTAAAAATATAAGGACCATGTAATCAAATATCTTATGAATGGAAGGTAAAGATGCAAAAGGAGGGTTCCCATTTGAAAGGAACAAAGAGTTATTTACACTTTGTAATGAAATGTAATTGAAGTAAAAAGCCTAAACTAGTGGAGGTAAACTAGAAGCCTACGGGTCTTGGAGGTTGAAGACATGTGATTTGGGACAATAGTATGGATGATGGATCGTTGTTGTCTTCGTCATAAAACTCGCCATTTTTGTTGATTATTTCCTTCATGATGAAGTAGGCGAGCTAACCCTCAATGCCTTGGATTTGGATGAAGCATCCTACCGTAGACAACTTGAGGCGCTGTAAGTATAAAAACAAAATTAAGAGAGAATATAGAAATTGAGTGGTGTGAATCAATGTGTCATGTCGGCATGACCGACCTCTACGCCATTGTCTTTTATTGTGCATGATAAGATTTCGCATGTATCGGCACACGAAGTACCCACATAAATTTGTTCCTTTCTACCGCTTGTGACCTTCGCAAAAATCGAATGAACTAAGATGTCGTCGAAGGAGCTATTTACTATGAAATATGATATAAGAGTATTCCTTCGTATGCGTCTGGAAACTTCGTGACGGATTGTAAGGGATTTGTGGTATGGGCGGTATCTCGAGCTCTTCCGACAATATCTTTTGAACGCCTCATTCACTAAATGTGTCATCTCTTCAAAGTCTTTTTAGGTTTATCTAGTGGATCCATGATCAAGATCTTGCTCTTTTCTCGATGAATTATTACGAGAATCCAATAGAAGCTACATACACATGCATGATGCCACCATTAGTCCTTACATCGAGTAAATAACTAAATAAACGAGTAATTTAACTAGCTAGTGAGCAACTTACTTAAAATTGTATGGCAAAAGTATAAACTCCTTGTCTTGTAGTTTAATCAAAACTTTATATACGCATTCTCGACCTCCTTTGGTACTCTTTTGATTTCATGTTGGCAAACCGCTTCCGGTCGAGGAATCCTAATCGCCCCTTGGTTCTTCGTACTTCAATCATCTCGATCTATATAACGAATTAGTTAGACATGAAATTTATCAGTATTACGTGAATGTAGGCCAAGATTAATATATTAGACACTTACAAGGACTAAAGATCTCAAAAAGATATGTCGAGGCGCCGTGATAGAACAAGTTGTGCAAGTTATCGAATTCTATTAAGAAGTAGCCATGGCCCTCATGGTGAAAATGTTCCTCACGGAAAATTGCGGTGATCATCTTTGGGAGTACGCCTTGGTTGGATCGATCTAAGTACCATGCATGTAATCGCCGTGCATCATGGGTGTTAGACTTTTAACTTCAAGCGGTGACCAAGGGCTTCCTAACTCGAATTTCAATCTTTGTTGATCATCTTGGTCATCGACTTCGCTTGCCCTTACTTTTTGTCGCACGACATCATACTCGGTCCCGCCTCACCGATCCGGCCGACACAACTTGTCTAATGTGCCAATTTTGGGATCAGAGGTTGTAGGTTTGTCATTTGAAGTACTGTGTGTTATAGGTTTCGCTTGGAGTACTAACAGTGGCCATCTTGATGGGGTCCTCAATGCATTTCTTTTCTACCTCATTTTGCTTCTTCCCCGTTTCACTCTCAGGTGCTGGTGACGGATGCGAGGATTGTACTGCAGGAGAGGATGGCACTGCATGGTCCAAGACGATGTCACGCTTGCGCCATTGGATGAATGAGTGGACGGCACTTCCTAGAGTAGTTATCTCATCATTGGTGGGTTTTTCCAGTCCGATCTCAGCAAACTGTGCAAATACCGTGTCCACTTGGACCTTTGCATAACCTGGCGCTATCGGGGTATTGTGCAGACACCCCTTCTTGGCACGGATAGACTACCCCGTGAGCGTACTGCATAAATATGTTCATCACGCACGTTGAGTCGACAGTGTGGGGTCCCGTATGTCGCCCACGGGATAATGGTTGTTGTCCGCCGCCAATGGCGTGGACGCGCAATCGCCGCGACGACTGTAGGATCGAGAAAACGCTAGGGCTCGCGATCGACTCAAGGCTTGTTGTACTTGTCGCTCAACTTGTTCTTCAATGGTGCCTTGTATTTCTCGCAGAACCCTTTCCTTCATCATTTCCATTTCCTTCTCACCGCCATCTTTAGCTCTCTTCCGACTCCTATAAGAGTCTCCGTGCTCGGGAATCCACTCCTCCATGGAACCTTGACCCCGACACCTCGTGTCCGACTGTGGTGCTCTTTGTTTCCTAGGGGGCTGTTAGCTCGTCTTTCTCCCCGTCTGGGTGAAAAGATCCTTGGGAGGATCGGGCGTGAAACTCGTGAACTCGTTAAGGCCATTGCTTCGCCTTCACCGCTCTTGAATGATAAACCTCCAAGAGACAACATATTCGCCTCGCTAGCACGTAGTGCTTCACTCGGTCCGTAGTCCGATCAAGGGACTTGTGCCACCAATTGGACCGCTTCTAATTCTTGCTCTCCCATTGAGCAATTTTACCGCGCATCCACTCGTGCCAAGTCCGTGGGGTGAGTATTCCTTCTTGCGATGCTAATGTGGTCCTCACCGACTTCCTTGTCGCTTCCGATTGCTTCATCGCCACAAACTCATCCCAATATGGCTCCAATCTTGGGTACTCTCCGATGGTCGACCGGTTTTGCTTCACATAATTTGTGTTCACCGCTTGAAGTTTCTCCACGCCGCATCCATGGTCATCAATGCGCCGCGACGCACAAGATCTTCGGCTCCTTCGGGAATTCAAGGTTTCTTTGAGCTCATCCACAGATCCTCTTTGGTGGCTCGGGGCACTTTATGCCAATCCGAATAGGTGATTGGCACTTTATCCCTTACGATGTACCCGCATGTTGACTGTATTTTGTCAGCTGATTTTCTCGGTGCAACAGGGCCCAGATCTAAGACCTCCGAGATGGTGTACCGCCTTGAGCTTCTTAGTTTTCCCTCGTCCTCTGCCTTGCAACAGGAGCATCATCTGCAACAATGGTGGAGGCCTCGGCACATTGGGTGGTTGTGTGGAGGGTAAGGTACCGCCGGGCTCTCCTCCACTATAGGCTCGGTTTGGGCTCCATTATAACTACAGCTCAACCCAAACATAATTTTCGTCAATTATTACAGAATCATCTCATGGAATTTCAAAGTATGGATGTCTTGTCCCTGTGTAATATTGTGTGTTGCTAAGATGAAAATGATTTTGCAAGAGCAAGATACTTAATTAGCTCGTAACAAATCAAGAGCTTCCGAGTATGAGGTAATATGAAAGTTTCTAGTATCAATTCAATGTAGTTACTTGCCCTTCTCACAACAACATGATCGCTTTTAATTTGTAGGGATTGAGAGATATGACTAAAGATCAATCGGTTATTGGTGTCAAACAAATCGGCACTATATCGAGTTATGAAACTTCAGAGAGAACCGAGAAGCCTCTATTGCGTAAGCTATGGCACATATGATGGAAGACATGAAAAACTATAAGGTTTTGTTGTCTTGAATTACGAAATAATGTGGTTTCTAGCTTAACACTTATTGATATTTGTGGTATATATCATATTTTGTTAATGTATTGCTACCGAACTATGAAATATTTTGTTATCATATTTGTGGTAAGGTCTTACGCCTTGAACTATGAAATAGTGTTTTCTGGTTTGAACTATGATGGTTCACTAAATCGTCCGAGGTGACGATTTTGAACCATCTGTGATGAGATATTATGTAGTAGTGTGATTTTCTTGAGGCAGAGTGTCCAATCTTGTAATTAACACAACCCGATACAAGATATCGGGAGAGAAAATAAGAAAGATGCCAAAGTCCTAATCAGTTCATATAATTAAAACTTCCGTGTGCTGCACTCGAGAATCGGAGAAAAGAATCACGCCACGAAGCTAGCCACGCGCATCCAACGTTAATAGTTAAGTTTAGCTACTCGTAATCACGACGCTGATAGGTTCACGAGAGGAAAAGAGAACAAATTCACATGCAATCAAGCTAGCGGACATATCAAAAATTAATTATTTGGTTTAGTGTTCGAGTAATTATGTTGACGAGTGCACAAGGAACCAAAATACTTTCACCGCCAATTGGCGGATGTTAATTGTGCTAGATTCCAATATACCACAAATGCATATTCATAATTTAAGAGTCAAAAAAAAGAAAAAGAATTTCTATGTGTATGTCTCCTCTGCTCCACAATATATATAACTCTATTTTCTTATAAAACATTTATAATGTAAGTCCATTGAACAAACTAAGAACGTAGTTTCTTACAATATTCTTCTTGTGAAAAGGTTGAGTAGTTTCGTGTGATTTTTATAACTTTGTGTTACACTAAAAATATCATCTTTTAAAAATATAGGTCACATGGATGCATGGGTTGATGACTAGTATCTTCTAACACATCTAGTGCGTAGTTGAGTTTTCGACAACCAAAGAACTTTGGATGGCTTCGTGACCAAAGTTTTTGTATGCCTAGGCGTAGGCTTGCGAGTTTTCCTTTATCCGTTTCTTCAATTAGATACCTCACATGTGTAACGACAAGATTTGAAGTATAAAACAAGTTATTTGGCTTCTCTTACTTCGCAACTCGGTTCACATAGTAAAATGATCGGTTTCACATAGTGGTATTAACTATGTGGTGTGATAAGTGAATAATTTTATCATATAGAATAATACGATGTAATCGTCCATGCATGCTAATCACAAGAACATGACGAGTAGAGCACAAGAGAAAATGTGGCACCTGGGGCGGTGTCGGTGGGTCGGCGTCGTTGGGGACGGCGTCGGGCGCCGAGTCGAAGCGGCGCGAAGCGCGAATGCGGCGGCGGCGGGCGTGGCGGTCGGCTAGGTCGGCGTCGTTGGGGACGGCGTCGGAGGGCATCGAAGTCGGGCGGCGGCGGCGCGAGCGCGCGAGGCGGCGGCCGTGGCGGCGTCGGCTGGTCGGCGTCGTTAGGGACAGCGTCGAGGGCGTCGGGTCGGGACGGCGGCGCGCGAAGCGGGCGCGGGGACGGTGTCAAGCACGCGTCGCGCGGGCGGGACGGCGTCGAGCGCGCGGCGGGGCTCAAGGGTTTTAGGTAGAGAGAGAAGGCGGAGTTTTAAGGGTAAAGGGTACAAGCGGTGGATCTATTATTTATAGATGGAGTATTATCGATGGCGGTTCTTAGAAAGAACCGCCATCGATAATATCTATGGCGGTTCGTATACGTAACCGCCATCGATCAACATATTATCGTGGCGGTTCTTTATACGAACCGCCACGATAATGTTATCAGTGGCGGTTATTTTTAATAACCGCCACAGATAAATATACTATCTCGTGACGGTTCGTATACGTAACCGCCATCGATAATGTATTATCTGTGGCGGTTCGTATACGAACCGCCACAGATATGTTATCGATGGCGGTTCTTTTTAAGAACCGCCACTGATGTGCCTCCCTTGAAATTTGTTTCTGAATCTTATACAGCTATTGTCGAATAGCAGCGCTGAGTTCAGAAGACCTAGTTTTTGGTGCTTCGCAATCTCAGCGTTTTCTGATTTTGTGTATTACTTGTAAAGCAAATACATAAGCAGTTTACAGGAAAGAATCCAGACTCCTTTCACCTGACGGACTCAACAAACTTCCCAAACTTTCAATCGGATAGAACACTATTTTGTCATCCGGCAAAACAAACAAGTACTCTTCAGACACTGAAACAATCACCAAAACTAGCAAAGTCGGCTGAATCAAAGACCAAAAAACTAGCACATAGCTAGGAAACAAAACCAAAACAGACTTTAAACTACCATGCACAAGATTATCTTCAACAATGGTTATCATTAGGGTTGATTACATAGAGGAAGACTTGTGCGGCTGGTCATAATTTGCCCAGAGCTAGCTCCGCCTCGATATTTTGCCATTACTCGTATATAGCTAATTATTTTCTTTCACAATTTGCCCTTCTTCATGATCGTCGCGATGATAGGTAGCTTCTCGAGTGGTTTCTTCCTCGAGCTCGATGTTGCCATCTACGAAAGGAGGCAACTCATCAAACTGGTTGTACTCTTCCTCATCCATGATATTCTCAACTCCGACGATCCTTCTTTTCCCTCAAGAACTACATGGCGCTTCTTATCTGCCGGTCGATTACATAGAAGACTTGTGCTACTTGCTTCGCAAGTACGAATGGTTCATCTCAGATCCGACATGTTCGATGTCCAAAGTAGTGAAGCCGCACTTGTCCACCTTGACACCCTTTGGGAGTTGTACCCAACGACACCAAACATTGGGATCTTAAAAATACAAGAGTCGAGCTCCCAAATCTCTTCTATGAACCCGTAGAAGCTACTCTTCTCATCGCTGTGTTGTCATAGGCATCTATGCGAACACCACTATTTTGGTAAGTGCTTTTGCTATCCCGAGATCTCTCGTAAAAGGTATATCCATTTATGTCGTATCCTTGCCATGTCAAGATTGTACCGATGGCCCTTTGCCACCACCTCAACATGACACTCGTTTCTTTCCAAATCATATGCTCTTTGAACCAATGATTGAACAAGCGGTTATGCTCTTTTGTTACCCAAACCTCGATCGTCCACGATTTTCCTCTCGTAGCTTATCCTTGTGCATGTCCATATACAAGGACACCTCAACCGATCGTTGCAAAAGCGTGAAATGAGCTTTTGAATAATCCATGATCGTAAGAATTTGTTGATTTCCTTCCAATCGTCCCTTTCCCCCACCCTATTTACCTCATGTCGGGATACAGCACTCCTACCGGTTCCACCCCTCCATGTAATCCACGCAAAACTCGATAACCTCCTCGGTTGCATAACCTTCCACAATGCACCCTCGGCCGAGATCGATTGCGTACATACTTCTTCAGATACCCATGTACCTTTCGAACGGGTACATCCGATGCGAGAATACGGGCCACATACATTTATCTCATTCACAAGGTGAACAATGAGATGAACCATTATAGCGAAAAATGATGGAGGGAAATACATCTCTAGTGGCATAGTGTCTTGACCACATCATTCTCGCAGATTGAGAAAGTCCGATGGGATCGATGACCTTCGTGAAATCGTGTTGAAGAAGAAACACAACCTCATGATTGCCTCTCGGACCTTTTCGTGCAAAATACCTCTAATTGCAATAGGAAGCATTTGTGTCATCATCACATGACAATCATGAGACTTCATGCCGATTAACTTCAAATCTTTCATCGAGACCGGTTTCTTGATGCTTATGAGTAACCGGACGGAACTTTCACACCATGCAAGCATTTGCAAAGTTCATTCTCTCTTTCTTGAAAGAGTGTAGCAAGTGGGGAAGGTAAAGTCGCCCTTTCCGGTGTCCCGAGGATGTAGCTCACTCGATTTTCATATCTTCCAGTCCCTTCGTGCCTTTAGTCCGTCCTTAGTTTTGCTAGGAATGTTCAAAGAAAAGACCAATCAAGCTATCACATACATTTTCTCACATTACATGACGTCTATGCAAAGGTCGAACTTCTAAGTCCTTCCAATAGGGCAAGTTCCAAAATATCGATCTCTTCTTCCATGTGGTCTTCTCGAGACGAGACCTCGATGTATTATTACTATCTCCCTTTCCAAGTACGACATTAATATCCTTAACCATATCATATACCTCTTCCCACGACGAGGCCTTGGGGCTATACCATCCTCTTTTGTCCCGTCAATTGTTTTTTCATATTGCGGTAGGGGTGATTCTGCGAAGGAATCTACGGTGATGCATGTACACGGTTTTCCTCGAGTTATTGAGCCACACACTAGCGGTTTCATCCATGCATCGGGGCATGCTTTGGCCCCTTTATAGTACGACCGGATAGGTTACCAAGGGCGGGAAATCATTGATGGTGCAAAACAACAATGCCCGTAGGATGAAGTACTCTCGCTTGTACTCATCCCATACCGTACACCTTCGCTCCACAAGATCACAAGATCTTCCACCAATGGTTGTAGGTATACATCAATATCATTGCCAGTTGTCTCGGCCCTTGGATAAGCGACATCATAATGTACTTTCGTTTCATACACAACCAAGGAGGAAGGTTGTAGATACAGAGAGTTACGCCAAGTGCTATGAATACTACTCATGTTACCGAAAGGATTCATTCCATCCGTACTCAACCCAAACCTTACATTCCTCGGTTCATTCCCAAGTCCATCCTAAAGAGCCTATCGATGGTTCTCCACCGCGTAATCAGCAGGTGTCTCACTTTCCATCCTTTTACGCTCTTCGAGTGCCATCGCATCGATTGGGCATGCTTTTGTTTCCAAATAAACGCTTCAACCTAGGTATTACAGTAAATACCACACCACTTTAGCGGAGCCCTTTCTTCACCACGGTGCCCTCATTGTCATGGCCTTTACGCTTGTATCGTGATGATTTGCACGGACATACATGCATGTCTCAGATACTCTTTGCGATAGAGTATACAATCGTTTGGACATGCATGTATTCTTTCTACTTCCAATCCCAATGGACATACAACCTTCTTAGCTAAATAAGTGGTTATCGGCAATACGTTTCCATCCGGAAGCATGTCCGCTAAGAGTTGTAATAGCGCCGTGAAACTTTTATCGGACCAACCATTGCTTGCCTTCAATTTTAGAAGTGAAAGCACGGTGTGCAACTTTGTGTATTCCTCCTTGCAACCCGGAACAAAGGTGTGTCCGAGTCATCCAACAAACCCTTGAATTGATTAAACTCTCTCGACTAGTGTAGTTCCCTTCGCATCGCGCAACATCCGAGCAAGATTATTATCGTCATCAATGTCCAACCTATCCTCATCGGATCCATAAGCGATGTCACCGCCATAATGCCTTCTCCATCATCCAATACGTTATCACCTTCATGTATGTTTTCCTCTTCACCGTGACTTGTCCAACGTGTATAGCCAAGTACAAAACCTCTTGAATCAAGTGCAAGTGGATGTGCTCTTTGTCCAAAATATTTTCTCATTCTTGCAATCAATGCATGGACAATGTATGTACTCCGCCTTCTTGTGCAACTTGTTCTCCTCGTGCTCTTAGAAAAGCAGATACCCCATCGATGTAATCTCTACCGAACGGTTCGCATTGTACATCCATCTCCGGTCCATCTAAAATTAATTAACATATAAAAATTGATTAAAAACTAATCTAATTACTTATCATCTAAATGAGCTAGATAATAAATTCATCATCTAAAAACGATGAGCATCCACCTACCAAATTAGCT
This sequence comes from Otatea glauca, assembly GCA_036346275.1. NCBI lineage: Eukaryota > Viridiplantae > Streptophyta > Magnoliopsida > Poales > Poaceae > Otatea > Otatea glauca. Next base: position 44,736,021 of record CM070711.1, read on the forward strand.
AAAATTTCATGTATATTAATATCCAATAATCTTAATTAAATAAATTTAATATATGTCCGCACTAATGGAACCAAATTAATAGTAATTAAAAACTAATCAATACTTTTCTGTAAAGAAGCGGATAATAAATTCATCATCTAAAATGATGAGCACCCACCTACCAAATTAACTAAAATTTCATTTATATTAATACCCAATAATCTTAATTAAATAAATTTATTATATGCAAGATGTATATGTCCGTACACTAATGGAACTAAATTAATAGTAATTAAAAACTAATCTAATTACTTATCATCTAAAAGAGCTAGATAATAAATTCATATATATGCAAGATGTATATGTCCGTACACTAATAGAACCCAATTAATAGTAATTAAAAACCAATCTAATTACTTATCATCTAAAGGAGCTAGATAATAAATTCATCATGTATCAAATTAACTTAAAATGCAATTAATATTAAATATATGCTTAATCATAATTCATCATCTATAAAAGGAACACAACATCATCTAATGAACCTAGCTAGAAATGAATTCATCAACTACAAAATGGTAGCTAAATAAAAATAAACAAAATCTAAACTTTTCATCTCATCTACATATAAATCCTAATTAAACTTGGTTTAAAAATTAAATTGCAACAAGATTAACACAAATCAAGAGAGGAGAAAAATAACTCACCAAGGAACAACTAGAGGAAGTACAAGCACAAGAATTGGAGAAAACGAAATCAAATTTAGAAGTTTTGGTTTGCTCTCGGAAGAAGAAGACCGAGTCTTTGCATCGACCACCTATTTATAGGCAATATTATTAGTGGCGGTTTTTAACTAGAACCGCCATCGATAATATCGATGACGGTTCTATCCTAGAACCGCCATCGATAATGAATTATCGATGGCGGTTCGAGGATATAACCGCCACGGATAATCCAATAGAATCAGTGGCGGTTGGAGGATAGCACCGCCACTGATAAGTTATCAGTGACGGTTCTAGCCTCCAACCGCCACTGATAATGTATTTGTTATCAGTGGCGGTTCTATCCTTGAACCGCCACTGATAATTAATTATTAGTGGCGGTTCTAGGATAGAACCGTCACTGATATTTTTCCCGCCATTTTTGAAATAGAACCACCACTGATAATTATCTTTGTGACGGTTCGAAAAAAACCGCCACAAATAGACCGTCACCTATTGCAGGTTTTGGCGTAGTGTGACTTCGTGCGTTTCTGACGTAGAGGGAGTGCAGACTCCGTCGTATCATGCTCACGCCTCCAAGAGTCCAAAGCCATTTCCTCTCTCCATGAAAACAAACATATATCCCCCTGCATTTTATTCTCTTAACTGACTATAGAGTGGAGACGTGAATATGCACAACATGAGAAGTAATTATATATAAACAGAACAAAAGAGGTTCGTTGGGTGCGGTTAAAATTTCTCAGCATGGAAGAAAGGTGGCAGGGCGTGCTGTATTAACTTAGCAAAACAAAAAATCCAGCGTTTCTCGTATTTCATACAGAACGACTGGTTTCATGAAACCGGAGCAGTACCTCGCAGGTGTTGGAATAATTAGCACTTTCAGATTTATATAAATTCCGAGATAAAACATGAACATGAATAGATTGACTAACATGATCATATTATGAGAGTATAATCTACACATGCATATCACAAAGCTACACATGAATAGATCTACTATACTCAGGAGTAAAAACAGCAATAGGTTAAACATGATTCTCATGTACCGATATACTGTAGATGAAGTAATAGCCGATGTAGATGGTACGTTGTTGATGACGAGAACATGTTGGCACCGAGCGCGTCGACGACGAACAACGGCGCCCGAGCGTACTGGTAGACGAGCCGTGATGACGATCGTGAGCAGTCGCGCGAAGCGCTTCCCAAAAACCTTATTCGCCTTCTCCCGGTGCAGGATCGCAAAGACGACAGATTCCGGAGACCTGCTCTCCCGTTCGTCGGTGCACGCCGACGCAACGGGATGAGGCGGACTACGGTGGTGGCGCAGCACTGGAAGGAGGCAGAAGCTTGTGTATAGATTCGTATATTTTGCTCATAGACTCGGTCAGTATATATAGACGAAAAACGCGTTTTTCAGTTTGGATCCGAAACCAACACGATTTTATCTCTATATCTCGAACTGATCCCGAGTAGCAAAAGATAAAAAGCGTAAAAGAAGTTGCGTCTGCGCAAGAAGGCATCCGTCCGATTTGACGGACCATTCACGCGCGGCGGCAGCGCGCCCGCCTGTGCCCAGCCGCCCGGCGAGCGAGCGGCGGCGCGCATGGGTTCTTCCTCTTCCCTCCATTGCCATGCGTAATAGGGAGAGAACCAACTCCATATTTAAGTAGGTCTCTCTCCACCTCCACAAGCAATATGGTACTAAAGACATCCCACCCCTCTGCCTTCATGAATGGGACTTTGAGATTTATTGGATTTTCATTTAAATGGGCTAAGCCCATATAATTCAACAGCAGGGTAGGGCAATCACCCCTGAAAATATAAACAAAATTTCACGCGAGGCATCGGGACAAATTTGAAATTACAAAATGGATGGAACAAAAAGAGTTCCTTTCTTATTTCTACGAGGAACGTAAACAAAGTTGACATACAACACCACAGTGCAATTGCCATTTCTTTACATGAACATATATCGTAGTATGACTTAAATACTTGTGGTTGCATCCCAAAGCCGAAGAAGCCCATTGCGACCGCCACTGCAGATTCTTTTCCTATCCAGGTCTGATGCTATACATCTCACCTATCACAAGGAATATTGAGGACTTAACAATAGAATCTCCCAAAACGAAGGTAAAAAAAAACACACGCACACAACTGTAATGTATTATTAATTTATTATAATCATTCTCTTTGAATTTCAACACGATGACTTCTCGGAAGAACATTGAACATTTGTGCCATAATGAATTGACATGCACCTTATCTAGCCACGAGCCTAACCTGATAAGACTAGACTTGTGCATTTAACACTAGGGCAACTGTTAAGCTCAAGATCCTAAGCACACTATGAATCTATGATGATGCTTAGAAAAATGTGATTTGACCAAACAAATATGAACATCATATATTCATATGTTGAGTACATTATGAATCTATCTATGGTCATGCATGGGAACAACTGATTCAGTAGAACATTAGGAACCAATGCTAGTGAGCAACTCAGAGAAGTGTGTACTCCCTCAGTCTCCAAATATAGGTTGCCGTGGGATCCGTATCCTACTTGCTGTGAACCTTTTTAAACTTTGACCATTAATATACAAAAACGATATAGATTAACTACATGAAAATAATGTCATTATATTTGTCTTGCAAATTCATAATATATAATTTCTAATATTTTCGCTAGCATATGATGATAAAAAACTATAGTTAAAGTCTTGCATTGGAGACTGCAAAAAGTTAAAAAAGAAAAGAAACTTATATTTGTGGACGGAGGAAGTATAATAACTACAGATTCGTTACAGGCATAATTTCTAAAAGCAGATAGCTTTGCTTGTCGGAAAGGGGTTAAAAGAGGGGAAGAAATCTATGTCTTGACCTTCTAATGCGCCATTGATACATGCGACATAGCTCTATAATGCAATGCCCTGCTTGCTAAGATCGCGATAGAAATCACACAATGCTCTTATTAATCAACAATGCAAAGATGTTAGCAAGGAATGAACTAAACAAAGTAACAGTGTGTGAAAGTTATAATGGGATGTATACCACTGCAGCAGTTTTCTGGGGAGTTCTGTAAAGCTGCCATCCTGCAACTTTTGATCCTGTATTTGAGAAACCCCCGAATCTTTCTTGCGGTCGATGGAAAAGAGACACAGAATTGTCAGCAGCACCAATTCCTAGCCAGTGATCACTGGCACTAATGGACAGAACCGATGCTGAGTGCAGTGTCAGATTCTTAACACATCTTATTCCTCCTACAAAAGAAATTGAAAACGCTTGAGTTCCATTCACCAGTTTACCACATCTAAAATTAGATATATTTGTTTTTTATATACAGCAGCTAAATCATAAAATTTTATATAAACTTCAAAACCATAACAGAATGAAATGAGGTTACCACTGAACAGATGTCAATTAATTGTAAAGAGCAGCTGCTCACAAGTCACACAGATTAACCACCCAAACCGAAAGGGTTTCTATGGTTCTACTCAATTTGTGGTTTCCAGTAAATATGCAGCAACACATCCTAGTAACGTGTCATAAAGTCATGCACTGGTGCTAACAACAAATACTAGTAACGTGTCATAAAGTCGATGATACAATGCATTGATGCTAAACTGCAAACTACTAATACTGAATAAGTTCAGTCAACGATAAAGCGTATAGGTGCTAACTGCCAATACTACTAACATGGAGCTATTTCAAACTTTATGTAATTTTGAATCCATCATCATTTGGCCAAGTGGGTAATTATTTGTTTGATGTGGACCTTCAGCTATTAATCTATTATACAAGCCAGTGCTGTAGCAAAGTTCACTATCTCTAGTCTATACTGATAAATGGTATGTTTATCACGGGTACATAACTACATATAAGGCACAAAACAATAAATACAGTAGAATAATTGAAATTATGTTCACAATCACTAAGACCTCACCTTCATTCTCCCAAAATCGTATAAGCCCATCAGAGGAACCTGACATGTTAATTAAGGATCAGAAACATATTGGATATGTTTTAGCACAGCTCAGCTTGCCCTGTTTTGAAAATAAGCAATGGTCACGTACCAGTGATAATTCCTTTATCTGAAGGTGAGTATTCAACACAGAGTATGGGGCCAGCATGGCATGCTAATACAGCATCACATGTTCCCCGGGTAAGAGACCACACCCTAGCCGTCCAATCATCACTCCCAGTTATTATGGTTTCCCCGGTCATCCTCATTGATCTTTAATCAGCCAAAATTTGTGTCAGCATCTATAAAGTCGCTGGTGGAAGTCACACACGCGCGCGCGCGCACACAGAGAGGGGGACAGAGAGAGACATGGGAATGGCCAACAGTCCAACACACACATTACCTTATCCACTTTGAATGCCCTTGGAGCTTGAACATCTGCTTACTGGAACGAATATCCCAGACATGCGCCACCCTGATGGAATAGACTTATCAGAATAAACTGTAACCAAGTTGCTCAAGCGAAAACGTTTCAAGTTTAAAAAAAAGTACATACACATCTCTCCCAGCAGCTGCCAGAATTCCAGTGGAGTCATCGTATTCCATACAGAGAACTGCACTTTGACAACGACCAACAGTAGCAACACAAGTATCAGTCCGGACATCCCACATCCTTACAGTACCATCATGTGATGCAGTAAGAACACGTTCTCCTGAGAGCATCCCGACTGAACTAACCTACATGGTTACATCAATGTCAATTGTGCATAATCATACTTAGTAAGGCTTGGCTATGGAGACATTGAAATGGAAGTTACTACTACTGATACAGATACTAACCGGTGCCTCATGGCCCTTCAGTTCTTCCAAAAGCTTAAAAGTTTGCTTGTCCCAGACTATGACAGATTGATCATCGGCTCCAGAAACTATTTTGCCACGATCTGAACTAATTGCTCGGATTGTCCTGCAAAAATAGAAGAAAGTGAGCTACTGTAGTTAATTTAGTCTGAATTTGGGTAGCCAAATTCAGTGGACCAACCTAAACAATGTGGACACACTACAAAATCTCTAGAAAGAGACAAGACCAACAAAAAGTATTTAATTCTTGGCAATCTATCTCATGTCAATTAAAGAGTCCCATAACTACTATGGATGTACCAGTTATGAATAGCACTTGTATTCATCATGAGGCTAATAGCCCAGAATATATACATGTACATGGGGGTACAAAAGGAAAGCATATATAAGGCAATATAAGATACTGGCAATCTCTATACAATGCGATCTAGGATACTAGCAATATCTATACAAGGCAATATAGGATACTAGCAATCTCTACGCATGGCAATAAAGGATACCGTCTAACACCCCCCCCCCCCCCCTTCAAACTCATTGTGAATCAACAACACTGAGTTTGGAGAGATAAAAGATATACTGAGCTCAAGTCTGTGCCTTCGTAAAGAAGTCAGCCAACTGAAGCTTTGAAGGCATATACTAAAAAGCCACAACTTGATCCTGCACCAATGACCACATGTAGGAAGCATCAACACCGATATGCTTGGTGAGTTCATGCTTCATCGAATCTCGAGCAATGCTAATAGCACTTGTACTGTCAGATAAAAGAGGAGTCGGTTTAGAAACAGAAACACCAAAATCCTCAAGTAAACACCGTAGCAAAGTAACCTCTGATGTCAAAAGAGCCATAACTCACAACTCAGCTTAGCACTCGAACGAGAAACTATTGTCTACTTCTTAGTCTTCCAAGTAATGAAAGAACTACCAAGAAAAACACATTAAGCAGAAAGAGACCTATGATCAGAGTGATCACTAGCCCAAGTAGCATCAGAATATGCCTGGAGCTATAAGGAGCTGGAGCATGGAAAGAAAAGACGACCAGAGATAGTTCCACGAAGATATCGCAGAACACAAAGAAGATTACTATAGTGGAGTTGAGTGGGAGCAAAAATAAACTGAATCAAGATACGCACTGGATACGAAATGTCAAGACGAGTGACACCAGGGTAAGCAAGACTCCCAACAAGATGACAATAGCGAGTAGGATCCTCAAGAGATTCGCCATCAGTAGGCCAAAGGTGAACATTGAGCTCCATGGGGGTCTTAGCTTTGCGCTAATCAGTGAGAGAAACACGATCAAGAAGATCCTGAATATACTTCTCTTAGGACAGGAAGCTCTCAGGTGTAGAAGAAACCTCAATCCCAAGGAAGTAGCGAAGGGGACCCAGATCAGACATGAGAAACTGCTCGCTGAAACATGCCTTCAAAAAGGCAATATACTGATAATCATCTCCAGTGATGATCATGTCATCAACATACAGAATAAGAGTGCGACCATGAGGCGAAGTGTGAACAAAAAGCGCAAGATTATAAGCACCAGTAGAAAAGCCAGCTGTAGTGACCACAGAAGAAAAACGCTCAAACCAAGCATGAGGGGCTTGCTTAGGCCCATAAAGAGAGCGGTGAAACCGACAAACTGTGACCTCAGGAACAGAATACCTTGATGGTGGCTGCATATAGACCTCACGCAGCTCACCATTGAGAAATGCATTCTTGACATCAAGCTGAGAGATAGACCACTCACGACAGAGGCCACAATAAGAAGAGTGCGAACAGTAGTCATGTGAGCCACATGAGCAAAAGTCTCATCATAATCACAACCATACTCCTATTGAAAACCACATACCACGAGGCAAGCCTTGTAGCACTCAAAAGAACCATCAGAACAAGTCTTAACCTTATAGATCCACTTGCATGTAATGAGATGGACACGTGGAGGAAGAGGCACAAGATCCCACGTCCCAGTGCGCTCAAGACCAGCAACCTCCTCCACCATCGCATGCTGCCATTCCTGATTAATAACATCACGGTAAGAAATCGGCTTGGCAAGAGCTGCACCAGCAAAACCAAAGCACTCAAGAGGCCGAATAGATTGACGACCATGAAGAGCATAGCGAGGAGGCACTGAAGAAGGTGACTCAGCAGGAGAAGATGGCACATCAGAGGAATCCTCAACACGCAGACGACGAGTGTAGTATAGAGGATAAGAAGGAACAATGTCAGGAAAAATCTCTCAAGGAGGCACCGGTGGTGAAGAAGACATCAGAAGAGGGGTCGGCGATGAAGGAGACACAAACCATGGAAAGGGGAAGTGGCAACTGGAGTATCGGGAAATGTTAGGAAAGAAAGCAGCTCGACAAGAGATGCTGGAGTGGAAGAAGAACGAGGGTAGAAGGGATGAGACTTATCAAAAGTAACATCCCAAGATATCTGCATCCGTTGACCAACAGGATCTCAACAACGATATCCCTTATGGTCAGCACTATATCCCAAAAACTCACTCAACAGACTGAGCGGTCGGCTTAGTGCGTTCACGAGGTGAAAGAACACATCACACCACACACCAAAAAGGTGAAGACTAGAATAATCGGGAGTCATACCACAAAGACGCTCCACTGCAATCCCACCCTGAAAAGCAGAAGAATCCTAAATATTAATCAAGTGGCAGTGAAAACAGCCTTAGCCCAAAAGTGAGGTGGAAGAGCGGAAGCAAGCAAAAGAGCACGAGCTATCTCAAGAAGATGACAATGTTTGTGCTCAGCCACACCATTCTAAGCATGAGAACCAGGAAAGGAAAATCAAGAAAGAGTGCCTTGCTTAGCAAGAATGATGAGGACATCCCAACCAAGGATACAACCACTGCCCCTTCTTCCTCTACGACCGCTACTTCGTCCCCGACCGTCGCTGTTTCGCCCGCTACTTCGTCTACGACGTCTGGAGGGCTTAATCCGGAAGCAAGTCCTTTCCATCCACCTTTGCTGGACCAGCACGTCAAGAACATCCACCGAGAACAGCCCACGCGCCAAGGAAGGCCCAAGATAAAGCCCAATTGTCGCCGAGTCCGGTTCGCCATCCAGAGCAAAGAAGATTCAAACGGACGCCACGGCCACATCCGAACTCCGTTTTCGACATTCGACAACTCGTTTGAAAGGTATCGAGATAACCTTCCCAATGGATTTGATCCCGAGGCCAAATTCCTCCTGGAGCGAAGGGAAATCACAGAACAATCTCACGGGACAGAAATTCCAAGTGCTGCGCCACCTTTCTTTTGGGCCCAAGGCCCATGTACTCTTAGGGTTCCACCCCTCCTTTGGCCGACGCCTCTCCTCGTTGCGCTCTCTTGGCGCCCTTGTGTGGGTACCCCTTTATATTGGGTTCTCACCCCTGTTCTTCATTTTTTAGGTTTTGTTGTGTTTTGGTAGACCCCGTGTGCGTCCCTCCTCAATCTTGCGTGTGTCGACTAGACCACCCGAGTTGAGAAATAGAACCTCACCTTGTTTTTCTTTGAGATTATTGGTTTGAAATTGCTATCACCTTGTTCTTGCTTGTTCTTGGTTGCAGCAGGTTGAAGGATCGATTGGGTTTTTGATTCGGTTGATCGCCTCGTGTGGTGACGTTGCGATTGTTTGGTTGCTGATCTTGTGGTTCATCGAATCGTTCTCATCAGAAGGTCGGGACAACCCTAGTGCACATCAAAGAAAAACACGAAGGGCTCCTAATAGATACTCCCGTGCTAAGTCAACACGATGAACACAAATAGGAGAATCAAACTAAGTACGGAACTTGGTGGCAAAAGTCTTATAGATGATAAAACCTCACTACGAGAAGACATAAAATATATCCAGGTGTGGCGTCTATAAAAAGAATATAACATCAATGACCCCTTTTGAAACAAAAGGAGTCGGCCCCAAACATCGGAATGAACAAGATCAAAAGGACACTAAGACACGGACTTACTGGAAGTATAGGGGAGTTGTAGCTGCTTGCCAAGCTTAGATCTAGCACAATCTAAAGAGGCATCACCAGACATAGAACCTAAAAGACCACGAGTCCACGACAATCTAAAGAAGACAGACATGAACCACAAAGATATCCCAAACGGTGATGCCACTGAGCAAACGACGCGATGGAAGATGCAAAGGAGACAGAAGTGGTGAAGGAGACGAAGAGATTGGCAGGGGCAGTGGAAAGAAGACAGAGGCGGCCTCTCGAAGGTAGGATTGCGACAACCCACGCGTCCCCGACCACTCCCCTGGCCTCGAGCACCAGCAACTAGCTCCCAAACGACAGTGACGGAGCTGACGCGGCGCAGATGAAGGTGAGGGGCCCTAGCGTCGTGGAAGGAGGCGCGAAGGAGGGTGGCCGCACACGATGAAGGTGACAGAGGTAGCGTGGTGTAGACGGAGGTCAAAGCCGGAGCGGCGCAGACAGAGTCACGGGGCCCTGTGCTGTGGCGGGAGGCGGCGGTGCAAATGGAGGTCACGAAGGAAGGAGGCGTGGAGGACCTTGGGGCTGGAGCGTAGCACAGCGGTGTAGAAGTCGAGGGAGGCGAGGCGCCACCGAAGGCTACGGAATTGTCAAACGGGGATAGTGGCCCGATAGTGGGAAGAGCCGCAAGAAGAGCGGCAACGACCAGCCAACAAGGAGAAGGTGGTGGATGGCGCAAGTGCAACACCGATGAAAACCCTAACTCTAACCTTGCTCTGATACTATGTTATGAATAGCACTTATATACATCATGAGGCCAATTGGCCAGAATATATACATCAATACATGTACATGAGGATACAAAAGGAAAGACTATATAAGGCAATACTGGGTACTAGCAATCTCTACGCAAGGCAATAAAGGATACTATCTAACATCATCAACCACAAAGTACCTTGCCAACACTTCATAATTAAAGGTGGTTCATCCAAATAATCTTATTGTTGTCCTATGATTCATAACATCTTTTTTTTACGGGAAGATTCATAACATCTTTTTTTTACGGGAAGATTCATAACATCTTTGTGCAACAGATCAAAGTACAACACTCCTCCCCGTACCAATGCATAGATATTCTTTTTAAAAAATAAGAAAATAAATGTAAATATCCTGATCCAATGCTTGGCAAAAAAGAAAATAAAAAAAAGAAAAGAGAAGGCTAGCATATTCCTTGGCTCATATAAACAAAACTTTAGCCACATCAAAACCATGCTTGACAGGGGCAAATATAACGGATGGAACCATTAAATACAGCCCCATGTACAATTGCATTTCTTGAAAATGTGCATTTACAAGATGGTTCAAGCTGCATTGACGTAAAAGTCTCCAAATAACTGCAATTATGAAACATGCTTGAACAGTGAAGGGAGAGAAGCTAACAGTTTCTTTACACTGTTGTGTCTCATATGAGCAATTCCAGTTAGTTCATTAGACACTGAACTACAATAGGATCATAATTAAGTGATAATGCTCCAAATAACTGCAATTACGATACATGGTTGAACAGAGACACATTAACTTTTACTTCACATATTTTTGCGTCTCAGATGAGCAATTTTAGTCAGTTTCTTATATAACAAACTACAATAGGATCAAAACTAAGTGATAATGCAATATTTCACGCAGCTGACCGTTGAATCTAATAATTTGGACAGCGGTTTGTACCTAGTATGCCCTTTAAGTGTTGCTCGAAGTTCAGAACCACGCAAACTTGGATCCCAAATTTTTACCTGTATACATAAACAATCACTCAATATTCCACATCAAAGACACATATAAGCGAAATTGTTGATCAAGTGATTTCATAGTAATGTAGCATAGTTATAAGCTGTAAAATGAAGGAATGGTCGGAACATAACAAAATAACCATATTAACGTGACAACAAACACTATAACAACAAAGTCCAAATGAAGTGCTCATGAATTTGTGTTTAATTTTAAGAACAATAAGCATAGTTTTAGATATTGATAAGATGAAGGTAATGAACAAGCATGATGCAGATGTTACTGAAATCCTCAACTAAGAAGCTATTAACAATCACCAAATAAGATTTACTTACAGTAGAACACCCACAGCATTGCTAAATTTACAAAAAATCATGGGTCAAAATAGTAGATGTGCAGATTTTAGTAAGAATTTATAGCAGAAATTTCCAATATAAAATTGCAAATACAGATCGTGCTACCCAGCGTGATTCCGATAATGGAAATAACCAACCGATTACAAGCCATACTGCCCTGTTTGGTTTTTCAAACTATAGTTAGTTTACTAGTTTAGGAACAATCAAACATGAATTTGAAATCCAAATCTTTTCTGAAAACTGGATGGAAACTTATTGGTAAACAGCGACTCAGCCAGTTCTCGTTTTCGAACCCAATTACAACTTTTCAGAAATGAAATCGAGGAAGTTTGTATTGTTCCCTCCAGTAATTGGCCAGAAACCAACAAAGTAAACAAACAAGCCAACACCAGGCATTATTTCAGTTTTGGCAGGCATTATGAGCCTTGTAGTCTGGTGTATCTGTAGACAGGAAAGGTTGGTGGCACAAAAAGGCTTTTTTATTAAAAAAAAATGGCCAGGAGCTCTGGCATTCACTACAAAAGAAGAAGAACAACAGCCGGGCTACACACGCAAACCACGCTTGCAGCCGGCCCTCCGTGGTGACTTGAACGCGGGCGGGCGGACGCGCAGCTCGCGTCCCTTGCCAACTGAGCTAGCTCAGTCCTCAAAGGCTTCAAACTATGTTTCTCAACAAATTCAAGTATTTTTTTACTAAGGAGAAATGCCAGTCTTTTTCAGCAAACACACAAACTAAACCCATATATGGTATTATTGAAAGCATCATGATTAATGCAAAGTGTTCCTAATTTAACTAGCAATTCTTATTTTAATGATTGCATTTGCCTTTTCCTTGCAAAACATTTCCATTTAATGTTGGCAAAATTTGGAGAGAACACAATATGCTTAACAGAAGTACTTCAGCCCCTGATAGGGTGCTGGTGTTAACTGATAACAAAATTAACAATGATACTATTGCAACAATTGCAAATAAGAATCACTATAACAAAATGAAGCCTCAAGCTAACCGTGCAATCAGTGCTTCCACTGATGAAAAAGCCAGCATCCTCACGGTCACCAACAAGGTCCCACACCTCTTTCCTTGTTACACAATGAAGAGCAGTAATAGCACCTGTATGTCCTCTAAGGGTCCTCATATTTGTTTGAGTTCTCTTTTGCGCAGCAGATAGGTCTGTTTTGCCTGTGGTAGCACCAGCCGTCGCATCATCTGAAACAATTCAGTGACACCGAACATGTTAGAGCAATGTGGAGATATGGAGAAAGTCAGGCGATAGTAGATGAAAACTTACTAGCTCGGTTGAAAGAGCTAGCTCTTAAGCTTCTTTCCCTACTGAACATACTTTGCACCCAACTTCGGCCCAACCCAGATGCCTCAGCAGGTTGTTGGCTTTCATCAGATACATCAAGCGCACGAGGGGAAGCCATGCCATATGAAGGCAGTGGTTGGCCTTTCCCTGTAGTGACCCCCCAATAGCCAACACGGAGTTGTTGCAGATGTGTGAGCAATGCTCTAAGTTTGACCTGAGGGAAGTTCAAAGGAATTGTAAGAAAATAGGTGTTTAAAAAACCCAATTCTCAACAACAATGTTATGTTCTAGTTTGACTTACAAGCTGCTTATAACCCAAGTTGTTTCTCTCAGCTATTTTCTCAATCATATTCCAAGAATCAGTATCAGGAAGTCCCAACCCAGCCTCCATTATTGACAAAACAAAGTCAGGGCAGTAAAATTCAATTAATTCACAAAGAATACAAGATGTAATCTGTCAAATACCATGTGAGCTGCCATGACAATGAGCTGTGCAGTAACTAATGTTACGTAATTTGTTGACCTGAGAAATAGAAGAATACACAAGAGATAAGAACAAAGTATGTGCAATTGTACTAAAGCAGTATACTTGTTGCAAACTTGTAAATATACTAATGCTTTGGAATGAATACATATTGATTCCACGGGCCAAAAGGACCATATGTAGACATGTACAAGGCAAGGGCAAATAGCAGAAAACATCCTATACAAAGGACTAATACGAATATAAACATATGACGAGTATAGTGGAATGGAAAGAGGGAGACCTAAACAAAAGAACTGGTGGGATCCTTCAGTGGGGAAGCAAGGGGAGCCGAAGGGGAATGAACCAAAGGTGAAACCGGTGGAGGTGGGGAGGATATGGAAGCAAAACTAACGAAGTGGAGAGCTGAGGTTAGGAAAAGTCAAAAAAGAGATCGACTCAACAAGAGAGTCGGAACTGTAAGTAGTGTCATAAGGATAGTAAGGCCGGAACTCATCAAAGATGACATCGCGCGAGATGCGCATTCGACGAGCAACAAGGTCATAGCAGCGATAACCCTCGTGCTCAGTACTGTAGCTAAGGAAAACACACTCAACTGGCTGAGCAGTCAATTTCGTGTGCTCACGAGATGGAAGAACAAAACAGATGCAGCCAAAAGCACGAAGGTGACTGTACTAGGGAGACCTACAATACAGACGCTCAACAGGATTAGAACCCTGAAGAGCATTGGAGTGTTGTAGGTTGAAAAGGTAGGTGGCTATAGAAATAACCTCAACCTAGAAGGTGGAACAAAAGAGGCCAACATTAGAGCGTGGGCAGTCTCAAGAAGGTGACGATGCTTGCGCTCAAAAACACCATTCTAAGCGTGAGCACCATGACAGGAGTGCTGAGGAAGAGTGCCATGCGCTGAAAGAAACTTACAAAAAGCAATATACAGGGACTCACCAGCATAATCAGCACTAAAGACACGAATGGCTAAATCAAACTAAGTACAAAACATAGTAGCAAAAGATTGATAAATAGAAGGAACCTGACTACAAGAAGGCATGAAACAAATCCAAGTATGGCAAGAGTAGTCATCAATGAAGATCACATAGTATCGATGATCCCCTTTCGAAACGAAAGGAGCCGAACCCTACACATCAGAGTGAATCAAATCAAAAGGACGAGTAGAAACAAAGTCACTAGAACCATAAGGGAGCTGCAGCTGCTTACCAAGCTTGCAACCCATACAAGATAAAGAAGTATCACCAAGAACAGACCCGGGAACACCACTATTAACTAAAGAAGAAAGACGCGACCCACATAGGTGACCTACGCGATGATGACACTAAGCAAAGCTGATGGAAGTGGTGACGGCGGAGGCAGTGGCAATAGTGGTCGATTAGCTGAAAGAGGCAGAAGTGGAAGGAAGATTTTGAGCTCCCAGAGATGCTGAGAATCAAGGCGGCACGAGCCAGTACTAACCAGAGTCCCTGTGCGATGGTCCTGAACACAGCACGAGTCAGGCTAAAGAACGATACGACAGTCATGATCAGTAATCTGACTCACAAACATAAGCTGCATAGCAAGCCTAGGAACATGACAAATTGCAGGAACATGGAAACTAGGAGTAGAAAGAATGCCTCGACTAGTAATAGGAAGAGAAGTACCATTTGCCATCTGAATGAAAACAAGTATAATGGAGGGGCTCAAAGAGGTAAGATGGGTGGAAGTTGGTGTCATGTGGAAGGAAGCACCAGAGTTAAGGATTGAAGGACAGTATATACCTGAAGTAGGAGACTGAGTGACTGGAGGTTGAGTGCAAGACTAGCAGCACCAGAGAGCCTGAGGTAGGGCTGACGACCAAACGCTGAAGGAGAGAGACAAACTGCTAAACGGTGTCTAGCTGGCAGAGCACCCACACCTCCTAACTGAGCAGAGCCACACGAAGGGCGACCACCTCTGTAGCACCTGGCTCCACCTCCTGAAGTAGCAGGTTTGGTTGGTGTAACCATCACACTAACACCAGGTGTAGAGAAGGCCACTAGTAGAAGCACTTGTAGCAACCACCGGTACACCTAGCAGTGCTGAAGGAGCAACAATATAAGCTACTGCCACAGGAGCTATAGTAGTGAGGCAGTCATAACAGAAGATGATCGCTGAGTCATGCCATGAAGACAAGTCTCCTCGGAATGAACTTGAGTGCCTCCACCAGAAATGGTCATGGTGAACAGGCCAGTAGATGAGCACGAACTGGCTTGAACTATGGTCGAAAACGCGTCAGGAAGTCGTAGAGACGGTGAGTCTTCTGGTGAGAACGGGACTACACACATCCGGTCCCAAACAGTGGAGCTGGCGCCACTCCAGATGCTAGTAGAAGTCGTCAACAATGGCATCAAACTGCTAGAGTGTGCCTGGTGTATTATAAAGAGGTAGAGGGCATCATTGCTCGACTGTTACTTAGCCTGGACACGCTCCCACATTAGCTGTGACGATGATAGCCGAACAAAAGTCCACAGAGGTGTGGATGGTCATGCTCCCAATGAGGATGACGATGGCACGAGCTTCATTACCCTGCCACCTCTCATAAGCATGGTTAGACTTGTACATCTCTACAGCATCCTCAAATGCAACAACATTAGGATCACCCGGGCCAGCACCCACACCGACAGGTGGCCCGGCCGATGGAGCTGGAAGAGGTCGGCAAGGCCACTCGCCAATGAGGTTATCCAGAGGCGCTGGCTGTTGAGGCAAATCCGTAGGTGTGCAGACCACTCTCGGAAGTTCATCCCATTGAACACGATCTTTGGGAGTGGAACGGAGGAGCTAGCGACAGCCATTAGGTAGGTGGGGATGGTCCTGATCCAAGCTCAGGGAAGGGTGGATCCAGCCGCACATCTGATCTAAGAAGAATGGACCTGGGCCGTCGGATCTGAGCATGCTGCAACTAGGGGTGCAATCGGTTCAGATTCAGTAGGATATCACTCTTTCTGTATCATAAAGCATTTTTTTTTGTCGGACTTGGAGTCGGATACAGATAGTGTTGGATACAAATACGGCCAGTCGCGAATACGGAGCGGAATCGATACAATACGGAATATTTTGTCAGATATCACATGAAAATAGATACTGCATATAGCACACATTTAGTAATGATTAATCAATCATATCAATTCAACATGCAATAGGATTAATGCAATTTAACATGTCATCTTATCAAGTTGTCCAACAAAGTTGCAAAAGTATCAAATATTCATTTATATTTTGCAAAAGAATACTAGGTATTCATGTAGGCAAGTGGAAGCATATTCTTGCATGTCAAGCTCTATTGGTAACGGCACCGAACGGCGGGATGACGGATGGATGGCAACAGGAGGGTGGACCCGTGGAGGGAGGACCTAACTGGGGTTATTTGGTTGGGTCCAATTGAAGCTGCTAGAATATGGGCTGTAAATATCTGAATAGTTATCCGAAATTATTTGAGAATATAATCAGAGTATTCCGATCCGACGGATAGTGATCTCCTGAATCCGATGCTAAATCTGATGCCGAACCTGACAACTATCCTAATTCGATTTGAATAGATCCAGTCGGTCGGCCAGTCGACATCTATCCGATCCGATTGCACCCCCAGCTGTCGTCGGCAAGCTTGATGCACGATGCATAGCTGCCACCCAACTTCTGAAAATAGCTCGCCGTGCAGTTCAAGAAGTACGCAAGCAAGCCGACCTCAGCTGTTTCAAGAGTTCCCTTCATCGTCGACGTGCTCAAATCCGACGTGCGGCCGCATCTGTCTTCCTCAAGCCCAGATCAGGACCATCCCCACCTACCTGATAGCCGCTGCTAGCTCCTCCATCTTCTTCCCACTCCCGAAGGTTGTGTTCAATGGGACGAACTTCCATGGGTGGATTGTGCACGTACAGAATTGCCTCAAGAACCAGCACCTCTGGGATCACCTCACTGGCGAGCGGGCTTGCCCGCGAGCCACATGTCAATGTTGATGCCACCTCGACTGATCCTGATGTCGTTACTACATTTGAGAATGCTGTGGAGATGTACCAATTTGACCTTTATGTCCGAGAGGTGGCGAGGAAGCCGGCGCGACAAGATTAGACATGGATCCGACGCAATGCGGCACGAATCTGATGACGGCGGCCGGGGCAGAAGAAGCCAGTGTGGCAACGAGATCCGAAACGGGGCGACGTGGATCTGGCGCGATGTGGCGTGGATCCGGTGATGGCGGCGGCGACGCGAGCAGAGGAGAGCAAAGTAGAGGCGGTGAGAGGGGGTTGGCAATGGCGCGAGAGAAGAGGGCACTCAAGCGGTAGCAGCGACCTAACTGCCTAAGGTCGGTCTTTACCCAACCCTAACCCTAGCTCCAATACCATGTTTTGCAATGAACTCTAATTGATTCCATGGGCTACAAGGGCCATATGTAGACATGCACAAGGCAAGAGCAAATAGTAGAAAACACACTAAAGGGCTAATACAAATATAAACATACATATACTTCTAACAACTAAAACTTGTCTCGGTAGAAAAATAGTAGAACAATGATGTCAAGAAAATATTTTTTTCATGATTCAGTTCAACCAACTTAATCCAATACTCTAAATCTTGTAGGTCATTTATATGGTTTTTCTTAAGTATGGAGGGTGCAAGAAAGGATAAAAAGGCAAAATTACAGTTTCCTTGTGTTGTGTAGTGAGTAATACCCATGCATGTTGTTGAGATGTACACAGAAGAAATTTGGAAAGATGAGTACAAGCAAATCGCAACTTACTTGTTGGAGCAATTTTCCATCAAGTATTCAAAGTAGCCATCCCAGAAGCTGCAAAAGAAACGAAGTCATGTATCATATCATAAATGAACACTGAAATCATAACATGGAAATAAAACCAAACAAACAAAAGTAGGGAGAATGGATCTCCCATCTATTAGAAAACTTCTAAAATAGTGAGGTCCTGTGGAAAATCTTATCATATGCAATCAACAGTTCAAAAGTACTAACTGATATACTTTGAACTTACTCCGGGGACTACGATATGTGTTGCTGGCGATAGACAATATTTTTTAAAATTTCATGTACTTCACTTTTCAGAATTGTCTTCTTTTTTTACCTGAAAAGAAAACTGAACCTACAGTACCTCAGCTATATGTTATGTGTCAATTCAATCCCCAAAGTTCTATTTGAGTCACACACACATCCTCAACTTATTTCAGCTCAGCATTGTAGTTCGTATAGTAGCACCATTACTTGTCGTTAACAAATCTGGACAACATGACAAGCTAATGTGTTCTTCAAGCTCAGTGTGGCAACACTTGTAGAGATTAGAGAATGACATGCAAATGGATTGCAAATTTAGCTCAATTTCAAAACTAAGCATGACATACCGAAGCTCCTCCCATACTGACAGAGATAATAGATGACGCTGAACATAGTCTTGTACGTTGTTTGGGTCCTTCCTGTACATTTCGGCGGATACTTCAAGAGCGTCTCTAATGGTTGGCATGTCATTGCGGGAGTTAGCACGAGTTATAGCCGTCTTGAGCTGCATGCAGAGAGAACAATGAGATTGTTCCAAAAAAATCAACGCAACATAAAGGAAAATAAAATAAGCATATTTGCTCTGAAAGCATACAAAACATGTAGGTTTCATAAGCCTGTAAAAAAAAGAAGCTTAGTGTAACCTCCATAGTAGTGAAGGGATAATTAACTGGATATGATTTGTGTTGAAATTTGAAAACAGCAACACAAATATGATAAGAAAATCAGAAAGAAAAATATAGCATTATGATAAAATGCCTTGTATTGGGCAGCAATTATAAATAACTAGGATAAGGTGTTCTAAAGGCAGTACCCACAAACTACCTGATACACAAGTAGAATTTTCCATAGAAATGGAAATAAACCTGACAAGTTATAACAACTAGTTTGCCAGTTTACCTACATACCAACCATCACAATGGCACCACCACCTGCCAGCTAACATACGACACGGCAATCAATGGCTTAAACAAGTATCACAGGTTGTAAGAAACAACCAGTATTTATAACATGCAAAGTATGGGGCTGTGTAATAAGAAGTTAAGACTCACCAGTTCTTTTACAGCAATAAACTGCTCATCAGTCAAGCGGCATTGCCAACCCTAAAAGGTAGAAAAGTTAGATATAAAGAGGATCAGAAAGTGGTGAGGTATACATTCACTGGTTGTAAGATCCAGATTACTGAATGAATGTGCTCTCTGATGCATTCAACAAAACCACTCCCCCCGATGCCTTCTGCATCAGACTCAATCAAAGCTGCAAAAGGAAACAGAAATTATGTTGGGAGGATATGAAAGGCAGATAAATAAATTACACAATGTTATGGTTTGAACTGAAACTAAAGATACCAAGAATGGTGCCATATTCAAAGGATGAAAGGGGATCCTCAGTTGCCCCAAGTCTCAGAAGACGAAGCCACAGTCCCTGAAGATAAAAATGCAAATATTTTAGTGATGACATGCTTATAATGAGCATATATATGCAGCAAGCATCTGTATTTTGTACACATAAACCAATACACGATAATGGTAATTATCTCGGGCCAAGTAAGGGAAGATCAGAATAGCATTTTCTATTTAAGAGAGGAGTTTGCAGGAGCCTATATAAAATTTTAGGCAAGAAATGAAACAACCTGAAAATCACTGTTTTAAATTGCAGGGTATACTGGCCCTACCGCAGTTTTGGGTGTCAGATGCTAACCAAATCAAAGTTATTAAGTCGTAAAGTCGAATCGAGTCGCCATGCTACCGACTTGCCGATTAGTCGCGACTAGTCCACTACTACTTGCTGGTTGCTTCTACTACTATCTGCCTTCTACCACTACTACTAGTCTACTACTTGTTGCTACTACTGCCCGCTACTACCTTCCTCCTCCCCCCTTCCTTTCCCCGGTCCCCCCCCCCTCCCTCCCCTCCCCTCCCCTCCACCTCTTCTCCATGGCGCCAATTCGACAAGCTAAGTTGCCCGACTAATCGTGATTAGTCGTCGGCTTGGATTCCAAGTCGCTCGACTAGGCAACTAGTCCAGTGGAGGTCCTCCAATCGTGCTACCAGACCGACTTGGCAACTAATCGTCGATTAGCCACGACTAATTGCGCAACTTGATAACAATGAACCAAATTCATACTATTGCTATATTACAATTATGACCACTATAGCAGTAATAGCAGTCCACTGTAACATTTCTGCTCACATCTCTTGCTACTCTTGGCTGGGCCATGATTGGGCTTTTGACAGGTTAAAACGAAAGAAGACTCTTAAATCCAAACCTAATGTTCAAAACGATTAACTCAAACCTCTTAAGGGCCTGTTTGGAACAGGGGGATTGCTCTATGAATTTTTAGGATCTAGTTCTAAGTCCTAAGTATTTGGATCCAAATCCCCCCTTTACAAACAGGATCTTGAGGGCTATAAAGAATTCAGCAGTATCATTTTCCCCCATTACTAACTTCAAAACTGATAAATTAATGCTATGCAATATAATTACTTCGCATTTTCAATTGCTGCAACTTGCAAATCCAACTTTGGGTATGGTCCTCTTCATTATTTTATTGTTTCTTGTTAGTTTTCACAGTATTTTAGTTGATAATTGATACTCCCTCCGTTCTTTTTTACTTGACTTTTTTTTACTTTTCACGGTCTCCAAGATGTGATTTTGACTGTTACTTTTATACTTTACATCAAGATGTACTAATAAAATTATAATCTTATGAAAGTATATTTAACGACAAATCTAATGATACAATTTTTATATAGCCAATCTAGATAGTTCAGACCTATTGGCGGAAAGTTTGACAACACAGATTCTAGGATATCAAGTAAAAAAGAACGGACGTAGTAGTAACTAAGTACGTAAAATATGTTTGTTTTTAATAAAACTGTGATATTCAATAGCTTTCACCATAGTTTTGATAACCCACTATGCCTTTTTCTGGGAAATATGACAACACCATGATAATCACGATTTTACAACATTGTCAAAAATACATGAAACTCAATGGGTTAGAGCAATTGAGATGAATTAGATAATTACCTGAAGCTTTACTTTTATATCTAGAACCATCCTTTCTCTTTCAGCCTGTAGATCAAAACAAAGAAAATTAAAATAGAAAAGAAAGCTACTCTGTCATGCATGCAGAGAAACAATGGTAGAGAATTTCACATAGCAGTATGTAACTATGTATGACTTACCGCCCTCTCTCTGGGACTTAGACTTTCTGCCTTTGGACCTCCGTTAATTCGGACAGAGGGAGAGCTGGAAATGCAAGTCATTCGACACTGTGGTTTTAGTCATTGGAAAAAATAATAGCGAAAAATCTTACAGCCATGTCCTCTTACCTTGGTACTTGCTTACTAGCCCCACTAGCTAACGCTAGAATTGACTTGCGTTTTTCATCTTGTTCTTCTGTTCTTGCATTTGCTGGAAACCTTTTATAGCAGTGCCTATTGCCTGGTTCTGAAGATAAGTATATGGCTAATTATCTTTCCAAAAACACCAAAAGTGCAGTATTATATCAGGCCCCACTCCCCACAGCGCATAATGAGTCAAACATGAATCACAACATGAAGCAGGTTAGAAAAACAATAGTTACATGGTTCCTTCAATTAATAAAAAATTAAGTCCCTTAAAAGCTCAAGTATCAATGGTTTCCCGGCAGAACTTAAGCTGTTTATTAAACAATTCCTACATGATAAATGTATTAGATCCAATAAAACAATGCACGATCATCTGCATTATTCTAGATGGATTCGTTCTTCAGGTGATATGACGGTAACATTACCCCAATTGACAAGGAAAATGGAGTAATGCAGGTAAAATGGTCCCTAAAATAGGTAAAAGTATGCTTCATGTGCATATATGTACTATGGTACATGGCTTTTTATATGAATGTTAGTGTTTTTTGTTATAATCTGGTAATGTTAATATATAGCTTGAACTGTTAGAAACACAGAATAAATGTGACAATAAAAAATGGAGGGAATAAGTATTAAAAAAAGTTACACACAAAAAATACCTGAACCTCCAGTCTCAGAATCAGTTATTGTTATGATCTCTGGATCAGCAACTTGAGAAGGAAAGATGACCAGAGGGTTTTGTCCTCTCCCAGTTGCATCCTGCAACTTATCAAGAAGGTAATTGCCATTTTCTTCTCCATTGTTGCATCTTTCCAGATAATCCAAGAACCCCTGAGTCTCTAAAAACTGCATAATCTGCCAAACAAACATGAAATTTAGCAGTTTGTTAAGGATATGGTCACAGAGACTGTACAACAATAATGTTAAAATCCAGAAGCATAATATAAGGTTAGGGTACTCTTTAGTTAACTATGTGTAGGCATAAAAATGAAGTACGATGAACAACAAAACTAATTTATAAATTAAGAGAGTTGTCAAAGTATGAAACAAGTAGGCTATTATGAGAAACAAATAGAACTCAGGTAGCATCAGCAAAAAGCAGAATCCATTGAGTTCTGTCACCAGGATCAACAAGTGTAACTGTGCAAGCAATTCTCATCCATCAAAGCACTAACTAATGTATCAGATGAAATCTAAGTAAATTGTACATTTCAGAGTTCAGATGATAAAAGAGTTTCCAGCCTATTACTTTTTAGGAATAAGTCCACTTTACACACACACACACACCCTCTCTCTTCAACTTATGGCCCGAGTCCGACAACACCCTCAACTACAAAACCATTCGCTTTACACCCCTAGACTCTGTGCCCTCGTTCAAAACCACCCTGGTTTTGGATAACATGGCAACCGCATGTTATGGTTTTGCTGACGTGGCCTCTAGGCGGATAGATAAAAAACAATCAGCATCACTTAATCAGAAAAAAAAGTGCAGCCCACCTGTCATGCCATCTTCCTGTCCCTTCATTCTTTATCTTTCTTAGCGCGCTCTCTGCTCTCCCACCTCATCGAGCTCAATTGGCAGTCGTGAGCCTGTGACCACATCTTCCTCTCCATAGCCTACCTTGTCTCGCCAATGCCTGGACCCCACCGACGTTGCTTGGCCCCACCGACACAGCTTACTTGCGGTGCCATGGGAAGCCACGGGCGAGCTTGGCACCGGCAATGCCAAGCAGAAGTGGCTGCGGGCGAGAGCAAAAATGGATTGCGGTGACCTTTACAAGTACCAAGGTGGCGGCAGCACAGCTTTTGGCGACCTAGGTAGTGCGCATCCACACACACGGCGGCGACGACAAGTAAACGGCAAGTAGAACTAAAAATAGAGTGCGTCACTGAGCATCAACACGGTGAGGGGAACTCACCAGTGCAAATAACGAGACAGAGACGGGCCAGGGTGGTCTGGCATTGTGAATCGGGGGTGGCAGGGCGAGCTCCACATGGCAGCAGCGCTGTAGAATGAGAGAGTCAAATCAGGGGTTGGAGAATGATAGATGGAGGGGAGTAGATGTTGTAGCCACGGGTAATTGGAAGGAAGCTCACCGAAGATGAGATTGGGGCTGTGACGGTGGTATTTGACCGAAAGCGAGGAAGACGACATCGCAGCGAGGTCCTAAAATGGAATGCCAAAATTGATAGAGGGGAAATGTCGGGGAAGATCGATAACACATTTTGACACGAGAAGCTGGGGAAGAAGTCCACCAGGTTGGGCCAAAACGGTGAGGCGAAGGCGGCAGCCATCGCAGAATCGACACGACGTCACGAGATCAGTCTCACTGCTATTGTGGGGAGGTAGGGGAAAGTTTGGCGAGATGTAGAAGAGAAGATGACGAGATAGAGCATGGATCGACGAGGCTTAAGTAGGGCAGAGTGACGCATGATTTCTGGTGTGGTCAAGGCATACAAGAAGGGACGCCAGACATCAAAGAGTGGGTTGTTGGGGGCTCTGGATAACTATGGGCGAGAACCCAGCAGTGCGGCCAGCCAAAGCGCTGGCAGGGATGTGGAGGGGGGTGCTGGACGTCGGCGACTAGGTATAAATGGTGGAACCAATGCGCCCGGTGCTGCGGTTGAACGTCATGCGGTATGGGGAGCTCGTGGCGGTGGTGTACAAGGCGTTCGATGTGGACCCGGCCTCAACCGCATCACCAATACCTCCACCTCCACCGGAGGGAGAGAAGCGAGGGGAAGAGAGAAGAGAGGGGGGCTGTGGAAGGTGAGCTAGAAGAAGGGGGCAAGAGACTGATATGTGGGCCCCCAGTATTTTTTATTTTATTTGATGATTAGTGTTGATTGGTGTGGCCACATTATCAACTACATGCAACTATGGACACTAAATCAACAAAAACCAAGAAACGTCGGTGAAACCGTAACACGTGGTTGCCACGTTATCCAAAACCATGGTGGTTTTGGACGAGGGGGTGGATTTGCACTGTTTTTGATAGTCTAGGCCCTCTAGGTGTGTAAAGTGAACGGTTCTATAGTTGAGGGTGTTTTTCGGACTCGGACCATAAGTTGAGAGGGTAAAGTGGGCTTCTTCCTACTTTTTTACATGTGTGTGTGTATGTGCGCGTGCGTTAACCCCAAATATGCAGATAGCAGACTCATGAAAAATGCAGAACAAAGAAGGAACCAAAGTTCAAGACTCATGTACAACTCAGAACTCAAGAGATTCTTAGTTACTTCCACAAGTTAATGAACCATAATACAGCTTGAACACCGCCTCCATGTTCTCAGGACGATGCACTGTATACAGCACGTGCAGTAAGTAAACAGCAAGTAGCTTAGCTGCGATATAGCTCTATTTACCTTAAGGCCAATTTCTGGTAAGTGGTATGTATATGACTAGGGATTACACTGAATCGCAAACTTATACATGATTTACAATACAAATTTTCATAAACAAATAATTTGCGGTTATTATCTAATATATAGACATCCGCTGAAAATAGCAGATTAAAATTTGGATAGTTTATTGGTCCCTCAACCTTGGGATCAAGTTTGTTTTGTGGCCTAAGTTTCACATGAAAATGACGAATGATGACAACATCACATTCAGATATGGATAAGAAAATGAATAGACACCACAAAGAAACAAAAAAAAGTATAACAGGAATAGTAAGCATACCATCGACATGGACTCAACAGGCTGATTAGTTGCTCGAGAACGCTTTTTAAGAAATGCTTGAGAATTGAAACCACTTGGTGAAGCATTGTCCTGACAAACAAAACCTCCCAAGTTACCAGAAAAGAACATTGTAGACAAATAGCTCAGAAAATTTATTAGACATGATGACTTACAATGAAGTTACGGTAACCACTCATTATCTGTGCAAAGAATCTCAAGAATATCAGCCTGCATAAAGACAGAACATCAACTAATAAAACTGTTCCAATGATATATCACCCAATGGAGAACAAATAGTCTTAAAACATAGATCATGATTTCAGGACTCCAGGTTTCTGCACGACAGTAGTATGAAGACACAAAATGTTCGGTGTCAGTTCACAATCAAACCATGCATCATTAGAATTGTAAGCTCTCTATCTGATTAGTGTTGAACCTGTTTTCTTTTGCTCTCAGTTCCTAATTATTTTACCATGCTCTCTGGTTGTGAAATTGTGCTGCTTGTGCCAGAATAGTCTATAACACACTGATTCTGATCTCATGTGTATATATGCTTGTGCAGGCACTAGAATCAAACTACAACTTATCTATCTGTATTCTTGCCTAACGTACTAGGCCTACCTTCAGTAGAATGCTAGAATGACACTAGCCTACTAGCCCTACCTTCAGTAGAATGCTTGCATGAACACCATTAGCTACAAATTAAACATAGAAAAGTAGCACAGAATTACCTAAGCTGAAAATCATGCTCCTGCCCCCATGATTTCGTGCCAGTCCTTAAAGAATGGTCACCCATACTGCCAAGATTGATTTTCATGAAATCAATACCCATTACATTGGGTTGTAGTAGTTTTAATATCTCACTACGCAAGAAACTATGTTCTGTTTCTGGTACTGGAGGAATTTCCTCTGAGGTTGTTATCCGATTGTATTCCAGATCTACCACCACTACCTGCAATCACATGCATTACCATCACATCATTGTGGTGCGTCACTGTGGTACAGTTTGAGAAAATAAGAGAGCTAACAAGGAAGCAGAAAGTTTGCATTGGTTAGCAAACAAACAAACAAAAACTTGGAGGAATAGTGAAACAGCATGGTCAGAAAATGTATTCAATATAAGCAATACAAGAGGTTTTATATGTAAGCACGTGCTATACAGAATAAGCAGCGCAAATCAACTTTTCTTGTTAAGGTTACTATGATTTGCTTACATGTTCAGTTACGAATCAGCTCATTGTTTTCATGGAAATTATGCACACATCTATAAGTCATGTGCTCTCAAGCTCCAAAGCTTACAAATTCTTGAAATATGTTGAAACATATACTCCAGGAATATCTTAAGATATCTTACACAATGCACACACCCTTGTCTTTAGTTCATGGTAAAAAGCCTAAAAATACAAGGACTGTGTTGTGACTTGTGAATCCAATAAAATCAAGATGTGGCATTCAAACATTGGTTGTGAAAGGAACACAATTCAGTCAGCAAGCATACCAGGTGGAGAAAACAACCTTTAAAAAGGCCTATTTCACAACAATAAATGAAAAGCAGTATAATTCCAAAAGAACAGAGGCAAACAAAGACAGAAAGCTTGGCTAATGGAAACCTCATCTAAGTGAGTTAGAGTTACAACTTACACCATCCATTGTTACCGTAGATGTGTCCACACCTGAATGAAGTCCCATCATGTAGGGAGTCGGAGCATCAATGTAATCAACCCCACTTGAGAAAATTATTGGAATATAGACATGCTACAGCACAACAAATAAGTTGGAAGTAATTCAATGCATGAGCAGGTAATGTAACAATAACGAGAATTCCTGGAAACAAATATGAATGAACTCCTCAAATGCAAAAAATTGTTTTCCAACATATTTGCGGAGCCCACTGAACTTGGGAGTAAAAATGCACACATTTGAATGAAACCTACCTGCCACCTAATTGGGTATATTAAATGGCATATGGCTTCTGAAACTAGAGTCAATAGTGTATACCTGCAATATGAACAAAAGAGAAGTGCATCAAAGATAACTTCAGCATGAATGTGAGCCATGCATCAAACACTTCCATATAAAGTTATTGTTTCCAAAGTAACAATTCCTTCACTCATAAAACTAATGATATACAGAGATAAGGATGAGCTGGTAGGAAGAAAAAATATGGTCAAAAGTTGCAAAGTGAAACTCAACGAACTTATTTGATCGTAGCAATATCCTTCTTTCAAGCAGAACAGCAGTAAAGAGCTGTATTAGTTTGTCAACATCCAGACACTGCACCAATGGCTGGAAGGATATCTGCAATCACAGCTTAGTATAACTACTAGGACATGAGCAAAATGGATGCATCTAGTCTAAGGGGGGAATGGTACTGGAAATATCGTTGAAAAATAAAATGGAAAAGGGAGCCATACATCAGCGTGAGGAAGCCATTCTTTTGGAGGAGCTTCCACGGAAAGAAGGCAATTCTCAATGGCAAATAAGACACGATCCTTTCCTGGTGTTGGTAATGGAACATTTGACACCACATGGGATATTATGTCCCACATAGGCTTGCTGAAATAAGAGCCAACAAAAATGAGGCCATATGAACATTGAAACCAGAGTATATAGAGTGCATGAATAATAAAGTTTACCTACACCCAGCAGGAGAAAAACAAAGGACAAATATTTCTTCTAAGGCATCACGAAGGACTTGGAAACTAGGAGAATGGGACACAAAGCAGATGCATTTATCAGCAAAAGAATTCGCCGTAATTTGGTAGGCTTCAATAATATCTTCACAAATTGGATCCCGAAATGCAATACAACTGACATAAATTTTTGAACCATCCCCCTCTACAAGAAATGACAACAAAGTTAAGAGGACGATCTGTATACAGTAAGCAATAATAGTTTTAACTAGAAGGGTTAAACAATATGTCCAAAAATTGGGGAAATATGAAATATCAGCTTTCAACGGGAACAATGAATTTGAATGGCTGTTGCATGTACCTGTCAAAACTATGGGGTAGCTCCGTGGATAGGTTGAAAAATCGTTAGCGTCCAACCCAGACGAGTATATTCTTACTCCCGCTGGCAAAACACACTGCAGTTATCACCGGTCAATGACAGATGGTTTCAGATTCACAAATAAAACAAAGGATTAGATTCAGGGATAAAACAGAGACAAGGTATCATGATGTCACCCAGCAGATCAAAAGTATTATAACATGAATGCATTCACATTCCTTTTGTTTTTAATTATTTCGTCTTTTGTTTTGAGTCATCTGGCAAATATTTAAACTCGTTATTTTAGGGGTCCACAGCTCACTCCCTCCAATTTCATCTAACTGCCAAAATTTCATGGTACTATCCACCATTGGTCGAAGACATCGAATGCTTAAAAATAGTTGCATAGCGAACCCCTTATTTCCCATACTATTTTTCATTAACATATTGTTTCGACAATATATCGCTCACAGCATCATTTCAGTTTGACGCTCCAAATTAATTTCAGTGAATTATACATGCTGATATAAAATGGTCATACAGCAGGGATATGTGTTGCACTTGCACATGCTACAAGAACATGCCCCTAATACATCACATGATAACAATTACAGCGCTAGAATTGTAACAGTACCCTTCCATGTTCCATCATCTCTAACCACCCAGACTTACTGAATGCAAATCCCCTGCTTCCACCAGTTCACACCGCCCTGCAGGGCCATAGACACCCCAGGGGCAAGCCAGGGCACCTGCCCTAGAAGGCCAGCAGCAACAAGCTGACAAGGGACGCCCTCCCTAGCTTTGCCCTAGCTAACAGGAGTTTTGAACCTCTCATCATAGCGTTGAGAAAAGAGATAAGAAGGCAAATGTCTAAGGAAGGCAAAGCCTCTGTTGATTGGGGCAAGAGAGCGGCGGTGCAAGAACATTAGGCTGGCGCCCAATCAGTGGCATGGTGCAGCAGGCTAGCGGGTGGCAGTGCAAAAGCACATCTCCAGCAGGGCAGCAAGTGTGCAGACAGCGGCACCAGGCAGCAGGCTGCCAATCCATGGCGCGGTCTATAATTTGCCCAACCTTTCATAGATTTCTGGCTCCTGCAATTCAAAAAATAAATTTCTGGCTCCTTCAGTTCAAACACGTGAGTCCGCAACAGGCACAAACGATACTAAACCCATTGCACAAGAGCATCACGAGTTCACCTCTAACGATCAAAATCTTAAGAAATTAGCAACACGGGCACCCCAACCAAATGCTTACAGTACAAGCGTATTTTGCAATAACCACCAATTCGGCCCCATTTCGCCGAGAATTCGAACCATAAGCACCGAAAGCAGATCGAGACAACCAATTGAGGCAGCGAGAGGGGAGTGGCGGGATCTGCGACTCACGGTGGGAAGCTGCGGGGGCGGGGGTGGGTAGAGCGCGTGGTTGGAGGGCGGGAATTGGTCGAGGAAAGCGGGCATGTACATGTCGTCGACGCCGTGGAAGCCCTTGGCGCCGTCCAGCGCCCGGATCTCCGGCCCCAGCCCGCACACCACGAAGTACTCGAAGATCCGCGATGCCGACGACATCTCCGCCGCCGCCGCCGCCTCCGGCGATCACCGGAACGCCTGCCTGCCTCCCGGAAGGGGTCCTCGGCGAGGCGGTTGGTCTATCCCTAGTCTCCACTGTGCGCGAACGTGAAGAGGAGGTGTGGTTGCGGCCTTGCGGGAGAGAAGAACAGGCAGGCGACGAGGTTACGCGGGTCGGGTGTCTTTCGTCTGAGGTGTTTTTATTACGTATTTCGTTGGAATTATTTAGAATCTAGTTTAAATTTGAACTAAATTTCAAAACCTACTAAGAAATTACCATTCATCCAGAATCTTAGAAGGCATAGTCATATCCTACGCTGTGTCGGATAAATTTTAATACAGTGTTCAGATGTTAAAACCAATCTTTAACTAGACGTTGTTTTTTTGTAGAACGTATAAAAATCTAAGAAAAACTAAAATAACCACAATTTCAAAATTCGCGAGATACCTTTCGTAGAAAAAAGTGAACCAGAACTATATTTTGGAAAATATATGGGCTTTTTCGCAAAAACGGGGATTCAGGATCTAAGAAATTTTTGAAACCACGGTTTTTTTTCCAAGAGAGCTATCAGAGGGTCTCAACGCAATTTCGAAATTCACAGGGGGCCTTATCGCAAAAGAAGATGGTGCGAACACCCTAGGGCCAGCGATTCCTTCGGCTTTTGGGTATTATATGTACTAGATAGTACAGCGCTACGCCGCGCTGCACAAATCTCACTCCGGAGTTTTTTTATTGCAAAAATGATATAAAGACCTAAATGTATTTTTAAATATTTCGGGCTTAAAGAACTGGTGCCGGTATCAAATTTGCGGAACCACTGGGTTTTTTTTGCAAAATACCCGGATTTAAATATAATTATAAATCTTTTGGGTTTAAAGAACCGACGTCCGAGAGGACCAAAGCGTAATTTTAAATCTTTCGGATTTAAAGAACCGACACCCGTGTCAAATTTGCGAAACCAAGGGATTTTTTTGCAAAATACCCGAACCTAAACATAATTTTAAATCTTTCGGGTTTAAAGAATCGGTGCCCGAGTTGAATTTGTGGAACCACTATTTTTTTGTAAAATACCCGGACCTAAATATAATTTTAAATCTTTTGGGTTTAAAGAACCGGCGCTTGAGAGGACCTAAATGTAATTTTAAATCTTTCGGATTTAAAGAACCGACGCCCGTGTCGATTTTGCGAAACCACAGGATTTTTTCGCAAAATAACCGAACCTAAACATAATTCTAAATCTTTCAGGTTTAAGGAATCGACACCCGTGTCGATTTTGCGAAACCACGAGATTTTTTCGCAAAATAACCGGATCTAAACATAATTTTAAATCTTTCGAGTTTAAAGAACCGGCACCCGAGTTGAATTTGCGGAACCACTGTTTTTTTTGTAAAATATCGATTTTGCGAAAAACAACCGAATCTAAATAGAATTTTAAATCTTTCAGGTTTAAAGAATTGGCACCCGAGTTGAATTTGCGGAACTACGGTGTCTTTTTTGCAAAATAACCGGTGGAAGGATCTATTCGCGATTTCTGATTTTTCGGGGGGTTCGCAAAAAAAAGTACAGTATGGCCTCCCTGCGCTCAGAATCTTTCTGGCTTAATATATACATTATTAGGGAGACAAATTTTATTCTTATTTCTTTATTGTTTCTGTTTGCCCATCCCAGGGTGTTTGGCCCCCTATTTTTAAAAGGGAAAATTGCAAATTTCTCCAAAAATTAGTTAAAACTTAGATTTATTCTCCGATAATTATATTTGTAGCATATGCCTCTCTACACGTGTATGATTGTTTGAAATGCCTATCTAGAACCCTCTTCCCACTAACACAGTTATTTTTCAGGAAAAAGTTCAATTTACAACCCTAAACTTTAACTTTGATTCAATTTTCAACCTTGAAATATGAAACCATTCAAATTAGTACCTCAAACTACCCAAACCGTTCGCTTTACCACCTCGATCCAACCTAGCGTGGTTTTATACCGATACCGAGGTGGTTTTAGAGTTACATGGTGTACACGTGGATCCGAGTTGGAATATTTAGCCCCATCAACATCCATGTGGCAATCATCTTCTTCCCCGTTCTATCTCTCTCTCTCTCGTGTTGTAGGCGAGCATTGCATCCACCAGAGATCACTGTGCTACTTCAACCCGCCAACACCGAGAAGCACTAGATGCCCTCCTCTCTTCCTTACACACCTCTTTCTCTCCCTCCTCTTCTCCGTGCCCGAGAGCAAGCTAAGGGAGACTGTGCCATTGCTTCATATCTGCACCTCTCTCAAAACCACTCGCACCAAAATGTGTTCCACATCTCCCTAATTCATATCTCCAAATCAATTTCATTCCTTTACTTCCAACTGACATCAATAGATGTTCTTCTTCTTATTAATAGTGAGATAGAGATTGGTAGAGAAAGTGGTGGTGGTGTAGGGACAGAACGACAGTGGTGACGGGCGTGACACGTTTTAGGATAGGGTGAACTCCAGGGAGGTGATGGCTAGCACAGAGGTGAAAGAGAACGAGATGAACATGGTGACGATAGGGCAGTAGAACACGGAGGAAGCGTGCATGGAGGTGGTAGGCTCCGGCAGGAATCAACAAAAATCACACGTGCATACGCGTGTTCCCGGATGTGGGGGTTTCCATTTTGGTGGTCGAGGAGGGCAAAAGATGTGGTAAGGACGCTGTCGACGGTGGCGACCATGGCGAGGCGGAGGAGCTGCCTACAACAGATAGGGAGGTTAAAGAAGGTGGGATTTGGCTTCAGCACGATAAGATGCTCCTCGTGACACATATGGCTTGGCAAGAAGTGGTCGAAGATGGTGGATCGTCAAAGGTAGAGAAGGAGACGGCGACATGGCTTAACTCTGGAAGTACTCCAACAAGCTTGTGGAGTGCTGGGTCCATGCCAACGGTAGCGACCTAGCGGAGGAGGGTACTATGGTCAGGGTGACCGACAGCGAAGGTTGTGGGATACAAGGAGGGACCTACTGTGGCTTAGGGCAAGGAGAGAGAGCAGCAACAGAATGTTTAGGAGAGAGAGAGCAGGAACCTACTGTGGCTTAGGACCGCTATGCATGACAAGGTGAGATGGGTTCGGCATTGACCAGGTCTAGCTTAGCCCTTGCCTATGCCAGACTTGGAGAAGAGAGGGAGGAGAGGGAGAGATGAGTGAGTGAGAAGAGGAGGGGGAAGAAAGGAGATGAGAGGATGATACGTGGGTTCCATAAATATATATTTTTATTTATTTGATGAGTAGCTGCCATACCATTGAAAACAAGCTTATGCACCAAAAACACTTAGTTGTAGACGCTACGTCATACAAAACCATTATGGTTTGGGTCCAAGGATAAAGTGGTTTTGTTGGTTCGAGGTCCCAATTCAAACGGTTTCAGAGTTGATGGTTGAAAATCGAATCTAGTCCAAAGTGTAGGGTTGTAAATTAAACTTTTCCTTTTTTTATCGACGTAAACTTTATGGTGTTGGTTCATGCTATTCTAGCATAACCTATTGGGTTAAGTTGCGCAGCTCGGATTAGCACTACGCCAAAACCTGCAATAGGTGACGGTCTATTTGTGGTGGTTTTTTTCGAACCGCCACAAATATAATTATCAGTGGCGGTTCTATATTGAAAATGGCGAGAAGAATATCAGTGGCGGTTCTATCCTCGATCGCCATCGATAATTCATTATCGATGGCGGTTCGAGATAGAAGCGCCATCGATAACAATACATCATCAGTGGCGGTTGGAGGATAGAACCGCCACTGATAACTAGGTTATTCGTGGCGGTTCTATCCTCCAACCGCCACTGATACAATTGTATTATCAGTGACGGTTCTATCCTCCAACCGCCACTGATAATTCATTATCAGTGGCGGTTCTATTCATTATCAGTGGCGGTTCGAGGATAGAACCGCCACGGATAATATTATCAGTGGCGGTTCTAGTTAACAACCGCCACTGATAATACTGCCTATAAGTAGGTGGTTAGTAGCAGCACTGGTCTTCTTCCTCCCGAGAGCAAACCAAAACTTCTAATTTTCAGATTTCGTTTTCTCCAATTCTTGTGTTGTACTTCCTCTAGTTGTTCCTTGGTGAGTTATTTTTTCTCCTCTCTTGATTTGTGTTAATCTTGTTGCAATTTAATTTTTAAACCTAGTTCAATTAAGGTTTATATGTAGATGAGATGAATAGTTTAGATTTTGTTTATTTTTATTTACCTACCATTTTGTAGTTGATGAATTTATTTCCTAGCTAGATTCATTAGATGATGTTGTGTTCCTTTTATAGATGATGAATTATGATCAAGCATATATTTAATATAAATTGCATTTTAAGTTAATTTGATAGATGATGAATTTATTATCTAGCTTCTTTAGATGATAAGTAATTAGATTAGTTTTTTAATTACTATTAATTTGGTTCCATTAGTGTGCACATATAATATACATCTTGCATATATTAAATTTATTTATTTAAGATTAGTGGATATTAATATACATGAAATTTTAGTTAATTTGGTAGGTAGGTGCTCATCATTTTTAGATGATGAATTTATTATCTAGCTTCTTTACAAGATAAGTATTTAGATTAGTTTTTTAATCAAATTTTATATGTTAATTAATTTTAGATGGACCAGGAGATGGATGTACAATGCGAACTGCTATCTGGTAGAGATTACATCGACGGGGTATCTACTTTTCTAAGAGCCGCTGAGGAGAACAAGTTGCACAAGAAAACGGAGTACATACATTGTCCATGCATTGATTACAAGAATGAGAAAATGTTTTCAGACAAAGAGCACATCCACTTGCACTTGATTCGAAGAGGTTTTGTACTTGGCTATACACGTTGGACAAGTCACGGTGAAGAGGAAAACATACATGAAGGTGATAACGTGTTGGATGATGGAGAAGGCATTATGGCAGCTGACATTAGTACTGGATCTGATGAGGATAGGTTGGACATTGATGACGATAATAATCTTACTCGGATGTTGCGCGATGCGTAAGGAACTACACTAGTCGAGAGAGTTTAATCAATTCAAGGGTTTGTTGGACGACTCGGACACACCTTTGTTCGGGTTGCAAGGAAGAATACACAAAGTTGCACACCGTGCTTTCACTTCTAAAATTGAAGGCAAGCAATGGTTGGTCCGATAAGAGTTTCACGGCGCTATTACATCTCTTAGCGGACATGCTTCCGGATGGAAATGTATTGCCGATAACCACTTATTTAGCTAAGAAAGTTGTATGTCCATTGGGATTGAAGTAGAAAGAATACATGCATGTCCAAACGATTGTATACTCTATCGCAAAGAGTATACAGACATGCATGTATGCCCTGTGCAAATCATCGCGATACAAGTGTAAAGGCCATGACAATGAGGGCACCGTGGTGAAGAAAGGAGCTCCGCTAAAGTGGTGTGGTATTTACCAAGAACTCCTCGGTTGAAGCGTTTATTTGGAAACAAAAACATGCCCAATCGATGCGATGGCACTCGTAAGAGCGTAAAAGGATGAAAAGTGAGACACCTGCGATTACGCTCGGTGGAGAACCATCGATAGGCTCTTTAGGAAGGACTTGAAATGAACCGAGGAATATAAGGTTTGGTTGAGTACGGATGGAATGAATCCTTTCGGTAACATGAGTAGTATTCATAGCACTTGGCCCGTGACTCTCAGATCTACAACCTTCCTCCTTGGTTGTGTATGAAACGAAAGTACATTATAATGTCGCTGCTTATTCAAGGGCCGAGACAACCTAGCAATGATATTGATGTATACCTACAACCATTGGTGGAAGATCTTGTCATACTGTGGAACGAAGGTGTGCATGGTATGGGATGAGTACAAGCGAGTACTTCATCCTACGGGCATTGTTGTTTTGCACCATCAATGATTTCCGCCCTTGGTAACCTATCCGGTCAGATCTTGTAAAGGGGCCAAAGCATGCCCCAGTGCATGGATGAAACCGCTAGTGTGTGGCTTAATAACTCGAGTAAAACCGTGTACATGCATCACCGTAGGTTCCTTCGCAGGAATCACCCCTACCGCAATATGAAAAAACAATTCGACGGGACAAAAGAGGATGGTATAGCCCCAAGGCCTCGTCGTGGGGAAGAGGTATATGATATAGTTAAGGATATTAATGTCGTACTTGGAAAGGGAGATAGTAATAATACATCGAGGTCTCGTACTGAGAAGACCACATGGAAGAAGAGATCGATATTTTGGAACTTGCCCTATTGGAAGGACTTAGAAGTTCGACACTGCATAGACGTCATGCACGTAGAGAAAAATGTATGTGACAGCTTGATTGGTCTTTTGCTGAACATTCCTAGCAAAACTAAGGACGGACTGATGGCACGAAGGGACTTGGAAGATATGAAAATCAGAGCTGAGCTACATCCTCAGGACACCGGGAAAGGGCGACTTTACCTTCCCCCAGCTTGCTACACTCTTTTGAAGAAAGAGAGAACAGACCTTTGCAAATGCTTGCATAGTGTGAAAGTTCCGTCCAGTTACTCCGCAAGCATCAAGAAACTGGTCTCGATGAAAGATTTGAAGTTAACTGGCAAGAAGTCTCATGATTGTCATGTGATGATGACACAAATGCTTCCTATTGCAATTTGAGGTATTTTGCCTGAAAAGGTCCGAGAGGCAATCATGAGGTTGTGTTTCTTCTTCAACACGACTTCACAGAAGGTCATCGATCCCATCGGACTTTCTGAACTGCAGAATGATGTGGTCAAGATACTATGCTAGCTAGAGATGTATTTCCCTCCATCATTTTTCGATATAATGGTTCATCTCATTGTTCACCTTATGAACGAGATAAATGTATGTGGCCCCGTATTCCTGCATCAGATGTACCCGTTCGAAAGGTACATGGGTATCCTGAAGAAGTATGTACGCAATCGATCTCGGGCGGAGGGTCGCATTGTGGAAGGTTATGCAACCGAGGAGGTTATCGAGTTTTGCGTGGATTACATGGAGGGGTGGAACGGTAGGAGTGCTCAGATCTCGACATGAGGGTAGGCTAGCTGGGAAAGGGACGATTGGAAGGAAATCAACAAATTCTTACGATCATGGATTGTTCGAAAAAGCTCATTTCACGCTTTGCAATCGGTTGAGGTGTCCTCGTATATGGACATGCACAAGGATAAGCTACGAGTGGAAAATCGTGGACGATCGAGGTTTGGATAACAAAAGAGCATAACCGTTTGTTCAATCATTGGTTCAAAGAGCATATGGTGGGAAAAAAACGAGTGTCATGTTGAGGTGGTGGCAAAAGGGCCATCGGTACAATCTTGACATGGCAAGGATACGACATAAATGGATATACCTTTTACACGAGATCTCAGGATAGCAAAAGCACTTACCAAAATAGTGGTGTCCGCATAGATGCCTATGACAACACAGGCAGTAAGAAGAGTAGCTTCTATGGGTTCATAGAAGAGATTTGGGAACTCGACTACTGTATTTTCAAGATCCCAATGTTTCGGTGTCGTTGGGCACAACTCCCAAAGGGTGTCAAGATGGACAAGTACGGCTTCACAACTTTGGACATCGAACATGTCGGATACAGGGATGAACCATTCGTACTTGCGAAGCAAGTAGCACAAGTCTTCTATGTAATCGACCTGGCAAATAAGAAGCGCCATGTAGTTCTTCAGGGGAAAAGAAGGATCGTCGGAGTTGAGAATGTCGTGGATGAGGAAGAGTACAACCAGTTTGATGAGTTGCCTCCTTTCGTAGATGGCAACATCAGGCTCGAGAAAAAAAACCACTCAGGAAGCTACCTATCATCGCGACGATCATGAAGAAGGGCAAATTGTGAAAGAAAATAATTAGCTATATACGAGTAATGGCAAAATATCGAGGCGAGCGACTCCTGGCGCGGCGGGCGCCTTCCGGTTCGCCGGCGATGACCGAGCCGCACAAGTCTTCTATGTAATCAACCCTAATGATGACCACTGTTGAAGATAATCTTGTGCATGGTAGTTTAAAGTCTGTTTTTGGTTTTGTTTCCTAGTTATGTGCTAGTTTTTCTGGTCTTTGAGTCAGTTTCGGACTCTGCTAGTTTTGGTGATTGTTTCAGTGTCTGAAGAGTACTTGGTTGTTTTGCCGGATGACAAAATAGTGTCCTATCCGGTTGAAAGTTTGGAGAGTTTGTTGAGTCCGTCGGTGAAAGGAGTTCGGATTCTTTCTCAAGCGCTTATGTATTTGCTTTATAAGTAATAGACAAAATCAGAAAACGCTGCAATTGCGCAGCACCAAAAACCAGGTCTTCTGAACTCAGTCCTGCTATACGACAATACAGTGAAGCGTATGTTGATTCAGAAACAAATTTCAGTGCTAACGCACATCAGTGGCGGTTCGTCAAAAGAGCCGCCACGGATAACAATCTCTGTGGCGGTTCGTAAAAAGAACCGCCACAGATAATATATTTATCAGTGGCGGTTCTTAAAATGAACCGAAGTATCTGTGGCGGTTCTTATAAAGAACCGCCACAGATAACTGTATCAGTGGCGGTTCTTTTTAAGAACCGCCACTGATAATATGCTCCGTCTATAAATAAAATAGATACCGCCGCTTCTAACTCACCCTAAACCCTTAAACTCCCGCCCTTCTCACTACAAGAAACAGAGAAAAATTCGTGGGTTTTTTAAATTCGTGGGTCCAAAAAAACCCACGAATTTATTTATTTAAATTCGTCGGTTTGTATAAAACCCACGTTTTTAATTAAATTCGTGGGCCAAAATGAAACCGACGAATTTAATCATTTAAATTCGTGGGCCAGGAGTAACCCACGAATTTAAATATTTAAATTGTGTGTGCCAAAAAATTACCCACGAATTTAAAATTTAAATTCGTGGGCCACCAATTACCCACGAATTTAACTTTTAAATTGTGGGCCCACCTTACCCACGAATTTATCCTGGCAAAAACCCTACGGGCCCGGTGAGCCGCTGCCTCCCTCCCCACGCTGCCCGCGCCGCGCGCGCCGCGCCCGCCCCGCTCGCTGCGCTGCGCCTGCCCGCCGCCATCCGCCGCCGTCGGCCGCCCGCCCGCCCGCACTGCGCGCGCCGCCCGCCCCATGCGCGCCCGCTCCACCGCGACGAGCCACCCACCCAACCGCCCTCCGCCGCGTGCATTGCCCGCTCGGCGCCGAGACCGCCCGGCCCGGCTGCTGCCGCCGCCCGCCCGCCGGTCGGCCGCGCGCCGCCCTCGCCCGTCGGCCACGAGCTTGACTGCCGCGCCATGCTCGCCGTCGCCCGCCGCCCTCTGCGCGCGCCTCGACCGACATGCCGCCGGCCGCGCGCCCCGCCGCGCCGCCGCCGGCCGCCGCGCGCCGCCGCACGCCCCCGCGCTTTTGCCCGGCCGCCCGGCCGCCATGCGCCCGCCCGTCTTGCCCTCGCCCGGCCGCCGCCGCGACGCGTGTGCCGCCCGGCCGCCCGCTCCTGCTCGCCGCCGCCGCCGCGCCGCCGCCCTCCGCCCGAAATCGCCGCGCCGCCGCCACGCCTTGCCCTCGCCCATGCGTCGCCGCCCGGGTCGCCCCGCCGGCCATTGCGCCCGCCGCGTCGCCGCCCGCCGACGTGCCACCGCCCGCTCGGGCGCCGAAACGCCGCCATACCCGCCCGGCCGGCCGGCGCCCCCCCTCCCGCTGTCCGCCGCCGCGCCATCGCCGCGCCATCGCCGGCGCCGCCCTCGCGGTGACGCCTCGCCGTTCTTGGCGCCACCCCCCTCCCGGACCCTCGCGACGCCCCCACCGGCGTTGGAGAAGGTATATTTCGTCTCTTTTTATATTTGTTTAAAGTTATTTCATCTCATTTTATATTCGGTGCATATGATATATATATTTTTATTTTCTCGCTGCCGTTGTATATAACGTTAGAGTTTAGGGTTTGTGTCAAACAGTAGAGAGCATAGGCGTCACCCGTTTTGGAACGGCGCATCTCACATTTGCTTGTGAGGTGCGCGGTTCCGGAATTGTCTAGCGTATTTTGGACAGCCCGAGAATGTTGGTTGTTGCATAGGACCTGTGACGTGCGAGCGATCCGAACGTGATTTCGACCACATAACCCTGTTGTTCTCCGACGCACCAGCATCAGGCGTGCGTTTGGAGAACAGCGGGGTTATGCTGCCGAAATTTCGTTCGGTTCGTAGCGCACGTCATAGGTCGCATGCAATAGCCTCCATTCTTGGGTGGGTTTAGGACAAATCTTTCCTAATAGGGTTGTCATTGTCACCTAAGCCACGGTCGTACGTTGACATTGTTTCATTTGTTTAGCTTTGATAATGGGTGACGATCGAAGGGCGATGTATGACGGATGGAGGAGTGATGGGGGCACTCAAGGGAATGGGGGCAGATCACGGATGCTTTCTTGAAGCAAGCATTCGCTGGAGGAGCTGAATATGTGTATTGCCCGTGTACCCTCTGCGAGAATAACAGCTACTACAGCAAGGATATAGTGCAGTATCACATTTGCAAAAACGGGTTCATGCCTAACTATTTGGTGTGGCACCGTCATGGAGAGGCCGCAGGCGTGCCATTGAGACGAAGAGATCTTTGGACCATGTGGAGGATCACGACGGATGGAAGACATCTTTGGATGATCTTGGTAGGGGATGAATTTAACTCCGGGAGGGTCACAAAGGAGGAGGTTAAGGAATTCTATAGGCTACTTGACGCCTCGGACGAGAAGCTGCATGACTTGACCAATGTGACCGTCCTGCAGGCGGTTACACGCCTTATGTCGATGAAGTCGAAGTTCAACTTTTCGAACAAATGCTTCAACGCTTTGCTTGAACTAATGAATGATGTCCTTCCGCCTAACCACAAGATGCCAAAGGATTTGTACCAATCGAAAAAGTTGATGTTCGGCCTCGGGATGAATTACGTAAGATTGATGTGTGCGAGAATAATTGCATCTTTGTTCGGAAGGATCATGACAACGATACCCATTGTATGCATTGCGGTAAGTGCGATTCGTTGAGGTGGTAGATGAGGAAGGGTATCGGTCACTACAAAGGTCGCGACTAAACGACCGGTACATGCCGATCACGGATAGGCTTAAACGACTGTACATGTCAAAAGAAACAGCGAAATATATGCGGTGGCACAAAGAAGGTAAACGTGAGGACCAAGACCGGATATGATGGTGCATCCGTCGATGGCGAGGCATGGCGGGCATTGGACCGATTCGATCCTGCATTTGCAAGCGACCTAGGAGTGTCCGTCTTGGTTTGTCCACGGACGGTTTCACACCTTTCAAAGACAAGCGCTAGCCCCTACTCTTGTTGGCGGTCTTCATCATGCCATACAATCTTCCACCGAGATTTGCTTGAAAGAGGGTTCATATTCCTTGCTCTTGTCATTCCAGTCCTAAGCATCCAGGAAGGATCTCAATGTGTTCATGCGGCCCTTAATTGATGAGTCAAGAAGTTGTGGCGAGGAAAAGGCATACGACGGCATTGGTGGCGAGAATTTACCTTACGAGCCGCATACCGTGGTCGGTCCATGATTTGTTGGCATATGGCATTTGGGCGTTTGGTGTGTTCATGGTCGCTGTGTTGTCCAATTTGTATGGTGACTGATGCATTCAGCTCACGCACGGTAAAAAGATCACATTCTTCGATTGCCATCGATGATGGCTTCCGCGAGGCACCCTTTAGGAACGACGCCAAAGCATTTCAAAAGGACATAAAGTTAAAAAGGGCCGCGGGCGACTCACGGAGAGGAGATAGGTGAGTGGCATAGTCGGCTTGTACGATCTACTAAGTGGGTTTCATCGGCTATGGAAAGGAGCACAACTGGACTCATATTTCTTTTCTTTGGGAGCTGCTTACGCGAAAGCTTTGATTCTCGCCGCATAACATAGATTTGATGCACCAAGAGCGCAATGTGGCGTAAAGCATCATCGACATGGTGTTTGATGTAACCGACAAAACAAAGGATAACGTGAGTGCTAGAAAAGACATGGGTGATCATTGTGCTAGGCCGTGGCTCGAGGTCAAAGTTGGTTTAAATTGGAATGAGAGCCGGCCACGAGCTCCATACTGTGTGAAGCCAGAAGACCGTAAACAGATTTTGAGGTGGTTGAAAACTCTAAAGTTTCCTGACCGCTATGCATCTAACATAAAACGGGCTGTGAATGTCAGCACCGGTAAGCTAAACGGGCTAAAGAGGCATGATTACCATATTATCATGGAAAGACTTGTTCGGGTAATGTTTCGTGGCTATTTTGATAATGAGTTGTGGAGGATGTTGGCCGAGCTCGCCATTTCTACAGCAGATATGCGGTAAGGAAATCTCTAAGACGTTGATGCGAAGTTAGAGAAGGAATTCCATTGCTTGTATGCAAGTTGGAAAAACTTTCCCACTGGTTTTATGAATGTGATGCAACACTGGTGCATCTACCTTGGGAAGCGAAGGTTGGAGGTCCGCTTGATTCGGATGGATGTATAGTCAAGAAAGGGAGTTGAAAAAGCTTAGAGCTACAGTGCGCAACAAGGCAAGCGTAGAGGGGTGTATCGCAGAGGCTTATGCAAGTAAAGAGATCACAAACTTCTCAACAAAGTATTTCGCACGCAAGCACAACGTGAATATCCGTAAGAATCGGTACCGTGCCGCGGAAGATGAACCATTGAGCGAACTTAAGCTTTTTCAATGCAAGGGTCAACCTATTGGGTCGTACACTGCACACCATGTTGAGTATGCGGAGTGGAACATGGCCATGCTTTACATGTTCACTAACATGGTAGAAGTTGAAAAATATTTTGAGTAAGTGACTTTCTGAATTATGTTTTCATCATTTCAGTGTAGTGTCCTTTTTAACCCGAGAATAAATGACGCAGAGTATTTGACAAAGAAAATTGGAAGTCAACTCGACAACCCACAACTAAGCAATTGGATAACCTACGTCGTGATGGGTTGAAAGGCGGCCCAAGTTTCGTGTAATGGTTAAAATCAACATGTAATTTGACTATTTATTCATTTTTCTAAAATGAATTGTTGTAGTAACTTAATATTAGACTAACAGATGATGAATGTTGCTATATAGTGTATGCGTGATGCCTCCGTCCACGAGGATCTCCGGCGGCTCTCACATGGTGATGTGACGGCAAGGAGCTATAGTCATTGTGATATGAACGGGTTCCGTTTTGAGCAGTGAAATTAGAAGCTAGCCGTCCACTTG
Source organism: Otatea glauca (assembly GCA_036346275.1). Classification (NCBI taxonomy): domain Eukaryota; kingdom Viridiplantae; phylum Streptophyta; class Magnoliopsida; order Poales; family Poaceae; genus Otatea; species Otatea glauca. The sequence goes on from CM070711.1 coordinate 44,779,224, forward strand.
CGGCCACTTCTAACAGCGGAGTAGTCACAACGTCATCCGATTCCAAATGACGATATATTAGACTACTACGGTGTTGTACAAAACATAATTGAGTATACCTTTGGGGGTAGCAAAGATCTGAAGGTCGTGTTTTTTTATTGCCATTGGTTCGATCCACACAACGGCACACGTGTCGATGACTTTGGGATGGTGGAGGTGAAGCACGATTCGCGGCTTCAGGCCATATCAATAACATCGTGCTTGCACATCGAGTTGAGCAGTGTACTACGAGCTATCCTCACCGTAGCTTGAAGGCTTGGTGGGTTGTATTTAAAGTTAACCCTGAAGTATACCCTCCTGGGGATGTTTCGTATGTGGCAAGTAACGTAGAGGATGATGTGGGTGATGTATATCAAGAAGAAGCTATAGGGGATTCTTTCCTTGTCTCCGACGGGGCAGGACTCGATCAATTACCTACCGATACCACAGATGTAATAACAGATGAACCCGGCCCGTCACGGAAACGCCCTCAAAAGTCAGTAAGGATTGCACGTCTTCAAGCACGTCTCAATGAAATACGAGGTCATGCCGAAAATTTGTACATTTCAATGACTTAGTTTTAAGCCGGTTTTAAAGAGTTGAAAGGTTGGTTTCGGTCTTTTAGTAGAGGTAGTAGGTTTGGTGTCTCGTTTGTTAATTTTTCGTTAGCTTGAACTTTGTTGTGGAGTTTGATGACTTGGTGAGCTACCCGCCCATCCCTTCCTTTCTCTTGCTCAAATTTAGGAACATATGCTTCAGTAGGAACTTTAGTTCATTCTTTGAATATGAGATTACATATGCTTCATTGAATATGAGATTACGTGTATGCAATGGATGGACATTTACTTAGTAGGAAATCTAGTTCATTCTTTTAGTATATATCAATCTTAGTAATCTGTTGCAAAAGTGATAATTTTTGTTGAAATGCACAACTGAGTCGATTTTAGGATATTTAGGCAACTCTTTCTTAAACCTTGCACAAATCATCTCAATGTTCATACTTGAAAAGGTTAACTTGTGTGCTTATGAAAGTTCATTCTTTGTGCTCAGTAGATAAGTGATGGTTTACCAAATTATTAACCCATTACGTGCTATTTGATTTTTCTTTCTGTCAAAAACTTTTGATTTGAACCTTATATTGTGTTGACTTCTTGGAATTGAAAAGTTATCTTAAGACAACTTGTTCAATTGTGAACTTATGTTTTAAATGCTTTATATGGCATCCTTGTAGAATGTTGTTTGCCCATGTACAATCGATTGTTTATCCTTGTAGAATGCTTCATATTTGTACTTTGTATATTGAACTCTTAAAATGACTACCAAAACTCTTAATTGCTTCTTTGAACTATTTTCACTGCTTGTTATCTTTTGAATACTCGGTGATGCAATTGGGGTTTTGGAAGTTGAATTAAGTAATTTTAGTTGTAATCTTGGCCTTATGTTAATACTAGAGAGTATTACTTTGATACTTCATTGAATATGAGATTGATGTTCATATGATTATTGCAGCATATCTTGACTAGCTCGTGCGTGTAGTTCTTATATATAGTATCATTCTTGTTTAGCTTGACTGTCATATTGATATTCTCATATTGTGTCTTGGTTGAATAGTACTATTGATATTCTCATATTGACATTCATGTGAATCAAAGATAATGTTACTTGTAGCACAACCTAAGTTAATCTTGAACTTGCAGGTTTCTAGGTCACGCCCTCCAAAGACGTACTAACATTTACATCATAGAAGACATCTTCAATGATCCGACGGTGGTGGTAGCGCCCACAACTCTAACAACCCCGAGGCATGAATTCCATTGTGAGCTCGATTGGTGTATAAGCTGTTGTACTTTATAACTTGTTGTGATGGATACGTTGTGATCGACTTATTGTGATGGACTTATTTTAATGGATCGGATTGTATCTATTGCGGTTGTAATGTGTTGTACGTCATTGCGTAGTTTACAAATTGCCGTTGGATGTGTGATTGGATTATCTAAGGATTTGCTAGAATGTCTCCTTCGGTTTGAGTGATTGATATATATATTATAAGCGCAAATGTTTTTTTGTCTCACGAGTGGATGTCCTATTTACAAGAGAGGTCATGCGAAATTTTGTACATTCGGAGACTTAGTTTTAAGCCGGTTTGAAGAGTTAAAAGGTTGGTTTCAGATTTTAGTAATCGGTAATAGGTTTGGTGTCTCGTTTGTTAATTCTTCGCTCGCTTGAACTTCATTGTGGAGTTTGTCTTTTGTGTTAGTGTTTCGATCGATTTGAACAAAATAGATGATCCTTCTTATTTATTCTTCGCTTAGCAATTTTTAGTTTCAATTTTCTTTTTGCCTTTTCTTTTCTTCTTTAGTTGTTATATGTATTGAGTGCGATACATATATATATATATATATATAAATACATACATTTGGATATATGTATTGAGTGCGATACATATATATATAAAAATACATACATTTGGATATATATACATTTTTTTGTAAAAATGCAGTTAAATTGTGGTTTATTAAACCCACGAATTTAACTGCTTAAATGTGGTTTAATAAACCCACGAATTTATCGATTAAATTGTGGGCTAAAAACCAACGAATATATCGATTAAATTTGTGGGTTTAATTGTGGGCTAAAACCAACGAATTTATCAGATTAAATTCGTGGGTTTAATAAACCCACGAATTTAATATGATAAATTCGTGGGTTTTTTAGCCCACGAATTTAATCTGTTAAATTCGTCGGTTTAATAAACCCACGAATTTAATCTGTTTAAATTCATGGGTTTATTAAACCCACGAATTTAACTCAGAAACCCAATTAAATTCGTGGGCTTAGCAGAAACCCACGAATTTAACTTAAATTCGTGGGTACCCACGAATTTAATTAATTAATTTCGTCGAGTTAAATTCGTGAACTAAATTCGACAGTTTGCTCACGAATTTAAATTAAATTCGTGGGTTTTAGCTTAAATTCGTGGGTTTTTTGCCCACGAATTTTTTCCTGATTCTTGTAGTGTCTCCCGCGCCCTAAACCCTTAAACTCCTGCGCTCGACGCCTCCGTGTCGACGCCGTCCCGACGCCGCCGCCGCCCCGACGACGCCGCGCCCGTCGACGCCCTCGCCGACGACGCCTTCTACCGATGCCGCCACGATCGCCGCCTCCGCGCGCTCGACGCCGTCCGCGCCACGCCGACGCCGCTTCGACGACGCCGCCCTCCTCGACGATGCCGCTTCGCCGACGCCGCCCTTACGATCGCCGCTTCCGTCCTTGCCTAACGCCCCGCGCCGACGCAGATCCGGCAAGGTCGAGCCTAGTTTTGTGGTTCGGATGCTATCTTTAATTTGTTTCGATTCTATTCATCATTACGTATGTTAGATTATGTTATCCGTGTTAGCATTCTTGTACATGCTAGTCATATATCCGTGTTCAAAAGCTGTATAATATCCAAACTTTCAACTATATAAAACATAATAAGCATATTTCTTGTGCGGGGATAAGTATTCGCGAAAAGTTAGATGACATTAACCATGGTGAAGAGTATTATCCCAATCACCCACTCATAATCTCCTCCGGGGTTGCGAAAGCGATGAATAAAATTACAACCAACTCCATGTGAACATGTGCATTAAACGGGAGAGATGAAACAGAGCACATAGATGGTATTAGTCATCTTGATAACCCGAGAGCATTCTCTTCTAGCAAATACCAATCTGCAAATGTGCTTCATACATGTCGAATAAAACCAAGGAACTTGAATAAAGGAGACATGGTTGTAAATTTTACGTACCTTGAATCTTGATCTCATGTATTCACCACATATGGCAGCCTTCCATCTTGTCAAAGCAACAAACTCACATGTTATCTAAACAACAGGAAAAATCCAAGTTTAGCTTATGAAAGAGTTGCATATCGGCATATGGAAGCATATTTATTAGTAAAACCTTGATTTCTAAGTAAAAGCTTTTAATTGGCTAAGTAAAAATTTGCATTCTTCCACTTGTTCTGATCTAATTAAGTCTCTTGCTCTTGCAAAATCATTTTCATCTTAGCACCACACAATATTACACACAGGATATGTACTAATAGAATTGTCATGTTATGAAAGTATTTAATACCTAATCACAAAAGAGTGGAATAAATAATTAGTTTCAACTCATCTAGATTGTAATACAAAAATAATAATTGGCATGTCCTTGCCTTAATAAAGAAACTTAGAACCCTGTGAAGAAGATAACATGTCAACAATGTTTGCTATATATTAGAGAGGAGAGGTAGATTTTAGATAAAAAAACTCCAACAATTTGTTACTAAAGGTTGTTTTTAAAAGACTCAAAATGAATTAATTATTAAAGAGGACCCACATGCATGCTATCCTTCTTTCCCTCTCTCCAACTTCCTTACCTTCCCTTCCCTTTTCTTCGTCCAAGTACGCCACTTGTTACACATACAAAAAAGCTCCCCTTCCACATGTGATCGATATGGCTAGAGTAATAAGCAAAAAGAACGTTTATGAGTGCCCTTAGCTGCATAGTTGTTTCTACATTGTTTTAACTATACAAATTTTATATGCCAGTTGATGTGCCCTTTTAGTGGGTACATATATTTCATGTTTAAATAGTTTCCATGTGTTTCCAACACTTGGGAAATCCATTTCATGAAAGAACGAAGTATTTAATCTGTTATACTATGTAAGTTAGTCATGTTTACCATTGCCATTGGCAACCTTAGCTTCAAAGCTCGTTTACTCAATTAATTGTACTTGCAAAATAATTTTCATGAGATGATTCTGTACTTTGAAATTCCGTGAGATGATTCTGTAGTAATTGATGGAAATTATGTTTCGGTCGAATCGTAGTTCTAATGGAGCCCAAACCGATCCTATAGTGGAGGAGAGCCCAAGCAGGTACCTTACCCTCCACCCAACCACCGAAGGTGCCGAGGCCTCCACCACTGTTGCAGATGATGCTCCTGTTGCAAGACGCCGAGGACGAGGGAAAACTAAGAAGCTCAAGGCGGTACACCATCTTAGAGGTCTTAGATATCGGGGCCCTGTTGCACCGAGAAAATCAGTGACCAAATACAGTCAACATGCGGGTGCATCGTAAGGGATAAAGTGCCAATCACCTATTCGGATTGGCATAAAGTGCCCTGAGCCACCAAAGAGGATCTTTGGACAGAGCTCAAAGAAACCTTCGAATTCCCTGAAGGAGCCAAAGATCCTGTGCGTCACGACGCATTGATGACCATGGATGTGGCGTGGAGAAATTTCAAGACGAGGCTGAACACAAATTATGTGAAGCAAAACCGGTCAGCCATCGGAGAGTACCCAAGATTGGAGCCATATTGGGATGAGTTTGTGGCGATGAAGCAATCGGAAGCAGCAAGGAAGTCCAGTGAGGACCACATTCGCATCGCAACAAGGAATACTCACCCCCACAGACTTGGCACGAGTGGGTACGCGGGTAAAATTGCTCAATGGGAGAGGCAAGAATTAGAAGCGGTCCAATTGGCTGGCACAAGTCCCTTGATCGGACTACCAGACCGAGTGAAGCACTACGTGCTAGCGAGGGCAGATATGTTGTCTACTGGGGGTTTATCATTCAAGAGCAGTGAAGACGAAGCAATGACGCAACGAGTTCATGAGTTTCACGCCCAGTCCACCCAAGGATCTTTTCACCCAGACAGGGAGAAAGATGAGCTAACAATGCCCTAGGAAACAAAGAGCACCACAGTCTGGACACGAGGCGTCGGGGTCAAGGTTCCATGGAGGAGTCGATTCCCTGAGCACGGAGACTCTTATAGGAGTCGGAAGAGAGCTAAAGAAGAGCGGGTTGAGAAGGAAATGGAAATGATGAAGGAAAGGGTTCTGCGAGAAATACAAGGCACCATTGAAGAACAAGTTGAACGACAAGTACAACAAGCCTTGAGTCAGTCGCGGGCCCACAACGTTTTCTCCAGTCCTACAGGTCGTCGCAGCAGTTGCGCGTCCACACCATTGGCAGAAGCGGACAACAACCATTATCCTGTGGACGACATACGGGACCCCACACTGTCGACTCAACGTGTCGTGATGAACATATTTGTGCAGCCGCTACAGGGTAGTCTATCCGTGCCAAGAAGGGGGTGTCCTGCACAATACCCCAATAGCGCCAGGTTATGCAAAGGTCCAAGTGGACACGGTACTTGCACAGTTTGCTGAGATCGGACTGAAAAAACCCGCCAATGATGAGATAACAACTCTAGGAAGTGCCGTCTACTCATTCATCCAATGGCGCAAGCGTGACATCATCTTGGACCATGCAGTGCCATCCTCTCCTGCAGTACAATCCTCGCATCCGTCACCAGCACCTGAGAGTGAAACGGGGAAGAAGCAAAATGAGGTAGAAAAGAAATGCATTGAGGACCCCATCAAGATGGCCACTATTAGTACTCCAAAGTAGAAACCTATAACACCTGGTACTTCAAATGACAAACCTACAACCTCTGCTCCCAAAAATTGGCACATTAGACAAGTCAGATCGGCCCGGATCAAAGCGAGGCGGGACCGAGTATGATGTCGTGCGACAAAAAAGTAAGGGCAAGGCGCAGTCTGATGACCAAGATGATCAACAAAGATTAAAATTCGAGGTAGGGAAGCCCTTTGTCACCGCTTCGAAGTTAAAAAGTCTAACACCCATGATGCAGCGATTACATGCATGGTACTTAGATCGATCCAACCAAGACGTACTCCCAAAGATGATCACTACAATTTTTCGTGAGGAACATTTTCACCATGAGGGCAATGACTACTTCTTAATAGAATTCGATAACTTGCACAACTTGTTCTATCACGACGCCCTCGACATATCTTTTTTGAGATGCTGGTCACTGTAAGTGTCTAATATATCAATCTTGGTCTACATTCACGTAATACCGATAAATTTCATGTCTAACTAATTCGTTATATAGATACGAGATGATTGAAGTACGAAGAACCAAGGGGCCAGTGGGATTCCTCGACCCGGGAACGGTTTGCCAACATGAAATCAAAAGAGCACCAAAGGAGGTCGAGGAGTACGTATATAAAGTTTTGATTAAACTATAAGATAAGGAGTTTATACTTTTGCCATACCATTTTAAGTAAGTTGCTCACTATCTAGTTAAATTACTCGTTTATTTCGTTATTTACTCTGATGTAAGGACTAATGACTGGCATCATGCATGTGTATGTAGCTTCCACTGGATTCTCGTAATAATTCATCCAGAAAAGAGCAAGATGCTGATCATGGATCCACTGGATAAATCTAAAAAAGACTTTGAAGAGATGACACATTTAGTGAATGAGGCGTTCAAAAGATATTGTCAGAAAAGCTCGAGATACCGTCCATACCACAAATCCCTTACAATCCGTACGAAGTTTCCGGTACGCACGAAAGGAATACTCTTATATCATATTTCATAGTAAATAGCTCCTTCGACAACATCTTAGTTCATTCGATTTTTGCAGTGTCACAAGCAGCCGAAAGGAACAAATTTATGTGGGTACTTCGTGTGCCAGTACATGCGCGAAATCTTATCATGCACAATAAAAGACAATGACATAGAGGTCAGTCATGCTGACATGACACACTTATTCGCACCACTCAATTTCTATATTCTCTTAATTTTGTTTTTTTATACTTACAGCGCCTCAAGTTGTCTACGGTAGGACTGCTTCCTTCTGAAATCCTAGCCATTCAGGGCCAGCTCGCCTACTTCATCATGAAGGAAATAATCAACAAAAATGGCGAGTTTTATGACGAAGACAACAACGATCCAGTCATCCATACTCTTGTCTCAGATCTCGTGTCTTCAACCTCCGAAGACCCGTAGGCTTCTAGTTTACCTCCACTAGTTTAGGCTTTTTTACTTCAATTCTGTTTCATTACAAAGTGTAAATAACTCTTTGTTCCTTTCAAATGGGAACCCCTTCTTTTGCCAATGCCACTTCTTTTGTTAGTGGTTGTGCAAGCCTTTTGGATGCAAGTACTCCTCATAGATATTTTGTATATTGTCTTATATATGACTGTTTGAGCATCGTGTTATCATCACATCCTGATATTTTGACTTCCCTGTAATCAGATAGGAACATTTATATACGTGAATTATATGAACCTTTTGCTGGTCATGGACTGACCACCTTGTATATCTATTATATAGATATATAGCCATACTATTTCAATATATTATTTTCTGGTTAGAATTGCGAATGATCTCACCAAAATACTAAAATAGCGGCCAATTAGAGGGGAACTACTGCTGTAGTAAGCGGCCACCGTGAACATGTATACAAAGAAGGTAAAATGGTGTTTTTTGTTTGTCTTGTCTTACAATATTATAGGTGTTTTTTGTTTGTCTTGTCTTACAATATTATATGTTTCCTGGTTTGCTATTACAGCTTTGCCTTGGTGAAATGAAACGATCCGATGTGCATATTCCTGGTTTGCTACCGCCAATAACTTATACAAGGTGTGACATACTCATTTCTTCAATATTCTTTATATTACTTCATTTTGCATGCTTTTGTTGAACAAATGCTGCCCAAACTAATCTGTTCTTCTCGCAGTGGTTGGCACTTTGCCCGACAATTTTCTGTACATGGCTCAATTGAAGTATACAAAGCTAAATTCATGTTATTCTAGCAAGTTACCACCCTGAACAGGTACAATTATCCTTCAATATTTTTTTCTAATTCCTTGATAATACATGAGTATGTTAGTCAAATGATGGATCTGATTTGTTTGGTAACATCTTCAATGTTGGTCAAATGATGAAGATATCTTCGATGTCGTTATTTGGGAGGGTTATAGAGAAAGGAATGGTTAGTTTGATTATTCTATTGTCAAGACTAATGTTTTGTTTGTGTTTAATGCAATAGCTACTCAGTTTGTTACTTCTTTTTCCTATGCATATAAACGCTGTGACTTTATGCCCAGTTGATTGCTAAGGTAGAGCTTTGTTGTTTCTCTGTCCAAATAAATCGAATATGGAGTTGTATTTGCCATTCTCTTTTAGTTCTATATTATATATTTGCTTTGTGGAGCATGAAAAATTTCTACATTTCCAAGATCACATGAAGGAGCTAATGGAATAGCATGGTACAAGTAATCAAAATGCATCTTCTTATAGGTTATCTTCTTAATTATATAACAACCATAGGTATGGGCATACCATGTAGGGCATAGGTTAGTGTGTGGGTATGTTGTGCATATAAGATGAACGATCTCTTATTTCATATTTTTAGTAAGCTACTTGGATGCTTTGATCTTCCAGGATGTTCGCAATCCTCACGTTTCAAAGTTTGCTATGTTTGTATTGTGGTTCCAAAACTGCGTTTGGTTACATATGTAAAATTGTTTTTGGAGGCAAATAAGACAACTCAATCTTATACATGAGTGTAGATTTATAATTGTTAGTTGGTTTATGTATATCATGTCTGCGATATTATGTGCAAATAAGCCATACTTATATTACAAATCAGTGGGCTACAACCAAATATTATGTGTTTTTTATAGGTCTGTTTTTTAATAAACAAAAAGAGGACTAGATCGGTTCACTTACTTAAATACAATATCTTTGACATGGCAATCCATATACGCATGTGCATAGGTCCTCACTGCTACATGAAATTTGTGTGCAAGAATTGCAAGCTTGGCAGGCATAGGAGGATTCGAAAAGGACTTGTTGTGACAATAATCATGCTTGGTTGTCTATTTTTCAGAACATCGAACCAAAATTTAATGGCTATATATGTAGTTCCATAGGTTGAACCGTGTAAATTGTTATGTATGTAAACCATCAATTCAGTTTATGATGTATGAAACAATGGCAAACCATGTCAGTCAAAGTGGTCTGTAAAGGAACTCTCAAAAAAAGAACCTTGCTGCTACAGAGGTATGGAATTTTCGTATTTAGCTCATGCCTCTGTCTTTCTTCGTCTGATATATTGGATTCTTGATCACTTTAATCTGCTACCATGTACTATCTCTTAGATGCTTCATTTTTTGTATTTCTAGAAATTTGTGTCTCTTCCTGCAAACTTCACTGCTCTCTGTTATCCATATCATTTATGAGCTTTGCACTATGCAACTAGAGGTAAGCAGCTCTCTTTTTCCTCCTTTCTTTCTGGATGGTTTGTATCGACAATTAGCAATACATGTTATTTCGGATTATATTGGTTAGTCTATAACAGCAATAGGTACTAATATGTATACTCAAATTTCAATAATTCAATGTATTCTTACTGCCTGTGTACATAATGAAGAGGCATGGCTAGCGCTACCTGAGGCTAGCCAGAAATGCCAGTTTTTTATTTTCGTGTGTGGGATTATCAGCGGCGGTTTTAGCCCAAAACCGCTACTGAAGTAATATCTGTGACGATTCTATCAAAAAACCGTCACTGATACTAGGTCTATCAGTGGCGGTTTTATATACAACCGCCACTGATAGTTGTATCAGTGGCAGTTCTAGCCAAAAACCGCCACTAATAGTCGTATTATCAGTGGCGGTTTTTGGTCTAGAACCGCTACTGATATTTGAGCATCAGTGGCGGTTCTAACCGCCACTAATACCCGAATATCAGTGGTTGTTCTAGCCAAAAACCGCCACAGATAGTGTTATCTGTGGCGGTTCTAGAACCGCCACTGATGGCAGTTATGAACCGCCACTGATGGCCTTTTTCAAGGTAGTGTAGGATAGGTAGGAAGACGCGCTCATGTTTTGTTTCCCTCCTTGAGACGAATCGAATCCAGACAACAAAAGGCGGTAGACAAGGGTTGGAACTGATTGGAGGGATGTGGTGTGGATCCAATTAACCAAGTTGCACCTATTCCATTGCCGAGGTGGCACACCACGGAATCCAGGTCAACAAAAAACAAGTGAATCGGTAGGAAGGGATGTCAAGGGGTATTTCAAACAACCATGCACTTTGTAGGTTGGCATGCCCCACAAAAATACTTCTATGGGGGTTAATCAAACTCCAACTGACTATTGGGGGGTTACTTGCAATTTTCACTTTTTTTGAAACAATTTTGAAGGGATGGATCCTATTTCTATAGAAATTTATCGTATATGGCCCTTCAGAACAAAACAATAAGTTTCGATAAATCCTACGTAATGGTTCAATCCATAGAAATTTGGATGATTTTTAACATGTGGTTAGACCTCATGGAAAAGTTACATATCTTGTATGGACCTTCTCTCTTCAAGTTCATACGGAGTATCCAAACACAATTCTTAAACAATACCTTTGTTTTGTGTTCTGGTATGGTTGCACTAGCGTTTCTATACAATTTATGCGTTTTTCATTTTCTACCTTAAAAAAGCGTAGAACAACTTTGACATAAGTGGCTTGCTGGTCAATGACAAGTGCATGTAAAATGCAATGTCGCGGACACATGTTGTTCCCGATAAGTCGAGCAGGTGCACGTGCAGGCAACCTCTGTCAAGAAGAAAATACTCCTCCCTTTCACGAAGTTGCCGTTCTAAATTATTATATTTGTATCGAGACATATTTATAAAAGACTGAATTACACATTTTTATTATATCCTTAGCAGTATCATACCTGAGAAATTAGAGGCCCGGTGCTAAATGTGAAATTAGACCTTACATCTAAGAAGAGCCGATTACTAAAAAAATTAATTAAATATTATTGCAGCAATACAATTTCTATGAGAATTAATCTTGCTAAAAACAAGTCTTGAAACTCTAAACTAGTATCTAAGTTTTACTTGAAATGAGTCATCCTTCTAGCATTCATTGAAATGAAATAGGAACACTACCTAGATGGCCAGATGCATAAATACAAGGAACAACAACAATAGCATGTATTTAAATCTGACAAACAAAATCAAAGTTTCAAACTTTCTAGTGTAGAGATGTAAAGGGATGAATCGACCTGATTGATCAGCACATGCGGCTCCCTCCCGGAGGCCCAGGCACGGCAAGGATGGGCTACTTCAGCAGCAACCAAGGGACGCATGCAACACCGGAGCCAAATCGATGCACAAAAAATTAGAAGAACAATATAAGAACACGAGAGTGAGAAGAAAACTCATGTGCTTGAGCTAACAAATAACACAGAATAAATGGTGAGAGTGCAGTGGATGGATTCATTGCCACCAACGGGATTATTTTGGGGAAATCGTAAATTAATTGGGAGGAAAATCTAAATGGCAAGGGGAGTACCTGGGAAAGTGATTGGGAAAAGTGAACGGCATGCACCTTGACGGCATGGGAAGTTTACATGGAAGACAATAAAATGATATTTAACTTTTGCTAATACACCGATTGACTAATGATTAGTATATGTAATTAAGAGTTAAGTAAATTTATGAGGCCCCTAATTTTTTGGGCCTATGCAGTTGGGCAGGCTGCACCTGCTTCATATACGGGCCTGATTCTCATATAGTGTGTCTTACTCTAGTCTATAGTAGTAAATACTATTGAAAATAGTTAAATGAGAGAGGTATAAAAAGAAAAAAAAAGAAAAAAATCACTAAGAAATTATAGAATAATATGTAAAGAAAAAAAATTGAAAGCTAGAATGTTGTGTATTTGGAAACGGATGTAGTAGATTACAATAAGCATAAGACATACAAAAGCGTCCATACGCACTGATTTTAGCAAAATAGGCATTTACAACACAAACTTGGCACTATTTGTTCACGTTGCACCTTTTTTTTAAAAAAAAATAGTCAGGAGTTCTGATATTTATCATAGAAGAAGAACAATAATCGGATTACAAACGCACACACATCTACACCCGCACAGGCACACGCACCCACGCATACGCGGCACCACGGCTTCGTGAGCGTTCGTGCTAAGCCGAGCTCGAACATGGGCTGACTGCCAACTGCAGCGTTTGCCAACCGAGCATCAGCCGGTCCTCACGTTGCACCCATTTTAACGTTTCATCCTTGAACCTAATTACGCTGATAGGTGTTGGCCACTATTTTGCTGATATGGTAAAGGGGTCCTGACGTTTTTGCTGACATGTCATGTGTTGAAGAGAGGCGGAACCCAAGGATTCCGGTTATTTTGGGCTGGTCCAGATCGATCGAACAGGGCGTGATAGAGCAGGAGGGAGGTAATTTGAACACGCCCCCGAGAAATCCGCCTGTAGTGTGGTGTCACTTTGCATGGTAATTTGAAGGATCAACTTATGCTAGGATGAGTTGGTGGTCACATGATTATCTCACATAATTTGATTCATTCCTCATTTTATTCTAAATTTATGCTTTCGATGGATGAGATCATTCTACTTTTAAATAAGTAAGCGAGTGTAGATTTAGAGTTGGAATCAAATAATCTATCGATATTCCCAACTGGGCAGCTTGGACAAGCCCCCGAAGAAAGCTCAATTTCCTCTTCTCCTCCTCCGACGGAATCGTTGTGTTTTTAGTTCGTTCTATTTCTTTCGATGATGTTAGCCCAGTGCGCGGTTCTAATAGCGCTCGAGTCTCGACTCTCGACAAGTGGCCACTGATGGAATTGTTTGAAGCGAGCCGCATACATATTGCTTTGCCTCCAACCGAAGCCCGAGCCCGAGGAAAGTATGGAAAAAAATCATACGGTACCCGATACTTCGTAGCATTTTTTTAAAAAAAAATGATACATGATAAATATGGATCTCAAAGTAAGTAAATCTTTTTTTTCTCAATATATATCATGTGTTTTTATTTCAAAAGAGGTGCTGGAGATACTACGAATCACCTAATGTCCTAGAATTCTTTCTGGGAAAGTATATAGCATACAAATCTGCTGGCACGGACGGCCCAAACCATGTGAAAGGAACCAATAGCACGATCCTCCAAGAAAAAAATGTTCATGTCGTTAAAACGCTACAACTACAAGCAATATTTTTTTGGGAGTAAAAAAGTGCTTAAGCGGGAGGTGGTGGGAGCGCCCGCCTGCACCTGCTACATCTGTTCGGGATCAGATGGTCGGTGTTGCTTCATTTAGAGTGTGTTTGGTTGGTAGGATGTAGTTGAATGGGATAGGATTGTCCTGTACCACTTGGTTCTATTGTTTTGAGTGAATAGAATGATTCAGTATCTATAAAGAATATTCCTCAAATCTATATCTCATCATTCAGAATGGAATGATTCCATTTAAACAATCAAATATATCAATAATTTTTTTTAAATCATCTCATACATGTACCCCTTGATACAAGCAACTAAACACATTCTTAGTACCACTAATCAAAATCGTCCGAGCTCGCCTCCGTGGTCTCCACGAGGCATCTTCACCGAGCGGGTTTTCAGCTTGTGCACTGTGAGGAATCTGAGGTCGGATGAGCAATCAGGATGGGACCCGATGCGCGGACTACAATAATACCCCAAAAAATACACATCCGAACTACAAATTCACCAAGTTTCGAAGTCTGCTGAAGAACTTCATTTCCAAACGGCAAGTCATAGCTTGGTACTTCGAATTTGGTGCCACACTTTGGCTAGTAAAAGAGAATATTGCCATACTTTTTTGAGTCACTCATGTGTAGAACCTAAGTGGCAGAAAAATAATCATATCATAGATGTGACTAGGAACCAACATACGCCTAACTCGGTCAAACATACTTAACTTGAGATGTAACAAGTTTCAGCTCTATCTTTGCCTCCGCTGCACATTTGCAACCGTCGGAGATGCTACTACTACAGCTGACGAGCTGAACCCAATGCTCAACAGTAGGAGTGCATAGAACACTGAAAAGTCTGCATTTTACACACACTACATTTTTGCCCATTGTCGTAAATCTCCATTGGAAAGTGTAAGCTACACTATCTGAGTTTATACTTTATAAACCTAGTGTGCTACCGTATAAAATGATCTACCCTCCTAAACTCCAAGGACTCCATTCCAAACAACCTATATACTACTACCTTACAAAATAAGTACAATATACAGTCTCACCTTGGGTTTCACTCTTTTGGAGCTGTCGTTCTTCAGTGCTACAATTTTATTGTTTTGGTAGAGTCTATTTTGTCCAGCCTCTTAGCAGCTAGCAAACCAGCCCAGGACCACCCTGTACTTGTTTGGCCTGTGAGATTTCATCAGCCTGTGTGATCACAAGGCTGGACCAAACATGAGCAACAAAACAAGACAAGACAACAATCTATAGCTCACATGCTTTCCAGGGCTCTTGGCTCTTCCTCCCTGGAGGGAGCAATCACAGGATCCATCCAAGCGAGCTGGTACACAGGAATACAGGGTTGATGGTACACTTGAGTCACAAGGGCTGAGCAAAAAGGGGTTGCAAGAAATGGCTGCATTCAACTAACATGGAGGTAGCACATCAAGCTAGCTACCAATGCGTACTGTACGGGGCAGCAGTAATGGTACAGCATTAGCATAATACAAGATCTCAGGATCCTAGGTCATTGGCACCTCAAGTTACACAGTGGATGATGCCAATCATATCAGAAGGCGCCCAGTTCATGGAGCAACTCTTCCATTGTAGGCCTTCGATCTGGGTTTTCACTGGTGCAAACCAATGCAACCTTTGCCAGTTTAGCCGCTTCGGTTGCTGAGTAGCATCCTTTTAGGTTACCGTCGATGAGCTCCTCGATGTCACCGGAGTCAAAGGGCAGCTGCATTGTCTTCCTTTTACCGGTAAGTATCTGGAACACAATCACCCCAAATGCATAAACATCGCTCTTCTCCGAGAACCGGCCGACGGTGGTGTACTCAGGGGCGAGGTATCCCATGGCGGCACTTGATTTGAGGGTCGAGAAGACCAGGTCATCGACGAGGAGCTTGTGCAGGCCAGAGCCGGATATTAGAGGCTTGTAGGTGTAATCCACCAGAACTTTGTCTGCTGATATGTTTTGGTGGACAAGAGGGGGCTTGTTTGCTCTAATACTGTGCAAATACTCAAGTCCTGCAAAAAAAAAGCAACAGTGAGCAAACTTTAGATTCTTGCAAAAACTCAAACATTGATCCACTACTAGTATATGCCGCAAGTTGTAAAATGTAAGAGCTCTTTTACGATACACCTAAGTGAATATAAACCATTCATTTTTTTCGATCTAATGCATCATATTAACTAATATTTATTTGTACTTACTCTTGTCCTAGAGTACTAGGAATGCCTTTAACAAATTGATTTATGCTTTCTACTATATACTATCAGTATAATACACATTAAAACTTCTCAAAATATAAACATTTTCACACTGATAATTCCAATTACAATGGGACAATTGCCAAGCTAAAAGCATCACTAGTTATTTCTCAATCTAGAGACAGCAGGCTGAGCCCTTCCAGTACCTACAGAGTTCCAAAATGTGACTAGTGGTGCGCACCTATCGATTACAGGTTTCTGCAAAACATGTGAACTGCCAGCACAACTCTAGCATCCATAAATTGATGGGACTTCTCTTTCGGTGATTGCAAAAAGAGCGAAGTGACGATGCATCGCATGTACACACGAGGGGGAAATTTGCAAAGATGAGCCCAAATGTTGCATGCCTATGGTGTGTTCTTTAGGCAAAGTGACAACTAGCTAGCTAGCACCAAGAAACAAGAAGCATCATTTGGGCATTGCTCCTTCCATGGACAGTGTGAACGCAAAAAAGATTTGGCCATTAGCACCATCAGCTAGCTAGAGCAGTGGCATCTGATGACAAGACAGTGACAGGGGATGGAGCTCCACTATACCTCTAGCAATGCCCTTGATGATGGAAACTCTCGTGGACCATTCAAGAACGCGGCCGCCGCAGCGAGCGCCGTCGACGTCCAAGAACTGCGACAGACTGCCGTTGGGCACGAAGTCGTAGACGAGGAAGCACTCCCCTCTGGCTCTGGAGCAGCAGAACCCCCTCAGGCCAACAATGTTGTCGTGCCGCAGCTGGGCGAGCAGCTTCAGGCCCTTGAGGAACTCGGCCTCCTCCTGCTTGCAGCAGGTCTTGCCGAGCCGCTTGACGGCGACGGGCGTCCCGTCGCGCAACGTACCCCTGTACGTGGCAGCGAAGTTGCCCTTCTTCCCCAGGAGGTTCAGCTCCGAGAAGTACTGCGTCGCGGACTCGACCTCCTCCATGTTGAACCTGAAGCTCTGGGACACCTCCTGGGAGAACCCAGCGCCGCTCCGCCCATCGGCCAACGGGTCCCAGCCGTTCGAGTACTCGAGGCTCACGAGCGTGGACGACGCGCTCTTGCGGAACGACTCCTTGGTCGCCTCGGTGCTGCACCGGCCACCGGAGATCACCGGCGAGCCCGCGACCCTCTGCTTGCGCCACCGGTACCACGAGAACGCGAAGAGGCCAGCCGCCGTTGCCGCGAGAAGGACCACCGCGACGACGACGACAGCCGCGAGCGCCTTGGTTGAAGTGGGGCAACGGGTTCCGCTGCAATGCCCGTGGCCATCGGAGGAACCCGGTGTGATCTGCGGCGCGATACCAGCGCTGAACGGCTGCGGCCTGTCGGGGTTGATGAGGTCGGCGGGAGTGCACGGCCGGAGCGCGGGGAGCCCGGTGCCGCACAGATCGGTGTTGTTCCCGTACTGGAATCCACCCTGCAGCTTCGCCAGTTCTTGGTGAAGCAACCGAATCAAACCAAACCACCCCCAATTAGCCAAACTGATCGAACTTGATTAATCAATAGCCAGTACACATGAATCGCTCAAGAATTAATCGACACGGGAATGGATTGCCCGCGTGCGTGGATCAATTACCGGAAGGCACATTGCCGGTGAGCGAGTTGTTCCTGACGTCCAGGGCCACGAGCTGAGGCAGCTGTGCCAGTCTGACCGGGATGGAACCGAAGAGGTCGTTGAAGCTCAGGTCCAGCCGCGCCAGCAGGGGCAGGTCGCCGAGGCTGGCCGGGATGGCGCCGTTGAGGCGGTTGGACTGCAGGGACAGCACGGTGAGCCTCTTCAGGAGCCCGAGCTGCGTGGGGATGCTCCCGGTTAGCTGGTTGTAGCACAGCTGCATCACTGCAAACAGATCAACAGCAGCAGCAGCATTAAATCAGGTCAGAGACACAAGGAACAGTCTGCTAGTAAGAACAGGTAAGATCAGAACAGCATCATATTCAATGCTTCATGTGATTCACTGACTGGTACTGGTGAGAACTAAGAAGAGATAAGTTTAAGTAAGAGCGGCTAGGGAGAAGAAGAGCTCCATTAGAGTAGTCCCCCTCCCAGTACTGCCCGGGCAGCTCAAGAGTAGTAACCGGAAGAGTGACAAACATGGCAAGCAAGCCAAGAACAAAGGTAAAATCCGTAGCCAAATCGTACGTATCGGCCGAGATAACGTTGCAATCGAACAACATGAGCTTGCTTGCAAGTTGTCCCGACAGATTAAATCCTCCCAAAAATCCAACTGATAGGCATTTTGGGATCAAGAAACGCCAAGCTAGGAGAGGAGAATAAAAAAGACAACCGAATCAATCCAAGCGATGCAACAATGTCGTACATCCTCTCGTGCCAGAGTCCATGGCGCCACATGCAACTATGCGAGCAAGAAGCTTCCAAGAAAGAAACGCACCCAAATAGAGCATCTAGGCTTGGCATGGCCAGAGAAAAGAAATGAGAAAGAGAGAAGCTGAGCTCTGACTATGCACGCACCTTGCAGGGAGGCCATGGCGCCGATCTCCGGCGGGATGGGCCCGGAGAAGTTGTTAACGTCGAGGTAGAGGTCGGTGAGCTGGGTGAGGCTAGCGAGCTCCCGGGGCACGCCGCCGCGGAGCGCGTTGTAGTGGAGGTACAGGCCGGTGAGCGACGGGAGCCCCGCCACCGCCGGGGAGAGCGTTCCCGCCAGGCCCTTCCCCTGCAGCGAGACGTTGGCGACCCCGCCGCGGACGTCGCAGGCCACGCCCTCGAACCCGCCCACTCCGCACGGGTCCCGCCCCGACGCCCACGACGGCAGCAGGCGCCCCGTCGGGTCCAGCGCCGCCCCGAGCTGCAGCAACGCCCGCACCTCCGCGTCGCCCGCCGCCGCGACGCCCAGCAAGGTAGAGCAGACGGCCATTGCCGCGAGCACGACGAGGCGGGCGGAGGCCATGGCCATTGCCGTCGCGAGAGGCGTGCCCTCCTCTTCTCGCGAGAGGCGTGACTGGCGAAGGCGTGGGAGACAAGAGCGCGCAGGGGTTCGAGGAGTGGATCAGTGGAGCGAGCGAGTAATAACGTGGAGGCCCCCGAGAGGGGCGGTCGGGTCATGCTCATGCGAGTGTCACTATTCGTGAGTATGAGGAGTGGGCCCTGCTTGTCAGTCGGTGTGCGCTGGGCGAGGTGGATCGGCTAGGTGCACCCCGGCCAACCATGTCGTTACGCGAACCGCAGCACATGGAGATTTTTTTAAAAAAAAAATTCCACGCACACCACACTCATGCATAATACACGTCCGCTACACATGTTAAGAAAGTGCACATTTCCGTAGTGCGAAAATGTGTTGTCTCGATAAACGTGCAGGCATGTAAATTTATTCGGGTGATGTAGAGATACAAGTAACTGCATTATTATAACTGTAGATGAGAGCATGTACAGCGTGGAGTTATATCGTATACAGGGTTGTATACTAGCGAAAGGGTTGTGCATTTAGCATGTTAGCATCCTATTTAGGTGTAACTTTCTATATATGAAAAATGATACTAAGGGAGTCAGAACCATCACATAGGCTTCCAATGCGAGCAGAGTTTCTAGATCATTGGTTATGTAAATAGTCTTTTGTAGCTATTAACAAGATAACCCGTAGTTGTAAATCATAGATGGGAGCACGTACAACCCGTGTAATCATGTCATGTGTATAGCGGAAGGGTTGCGCATGATCTGAGCCGCACGTCCAGGGTTGTCTTGACTCTCGTATTAGCATGTTAGCGTCTATGTATATAAGTAGGAACGTGTCGCTATTTATATAAGGGTGTGTTTGATTGATGGATTAAGGTTAAATGGGATGGAATGATCTTGTACTATTTGATTCTATTATTTTGGGTGAATGAAATGGTTCTGCATCTATAGGGAATATCCTCCAATTTGTATCCCACCGTCTAGAATGGAATAGTTTTATTCAAATAACCAAACACACCCTAAAAAAATTGGTACTAGAGTCACGACCATTCGGAGCCTTATGAAAACAGTGTTTCTTGATCATTGATTCTGTATCGGAAAGTCTTTTATAGCTACCCGAAACAGGCACGTGGTGTCACGCCGCGTGAGAGTAACGTCACGTGGCTCGAAGCATTGGCCAAAGAAGTCCCTGGTTTTGCTTTACGAACAAGGAAGAGCCACACGACATACGTCGTGCCGGGCTAATTTCGTCTCGAGGCTAGGTGCAATTTTCTGGAACATCGAGGACTCTTTCTTGGAAAAGGAGTGGTCCGGGTCTAGATGAGATTTTTTTTTTACAAAAGGACTCGAGAAGATGCTTGATTCGAACTTACAGAACCACATGTTTTTTTTATCAAAACAGGTGGTCAGATGACCTAAACGCATTTTCGGATTTTTCGAAGGGATCTTTTGCGAAAGAGCGGTGGGGACTTAAACAATTTTTTTTTTGAAATTTCTAAAAGGACCTAAACAAAATTTTAGAATTTTTGAAGGATCTTTTGCAAAAGAGCCGATAAAAGGACTTAAACACAATTTTAAAACTTACGGAGAGTTCTTGCACGAAGTTCTGAGGTGGAGCCGTGGAGGGGCTCTGTGGGCTAGAATGCCTCCACCTTTAATATAGCTATGAATTACGTTTTTCTTATATTTGAATAATCGTATTGTATGATCTACGTTGTTCACTTTTTAGACGGACGATCTCTCTTTTTAAAAAACAGCAGAAGTTGTGAATATATTAGTAGGAAACATATGAAAATTACAGGATGTATGATACTGCCTCAGATTTATGTACAAAAACCAAAATAAAACACTGTCTCGTGTCTGCGCGCGTAGCCGAGCTAGACGGACGATCTCAACGTGGTATTCACGTAAACCTAGCGAGCGAGGTGATGTAGCCACTCTTAAGACTGCAGATGAGCAGGAAAGGCCTTTACTGACCCGGTCCGGCCAGTTTAATGTGTGCTCCTTGTTCTGTTTCATTTTGTAGTGTCCCGGATTAATATGAGCACGCACGCAGCTCGCCGATCATTGCGCTGCAGCCATTTCGAGAGCTCTTCAATGGAGTGGCTGGCATTTCTAGACTAGAGATAAACTTTTTTTTATTTTTTTTCAAAACAAACTCTCTTTTAAATAAATTTATTAAAATATCATATACTTCCCAACAGTGAAAGTCGCAACAGGTAACACGTGTTATCTTCTGCGACTATAGATCTCAGTAGATTTTTAGACCCATGGTAGGTTGGCGACGCATGTCGATGTTCAAGACACAGAGTCTCTAGATCGAACTTATGAATGAAAAAATGGTTACAAGCCTCTATGATCAAAGAGTACCAAAGGTGAGACAAAGTATGCTTCTATTAGCCAAGCGACTTGACAGAGTACAAGTATTATAGAGTTAAAGATGTGATTCAAGAAATGATCGTGTGAAAAACATATATCAATGGTATAAAGGGCCTCCCTATTTATACAAAACGAAGAGGCGGCAGTTATGTTTTAAAAGGTGTCTTCTCATCAAAACGTGTCTTTTTATGGAAGGTGCATTTTCGTAGTAACTTTCGATCAGTTATTTGTACCTGTCAAAGAAATTGTTTGCGCGCTATTCTTGTGCGGAGGTAACTGCCTATCCCGACCAGTTTAATCTGGCCGGAGCAGTCGAATCACTGGTTCGAACAGCCAGTGTAAATTAATAGAGTATACGTTAGTGAACTGATCGAAGTCATAACTAGGTAACTGATCGTGGGCCTAACTGGTTGGAGCCGTAACCAGGTAATTGATAATAGGGTTTATTCTTCTTTATGGGTTTTTTCTTACAGAGTTACCGGCCTAAACACAGAGTATGACTTTTAATCCTCGTCAATGCCTTCTATAGTTGAAGAGGAGAGGGCTTATTATTCTTTACGGGCTTTTTCTTACAGAGTTACATGCCTAAAAACAAATTATGACTTTTAATCCCCGTCAATGACTTCTATAGTTGAAGAGAAGACTATTTTTATAAATTTATTTAGAAAAAAAATTAATTCTTTTTAAAAAAATTATCAGGCAGCTTGAAAAGCAAAGGTTCATCAATCGATGGACAGAGGGTAAGCAGGACCGGCCGACACGCGAAAGTGTGAAGGCCGTAAAGGGTATCTAATCATCATACACGGCGTACAGCCACACTATGCTACCAGAGTACCAGGAGACCGACGAGAGAGGGGGAAAAAAGCAAGAAACGAACCGAGATGTTGTCTCTGTTGACTTTGTTTTGTGCATATACCGGTGCGTGGATTATTTTGACACGCACGTGATTTATCGACCTCTATATTAAGGGGGGAAAAGGATAGTTTACCGTGTTAATTACGGTGTTTCAGCTGGCAAAGGAGATATTATCTGCCTTTGTAGAGCCCTTGAAGAAAAACATGGACGTTCGCTAGCTTCCATCCGGTCAATTAGGACACTCACAACACCATGTTCTTTCTCGTAGTGGGGATAATTAGGGAGTGCTCGGTACGGCTCCAACTCCACAAGATTTTTGGATCTGGTGGAGCTGGGTATTTCTAGCTCCACAGATCCGTGAAGCTGGAGCTGTGGGTATATTAAGGCCCTGTTTGGTAGAGCTCTAAATCCCAGCTCCACTTCAGATCTAGAGCTTGTAGGCTAAAATAAAGTGAATAAAGTTTATATTTTTAATCTAAAATGTAAACAAGATGACTAACCTAAACACTCTTAATATACCCACAGCTCCAGCTTCATAAATTTTTAGAGTTAGGAATACCCTGCTCTACTAACTCCACGAATTTTGGTGGAGTTGGAGCTGTGCCAAACACCCCCTAAGAGTGTTTAGGTGGATCATTTTATTTAATTTTAGATTAAAAATATAAATTTAATTCAATTTATTTTAGCATACAAGATTCAAATCTAAGGTGGAGCTAAAATCTGAAGCTCTACCAAACAAGGCCTTAATTGCCCAGCGTATTTAATACCCACCAGAACACACGGGTTAAGAAAATCCACACAGATAACCTACTATAATCGGTGAAAATCAAAACAATGTGCTACCTGTATGATATATATATGGACGACCCATTCCTCCTTCGAACGGCTCCAACCGATCTTGTCGCACGTACTTCCTCTGCATAAGGTTCTATTTTGAATGCTCGATTTTGGTAGGATCATCGTATGCAGCGTCATTCTGTTTCTCAAAGAATTCCTGCACTTCGTACTGATTAGAACAATTCCCTGGAACTTTCGATGCTCTTGCCTACCCAGCTTCGCTTCGGTTGAGAAGAAAAGCGTCGGTTTGGCCAGGAACCAGATGCCTTATGCTTCCTCTTGCTTGTTTTAATTCTCCCAACTTTTGAGTTCTTTCTCGTCTTAGCTAGCAAAGCAGAAGACGGGATCACGTGGAAAGACAGAATTAACCACTACTCGATCCGATCACAAAAAAATTGTCGTTTTAGATATCGACAAGGTCCTCAAAACTCAACTTTGACTACTAATTTATATTATAATATATTTTAAAAATCTAATAAAATTGTAATATTATGAAAGTACGTTCTTTCGAGACGAATTATCTGCATTTGTGATTTTTATGCATCCAATCTAAATATTTAAAAGATATCGATAGCCAAAGTTTCAAAAGTTTGACTGCACGGATCCTCAACCGATAAGTTTTCGTGAATCGGAGGGAATAGCTAATTAAAGGATTTGCTCGATCTGATTGCTTATGTTGACAATTTTGTTGCAGTGAGAGTGTGTTCATCTGAGATTAATTACGCTAGCTGCTCCATTTCATTTAAAGACAAAGTAGAGTTACATACATAGGGCAGAGTTCCCTCTACGGTTAGTGTGTGCTTAACTAGTTCAATTAATCTTGATGCAGCCTCCTTTGGCATCTTGTCGGTGGGGTTAATTTACCAAAGAGAGAAGCTAGCTAAATGGTAATAATACACTCCTTTAATTATAAGTATTGCTCTAACTTCTAGTAGTAAGAATCTCGAGTTATAGTGAATCAAGCGTTAGTTTGAGTACGTCGTTTCAGATTAATTATCTCCTCCTAACGCTATCAGATTTCACATTCTACGGTCCTACTTGACCATTTCGATCCAGATCCCGCATGCGTAGGATATAAAGTATATGCGCAGAACCACATAAAATAGTGGTCCATATATCTTATTATCTTTATAGATCTCGATTTTCATTTTACAATATTGAAACATGGCGACTCATATCCTATTCCTTTAGGATTTAAAGATTTGTGCTACATGAATTTTTTTCTAATATAATTCTAATAGAATTATGATTGTTACTTCCTTTTAGAGTAGGATTTGCGCTATCTTTGAAGGAGAACTAATGGCTATATAAACCTACGAGAGGTAGCTGTAGAGAAACTAACCCAATCAAAAGAAGCATGCCAAGCAAAAGAAGTTCATCCAAAGAGGATGCTAGGTTATTCTTTAGCACTAGATTTTTATATAGGGTAAGGATCCGAGTGTCTTAAAAAGTTTGAGAGTGAAAGAGCTAGCAATAATCCACTGTACTCTTTTCAGGTTGTGGTTAAAGAATTAATTTGCAGTTGGTCCATAAAATCTTTTCAATCTTGTTGTGGTTGTTTTGATACCGTTATTTCGGTTCTTTCTACGATATCCATCTACTTTGTTCTTGATATTGTGTACTTTCATGTCGTATCTCACAAGCTCTGATCTGATATGGTAACTATTGCGTATAAGAAAAGGTATCAGACTATAACATATAATCCTCCTACAATCTCAATCATGTCGATACACAAACAGTCACGCTTAAGTAGGATCCCGTTTCTAACAGCTTTTTATCTAGGAGATTCGTGATTGGCACTTAATTGGTCTTTAGTTTTTATGTAGATTCAAAGTTGCTTAGAGCCACAAAAGGAGAGTTTTTTTGTTTTACTTTCAAATAGAAGTCGGATGGTAAGTTGCTCGAAGAAGCTGCACGCCGCAATTAGAAGTTTTTGACTTTGGACCGCATTAAGACCAGCAAGTTGGATTAAGCGCGTCAACGAAGATTCTATGCATGGATGGGATGGGAAGTAATGCCGCGAACGGCCGGCCTAATCTTCCTGGTGAACAGCATTAATTACGATTTTAGGAGAACATTTGCACGTGAAATGGAGTAGGATTTCAAACCTCTGACCTTTTTGTTAGGCACACCTTCCTGTACGTACCTCTCTCTCCCCCAAGAGTCAGAACCAACTGCCAACTCCCGACTTAAATTGGCATAATTGACGCTCAAATCCAACTCATATATCTTTGCCGTAAACCATTTCCTATTCTCCTTGTGATCCGTTCTTGCGTCATTGAACGGGACCAGGCAACCTGCAGGCTAGTGTAGCATGACATGAGCGCATGCAGGAGAGTGAGTGCATGGAACAAGACAAGAGAAGGCATGCGTCTTAACACAGGGATCGATTCAGAGAAATAAGTTATACTGTGGTCATCCAAGTTACCACACACACTAAGGGCATGTACAATAAGGTCACGTTAGCTAGCTCTTAGCCTGTACACATCAGCTTTGGTCTATGTGGAGGAGTGAGAAAAGAGGAGAGAGAAGAGAGCTGGCTCTTATTTAGTAGTCAGCTTTGCACGGGAGCATAGGTAGATCATTTATGTACAAGAGAGAAAAGATAGTTATTGCACAACATCTAGAGACAACCTTTAGAGACAGTTATTGTACAAACTGACTTTTAACTTACTATTAGTCAGTAGTTGGCTTTACTATTGTACTTACCCTAATTAACTTTATTTGAGTTTACAGAACAGTCCCTTTTATTTGAGTTTATCGAAGTTATGACCCACTAACTTTAGGTGCGTAGACACCATAGAGCCTGTGATATACTCCCTCAGTTGATAAATATAAGATATATAGTTTGAATGGTCTTGTTGAAAAATATAAGGCGTGCATGTAGATTTAATGAGTCTTTCCATATATACCCTTATTTATTCTCTCTCAACCATATGCATTTATTCATTACCACCTACACAAAGTATTATCTCTCATCTTCCAAGACAATTAAGAGGGATATGTAAGTCATTTCCTCTCATGTTTTCCTCAATTTCACCACAACCTTAATCCTTGTGCCAAGTCAACATACGCCTTATATTTATCAACGAAGGGAGTATATACTTTGGATCAAGGTTCACAAACCCCGATGAAAACCGATCATGCTGAGTCTGTTCAGCAACAAAAACCGAACGGTAAACCGTGGGGTTCAAATGTAAATTTAAAAAAATCGATGAAATTTAGAAAAAAAGTGTTAAATTTTTTTTGAAAATATTTGTGTGAGGTCATGAGGCAATGGTAATGATGCTATAATTTTCAAATGATTATCAAATCTGTGTATTTTTTAAAAATTCTGACAGTGATACTGTCACAATATATGCTCTTCAGTTTTTTATTTTTTAGGGGCACAAAATGAAGTCTAATATTTCTTAAACTTTTTGTGTGATGTTTTAACGTAATTACAATTATTTTGTAAAATTTTCAGATGATGATCAGATATGTGTATTTTTAAAAATTTCTGAAAGTGCTATTATCATTGTATATGCTCTTATGTTTTTTATTTTATATGGGTAATAAATGAAGTCTAATATTTATGAAAATTTTATTAAATAATCCTTTAGCACTAGTTATGGTTACATTAAAATTTCAGAATATAACAGATCTTTTAAATATTTATAAAAATCTGATAGTGTCTTTGTTCCTTTTCGTTAATTGCTGTTTTGGATTTTTTAGAAGAAATAAATTATTTCAAAAAAAAATTTAAATTTCTCTGAGGTGTTTGATAGATTAATTGGGATTTTTTTTGTAAGTTTTTCAATTTTTCCTTATATTTTCACTAGTTTTCCTTCTGTCGTTGGTTTTCGACGAAAACCGACCGGTTTTCGACCTTTTCGACCTGTTTTTGGTTTTTTGAATCGGTTTGACCACCTGTTTGACTTTCACAAACCGATCAGTTTTTACTGAATTTCAGTCGGTTTTCGCGAAAAACTGGTACCAA
The DNA here is from genome assembly GCA_036346275.1 of Otatea glauca. Taxonomy (NCBI): domain Eukaryota; kingdom Viridiplantae; phylum Streptophyta; class Magnoliopsida; order Poales; family Poaceae; genus Otatea; species Otatea glauca. Next base: position 44,806,317 of record CM070711.1, read on the forward strand.
TTAGATATCTGTTTTCGAATGCAAAACAAAAATGTAAAGCTGCTTTGGATTCGCCCCTGACCTTAAGGCGATACACTCGTCTGTTCACCTGACTACTCACGCCCATCTCTCTCTCCTCGGACCAGTGAGATGGGCCATCAAACTACTAGTACTAGCATATGGATGGTGCTGTTAGTTATGGTTACATTAAAATTCCAGAATATAACAGATCTTTTAAATATTTATAAAAATATGATAGTGTCTTTATTCCTTTTCATTAATTGTTGTTTTCGATTTTTTTAGAATAAATAAATGATTTCAAAAAAATTAAATTTCTCTGAGGTGTTTGATAGATTAATTGAGATTTTTTGTAAGTTTTTCAATTTTTCCTTGTATTTTCACTAGTTTTTCTTTTGTCGTCGGTTTTCGATCTTTTCGACCGGTTTTTATTTTTTTGAATCGGTTTGACCACCTGTTTGACTTTCGCAAATCGATCGGTTTTTACTGAATTTCAGTCGGTTTTCACGAAAAACCGGTATCGATCATATATCGATTTTCGAATGCAAAACGAAAATGTAAAACTGCTTTGGATTCGCCCCTGACCTTAAGGCGATACACTCGTCTGTTCACCTCACTACTCACGCCCATCTCTCTCTCCTCGGACAAGTGAGATGGGCCATCAAACTACTAGTACTAGCATATGGATGGTGCTGCTACTGCAAGTAATACGCATCATCGATCGTTCGGATATCACGAGGAGGCGGTTCTATAATCTCAGTGCCATGCACGCAGCAGCGTGTGCTGTGCTGTGCTGTGCTGTGCGTCCGATCCGCTCTTGCTGATATTGCCTCGGGGAGGGCATCCTTCCTCCGTCGACTACCCAACCCATGCCACTATGTCAGGCATTCATGCGTCCTGTTGCAACGTAATACTAGTTGAGCCAGGAGGACCATCGATCAGGTGATGGTTAGCAGCGCCACAAAGCCGACCATCCCCATCGACTCTTTCCCTTCCTTCCCATGCAGCAAAAGGAACGGACCGAGCCAAACGAAAAAAGAGTCACGGTTACCGAATTCGCTGTAAATCTAAACGAGAGGGGAACTCAGATCGGTTTAAGATACGGAATTCACGTTCACAATATAAAATAAAAGAAAAAGTGGCAAATTCTAAATACGAATCTGATATCGTGATTTAGACTAACTGCGTTTCTGAACAATAAAAAGAGCACCGGAGGACAAACGGTGTAGTCAATCATCAGGCAGCTCTGCTCTGCATGCTAGATCTGCCAATTTGCAGTTGCACATCGATCCTTTTCGGGGGAAAATGACTTTGCAGTTGCATTACTTTGCGCAGCCTCAGCTTTTGCTCCCCTTGGCTTTCCTTGAAAGTTGCACATATGGGGTCTCTGAGGAGTCGGCATGTATGTAAACTATATATGTGCCGTATCCTTTTCTGCTCTTCCTTGTCCATTGGCTACCTCAACGAGTCAAGATGGCTGATTTCTTGGTCCGTTCATCTCGAGTCAATCTGACAGGCAGCGTCAGATTGCCCAGGACAGTGGGCAGTGGCCTGTATCTGTATGTGCCTTTGTGCATGCATGCCATTTTTATTCTTGGGCCTCGTTGGTACGTCCCGCGGGAATTGAATAGTTTTCCTAGGTAAAATAATTGAGTCTTACGAACTTAATAGTTGACAGCTCATGGTTTGTGCGCATCTAATTTCTTTAGCTCCTCTGCCTCTTAGGTCACGTACAGTGTGTGAGTGCTTAAAATATTGTCATATCATAGAGCACTTGTACGGAAGAAGTAATCACTGTTCTAGCTTTTATTTCATTTTTTTTTTTTACAAATCTAGTTTTTTTTTTGAGCGGAATTGTAAATCTAGCTCCCTCAGCGGTAGGCCACCGCTACCGCGCTGTCGTGGCACTGCTCCTGTGTTCCCCGGGCGCGCCGCGCCTTTCGTGGTGAGAGAGGGGCATAGATTTATAATTCCGTTTGGGAGGAAGCTAGTTTTGTAAAAAAAAAAAAGAGTTAAATAGGGTTAGAAAAGTAATCGCTTTTGTATAGAATGTATATAGAGGCCTAGTGATTTTATTTTCTTCTTTTGTGCTAGGCTTGGGATCCTAGCAGTTGACCACATGCAATGCAATCATCAGCGATTTCGGTGGAGAGCTGTAACGGTGCATGATGAGTACATTCGTCATTCTTGCCAGTACTAGGAGTATCATGCTGTGATCCCAGTGAGTTGGCAGCACAGCCAGCTCTGCTTTGCCCGAAACGATCCGAAAGGGTTGGCTCAAAATATGAACACAACCCTCTTTTTTCCTTGGCTTTTTGGGTGGTTCCACCACGGGAACATGATGATTAGCGGCTTCTCAATCAATCTAGCACAATACCATTGCATATTTGCGTCGCATTGACGATGAAAGAATTCTTGCAATGAGTCCCCAACTAAGCTGACAACAAAAGGCTATGCTGGAAGTAAGGGGATCAATTTACATTAATGCGATGGAGGGCCACCTGAAACACTGCTATAGGTGCGGAATTTTCTATGTATTTTATTTTTAACGAGTTTTGCTCTCACGCTGACGGGGTTGTTGGTCCCGATCTTTTGATAAGAAGGATAATTTTGATTTATGGAGACGACCCTCATGATTCGGCCACCAATCGTACACGACTGATACGCTAAACAATCGTTGAACCAACTCTAGAATTGTTATCGACATAGCTAGAAGCACGATCGACCTGATCATGAAGATCAACTTCTGCAAGCAATCGAAGAACAAGCAAGAACAAAGTAAAGAGCAATCTAAAATTGCAAGTATAATTGAAGTATTGATGCGGGGTTCCGAAGCACAGTATTGCTATTGATCTAGCCGAACAAGAGAATACCAAATAGTTTCATCAAGAAAACTACGACTAAACAAAACCCACCTCTCCCTAGAGCTGCGACCAGCTTATAAAGGAAGAGGAGAAAAGGGGGTTGCGGCCAAAATAGGGAAAACCGAAAAGGACTCTTGCCCTAACCGAAAAGGACTCCTTCCCCTGGACTCTGACTAGATACATGGGCTAGGCCCAAATAAAGTGGCGTAGCACCGTAGCTATTAATTAAAAATAAATTTAGAAGTTTGGAGGTACTAGCCCAAGCAAATAGTCATGGTTCGGCGATCCTTCATTGTAGTATTATGGTGGCTTCAATTGAGTGTGATAGCCATTCTGCAAGTCTTCTCCAAGCTTGGTTCTTTCATCATCTCCATTTGTGCTCCTTGTCATGCCACTCTCATGTCTTATCACCATACATGGATCTTCATTCCTAATTAGAATAATATCACGTGCATCAGGCAATATCGTAAAGTTCATAAAACATCAATGTACCCCTAGAAACGAAGTTACTGTCGATGTTCAAGACCTGGGGTCCCTTAACCGATCTTACAAAAATATAATTGTATGCACTTGGTGAACAAAATGGAGGGAATGGGAATTGCTTCTTTATTAGCCAAGCGGCTCTTATAGAGTATATAGATTACAAAATGGATGCTTGATGTCTAGATCAGATTACAGAATGATTGTGGATTTTTCGATGCCCTCAATAGTGTGTATCGTTCCCTCTATTTATCCTAGTTGAAGAGGCGGCAGTTGCAAGGAGGTAGTTGTTTTCTAAAAGGGCGTCGTGTAGCCGAGAGGTATCTTCCCGTCAAATGGTGTCTTCTCGTCAAATGGTGTCTTCTCACCAAAGGGTGCATTTTCCGAAGATAACTTCCAGGCAGTTATATATACATGTCAGACAACTGTCTGCACGGAGACATGTGCGGGGATAACCGCTTGTTTTCGACCAGTTCACTGGTCGGGGTGATTATTTCATTGGTCAACGACGACCAGTATAAAGAAAAGTTTTGACCACCTTGACTGAACGGGTTGAAAACTTAACCGTTCGGATAAAGGTAGGCTTCGTTCTATATATTATGGACTTTATATATTGTAGGCTTATTAACAGAGTATAGTCACGAATAATTTGAGGGTCCAAACAAATGACATGCTTTTAATCCTCGTTAGTTACCTAATAATTAAGTTGACGAGCACATGCTCTAGTGATTGATCCTTGTACATCTTGATGAGAAGTAGTATGTGTGGTGGTTGTATCAGTGAAAGAGATGCCCTCATCATCCTTCCCTTCTTGAATTGGAGTCGTCCTCGACTCAAGCTCATTTCCTTCTCCCAAGTACGGCTTCAAATCTGCAATGTTAAATGTGGGGCTAACCCCAAAATCTGCAGGCAGACCAAGCTTATATACATTATCATTAATCTTCTCTAGCACTTTAAATGAATCATCGGCTTTTGTCATCAATTTTGATTTTCTCAAGTTAGAAACTTTTCTTTTCTCAAGTGTAACTAAACAAGATCACTAGGTTCAAATTTAATTTCTTTTCTACCCTAACTACCACCAAGTTTATATTTAGCATTCATATGCTCTATATTCTCTTTAGTGGTTTTATGCATCTTAAGTATCAATTCAACACGTTGTTTACATCAATATTTAACTTTTTCGAAAATGGTAGAGGTATCAAATCAATAGGAGCGTGAGAGAGAAATCCATATACTACATGAAAAGGACACATCTTTGTGGTTGAATGTAGCGTACGGTTGTAAGCAAACTTCACATGAGGCAAATAATTTTCTCACATTTTCAAGTTTTTCTTCAAAATAGCCCTCAACATAGTAGATAATGTGCGGTTGATAATTTCAGTTTGTTCGTTAGTTTGGGGATGACATGTGGTAGAACACAACAACTTTGTCCCCAATTTAGCCCATAGTGACCGCCAAAAGTGACTCAAAAACTTCGTATCACGATCAGAAATAATTGTATTTGGCACTCCATGTAGACGAACGATTTATCTATAAAATAAATCAACAACATTTGTAGCATCATCGCTCTCATTAAAAGGTATAAAATGTGCTATATTAGAAAATCTATCCACGACAACAAAAATACTATCCATCCCATTCTTTGTTCTAGGCAATCCTAAAACAAAGTTCATAGAAATATCCTCCTAAGGTATGCTAAGAACACGAAGAGGCATATATAAACCATGCAGGTTAAGTCGTGACTTAGCTTTTGACAAGTGGTGCAGCGTGCAACGTAGCGCTCGACGTCACGCCTCATCATTGGCCAATAGAAATACTCAGCCAGTATATCCTCTTCTTGACACCAAAATGTCCTATAAGACCTCCTCCGTGCGCCTCCTTTAACAATAAAAGACGGATGAAGCTAGCTGGAATGCATAGCTTGTTAGCATGAAACACAAATCCATCATTAATCACAAATTTGTTCCAGTTCTTTTCCTCTTTACAATTCAGCAATGTTTCTTTAAATTCAGCATCATGCACATATCGCTCTTTAATAGCCTATAGTTCAAAGATTTTGAAGTCAAGTTGAGATAGCATAGAATAACGCCTAGACAAAGCATCAGCAATAACATTTTTCTTCCATTTCTTATGTTTAATAACATAAGGAAAAGATTCAATAAATTCAACCCATTTCACATATCAACGGTTTAGTTTACTTTGACTTCTAATATGTTTGAGGGATTCATGATCAGAATGTATAACAAATTCTTTAAGCCATAAATAATGTTGCTAAGTTTCAAGTACACGCACAAGAGTATATAATTCTTTATCATAAGTTGAATAATTAAGACTTGGCCCATTCAATTTCTCACTAAAGTAAGCAACAGATTTACCTTCTTGAAGTAATACACCACCAATTCTAATTCCACTAGCATCACATTCAAGTTCAAAAGTATTACCGAAATCAGGAAGTCGGAGTAATGGTGTATTTGTAAGCTTTTCTTTGAGAAGGTTGAAAGTTTCTTCTTGTGTTTGTCCCCATTTGATGGTAACATCTTTCTTGGTCAATTCATTAAGTGGTGCGGTGATGTTGCTAAAATTCTTCACAAAGTGACGATACAATCCCACAAGTCCATCCACACTTGTCATACCGTTTGTGGTGTCGATCAACTCTTTATAACTTCAACAATAAAAACAACACGTAAGTGTTCAAGATATTCATCAAGTGACTTGCTGTAAATTAATATATCATCAAAACAAACCACCACAAATTTACCAATGAAACACATAAAACTTCGTTCATTAATCTCATGAAAGTGCTAGGTGCATTAGTTAAACCAAAAGGCATCACTAACCACTCATATAACCCGAACATAGTTTTAAATGCAGTTTTTCATTCATCTCCAAGGGCCCGAATATGCAAATCCGGACCCTCTGCGTATACCGCACTAGTTCAGGATCACGCTAGTGCACACAGGCTCAACATCAGTAAATATCACAATCATACATAGCGGAAGTATTATGAAAGACATCATATATCAAATATTACTAGTTGTATGACCTCATGGTCAACTCACATGAGCATGCCTCATAAGGTTGAATAACAAATTAAACTGCATCGGAATGAAAACGTAGACAACCCTTCAGTATACCATAGGCAACTGACAAGGCTTACGCTCTAAACATTCGTCTCTTGTTGGTACTTCTCCTCCAGCATTGATGCAAACTTCTCAACTGGTGATGTTGTCGTTGGCAAGGGTGAGTACATAAAGCACTCAACAAGTTGCGCACAGAATGCAATTCTAACATAGCTATATGCAAGGCTTATTACAAAGGATAGACTATCAGGGCTATTTTGCAACAAAGCAGTATTTATGAACAAATACAATAAATAGATTGTAAAGACTGTAAAACAAATAACAGTAATAGATAGATTCAACATTTCTCAAGTAAACCAAGTTTCCAATCCTAAGTCAAGTTCCAATCCTTCCACATGGCAATCCCGCCATCCCAACCAAGTTTTCCATTTAATTAAACTAACCCTTAACTGTAATTCCCGAGCATTGCTCAATCATGAGCCTGACTATTCGAATAGTTTTACACTCTGCAGAGGTTATGCACTTTACCCACACGACATGATCGTCTCTTGGTGCCATGCAATTAACACACTTCCTTTGGTGTGTCGGCGGAGGGATCATGACAAAACCTTTACAATGCTCCATCTAGACCCAGTACTGCTCGCTAAGGATTCAACACTGGTGGGACTGGTTACTACATTCAGGACCCCCCTCTTGCGCCATATGAGTCTACCCCAAATATAGGAACTCACTAGTCACCTCGACAGTACCGAAATCTAGACTTTACAAATTAATCAGCTAGGCTATCCCATTCCAAACATGTGGTTGCATGATTGATTCAGGTCAAAGGCTTGCAAGGTTAAGTCCTTAGAGTGATCAGAGCAAGACATCCACATACCCTCTGCCCATCGGGCCCACCTTGGCATACTCGCCCCTTGTCACTTGCCCCAATCTAAGTGATTATCACCCAAGTTGATTACCAAGCACCACGTGCCATCAACAAATCAACATCGTTGCGTGACATGACTCGCCACTACAACTCAATCTCATTGTGTGACCTCACATGACACACAAATTCACATCATTGTTCCATATTCTATTAGTCAAGATTAATCATTGATGATTATGTACATATGATGACGTGGCACGGCTAAGCAATCTACGACGGTCTAACCAGCCCATGTTGATTATCATTACTAACCAACTATAGTAGTCCAATCTAGGGTGACAATAGATTATGGCATACAAATGATAAGATAGGGTATATAGATCAAATTTGTATAATAGCTAAGTCCCAATTTAATTTGAAACAATTGTATACTTGAAATATCATGTAATAGAGTAAACCAACATAGCAATTTTATAAACATGGTTTCAACATGATCAAAGCACAACTTGCCTTGGAATAGGCTCTGGTCTTGCTCTGGAAATTGATCTTGGGTCGACGGATCTTCCTCCGAAGCGTCGCACAATTCAACGTCTACGCGAACCGAAGGAGAAAAGCAAATAAACACCCAAAACAGAAATAAACCAATATCGAAAAATCCAATAAAATTCACCATTAAATAGATCTCAATTTTACAAATGTTTAGAAACTTGAATCACTCAAATCCGAGCTAAAATACAAAAGTTAGAGCCTTTTGAAGTTTGAATAAATACTGAAAATACAGAAATTGGAAAATCAGAATTAACTGAATTATTTTTAGATTGAAAAACTGATTTATTGCGTCAGCATGACGTCACCTCTGAGCCGGCCAATCAGATGCTGCCACGCGTCTCAGGCGTATGGACTAAGTCCACCAGCCCGCACCGGTTCACGGTGGACACGGCTCACGGCGCTACAGGCTCTGCGCCTGACATGCAGCGGCACGCACTTGGCCGCGGTGCCGGTGCGATCTGACGCGCCTAGATCTGATCGGAAGGCTCCGAGCAGAGAAGCACGTGGCTACGCTTCGATCGCACGATTTGAATCCGGCGGCCACGGTGCGAGCCGCTACCAACGCAAAGACAATCCGGGCGCGATCGAAGATTGAGCGGCAGAGGTCGAGGCTTGACGGTGGCGCTGCGGCGGCAAACACTCACCAGTGTTGGAGACGAAGACGGCGGCGCGGTGCTCCGATGACCAAACGACGACGAAATCACCTTAGCTCGACGCGGCGCAGTTCAGGGGTCTTGGATCCCGGCTGGTTTGGTCTCGGACGACGGTGGTGCGAGCAAAACCGAGGCGGCCCGATCTCTAACTCCGGTGAGCTCCTACGCAAGAACGGCGACGGTTCAGGGCTCCGGAGTTGCGGCAAACGTGCGGCGCGAGGCGAGGGATTCAGCGCCCGCTACGGTGCCTTAAATAGCCGCATGGGGAGGCGTGCGCAGCGCGGAAATCGGAGTCGGTCTCGTGGCGGCGGCGGACTCGGGCGACACGGAGAGATGATGTGGCCTCATCCTGCGCGTCCACGAGGCGACAATCCAACGGCTCCGATCAATCGGCGACACAGTGAAGGCACAGCCGTTGGATCTCAATCCAACGGTTGGCAGATTAGGGTTAGGGTTTCGTGACAAGCGAGATACGCGGTCGACTCGGGCGCCGACAAAGAAATGGGCCGTTCTTGGTCACTTGATTTTTAAAAGGATTTTTGAGTTAAAATAATTACAGAAAATCATTTGATTTGTTTTAGGTAATAAAATTATCAGGAAAAATCCAAGAAAATTCTCAAAAATACTTTGAGGTATTCTGAACTCAAATAAAATATTTTTTACCAAACTTTATTTTAACTTTACATAAATTTAAATAGTTTTAAACAAAAGGTCAATATACTTAATTTAAAGTAAATTCAAATAAATCCAGAAAAAACCAATACATTCCAAAAAAACATAAAATGTTCAAATAACCAATAAAATATTATTAAAGCAAATTTTGGGATGTTACAAAGGGCCATTCTAATCTGGTGATAACCACTACGCAAGTCTACTTTAAAGAAAACAATAGAACCATTCAATTCATTAAGCATATCATCTTCTAGGAATAGGATGACGATATCTAACAGTGATATTATTAATGGCTCTACAGTCAACACACATACGCCATGAACCGTCTTTCTTAGGAACTAAAATAACAGGGATAACACATAGACTAAGGCTTTCGCTTACGTACCCTTTGTCAAGCAAATCTTGCACTTGACGCTAAATGTCCTTAGTCTCCTCAGGGTTGATCCTGTATGGCGCACAGTTTGGTAGTGAGGCTCCTGGAATCAAATTTATTTGATGTTCAGTTCTCCAAATTAGGGGTAGCCCAGGTGGTACTTCACATGGAAATACGTCAGCAAACTCTTGCAAAACATTAGCAACAGCAGGAGACAAAGGAGGCATAGCCTCAAATGAAAATAATGCTTCTTTGCACACTAAAGCATAGCAATTAGAATTACTAGCTTCCATCTCAATAATATCAGATTTTGTAGCAAACAAAACAGATCATTTCAACTTAATTTCAGCTTTGCTAACACTAGGCTCTTTCTTCTTATGTTTCACAAGTTCTTAGCTACAATCTGATTTTCACTTTTGCTAATCTCCTTTTCTCTATTAGCTCGCTCTAACTCATCTTTTAAAATTGCTCAGGAGACATGGGTGTAAGGTCGAGGATGCCGACTAGAGGGGGGTGAATAGGCGGCTTTTAAAATAATTAAAACTTTCTCTTTCTACTAATTTCTATAAAGCAATTCACCCCTTAATTACCCCTATGCCAAAACCTTATCAATAACAATGCGGAAGCGATAAACTAAGGTCTTGACAATTAAAGCCTAAATCAACTAGGCTCACTATGTGCACTAACTAAATATGTCTCTAACAAAAAGCAATTCTAAAGACAAACAAACAATCAATTTAATTCTATGAAGTAAATTGCTTGAATATAAATAAAGAGAACAAAGCAATTACAAGAGACACAATACTTTTTACCGTGGTGATCGGAGACTTGCCGGTCTCCCCTAGTCCACGTTGAGGTTAGCCCAAACACATTGGACCGGCTCCACGAATTGAGCACCCACCTCGAATCCACTAGATGTGGTTTTTCACGCTTTCGCGTAGGCTCAACCCGAACCTTCACAAACTTCGCCGGGGCTACTCACAACCTTGAGAGCTCCCACGCACGACGCTCTACGCCGTCTAGGAGTCGGCAACTTCCAAGAGTAACAAGCCGAATCCTCTCGCTTGAACTTCACCAAGCACAACACATGTGCTTCCGGTGATCACCAAGTGCAACACATGCACAAGGATCCTCCTCAAGTGCAACACATGCACAAGAGACTCTCAATCCTCTCCTAATTGCAACACATGCAATTAGAGGCTCAACCTAGCTCAAGAAGCAAATGGGAGAAGGCAACACATGCACACAACTCCTATAAACACCCAAAAGCTCTAGCACACAGCCAACATCATTCCCTTGCCCCCCAAGGCCTCCTTTTATAGCCTCCAAGCCAAAACTAGCCGTTGGGGGAAATTCGACAAAACCAGAATTCCGGTGCTACGCCCTCTGGGACCGTAGCACGGCCTCGCCAACGGCTACAAAACTAGCTGTTGCAGGATTTCTGTAGTACCGGCCAGCTGGGAGCGGTGCTACGACCGCTCGAGCGGTAGCACCGGCCTCAACCCGGTTGCACCGGCCTCGGGCGAACTCAAAAACACCTCCTCTGGATTTTTCACACCGACTGAGGAGCGGTTGCCGGACATCCGGTGCTACCGGCCTACCATGGCGGTAGCACGGACGACTGCATCGCCAAAAACATCCCTCTCTGGATTTTCCACACCGGCGGAGAGGCGGTAGCACCGGACCTTGGTGCTACCGGCCAAACTCTGATAGCACCGGACCCGGTGCTACCGGCCTCTACAGAGATGACGGCCGGCCCAGGGAGAAAACACCGTTTTTCACAAAACTTTTCTCCAAACCATTAAAGATATTCTTTGAGCTATGTGAGGATCAACACATGATCACAACACTATGCAAAACACATTTGCACATGTTAATCACATACTCCAAAGAATCTCATATAAGCACAACTTATTTGCAAAACACATTTGCCAATAAACCAAGAACTTATGAGATCAATCCTCTTAGCCATGTGATGATCAACACATGATCAAGTCAATTTGCAAAACACATTTGCAAACCCTATTCACATGCTTTAGGATAGGAACCCATAATCTAAAGTTCATTTGCAAAACACATTTGCAAATAACAAATCCAACTAACGAAAACACATTTAAGTAAACAACTCAAGATCTATTTGCAAAGCGTATTAAGCAAATCAAACCCGAGTCTATGAGATTGATCCCCCTAGCCATGTGAAGGTCAACACAAGACCCAGTCAACTTGCAAACACCCGTTGCAAGCCCTACTCACATGCTCTCGGGATTCCTGACCCATAGACCTCGGTTTATTCGCACAACGAACTTGCAAATACACATTAAACCAATTTAATGCTTGAGCATTGTTTTTTGCAACACCTGCAAAAACCTAGCTCCAAGCAATACCAAAACATGAGCTCTCTATTTGCAACACATGCAAATCTCTAGCACCATGCAAGCAACCACAACAAATACAAGTGCATGAGTTCTCTATTTGCAACACATGCAAATCTCTAACTCCATGCAAGCAACCACAACAAATACAAGTGCATGAGTTCTCTATTTGCAACACATGCAAATCTCTAACTCCATGCAAGCAACCACAACAAATACAAGTGCATGAGTTCTCTATTTGCAACACATGCAAATCTCTAACTCCATGCAAGCAACCACAACAAAATTGCTTGAGCTCTCTCCTTTTGCGACACATGCAAAACTTAGCTCCAAGCAAAAACCAAATCAAATAAGATTCAAATAAGATGCAAGTATGAGCACCCTTATTTGCAACACATGCAAATACTTAGCTCATACAAAATCCAATGCATAAGCTTCACCCATTTGCAACACATGCCAAATGGTTAGCTTCATGCAAACATCAAACAAGAGAGTGAGCTAGAGTGAACCGGATCGAGTTCATCAACACATGATGAAGTTCAAGCTAAAAGACTCAACCCCTCTTAATAGTACGACACCTAACAAGCAACCCGGTCTCACAACCAAACACGGAGACCGGTAAAAGACTAGGAACACATCCTTAGCCCTAGCTAGTTATACCTTTGCCACACTTGATCCACTTGGAGCTTTTATGATTTCCAATCATCTTCTCTCCAGATCACCTCTTCTTCTTCTTCTTGGTCATCAACGCATGATGAACCTTCTCTAGCCATTCTCTTCACCGGGATCACCTCTTGAAGCTCATCAACTCATGATGACTTCTTCTTCCCGATTCTTCATCATCTTGGACTTAACCTACTTCACAACTCATGGAAGATGTTAGTCCAACAAACACGGTTGTCTCAATCATCACCGCACTCCATTAACACATAATGGATGCCTCCAAGATCGATTGAGCACAACCTAATCAATTGAATGATTAATTGTGTCTTGAGTACTTTGATGCAACTAATGCTTCATTATACTCAAGAACTTTTCGCTTGTCTTTAATCAACAAGGAAACACCATCAACACATGATGAAATGTTCTTTGATTGATTGAGAGACAATCGAACTCAATTTAAACTTATTTAAATTGACATGAGTATATAACTACACAAGTCATATATACTCAAAAGATTGTTTCAAGGTCTTGATCCTTTATATTGTATGACAAGAGGACATGGATCAATACAATTGAAACATCAAGTTAAATTATAAACTCCCCCTAGATGTGTGCATTCATGTATATATGAATTAGGAACATAATGCACATATTTGGACTAAAGCAACGGAAGAGTTCATACTTTAACTTGAATTCTAAGTATGCATATATATAATAGAATGAATACGAGTGCATACCTTAGGTTTTCCATTTTCCATCCAAGTATGAGACTAATAAGAATAAGACTTAATAAAACATGTTAGTCTCATAATGATTTGATTTGTCATTAAACAATGATTAAACATTAATATTAAACCAATCACCAAAACCAATAGAGCTTGAACTTACAATGGGCAACAAAATAATTTTCTTTCCTTTAGATTTGAGAGTATATTGATTTGGTATACCATAATGTAAAGTATCTCTGTCATATTGCCATAGTCTACCTAATAACAAAGAATATGCTTGCATAGGTACAATATCGCAATTAGCATAATTATAATATGAACTAATAGAAAAGTGTACTCTCACAATGCGAGTTACGTTTAGCTTACCACAAGAATTAAGCCATTGAATGTAGTAAGGATGGGGGTGTTGATTGGTTGTCAAACCAAACTTCTCGACCATGTACACACTTGCAATATTGTTGCAACTCCCTCCATCAATGATCACACAGCATAAACGGTTCTTGACGATGAATATGGTTTGGAACAGATCGTGACATTGATTTTGTTCAGCACACTCTATGTGTGCACTAAGCACACGCTTTACAATGATGCTCAAATACTTATCCGTGACTTCAGCACCAAATTGTTCCTCTTCATGTTTAGATTCTTGTTTGTCACTTGCAGAGTCAGTTGCAAGCATAGCATATTCTTCCTCAATATTACTAGCTGAAGTATGCTCACCATTATCCTTTATAAGGAGAGCTTGCTTGCTAGGGTAGTCCCTCATCATATGACCATAGCCCTTGCTGCGATGGCACTGTGTTTCTTGTGCGCTTCCCGTCGAAACAACCGAGGATGAACTTTGTGCGGGGGCTTGTACCGTGGTTTTGCTTGTTTTAGGTACACGTGAAGGAGTAGGGGAAGTAGTGGGGTATTGGCTCTTGTGGGAGGAACTTGGTGTAGAGGCTCGACTGGCAGTATTGTATTAGCCTTTGATTACACTTGATTGGAATGACCTGCAAAAGATCATCCAAATTTTCCTCTTGTCTTGGATTGTTGTCCTTGTACTTCTCTTTCCGCTTTACAAGCAAGATGAAATAAGCAAGAGATAGAATTGTACTCCTTATAATCAAGTATATCTTGAATTTCACGGTTTAAACCACCCAAAAATATAGCCATTTTAGCATCTTCAGTTTCTTCTAAATCACAACGTAATAATCCAGTTTGTGATTCTTGATAGTAATCATCTACATAACTACTAACTTGCCTTAAACGTTGCAATTTTCTTCAGCAAATCACGAGAATAATATGAAGGTACAAATCTATGTCACATAGCCCTCTTCAAAGCATTCCATGTTCTAAGTATGTTCTGAATATCACGACAATACTCACTCCACCAAATAGCTATAATATCAGAGAATGACCTAGTAGCAGCCCTAACTTTCTTATCTTCAGAAAAAGCATGGCAAGCGATTTTTTGTTCTACGGCTAACTCCCATGTGAGATATGCATCAGGATCATACTTTCTAGCAAAATGAGGCATAGTGAATTTAATTTTATCAAGTGAGTCATCACGGTCATGTATCTCTCTCGGTAGTGGATCTCTTCTCATACCTTGGCGATTGAATCGACATTACCGATGATCATGATCATTATTGGAATTGAATCCTCCATCGGACTCCATATCAGTGACATATTGATTTCCTTCGTCAACGACTTCTTCTACTTCATTGGCCCATGAGCGAGCAACGAGAAGAGTGCAGCGTTGTCATGAATACGCCGTATCGTGAGAAGCGGCGAGTGTAACATCCCAAAATTCGCTTTAATATTATTTTATTGGTTAATTGTGCATTCTATGATTTTCTGGAATTTATTGGATTTTTCTGGATTTATTTGAATTACCTTTGAATTAAGTATATTGGTCTTTTGTTGAAAACTATTTAAATTTATGCAAAGTTAAAATAAAGTTTTGCCAAAAATATTTTAGTTGAGTTCAAAATGCCTCAAAGTATTTTTGAGAATTGATTTTTCCTGATACTTTTATTGCCTAAAACAAATCAATTGTTTTTCTGTTTTTTTAAAAAGAAAAATTCGGGGAAAAGTCTATGAACAGTAATGGGCCGAAGCCCATCTCTGTGTGCGTATAGCCCATGACTGTTCGGCCCAATCCTCAGAACCATAGCCTGGCAGCCGTTCGATCGCTGTAGTTAGTTTCTTGAGCCGCTGCCATTTTCACTGCGTTGCGCCGCCGGGAAGGCCACCCTTGCCGCTCTGGTTCTGGATTCGGGTTCACCGAAGTGCGGCGCATCGGAGCCGTCACTTCTTCGTTGCTGGAAGGGCCTAGTTCGTCAGCAAGGGGGTCGTCGTCTTCGTCTCCGAGAGTAGAGCGCCGCCGCGACGTCATCGGAGGTTGGAGCTTCGCGCGACCGTTAGATCTTCAATCGACGACTGCCAGTGCGCCACATCGTCACGTCTGCAGTGAACGGCTCGGGTAAGGTTTCAATCGTTGGATTAGACTCGTCGGGGTAGATCGCGCCGCGTCTCACTTTTCGTGCAGCCGTCGGATCCGTGGGGAGGTGGCCCTGATCTCTCCACGCGTCGTCAATCGAAGGGCGCATCGTTGGCGACGTAGTGGCGAATCGGATGCAGTCGCGTGTCGGCACGGTTCCCGTAGAGCCATGCACCGGGTCCACGGTAGACCAGATCCAAACCGTGGACCGGGTCTATGGACCAAGGCTACGTGGCGGCATGTGATTGGTTCGAACGATGGTGACATCAGCATGATGCAATAAATTGGTTTTTCAATCTAAAAATAATTCAGTAAATTCCGATTTTCCAATTTCTGTATTTTCAATATTTATTCAAACTTCAAAAGGCTATAACTTTTGCATTTTAACTCGGATTTGAGTGATTCAAATTTCTAAAAATTTGTAAAATTGAGATATATTTAATGGTGAATTTTATTTGATTTTTGGATTCATTTGCTCTCTGTTTTGGTATTTATTTGCTTTTCTCCTTCGGTACGCGTAGACGTTGAATTGTGCGACGCTTCGGAGGAAGATCCGTCAACTCAAGATCAAGTTCCAGAGCAAGACCAGAACCTATTCCAAGGCAAGTTGTGCTTTGATCATGTTGAACTCATGTTTATACAAATGCTATATTATTTTACTTTATTGCATAGTATTTCAGGTATACAATTGTTTCAATTTAAATTGGGATCTAGTTAATCTACCCACTTGATTTATATACCCTACCTTGTCATTGTATGCCATGATCTAATTGTCACCCTAGGATGGTAAACTGATAGTTGGTTAATATTGATAATCAACATGGGTTGGTTAGACCGTTGTAGATTGCTTAGCCGTGCCACGTCATCATATGTACATGAATTATCAATGATTAATCTTGACTAATGGAATATGGAACAATGATGTGAACTTGTGTATCATCTGAGGTCACACAAGGAGATTGAGTTGTAGTGGCGAGTCATGTCACGCAACGATATTGATTTGTTGATAGCACGTGGTGCTTGGTAATCAACTTGGGTGATAATCACTTAGATTGGGGCAAGTGACAAGGGGCGAGTATGGCAAGGTTGGCCCGATGGGCAGAGGGTATGTGGATGTCTTGCCCTGATTACTCTAAGGACTTAACCTTGCAAGCCTTTGACCTGAGTCAATCATGCAACCACATGTCTGGAATGGGACAGCCTAGCTGATTAATTTGTAAAGTCTAGATTTCGGTACTGTCAAGGTGACTAGTGAGTTCCTGTATTTGGGGTAGACTCACATGGCGCAAGAGGGGGGCCTTGGATGTGGTAACCAGTCCCACCAGTGTTGAAACCTTAGCGAGCAGTACTGGGTCTAGGTGGAGCATTGTAAAGGCTTTGTTATAATCACTCGCCTTTGTGGTGTATGGTTGTATCGTGTGGGTAAAGTGTATAACCTCTGCAGAGTGTAAAACTGTTCGAATAGCCGTGCTCACGGAATTGAGAAATGCTCGGGAATTACAGTTAAGGGTTAGCTTAATTAAATGGAAAACTTGGTTGGGATGGCAGGATGCCATATGAAAGGTTGAAACTTGACTTAGGAGTGGAAACTTGGTTTACCTGAGAAATACTGAATCTATTTATTACTGTTATTTTTTTACAAGTCTTTACAATTTATTTATTGTATTTATTCTTAAATGTTGCTTATTGCAAATAGCCATAAAAACCTTTCCCTTTGGAATAAGCCTTGCATATAGTTACATAGAATTGCATTCTGTGTGCAACTTGTTGAGTGCTTTATGTGCTTACCCCACAACAACAATAATCAACAGTTGAAGAGTCTACACCTTTGTTGGAGGAGGAGTTCCCGGAGGACACGAGTCATTAGGGTCCGAGTCTTGTCAGTTGCCTGTGGTGAACTGATGAGCTATTTACGTCTTCTACTTTTTGCTGCTTATTTCTTAGATTATATTTCAAGTCTTGCCCTGCGTGGCTTAATAATGTAAGTTGGTCATAAGATCATACACTTAGCTATATCAATAAATGAAGTATTATTCTATTATCGTTGAGTATGATGTGATATGTACCAATGTTGAGTTGTGTGCACTAGCGTTGATCCTGGGACTAGTGCGGTAAACACAGTGGGTTCGAATCAGTGGATTCGGGTCCTTACAGTAGGGGCAGCCGATGGTGGAGCTCTCTCTAGCTACCCTAAAGCATGTTGCAAGCGCAACAAGCTCAACATTGGTGCGATCTAGAACCCCCTGAAGATGCTCTGAATGTTGATTCAGCATGCGTGAAAAATGTCATAAGATTCCCTTCATGCGCGGCATGAGAGCCGCGTCCTCGTTAGTATGATCAGGGGAACCTGCCATTGTTAGTAGAAGACAAGAAACAATTCACAAGTATATGTCTCTATCAACTACTAAGTGCTGGTGGTTCAAAATCTCTCACACTCAAGTTTTTACCAAATTCTTACTAATTCTTACCAAGCAAACAGGTGGTGACCGACAACTAGGGTCGGTGTCAAACGATCTCTGAAAACTGGGTAGAGCAATTGCAAGTGATCGATTCATGTACGATGATAGAAAATGTAGCTTGGAAAGGCTCAAGTATGGTAGCAAGGATTAACAATAATCAAATCAGAGAATGCAAAGTTGAAAATTGTTCACAGTTCTATTTAATAGTATGTTGATCCTATTTTAGACCATACTAGAGATGCGAGCCTAGAACACTAGAAGAAAACACGGCGCGGCACAACCCAAAAAGAGAAGTGACATTTTTTTGCAATAATTTTTTTTGTAGCACCGAGCGTCAGCGCTAGGTATGCAGTACTGCCCGAGGTTGCTCTGTGGCACTATGTGGCGTGGTGCACGCGGGCGAGAGGTGGAGTAAAAAGGCAATTAAAAGATACTTTCTCTCTCATATCAGAACAACGTATTCAACTCCAACACGGAAGCAATTTTGTTCTTATTCTTCTTTCCTTTTTTTACTTTTCTGAAACTAATCTTTCTTTCTTTTTTACCCAAATAGAATCTTAACTACAAGCCGATTCAAACTCAATTTCTTTTCCGATCCGCTCATCACTCTACCTTTTATGTCTTCTTGTTTCCCAAGGTGCAGCGCACGATAGGAGATGTGGGACGGTTGGCGTTGTGCGTCCAATGTGAAGGCGAAGGCGTCACGTTGTAAGATCGAGGATGCCGACTAGAGGGGGGAGAATAGGCGACTTTTAAAAATTACTCTACGAATTTCTACAAATTAATTCACCCCTAATTACCCTTATGTCAAAACCTTAACAATAATTAATGTGGAAGTGATAAACTAAGGTTTTGACAATTAAAGCCTAAATCAACTAGGCTCACTAGGTGCACTAACTAATTATGTCTCTAACAATAATTGCAATTCTAAAGACAAGCAATCAATCAATTTAATTCTATGAATATAAATTGCTTGAATATAAATAACGAATACAATGCAAGCACAAGAGACACAATACTTTTTACCGTGGTGTTTGGAGACTTACCGGTCTCTCCTAATCCACGTTGAGGTTAGCCCAAACGAATTGGACCGGCTCTACGAGTTGAGCACCCACCTCGAATCCACTAGTGGTTATTCTTTCCCCCTCTGGGTAGGAGAGCACTGACCTTCACAAATTTCCCGGGGCTTCTCACAACCTTCGTCGAGAAGCTCACCGCGCACGACGCTGCTACGCTGTCTAGGTGTCGGCAAACACCAAGAGTAACAAGCCCTTCCGCTTGAACTTCACCTAGTGCAACACATGCACTCCGGTGACCTTCTAAGTGCAACACATGCACTAGGATCCTCCTCAAGTGCAACACATGCACAAGAGGCTCTCAACCCACTTCCTAATTGCAATACATGTAATTAGAGCTCACTCTTAGCTCAAAAACCAATTGGAAGATTGCAACACATGCAACCAACTCCCACAAACTCTCCCCAAAGTCAGAAACTGTAAAATGCCAGCCCTTGGCATCCTCTTATAGCCCCCTACACGAAATCTAACCGTTGGGGGGCAAATCGGACATTTTTCAGCAAAACAAACACTACCGCCCAACTGGGGCCGGTAGTGCCGGCCTCGACCCAACGGTCGGCAACGGTTATATTCCCGGCACTACCGCTCTCTAAGGACCGGTAGTGTCGGCCAAAGCGACAGTACCGCCCCTTGGGGGCGGTAGTGCCAGTCGGGCAAAACCCCAGAAATAGCCCCTTCTGAAATAAAGCTACCGGTCTCATTAGCGGTAGTACCAACCAAGTCGGCAGTACCAGCTCTCATAAGCGGTACTACCGGCCTAGTGATACTATCGGTCTCAATGAGCGATAGTGCCGGCCACAAGGAGAAAACCAAGTTTTTCACAAAAACTTTTCTCCAGACCATTAAAGATTTATTCTTTGAGATATGTGAGGATCAACACATGATCACAACACTACGCAAGACACATTTGCATATGTTAATCACATACTCCAAAGAATCGCATTAAGCACAACTTATTTGCAAATAAACCAAGAACTTATGAGATCAATCCTCTTAGCCACGTGATGATCAACACATGATCAAGTCAATTTGCAAAACACATTTGCAAACCCTATTCACATGCTCTAGGATCTAAACCCATAACCTCAAGTTCATTTGCAAAACACGTTTGCAAATAACAACTCCAACTTATTTGCAAAACATATTTGCAAATAAACCACGAATCATATGTGATCAATCCTCTAGCCGTGTAAGGATCAACACATGATCCCGACACTTTACAAAACACATTTGCAAATACCAACACATGCTCTAGGATTGAAACCCACAACCTCGAGCTTATTTGCAAAACACATTTGCAAATAACGAATCCATTCAATATTTTACAAAAACACATTTTGCAAACTCAAAGCACAAAACACACTTAGTCTTGTGATGATCAACACATAATCAAGTCACAAGTTAAAACTCCAATGCATGAGCTCTCTATTTGCAACACATGCAAATCTCTAGCTCCATGCAAACAACCACTTAAACATCAAATTGCATGATCTCTCTCCTTTTGCAACACATGCAAAACTTAGCTCCATGCAAACAACCAAAACAAACTCAAGTTGCTTGAGCTCTCTCCTTTTGCAACACATTCAAAACTTAGCTCAATGCAACAACCACATAAATCAAATTGCTTGAGCTCTCTCCTTTTGCAACATATGCAAAACTTAAGCTCCAAGCAATAACCACATAAATAACAATGCATAAGCTATCTTTCTTTTGCAACACATGCAAATTCATAGCTTCATGCAAAAACCAATTCAATTAAGATTCAATAAGAAAGCATGAGCTTCCTTATTTGCAACACATGCAAATACTTAGCTCGTGTAAAATCCAATGCACGAGCTTCACCCATTCACAACGCATGCCAAATGGTTAGCTCCATGTAAAACCAAACAAGAGAGTGAGCTAGAGTGAACCGGATTGAGTTCATCAACACATGATGAAGCTCAAGCTAAATGACTCAACCCCTCTTAATAGTACGGCACCTAACTAGCAACCCGGTCTCCGATCCAAGCACCGAGATCGGTAAAAGACTAGGAACACATCCTTAGCCCTAGCTGGTTATACATTTGCCTCTAGCGATTCACTTAGAGCTTTTATGATATCCAATCATCTTCTCTCCAGGATCGAATCTTCTTCTTATTGTTCATCAACACATGATGAACCTTCTCTAGCACTTCTCTTCACTTCGGGATCACCTCTTGAAGCTCATCAACACATGATGACTTCTCGTTCCTGATTTTTTATCTTCTTGGACTCAACCTACTTCACAACTGATTGAAGATCGTTAGTCCAACAAACATGGTTGCCTCAATCATCACTTGCACTCCATTAACACATAATGGATGCCTATAAGATCGATTGAGCACAACCCAAATCAATTTAAAAGATCAATTGTGTCTTGAGTATTTTGATGCAACTAATGCTTCAATTATACTCAAGAACTTTCCGCTTGTCCTTAATCAACAAAGAGACCATCAACACATGATGAAATGTTCTTTGATTGATTGAAAGACAACCGAACTCAATTTAAACTCAATTTAAATTGACATGAGTATACATAACTACACAAGTTTCATATACTCAATATGATGGTTAGTAATGATCCATATATATTTGAGTGATGGAAAGGGATCAATACATTTAGACCATCAACTATAGAACAAACTCTATTAAGTATGTGCATATAAATAATTTAGCTTGGAATCAATATGTACATAATCAATCTTAGATAGTATTTGAGTTTATTCCATATTAACATGAGTATACTACAACTACACAAGTTATATATACTCAAAAGATTGTTTCAAAGTCTTGATCCTTTATATGTTATTTAGCAATAGGATATGGATCAATACAATTGAAACATCAAGTTGATTTATGAACTCCCCCTAGATGTGTGCATTCATGTATTTATTGATTTGGAAATATAATGCACATATAGACTAAGGCAATGGAAGAAATTATTTTTTAACTTGAATCCTAAGTATGCATTAAGACAATAGAAATGAATACGAGTTCATACCTTGGGTTTTCCATTTTCTATCTAAATTTGAGACTAATAAGAATGAAGCTCAATAAACATGTTAGTCTCATAATGATTAGATTTATCATTAAACAAGGATTAAACATTAATATAAAATCAATCACCAAAATTAATGGAGCTTGAACTTACATACGATAAGATGATGGTTGGTGGCTCGGCGAGATGATGGTTGGCAGAGCGACGAGATGATGGTGGGGTGCGCTGAAGTGGCGTGAAGACGAGGGTGACTAGAACTTGAAACTCTAAAGGCTAGACACTACGACCAGCAACTCGACACGACGATGCAACCAAAGATTCAATAATGCAAAAAACCGAAAAGAAATTGCGAGGCACAGATTGGTTTGGACAGAGGGTGATCAAACCCTAATATTTTTGTGTGTTGCTTTTTTCTGGAATCTAGGACGAAAACAATCTAATATATAAAAACAACAAATTCTCATCGATAAACTCGAGCTCTGATACCAACTGATGTGGGTTGTTGGTCCCGATCCTTCGATGAGAAGGATAGCTTCAATTTGTGGATGACTCTCACGATCCAGCTATCAACCGTACACGAGTGATACGCCAAATAATCGGTGAACCAACTTCAGAATTGTTATCGACCTAGCTAGAAGCACGATCGACCTGATCACAAAGATCAACTCCTGCAAGCAATTGAAGAACAAGCAGGAACAAAGTAAAGAGCAATCTAAAATTTCATATATAATTGAGGTATTGATGCGGTGTTCCGAAGCACAGTATTACTGTTGATCTAATCGAACAAGAGAATACCAAATAGTTTCACCAAGGAAAACTACGACTAAACAAAACCCATCTCTCCCTAGGGTTGCGGCTAGCGCTTATAAAGGAAGGGGAAAGGAGGTGCGGCCAAAACAGTGAAAATCGAAAAGAACTCCTTCCCCCTTGGACTTTGACTGGATACACCTAGGTCCAAATAAGGTAGTGCAACACCATATCTATTGATTAAAAATAAATCTAGAAGTTTAGAGGTAGTAGCCGAAACAAATAGTCATGGTTTGATTATCCTTCATTGTGGCTTTAATTGAGTGCAGTAGCCATTCTACAAGTCTCCTTCAAGCTTGGTTCTGCTATCATCTCTATTGGTGCTCTTATCTTGGCACTCTCATGTCTTATCACCATACAGAGACCTTAATTCCTAATTAGAATAATATTACGTGCATCAGACAGTATCGTAGAGTTCATAAAATATGAGTGCACTCCTAGAAACGAAGTTACCTGATAATTAAGTTGACAAACACGTGTTCTAGTGATTAGCCCTTATACATCTTGATGAGAAGCTAGATGTGGTGGTTATGTCAGGAAAGAGATGTCCTCGTCACATGTCGCCTAGGAGTCGAATCTAAGTGGGTAGTTTCGCACTCCCATTCATTGCTAAAATGTGCCACAACTCACTTGGGTGCATTTCGCTTTCTTAGCCTCGTGTTTGGTTCGATACCACGCTTTTGACATGCTATAAAATCTTTAGCCTAATGCCCCACTCAGGGTTCCAAATCTCGTCGAATTTCAGTGAAATTTCGCCGAAATTTCGGATTTCGGACCACCCCGAAATCTAAAGTACCGGTCGGGAAAAAAAATTGAAATTGCTACAGTAACCCAAAAAATCGGTTTTTCTCTCCAAAATTTCGTGTTTTTTGGCTGGTTTTGAAACTTTTAGGGCCGGATTTGGTCCAATAACCCTTAGGAAAGTCATCTCCTATGAACATTTGTTGAAAAACCGAATTTTTGAGATATTTTAAAATTTTGGCAGAAACATTGTCAGATTTTTATAAAATTGTACGAGCTTGATAATGAGCTGAAAATTTGATGTTACTATCTTTATTAGTTTAGGATCATACATAAAAAATTTAAAAATAATTTAACATCATTTTTTATCTTTAGAAAATCAAAAACAGAATGAACATAATTGGGACAGTTACATTGTCACAATTTTATAAATTTTCTTGAGTGTGATTATGATCTAAATTTTTTGTGAGAGATTAATAATTGAATCAGTACCATTATATATTTTTTTCAAAAAAATTAAACTTTGTTTGTTTGGTCAATCAAATCTATGTAAGCATTGAACTTTGTTTGTTATATTATATTTCAAAAATCAAAAAGAGAATGTGCCTTGTAAGAATTTTATAAATTCACTGGAGCGTGATCATGATTAAAAATTTTTGTGAGATATTAAGCATTTTCTTATCACCCTTATGTAAAAATTTCAAAAAATTTAAACCTTTTTTTATTTCTAAAGCAAATCTATGTATTGATCATCATGCTTTTATCAGGACGTAGTACTGTCTAAATTTTTAAAAATTATTTAGGAATGATCATCATCTAAAACTTTTACAGAAATACTAATTTTACATCAGGACCATCCACAAAAAATTTCAAAAGTTTTTAACGTGGTTTAGATAATTTTTCATTTTGTTCAAGTTTGCCGGTAAGCCTTTTAACAGGGCAGTAGTACTGTTCGAATTTTTAAAAATTTATGAAGCTTGCTAATCATCTGAAATTTTTATGAGAACATTAGTGATGCATCATAACCATGCAAAAAAATCAATGTTTTATAACGTTGTTTGAACCATTTTGCATTCGGTTCAAAATTACGAGTTAGCGTTTTATCAAGACAGTAGCAATGTTTGAATTTTTAAAAATTACACAGACCTCAGAATAATCTGAAATTTTTATGGTAATATCATCAATGTGTCAGTACTCTCCAAAACAAATTTAAAAATTTTTAGACATCGTTTGACCTACTTTTTTCTGTTACAAAAAGACCAAAATTTCGGGTATTTCGCTATTTTTCGGCGAATTTCGTTTTTTCTCGGTACAAAACGAACCGGATTTGAATTTTGGTTTTTGAATTTCGAACGAGATTTGTCTGAAATACCCGAATTTCGCCGAATTTTCGGATTCCAGTCCAGGGCGGTATTTTATCCGTAAACGAAATTTGAATCCTTGGCCCCACTTGTCATTATACATTTTTTTGGCCATATTGTGCCACAGTTATGGGCTTGTGGCCATTGATTTCTAAGCCACAAAACATGTGGCATGCCACACTTTAACTCAAAAAGTTTGGCACATTAAGGCTAGTAACCAAGCATGCCCTAATTACGAACAGAATCAGGGCAACAAGCACTGGTAGACGGACCACACCAATCTCATATGCAGTTTGTTTCGGGGACTCGTAGAACAGAGTAAAGTCGTTATGGTTATGAGTTATGACATCCTAAAGCAACGATGCAAATGGTTACACACTTAAAACTGACTATGGTTCACTCGATAAGAAAGTGTAACAGCTTTTACTTAATTTTCTTGACCAGTAGGAGCGTAGCTCATGGTTCCTAAGCCAGCATCAGCACCCTCACAGCGCACAGCTTGACATGCCCAGAAATTTAGAGGAAACAGATCGAATACAAATCAAATAACGCCGAAACCGCATTCGTATTTGTATTTCGTAAACAAAACAAATATGAATTCAAATATTATTGAATACGAATACAAATCGAATACTGTAACGAGTACGAATTCAAATCCAATATTGTAACGAATACGAATTCAAATCGAATTGAGTAGATATCCTTGTAACTTTTGTAGTACAAGGATATTAATGACAGTCAAGCTTAATCATTCTAATTCATTTACTTCACCTAAAGAAACACGAATTCACATTGAATTTAAAAAACTTGTCCAACTAATTAGTTTTATTATAATAAAATACGTATATTGCTTTGTTGAATACGAATACAAATAGTCCGGATAAAATAATATTTCAAATGGTAAAAGTCCATACCATATTTGCATCCATATTTTTTATGCGAATCCAAATATGAATACGAATAGGTTGAGAAATTGTTAATCAAATGGGAAAACCTATACCGTATTTGTACCTTATCGAATAGGGGAGCCAAATAATACGGATAATTAGTATCCATTTTGCACCCCTGCAGAAATTGCAAGACTGAAAATGGCTAGTCGTCTGTCATATTCTAGTTCATAACTGTACATATATACTACAAAAGTGCATATTTTCATCGTCACGCGTCCAAAAATGCATGGCTAGTTTTTCTCTGAAGGACGTTATTTATTTGAAACACAGATATGCTCGTCGTTATAGGCAGGCCCGTACTAGTTGCATGTACAGACAGAAGAGAGGGTGTATCTGGGTAAATGATTGGATCAACCAGATGTAGCACCACCTTTTGCCGTAGTTACTTTTGTACAGTTAACTATGGCACAAAAACAAAATGGCAAGATTCTCTGCTATCAGTCAGCTTAGTTAGACCAAAAGATCAAAATGAACGACACGGTTTGGACGCGACGGCATAGCGAGGATATAAGAGTTAACCACCAAAATGGCTACATTACCCGGACTCGCTTGCAACTTGAACTTACAGCGTCTCTCACCCCTTTGCCTGTCACTGCATATGGTGCTGAAGCTACTGGAAGCGATGGAGACTTATCAAGGTATGCATATCGCTCGTTCCCGTTCCAGTGCAGAATCAGTCGATTTGTGCACGAGTGGGACCAGCTGTCACCTGCATAACAGCATTGCATTGTTCTCATTTCTCAGAATCAACAGAATTTCTAATCCATGATATATTCAGGGAGGAGTAGCATGTCACAGAACTGAAGAAATAAACCATAAAGTTCATATATCTGTTATTGCTTTAACGATAACCTTTCTACTTCAAAGCTAATTTTTGCAAAGCATCAAGCCAACCTCATTGGAAATCTAGTAGCTATTACCATTACTTAGAGGCCATCAAAATACTGAGCATTTTTAGCAACTCATTTGTACGTAACCTATAGCTGTTTCTGAGAAAAGAGTGTGGTTATTGTTTAAAAACTCAGAAGCAGAGGGACGAATCCAGAATAACATGATCACTGCAAAGGTAGGAAAATGTAGATCTGGACAGGTGTCAGGTATTGGCTAATGTAACTTTTCTACATGTGCAATTATATGTGTTTCTAGTATATTTGTATATTACATTCCATTTGGGGGTTCTGTTCTGATTTTGTGAAAAACTATAATGAATGATGACATGGAAATTAACATATAACGTTAGTTCACTTCATTATTATGGTTTTTAAAGTGAGCTACACGATTGGAAAGCTCAAATTCCGTACAGCATTCCAGGATAATAGTTCGAGAGAAAAAACATTCCAAACCAACCTTTTTATCCCATATGTTGAGATTTCAGCAGTTTGGCTATCTTAGTTATTCAAAATGTATGTTCAGAACCAGAAGTATAGCAGGCAAGTGTAATCTTGATAACAAAATCGCAGGAATAGGAAAATAGCCTTGTTAATTTGAGTAGTTTTTTATTAAGAGAAAATTAGCTCGATACCATCGCAAAGACGTATAAATTGGAAAATACCATTGCATGTGAGACTAGACCCTGAACCACATGCCAGTGACACATACGTGGTATTTTCCAACTTGAATGATATTTGCGTTGGTACGGAGCAATTCACCCCTATTATTAAAGAACAATAGAATCATAAGCATCTGACAGTAATTGAGAGCTAGAAAGAGGGTTTATAATTGTATGAATAGGAACAGACCCAGAGCAAGAGTTAACTGAAATGATCCTTCTGTAAATTTAGTAGTGACTTGGTTCAGCAAGACAACCTGCTCAAAGAGATAGTAAGTATGTTAGCCTCATTGAATAGGGTATCTGTACAGAGCAAAAATGAACAAGATGGTAAGTATCTGTGTACAGAAGAAATGAACAAGATGGGATAAAATAATATGAACAGAGCAGACAATGAAGGCAAAGATTGAGGAAAATAGCTGTCCAGTTGGCAAATGATGGAAGGGGCAGCTACTGTGGTCTCAAAGCAGGCCATGCCCCCCAGTGTCAATATTAGAGTTTCACCCAGAATTACAGAAGAATTTCTCACTTCTCAAATCTCAATTCAACTAGAGGAGTTTCTCCTTGGTTTCTTCAAAGCTTTCTAGTAATCAATCAGCAACAAGAATAAAATATAGCATTTCACAAGAACTATAATGGCATCATTTTTACACGCGCGTGTGTGTGTAGATCATGAGAGATCGATGGCATAACAACACCACAGATATTACATAAATTGAACAAAGTGTACACAAACATATGTTTTACAAAACCAATCCTGATAGTAGTTTCTGAGTCACTTGATTTATATGGTAAGCAACTTACTGCCAAGTTATATGCCTTTGCAAGTTTCATCAACTTCAATGATAATCCGCTGAGCACTCTAGTCCTCAGTGCCAGATCATCAAAATCTTGTCGAAAGTGGAAAGTAACACTATCAATAATAACTATTCGCACCTGTGAAGTAGAAAGACAAAATATTTACTTTGAAAATTACTAGGTCAATTATGGTAGATTGTAAAAGCAAAGGAATGTCAGAAGAAATACTGTAGAATACAATTATTCTATTGCCAAAAAAGAGTCATCTTGACGAAATCAAGAACAAAATAATGGACAAAATTCAGATGATTGAACTTGAGGACTCGATTGTTCAAGAAAAATACTTCTTTATGCTCCCCAAGGAACTTCTCCAGATAGTTTATAACTGCAATTTGTTCGGTGTAGCTGCATATTCTGAAGTAATAGATGTTTGCTAGGAAATGCTCAGGCTGCAATTTTCCTTGTCCAGATGAAACCTTGTCATGGCTGTACGGAAAGTACTCCAGTATGTCATTGACACACCCTTCAGCAATTTGGTAGACACGTTCAACCATGAAACTGCCCTCTGTATCTGTTACAATGAAGGCAGTTATTCTTAAGACTTTTTCAGAGACACAGGATGACAAGTGTTTTTCTGTGAACCCATTTACCTATATAAACTGCTTTTGCACCAAGACCACCATATTCCACTGGAATTTGGACATTGATTGCTAGTTGAATCCTGACAAAAGTTGGTATTTTAGTAGGTGATTCTTCTTCTGAACTTGCATTCAGTAGTAGGTACAACATACCCCAATTGAGTTTTACCGATTCCTGGAACACCACCTGAATAAAACTAATATTGCTGATTAGGCCAATCACTTCAGATACATCAATGGAAAGAACTACTTTTAGCAAACAACTCAATAGAGAGAATCAGATAAATGAAAGGTGTTATCGTATGTCCACACACAAGGTAAAAAGCAGAGTAGAGAAAAAACTCACTAACCTCGTATGATTCATCAGAACAATAGAAAAGTTTGATAGAACTATCACTAGAAGACAGAAGGCCAGTAAACAAGTTATACAAACCTAGCTAATAGATTAAGAATTGACGAATTGATTGTATGGTTAATCGAGAGCTCCTACTCACCCTTTGTTAAGAAAGGAATTAAAAGGTAAGCTCACCAATCTCAGTAACTTCTTTACAGTGAATGCCTCCACCAAGTATGTTGTTGAGGTCAACAGAACCAGTACTGATGCGCTTCTGCGATTGCTCATCAGATAGCATATCCCATGCATTTTGGGCTCCTGCATTGTATTGGCATGAGTGAGAAACAGTACTACTATGATCTGTTACAACAAGGATCTCCAAAACATCAAACAAATCAACACAAGTCAACAATGTTGCTTCACAGAAAATCAAACACGGGTAGATAATCAGCAAACCGGAAAAAGTCATCAAAGATGCAAAGTCCCCAACATCTACACTTCAGTGCTGCCTCATCTACACATCAGGAAAAAAACGTTTACAGAGCTGTACTTGCAGCCATGGAGCATTGACAGGTAAAACCCAGCAAGCTCGAAACACATATAACAGCATGTGTAGCATACCCTGTTTCTGGACATTTTTTAGTGCATTTCTGAGCACTGAAATCTATCCTGGGCACTCAAGAGTGCAATTCATGAGACCCAGGTAATTCATCTTTCACTTTCTATTTTGGGACAAGATAGCATACCACTAGTTTTTTAGGCAAAGCAGGAGAATGCATTTCGTTGAGAAAGAAGAGGATCAACAAAGTCAAAAGAAACTAAGGAAGTATCTAGAAAGGAGTCCTCTCGCCCTAAAGTAAGCACCAGTCAAAATTGTAAACCTCTCACGTTGGGCACACCCAATGCCTGATAATAAAGGACCTCTCTCTCACCCCTAAACCTCAGCTACAGGCATACGCATAAACATCGCCTGTTAACATATCACCCTGTCAGTGGCCCAGTTTGTACATTCTTCGTCAACATAGTGCCTTTATTTGCTGATAAATCGGTGTGTTTCATTCCTTCTATATTATCCATCACATCAACATGACCATGCTGTTTCAAAGTTCCTTTGATCTCTCCTGAAGTAACAGTGAAAATTGAGAAAGGACAGAGGGCTAACAATAACCGGTGAATGGCTAACAAAGCAATTGAATCGTAGGACCGGTTGACAGCAGCACATATGGACATAAAATGGATCCATATACTGTTAGCCAGTTAATACAGCTAAAGACAGGGAAGTTAAAGATAATTGGATTGACATATTGACCTCAACTAAATACGTATGCAAGATATTAACCGGATCGGGAATATCTAATATCTCATTATCATAGACTCATGTCTTAGATTTATCTTACTCAAGGCCAGAAGGGGGAAATAAAGTTGATCAAGATGGATAGCAAAAGTTGCATAACAAAACATGGCGTACGAAACGGCAACATATTTTAAAAGCAATTAGCATGAAAGGGCATCTGACGAGGAGTAATTTTACCTCTTAGAACACCACTAGGTCCCTCCGCTCCCTTGAACTTGTTGGCACACTCAATAACCTTGAGAATATCGACAGCCTCCTGCACCTCAACGTTCAAATCTGTACAACAAAAGACATGTATAGCTACATACTCTTCCCTTGGGGGAGGGGGATGAAAGAAGCAGCAAGCAAGTAATGGCGAACCATCGTTACAGCCGCCGCAGCAACCAGGCTAACACAAAACTACAGCAAAACACACTAATGTAGCGTAAAATTTCTCTCTTGATCAATTGCCTTTGACGCACACATTCAACGCGCCGGATTCTTGGGTCTTGGCGCAGCAAACAGCGGTGTATGTAAGCCGCGATTTGGTACCAAAAACACGGTGAGGAAAAAAAAAATAGAAAGACCTAGCGCGTATAGGGCACCAAGCAAAGGGCGAGTGGACGAATCACCAGCTACGGCCATTCGCCGAGCGAGTGGAAGGAAGCCCAGTCGATGCGTGCAATTGCCATGAGAGCAGGCACGGTGAGCGGGGTTGGCGGCGCGTGTCGACCGAGCGTACCTTGGGCGAGGCGGGCAGGGGAGGCAGCGGAGAGGGCGGCGAGGGAGGAGTAGCCGGCGGCGAGGAGCTTGGCGCGGTGGGAGGTGGAGATGGGGAGGTCGGCGATCTCCATGACGGACGCCCGCCGGGATGCCCTCCGATTTACCCTCTTCTTCTCTGGTTTTCCCGCCCCCCACAGACGAAGAAACCCACGCAGGGGAAGGGGACTACTGTGCTCTGCTGTTCAGCTCTGCCGTGCCCTTTGCTTAGAGCATCTCCGAGTACACTTTTCAAAATCTACTCTTCAAAAGAACTCTTCAAAAAAATACTATCTTCTTTCTCTCCAACAGTATTTTTATATCACATACTCTATTTTCTGTAATGGGTAAATTCGAACAGCTATATTTGAATGTGAGAAATTTAAATCCGAAATAATGCATACATATATTCTAGCATAGCATGGTTTAGTAGCACAAAAGATTCCAACAAATTAGTTCATACATCATAACTAGTGCTCAACCGGACCTATTACATCTTCGAGCAATGATATCATTCTGCAAAGACAGGTAGTATTGTTGTTGTGGCCCACTTAAGCGACCAGTGTCAACGCTCATAATTCTCTCTTCTTCGACTATTCTCTTCAATTCAAACTCATTTTTTCTTATCTCAATCTTTTCCTTCTCTTGAGCAATCCTCTCCTGTTATTGTGCAAATGCTCGTTCGTACCGCTCTTCCTTCTTCTGCTCTTTCATGAGCTCCATTTCTTTCATTTGTTTCCTAAAGTTTTCCAATGCTTCCATGTAGAGTGAATCTGTTGCACCACTCTCAACTGAAGCTTTACCACGGCGTAATCGCTTTTTCTCGGCCTTCCTACCAGTTGGTCTTCTGAGCACATCAGCTTCTGCAGTAGGAGCATCTTTATGAAAATAACTTGCATTAGAGTTTACAGGACTGGAACTACCAGAAAAAGCATTAGATGATGTTTTCTCCTTTTTCTGAGATAAATGACCAGTCCACTTTGGATGGTATTGTAATATATTCCAGCAATACAAGTATGCAAATAATCGCCCTTCTTCTTCCTGATACAATGCTTTAGCATGAACAATATGCAGAAACACAGGTACCTTATTAACATGGACACAACATATGAAGCTATAATGAAAAAAGGGATATGGATCAACCTTATCCTGCTCTGTTATCCCGCTTTGCCTTCTACGCTCAATGCGGTCATAACATCCGCAAAATTTGTTAACATGTTCTTGAATAGATGACCATCGGTGCATAAGTGCATTCTGACTACGCTCCGAAAAGAACATTTTGTTCTCGTGGAAGTAATCATGTATTCTAATTCAATATGTGGTACGAGTTTGTTGGGTCCCTTACACTAGATCCAAACTAACATTCAACCATGTCGATACCAACATATTATCTTCATTCTTCGAATTTTTTTGATATTTTACTGTGAGCTCTCGGCTGGGGACTGGAATGGTCAACTGGAGAAGGTTACTCCCCAATTGGGCTTTCATCTCAACATATTTCACTTCCCCCCTCACTCAACAGACGAGCATAGAAGTTATCCATATTGTATAAACTGTAGACATCAATACTTCATTAAGCAAATATGCGTAACAGCACATGTAAAAGTAGAACACATCTTAATATGTTGAACATTAATAGGTCTTAAAAGCATAACATGAATAACACTAGTCACTGGACTCGATACTTTCATCATCTCTAAATTGATGATCATCAAGTTTACCCGAATCATCAGTCTCATAGCCGTATGGGCGCAACTGCTCGTCTTCTTCTTCTTCAGGTGGATCGACATCGTCTGTTCCCACCAAGTCTTTCGATTGTATGACAAGTTCATCAAGGCGGCGAGCAGTGTGTTCGGTCTCAAGTAAGAGTCGGTTGAGTTTATTCGCGCTTTCACATGTGCAAGGAGAAAAATTATCGTACACTATGTTCTTAATATCACTTGCGATTTTCTCTATGCGATTAATTGTCCAAGCATTCACTTGACTGACTTTCTTTGAATCTTTATCCATTTATATGCAAATAAATAGTACACTAAGACACAACATAATAGTGTAATGCAGGCAGGAAATATGCAAGACTAGATAGCGAGTAAATTCTGAATTGCTACAAGGCACAACAAATTATGAAAAGCTTAGACTAAGACACAACGTAATAGTTTGAATTGCCAAGCTGATTCATGAATCCAATCTACAAGTGGTGGCACTAACCTGGATGAACTAAGGTGCTGGGGCAATGTTCTTGGCAGGAGCTCGGGTGGTAAGTCAAGAAACAACGCAAATACATGTAGGAATTATGCAAAGTTCTCATGTTCTAAATCAAACCTTAATTAGTTCCAACAAATTATTCCATGAATAATAATTCTGTTAAAAGTTACTTCGATACTTCTTCAAAATTATTCAATTTTCTTGCATCTTACATACTTCATTTTCTAATCTAGCAGTACCCTAGCTACCTTTCTTTTGAGCCAAATCGATATCAAAGTGCAAGAAAAAGAAGCAATGTTCTTCCTGACTAGCTCAGTAGCACGAAATAGTTCAAATCAAAGCTCACATATATTTGAATGCGAGAAATTTAAATCTGAAATAGTGGGACTGGCTGTCACCGACCCAACCGGGACCCACCGTGGCTCACTCGTGACTTGCTTCGCTGTTTCACTGGGCGCCTTACGCCATCCGCCAAGTTAGGCCTTTGAACTCTCGCCATTGCACGCCTCGCGCAAGCCACAAAGCTTTTTGCCATCTTGGGACCGCAGCTGCCAATGGGCCTTTCGCGCTTGAACAATCCTTCCAAAAGGCGAGACCAAGAGGTAACGGGACACGCTGTCGGGCGGCGCTTTATGACTGCAACCCGACGCGGCAGGATTAAATGCGAGTGGAATTGGAAATCGGAGTTACTGTGCCGGGCGTGGATGCAGACGAGGCCGGACGCGATTTATCTGCTCGAGGAGGCGTCTGCCTCGGCCGGCCCGCCGCCTCCTATAAGTACGCTGTTGGTGCTCTCTGCAGCCACGCCGCCTCTTCTTCCCGTCCCTAAAGCAAGAAAACGCCAGAGAGCCGTAGAAGGAAACCTCACTCTTCTTCTCACCTTCCGCCGCCTCGCCAAGATGTCGTGGACGAGGCCCGCAGACAGAGAGTCGCACTTCGCGCCTAGTGAAGAAGGGCTTCTCCTGCAGGCACCTCGCCGGAGAGTGCCGATCGGGCTGTTATCCCGCCAGCAGAGCGACGCAGGTTGTGGTCCTCGCCTGCTTTTTGACTGCCCACCCTTTCGTCCGTGGGCTTTTTCCATTACAAGGTGGAGGTGCACCACCTCAACCCTAACGGGTCCTTCACATCGCCATTTTTATTACCCTGCGCGAGGCCTTCTAGGATTGCCGCATTGGGCGCTGTATGCGGCACTTCTTCCAAAGTAGGCTTTGGAAAGACAGCCGCCTGACGCGACGGCGCCTGCCACGGGGTGGCCTGGCCTCCGCTTCTGAACGCCGAGCTCCGAGTACCTAGACATCAAGCCGCCCCAACAAGGGATGGCGCCCAATGGATCGGCGTCCGAACGTTGAAAATAAATACCGTGCTTTTCTTCGCGAGCCCCCGCCGCAGCGGAGCAATGGACCGGGCGCCGAGAAGAGGAGAAGAATAAAGGTGGCCCCGATCGTGGAGGAGATCAGGGCTCGAGGAAATGGGGGCCCACCGATGTTGTCGCGCACGCCTTCATGAGGATGCGCGCTGTAGCCGCGCCGTGCCGCACCCCATGTTCCAAGATGAGGCGCCATCCGACCGCGCAAGGATGGAGGTGGCGAGCTGGCCGCTGCCCAGGTGGAGGCCCGTGGTGCACGATCGAGGAAGCGCCATGCGCGACGCGGCGCCACCCGGCCTTCGTTTGGCCATCCTCAACCGTGAGTTTGTGGATCATTCGACCGATCGCTTTTGTATCCTCTAGGCTCGCAGCATGTCCTCCCGCACCGCCTCCCCGGGAGAAAGAGCGGAGGCGCTCTCGGCGAAGACCGCGAGGCCGATTCCCGCAAAGGCGTAATATGAGAGGAGGAAGAAGAAGGAAAGGAGCGCGCAAGGCACGCCACGCGAGGACGATTTGAGTCCACCGTGGCGACGATTTCTACCGAGTAGCGGGGGAGCTTCCTGATCACAACGCATTCCTTCCGACTCCCGTGAGCGTGGCTCGAGATTATTCGATAAAGCAGTTTCGCTACTGCGTCCTCAAAGGAGGATGAGCATCGCTGGGGCAGCTTGTCGACGCTACCGATCGTAGCTTCGGGAAGCGCCAACCACTACGCCTTGGTGGGGGGCCGACGAAGAGAGCGCAGCAGCGCGCGACCCGCCTCCGCCGTGAAGTATTTCTTCCTTCACGAAATTTGTAGCAAAGCCGCCGCGATTTTAAATATCGTGGACGCCGCTTACACGGGCGTGACGGCGGCGTGCCGCACTACTCAAGCGGCGGTCACGCCGTTCCTGGTACCGATCAGTCGGGGCCATGGCAGCACGCGATCAGGACGCGCCTCCTTGAGGAGGAGAGATCGAGGCCGGCCAAGAGCCTCACGCTTCGCCGACGCCGCCGGGCCACGAGGTCTTCCCGCAGGAGGAGGACGGCGACGCTGGCTGGCATTCGCTACCGGAAGCAGCGCCATGAAGAGGTGGAGCGATCATTGACCCACTGCGGTGCCGCCGAGATAGTGCCGGAGGGGTCGGCGGTAGCCAGTACTGGGCGGCCACGGCCGGGCGGCGTCGATGCCAGAGGCGCCCACCGCCTGCCGGCCTTGCGAGGTCGACTTCATCGCCTCGCCATGGCGCCTCGTCGGGCGCCGCCTCCGAAAGCGCATGCGCGAAGGTCCGCTGCCGGATGGGATTTCAGGTCCGATCCATGGACCCGGCCGAGGAGCGAGGGCTGACTCTTCGGCAGGCGCCACGGCCGGCGGAGGAGGAGATAGGGCCGATCCAAGGGTCTCACTCAGCCTTAGAGTCTGTTCGAGGTGATGGTCTGGGATTCAACCCGTAAGTTTGGTGAGCCGAGCTAAGGAGTCGTGACTTTGTAACTCTCGATATGCTTCCGCCAGATTTGGACGAAATGTCCTGTGGTTAGCAAAGATTCGCTGTCTGCCCTGAAGGCCAGTCGGCGCCTTCGGATGTTCGGGCGACACAGCAGCTGAAGAAAGTGGTCGTCATGGGCTTGAGTTTCGGCTTCTTGCCCAAGAGGCTTGAACATTGCGCGACGGAGGCGAAAGAACTCCGCCTAGGCTGGTCGAGGCCTCAAAGGCCCTTTACGACGAGCCCTGGGGCCGAGGCCTTGAGGGCAAGGGTGGTGGAGCTTGAATCTCCTCGCGGAGGTCACCGAGGCCAAGGACGCCACACCGCTGAGGGTGGCACAGCAGGCTGACCCATCTGGGCGGTCGGAGCGGATCAGCCCGGACGACGAACAAAGCCTTGGCCCGGCAGGAGACTGCTCTAAGAGCCGGCTTCCTGAGGACGCCCTACAGAGTCTCGGAGGAAGTCGTCAGTCGATCGACTGGGCGATCGTAGTATCTCAACTCCTCCATTGATTTCTTTGGTTGGGGTAACCTGCAGAGAGACTCATTCGAGACGCATACATATATTCTAGTATAGCATGGTTCAGTAGCACGAAATAGTTCAAATCAAAGCTCACAGATCACCATAACTAAACCTCTCCAAATCACGGAATCGATTTCACACCTAGTTACCCAAGTTTTGTTAGCAAATGCCAAAGCAATTCCAGTTACCCTAGTGCTTACCTTTTCAGGTGTAGAGTTAAGCTTTTCCACTACTACTTCGAGATCTGAAGCGCTTATGATCACTTCAGGGGGCTTCAGTGTTCCATCAGCAGCAGCAAGAATGGTTATCTGGCAGATTTGAGAACCACAAAGAAATCATAAACTGTACAAGTATTTGACCTGCATTGTGTGGATAACCGGTATCTAGATACTCTAGCGCCTCTATATCCTGATTCCTGAATACTAGTAATCCTGAATACTCTAGTACCCAGTAAGCTTTGCCGCATAGGAAAACCTCCTTTGCTAATTACTAGCGATTTGATTCCACTCCCCCCGGTGCTCTTGTGCGCGCCATGGCTTACCGATTCCCCTTGTCGTTGCCGACGGGCAACCGTCGCGACGAGCAGCGGCCGTGTGCAGGGCCGCCGGCGAGCCGCTCGCCATCGAGGAGATCATCGTGGACCCACCAAAGGCCTACGAGGTCCGGATCAAGTTCGTCTGCACGTCGCTCTGCCACAGTGACGTCACGTTCTGGCGCATGAAGGTTAGCCCGTTCTTCTATCATCCGCCGTCTGGCATCCCGTTCTTCTATCATCCGTCGTCTGGCATCGATCAGACGGCCCCAATTAGCCCACGCGTACGGTACGGTGCCTCACACGTGTGCACACTACGTTGCAGGATTTCCCCGACGTTTTCCTGAGGATATTTGGCCACGAAGCCTTCGGGTGAGTGCTCCATTTCCACCCTTCTTTGTAGATGTTTATCGCACACGTTGAAGAATCTGCACATGCGTACAATATCACAGAACTTGCCATGCGTTCCATCTCGGCCGTTGATTTTACAAGTCAAACCTGCACGACACATTATATGTCATGCTCATCTTACCTTTAACTCTATTGTACTTGGTGCGCATGCTCGCAAGTGATGAAACCATGTATTTCAGGGATCCCATATGCCACTACCTAGATTTACAGTTCTGCATATGTTTTGATATTTTTGTGTTATATATATACACATTATGCAATAATCAACTGGCTATTTTTTAATGTTTTAATTTATCGCAGTCACTTTGTAATTACCGACGGTATTATAAGTTTCGTGTGAAGGTTGAAGATGAGAAGTTTGCAAAATTATTTGACGCTTGGCCTGAGACTGGAATTGTGTTGTCTGAATGCCGAATGGTAAGCTTTGCTTAATAAATTGTTTGATGCTTTATTATGTTACTATATATGTGTGCAAAAGATATAATGTCTATATTTGTGATTATGTTGCCTTTTCATCACGGAGGATGATTCAGCATGTTATCGTTTGACATGAAGGACAGGGTTATCTCCGTTATTGATCCAACACCTCTACCCAGATGGGTTCCAACGGATAAACCATCTAGCTACTATCTTGATAGAATACAAAAAATTGGTATAATATTCGATCGTGCTATGAGGATAGTAAATCCCTCATGGAACGATGATATCTATGATTGGCGTATTGTAGTTCCAAAGTCTGTTCAAAAACAATAGACCGGTAAGTTATTACACATTATTAGTAAATAGTTAAATTTTTGTGTACTTACATGTAGCAATTAAATGTTGTGCAGGAACTTGACAGGTTATTTGGTCATGAACTTCATGCACATCTGGAATGGTCAACAATTTAATGCACAGATCTGCATGGTCGGTACTCTCTATTTTATTAATCACTTTTTATAAGGTTGTAAAGTAGGTCTATACTGATGATGCTCTACAACGTACTTACAGGGTTCACCTATCCTCAGGAAGTGTTTCTTAATTGAAATACTAAAATACAAGTGGAATGAGTGCGCAGAAAACATCCCTCAGACATAAGAACAAGTCTTAAGAGTATACGGGAAACGTTTAGTGAAAAATATTATTGAGTGTTATATCTTCATTTTTGTACTCGCATACGGGCACCGTGATTATTTATTATTAAGTGTTATATTCATACTTATCTTCTCATTTAATTGATAAGCGGGTGTACTGCCGTTGTAGCGTTAGCACAGGCACTATACTAGTGAATACTAGTAATCCTGAATACTCTAGTACCCAGTAAGCTTCTAAATTGAAATTAACCTGACATTAAGCCCGTATTTGTCCACACACTGCAATTACCCCTTATATTGAACTGAAAGCACCAGAATATTCAGAACTACAGAACCCAACAAAAAATTCAGATATCAGTAAGCCCAACTTATGACTATCATCTGCTTACATTAAGCATATAGCAAGAATAGTACGAATAGCATAGACGCATTCCAATCCACTTAATCATCCACCCTTTGCTTCTTGGACTTTTACTCGATTAGATTGCAGATTATGAATTCCTCTCATAGCAACAATATGCAAAACAAAGGGAAAGAAAGATACCTTGCAACAGAAAACCCCCAGGAACATAAATGCGGGGCAGAATTTCTTTGGGTTATGTGATGAAATTGGACCTAATTAGTTTCTGTTTCTTGATCTTGAGGAGGCGAATTACATGAACAATTATCCCAATAAGCAATATTAAATGCAGTAAGCAGATAACAAGCCAAGAAATGCGTTTCATGTACAAAATAAGCCATAATGATACTATACTGCAAATGTTTGCCATTACTCATTCCTTTTTTACTACTCTGTCCTACCAAAGTTAAACTTTATGTGTTATTGTCATACAAACACAAGCACAGGAACCTGCAGTTTAGGAATCCATTCTTTCGACACAATGATAGTTGATTTAGTCCTAGATTGTTGCTCACCCATATAGAAACAGCAATACCATTTTAGAGTAACTGTGTTTAGATTTCATAGTAGCATTAGGACACGACCACCGTAAAATGTCAGCCTAAGTTGCAAAAGAAGCATCCATGGAGCTGAAAGAAACTTATCTACTTCCTAAATCCATTATAGCACAACATACTTTTACATTAATCATGCGATACTTCAATTCGCTCAATTGCACAAAAGAATTGCTAGTGAAAGATTTGCTCACTTCCAAACACCATTACAACATCATCTACTTTTACTCCGATTCCACGGTCGTTTGCGCTATGTAATCACGAAGCACACATCGAACAAATCGTAATGACAACACGCAGAAGCAAGCAACCATTAACACTAGAACTGGGTTCAGCACAGCACAATTAAATCACTGACTGTTCGGTGGTGAGCTCGGTGCGATCCAAAGCAGCAGGTAAAACACCAGCCCAGCACCCACCTGCAAAACCGAATCATCCACACCCTGGATCAGATCAAACGCCCCCTTTGTCTGCTCGTAGATCCGATCGAAGCACCGGAACCCCCGCATCAACAAAAAGAAAATAGAATCCCACGAAAGACCGCATGGGTTGAAGAGGAATCGACGCCAAGCGAGGGATTCAAACGAGTGGGGCGAGGGGAATCGGGAGGGGGATCAAGACGATGGGGAAGACGGGAGAAGAGATCCGACAACCAGAAAAAGTCTCTCCTCTAGCTCTTCCTGCCGAGACAAGGGAGACGAAGACATGGTTGCATGAAGGAGCCGATGTCCTAGTGGTCGCACGA
Source organism: Otatea glauca (assembly GCA_036346275.1). NCBI lineage: Eukaryota > Viridiplantae > Streptophyta > Magnoliopsida > Poales > Poaceae > Otatea > Otatea glauca. Next base: position 44,847,196 of record CM070711.1, read on the forward strand.
AGGAGCCTGCCGTTGCGTCTCGTTGGATAGCGAGTAGAGAGAGACTTGCTAAATGTAGCGAGCCTCTCTTCACTCGCAAGATTTAGAGAGTCGAGTAGCGAGGTTGTTGGAGAGAAAAAAAGTGATTGAACCGGTAAAAAATGCAGATAGGGAGCGAAGTAGAGAGTCTCTTGGAGATGCTCTTATAAAACCGAATCGAACTTACAATTGAATCCCACTCGGCACCGATTTTCGTCGAAAATCGTTAAAAATTAAAGGATTTCAAAACCAAACTTTTCAAAAAGAAATAAAAAATTGACCCATTTTCATCAAAATTCGGTCGATTTTCAACGATAATCGAGCAGTTTATGTCGCATAAAATTTCCCAAGTTTTTTTATTTTTTTGAATTTGATCGGTTTATCGACTGATATAGTTTATCGAACCGGCTCGATACGGTCGAAAATCGTGATTTTCATCGATATTTGAAACCCTACAACTAATCCTTCATTTATTAAATTTTGGTAAGGTTGATCAAATTTGGCAAGTATTTGGTTTGTTATCAAATTTTGGTAAGATTCTCTTCTCTCTTGATTTTTTAGTTCATTTTGTTGCCAATCTTTGGTCAAAAGATTGGTGGCCAATTTGGTGATCAAATTTTGGTAAGATTTAGTGAGGCTAATTTGTCCTCAAACTAAACAGGCATTTAGACTCTACACGAACTTATTTGTAAAAATAGATCTCTCCTTTATCATGGAAGTGCCGGTTTACCATGGCAGGGACCCAGAACCGTGGCTAGCTGGGTGCCAATAACCACGGGTGTGGTAGCAAGGCGACCTCGGCTCGGCAGTAGGTGCCGCGGTACAGAGGGTACGTTAGCGCAGACAGAGCAATTCCCGAGCACAGCATGCTCCTACCGCGCTGCCCTAGCTCATGCCTCTAAAGCATCTAGACCCTCAAATTCATGTTGGTTTTGACAATTAATGACAATCAAGATTAAAGGACTAACATGGTGTTCCAAGTGTTGAGAAAATTTGGTCCTCGATGATTTAAGGAGCTAATGAAGATAAAATCAAAAGACTTGACAAATTTAAGCTCAAGGCCAAGGTATAAAAAATTAGGGACCTTTTTTCATAGCTTTTACCGATCTCGGAGTTTAGAGAAAAGATTGGATTGCCAAAATAGGTGCCGTACTATCAAGGGGGAGTGATTACTACTAGCTTGAATATGCTTGAGTGTCATTTGGCTCAAATCTGAATTCACATAGACATAATCTCGTATAGTAGAAAACATCTCTGAATTTTTTCAATGCAAATCCAGTAAAGTTGGTACTACCGCCATGTTAAATCCGGTACTGCCGGTGGTGCGGTAGTAGTGCTATAAGTAGCGGTAGTTATTTTGCAGAGAAGTGCTTTCTGGGTGTTTGCACATGTTGGCACTACCGCTATGTCAAATCCGGCACTGCCACTGGTGTGGTAGTACCGCTATTAGGTACGGTAGTCTTTTTCTAGAGAAGCATTTTTTGGGCTATTTTTCTCAGGATCGGCACTACCGCCATTGTATATGCAGTACTGCCGGGGTCCGGTAGCACCGGGCTTGCTGGCCGGTACTTATTTTCCAGAGAGTTCCCTTTTCTGTGCTCAAATGGGCATCGACACTACTGGACTCATGGTCTGTACTGCCACATAGCGGCAGTACCGCCTTTTTGTTGGCAGTAGTGCCAGATTTTCTATTGTAACGGTTAGTATTGGTGCATTTAATGCACTGTTCCGACCGTTGATCTAAAGCCGGCACTACCGTATTTTATATGCTAGTAGTGTCGAAAATGCTGATTTTTTCAGGGATTTCTCCCCAACGGTTGGATTGGTTGGTGGGGGCTATAAATACCGCCACACCTACAGCAAGAGCATCTCTTGGACATTCATTGCACATTAGTTGAGCACTTGCAAGCTTTTACTCATCTCTTGAGCATTCAATTCACATTTTGAGTGAGATAGGTGCATTCATGTGTATTTCATTATTAAGCCATTTAGACACTTGATCATTCTCAAGCAAGCATTATCTCCCTATTCTCTTGAAGGTTGCCACCTCCTAGACGGCTTGGAAGTGTGGAACTGATGATCTCTTCAAATAAGATTGTGAAGAGACCTAGTATCGGTGTGAAGATTGGAGCTCACCTACCGGAGTGGGGAAGAGCTACCACTAGTGTTCGAGGGAGGCTCAATTGCTCAAGGAACCGACTTGATTCGTTCGAGCTTCCTTAACGTGGATTAGGGGAGATCGGCAAGTCTCCGAGACCACGGGAAAAATCATCTTGTCCTTCTCATTGTGGTTTGCTATTTTGTGATTCAATTTGTTAAATTTACATTCCTAGTGATCTTAGTTGTTGATTATCTCTCTAGGATTGTTACTCTTGCTTAGACTTAGGTTGTCGGTGCACTTAACAAAACTTAGCTTATTTAGGCTTTATTTGTTGTAGAATTGTAATTCATATAATTCTTGCTAATTATTTAATTAAAGCCAAATAATTTAAAAAACCTCCTATTCACCCCCTCTAGTCAGTTATCCTTGATCCTACAGCCTCTCAGCAACACCGTCTTGCCGTGGTACGCTGGCACGGCAGGTGACACGCATCATCTACCAACACTTTTGCAATCTATCACCTACCGACGCTTCCGCAATCGGAAAATAGGTTATTTTTGTAATTACATTTGTATAGGTGTAGATTTGAAAAAAATGTAAAAAAGCTAGAAAACCTAAGAACTCGCTCGGGATAAGTCACCACGCTGGCCTAGGCCTTTTCATGGCCAGATAATTCTTAGAAACTTTGTAAACACAAATTTCGAAATCCCGAAATGAACCATCTCAAGAAAAATAATAATTGCGAGTTTCAGAATGAACAAAGGCTTGTCTTAAAAGAGAGAAGAGGGGTGGCTTATAGTTTGTGGTAAATTACATTTTGCGCCAGGTAAAATATCTCTAATTCTACTCTGCACCAGATTTAACCAATAGTTTCACTCTGCATCATAGTGGTCCAAACAAAGTTGTGCCCTGTAGTCTACGCCAGCCCAAGCTACTTTGGGTCTATAACAGATTTGAGTCCTGCTATGCAGTCCATTCACATGCGCATGCGTTGCCCACGCCGGCTCACCCATGCGTGTGGTGATGTTGGGCTCAAAAGCTGAATAAAAAATAATCAACTTGATTTTTGAATCGATTCTCATAATCTAACCCACCCATATACATTAGAATCCACAATCCACCACTTCAGATATGCTTCTGTGGATTTTGATGAATACAAATATAAGAATGGCACTGAAAGTTTCAAGTAATTACCCACCAAATGCAATCCCAAAATCCAGAATTAGCTTATCTATAATCATAATCCAGAATCAGCTTTTGGAGAATCCACAGCAAAAATAAATAGACCCTAAGAATGAGCGAAGCACAGGGAGGCACCCTACGCGATACATGGATGTGCTGCTCCGGTAGAAGTGCCTACCAGTGTTGAACTCGATGTACCTTCCTTCTACCCAGCGAGTCGCTGCCACCGCCATTTCTGCCCTTGGTAAAACTCCATTGCTGTCAATCGCTTTTTTTTGCCATTCTCCAAAATTCATAGTCCTCGATGACCCTCTTCCCAAATTGGTCCTTCCCTTGCCTCTACTGTTAGTTGGGGAATAATATGATTATTTTGTTCTTTGAATAAATACTATTATTATCGATCAACAAATATGTGACTGGTTCGTGAAACTCTTTGTTCATGTTTTGATATTATTCTAAATTATCCCTGACCTTATATTATTACGTGGGACAATTGAGATTTATAAGTCAGCACATGTATTGATTGATGAACATGTTTCATGGATCATAGATATAAGAATATCAAATCAATAATGTGGACACATGTTGGAGAACATGGTGTTGAAGTAACTCACTATGAGACATTGTGTGAATTATGTATATTCTTAAGTGTCATCAGTTAGTCTTATACATAGTGTATGTGGGATCCTTAGATCTGAGATCATCATGGTTTCTTACATGTGTAATAGTATACTTAGGGGTGCCAAATGCTACTTCGTAACTGGGTAGTTCTAAAGGTAGTTTTCGAGTTTACTATAAAACATGCAGAGGAATATGAGCGATCAAGATGAAATTTGCCTCTCCTGTATAACATGAGAGATATCTCTGGGTCCCTTGATGTGGTTGGATTAAGGAAGTGCATAGCTATGTCGAATATGAATGAGTCAATTGCAACTGAGTAATCTACCACAGAACGAGTGAAGAATCGAGCTATCATAGGATGGCACGTTTCTCGCCTTAAGTTTGATCTGGTATTGTGAGGCAAAGGGATCGCTATATGAGCACTATATAGGTTCGTCTGATATAATCTTTCTGTATATTTAGAAGTCGCTATGCCGTGCTAGAGGCCGCTGCGGGCTTATGGACCGAAATGAGTTTTCGGATCATGGCCAAATATGCATGAACCTACAGGGTCACACACTTAACGGGTTGAAATACATTGGTTCGGATTGGATCTGTAACTAATAAGCCAAGTAAACTTTGCACCTTGGTTAGACCCCTAACATAGGGTTCCACCAGGGGGCTATATAAAGGGAGTACGTGAAGGCTAGGGTCATACAATTGTTGCACCATTGCACCCATCAAAACCCTAGCCGTCACCGCCCAGGTCCTGCCATGCAAGTTGGTGCTAGCATACTGATGCATGACGTTCTTTCTCGGAATGTGTGGACTTCGATAGAGGTGTTGCTGCTACTGCAGCGCTGATCGGGACTATCGTTCGAGCACGTTTGACCACCGCTCGAGGGCGATCGACCATTGCTCCATGACGAGCGCTATGTTTAGTCAAGCTACTTCAACTCTCCTACCGATGCATCATGTGTCAGTGGTACGATCCATGATCTCTTACTTGCTTGCATCCTGATTTACGAAATTTGCGCTAGTGTAGTCTATATGTATTCCTTCATCTACCCCATCCCAGTGCTATTAATCCCCTTCTTGCTCATCCCATTGGTGGCTAGCCGCGCTGCCAAGATCTTCACTATGCACAGTGACTCGTCGTCCTAATACTCTTCTAGCCTCGCCACCCGTGTCACAACAATTCAACCCCCCTGAAGCTCGCCTGAGCCAGTCAGTCACTAGAGCTCGACGGTGACGTGTGCCTCCACCGTGCCATGGGGGCCATCATCCCCAGCCCTCCTCGGGGCATCTCTATCTAATCCACGGGCGTAGACGGATTCCCCTAATCGATGTTGTGCTCGTGCGTGCAACATCTTTCCCTTCCTCAACGTCAGAGCCCACTGCTGTCGAAAGGCGACCCGGCGACAAGTTGGCTCAGGTCGACTGCAAATTGACCCAACCAGTTAGACCCATACACAATGTGCTACTGTAAAGTGCAACTAATATATATTGGACCACCCTAGTACAAATTGAAACTATTGGCTTCCTATGGTGCAAAGTAAAACTATAGACACTTTATCTGGTGCGAAATACAATTTACTCTTTATAGCTGGTATCGCTCCACTTGGAACATGGGAGTTTTTTTTTCTAATTTACTTTCACATTATTTCTATGAAATTTCTATTTCCAAACATTTCGGAGAGTTTTGTCTAGTGAGTTTGTGAAATTTCCATGTTGCAAGCAGATTTTTTTCAGATTCTACGGGAACTGAATACAGGCTACGCTATATATCTCAACTAGGAATTTGTCCTGTGGGTTAGTGAAAATTTGCGCAACCAATAGGAAAACGAGCTCTATGATAACTTGTTTTTAGTAGAGAAAAAGAAAGGTCATGTTTCTCGCATTTAGATGTGCCTCAAGATTCGTGCTTCTCCAGAGGCAATACCGGGTCATCTTTTTTTTTTCACCATTTGTGGTTTGTATATGGTGGGCTTATGAGCTTATCGTGTAGGTATATATTGCCCCTTTCTGAATACGTGAACTTAGGAACTTTGATGATATTTCCTTTTGCTAGAAAAGTTTATCATTATTCATTTACAATTATCCAACCAAACTTCAATTAAAAATACACTACTGTGAGCCCGTGACCATGGGATTTGGCAACATGACTTTTCGCTGAACGAGATAGTGTCATATATATGTTCGTAGTTTACAGTGTCATATACATGGTTTATGCTACTGAACTATCAATATTTTGAACGTTAATGTAAATTACTCGTGCTGGGAAGTAAAGAACAACCAGGAAAAAAACTAGGATTTGTAAAACAACTAGGAGTGTCACGAGGTGTAAATATGCACAATCTTAATACACTTGTAAATGTCGTACTAGGATGTAATAAATAAATATATCGTTCGCTAAATAAATGTAATGCTAATTCCACCTTGAAGTTTAATATACCTCTAAGCGCCTAATCTTTTTCATCACAAAGATGGTCTCCCCAGACCTGTTCGATACAATTTTACAAATCACAAGCAAATTTTTCTCTAACATACACTATTTAATAACACTCAGAAACTATCCCTTTTTATTAACAGTGGCATTTCCAAAATAAGAATCATCTATTGTTTGGATTGGCCAGGATTGACCTCATCCCATTACACGTGGGAGATATCCTCGCCGGCAGCAAATGGGCAGGTTGAATGACTATGGCCACTTTTGGAACTCGAGAATTTCACATAAAACAATTTAATTTTCACCTAAATTTATAGGGAACAATTTAATTTCTACATGAGTCGGAGAAAATTTTGGTGTATCAAATGAAACCTAAGAGAGTGGATTTATCGACCCAATCTCGTCCATTTCACGGGAGCAGTTTTCACCAAGGAGACAAGTTATTTTGTTAGTATCCTGCCTCAATGAAGCCACTCGATAGCTATACCCCTTGAGATTTCAAAGACTCCTCCTCCACCATTCCCGCGACGACTCTCCCATTGTTGTCTCCTCGTTCTTCTCTTTCTCCTCACATATTTGTTGCTGGTAGGCACTTGTGTCAATGAAACAAATGAGGAAGCAATTATTGTTCGTGACATGTGCGAAGCTTGTCAAGGTTTACAAAAATTCCCCATTTCCCCATTTTCTCTCTTCATAGCCTCTCACATGCTTCTCGTGTACTCAGTTCACGGTTGCCATGGAAATGCAATATTGGTGCACTAAGGGCACTTCCAATGCTTTGGACTGTATTGTACCTAAGGCTATCCTGTAGGATATGAGGTGACATGGCCAACAGTTAACGAAAATTGAAGAAAGATGTATCTTACATGAGTTATTACTCACAACGAACCAAGACACTAAGATACAACATAACATTGCATTGTGAGAGATTGTTGAATCTAACTCTTAATTTTTGTGGGGCTCACCACTATGGACGCAAAAAATGCACCTTGGGTGCTAGGATGGCTGCGCCACATCTTTGGGATGATCGTCCCGCAAGGTGGGATGGGCCATTGTGTTAGGCCGCCGTATTGCTTGTGCTTGCCTTGCCGACTCGTCATGGTAGATTTGGCTTGGAAGGGAGAGGGGGAGATGGGGCGGCGGGGGTTGACAAGTAGATGGGGGATGGGGGCTGTGGCGGCTAGCGGGGTGGGGTGAGTTGGGGTGGCGGCGAGAAGGGATAGGAGAGTTATGGCGATGGCCGGCTAGGAGCGAACGTATATTGGGCGGCGGCGATATATGGGTCGGTGGGGAGGGGAGTTCTAAGAGGAAAAGAGAATGTGGAGGAAGATGAAAAAGATAAAGGTATTTATTGTTTAGGTCCACTAATAGATACTGTATATAATACGGAAAGTGTTAGACACGGTTTTACTTTTGGAGTGTCTGAGGATCTATCCATCTCCTCGAGATACAACTTCAATTTAATATTCCAAAACAAGAAAGCCGATTACCGAGAGAAAAAATATACCACAGACCATAGACCCACAGAGCGTACATTCTGCAGTACTCAAGTGTGCTGTACAAGCCACTGAAGCCAGTCGCGAGGTTCCATGCTACAGCGATACAGGCACGCAGCCTACGACCCGGCCGAGGCCGAGCCCATGACCTGACCCCAACCAAACCCAACCCCGCGCCGATCGAGTCAGACCGCACCACCTCGCACGCACCCAGCGCCCTCCTCTCCCTCCCTTCCCTTCCCTTCCCTTCCCTTCCCTGGCGACGTACCACTACCACCCCCTGCCTCCGCGTGCCCGCGACCCACCCCACCGCTCCCCGATCTCCGGCGACCGGCTCCCGACCCTGTACGGCCTCCCCTGGCGACCCTTCAGCCTCCAGGCCCCGCCCCGCGGCCTCCCCTGGGCTCCCCTGCTCCAAACCCTAACCCTAGCTCCCGGCGCGGAGCTCCTTAGGTGCGTCCCCTGCTCCCATCGAACGCTCCTCTCGGTCTCCTTATGGCTCCCTCCGTCGCCCGGGGACGGAATTGATCTGTGTGTAGAGTGGGCGCGCTTGGCGTGGCGAGAAGGTTTCAGTGGGCGCGCTCGGGCTGTGCTGTCCGCTGCTGAATTGTGCTGCATTTGGGTTGGGCGCGAGGTGATGCCCGTGCCAGTCTGCTCTACGTAGCCGTCCTGGTGTGCTCGGGATAACCGGTGACATGCATGGACTTAAAAGCATGCTGTAGTTTTGTGTCGGTGGGGGTTGTGCCCCTGTTAGTGCGTGACATGGCGCGGGCTTGCTAAAAAATGTGATTTTGTTGTCGCGTTATTCGGGTCATGGACTGTTTGTTAGTGGATACTGGCTACAGTGATTACACGGTCTGTCGTTTAGTGTGCTTTGTTAGATTAGGCAAAAGGCTGTTATGCCGTTGTGTGTTCTTGTTTGATTGGGCAAACGATGGTCTGTCACTGCCATGGTTATTAAAGCTTTGCTTAAGCGGTAAGGCGGCCAGGGGAGGTTGAGCCATGGCCTTGCCTTGCCGGAGATGTGTACCGCGCCCGCCTTATAGGCAACGCATCGCCATGGTGTCGCTTAGGTGTCGTGTGTCATCAGGGGAGGCTGAGGTGGATGCCATAGGTGGGAGTTGAGCGGGGGACTAGTGGTAATAGAGAGCATAGTTATTGGATCTGGATCGCACGATCTGAGTCAGGGTTCATCAGCAATCTGATTTGCTAGGGGAGAGGACGAGAGAAAGGGGAGGGAGAGCTAACTTTACCCGTCGCCCTTGCTTCCCATCGTCACTATCGCCGCCGCCGTGGCTGCTGCTCTCCGCTCGTCGCCACCACCACGGCCGCGAGGTATGTGCCTCAACTTTCTCACTCACTCCACCACCGCCAGCCGTAACACGTCATTGCTGCCGGCTGCCCCATCACCTCTCAGTTGGTGGCGGCGCAGTGGAAGAGGAGGAGCAAGGAGGAGGTGACGTTGTGGGAGAGGAGCATGGAGGATGCAACAGGTGGAAGGAGTTGGGAATTGGGATAACGCCCCAGGAGGGGAGGAGTTTGTAGGAGGCCGTGTGGTGGGAGCTTGGAGGCTGCTGCTGCTTTTTTTTTTTTGAGGGAAGGAGGTGGTTGTTGCCTGGGAGCTTTAGGGAGTTAGAGCAGATTGAGCATTGGGCAGTGTGAGGGAGAGGTATGGGCCTAGTTGGGCTGGCCCATTGTCTGATCTGCTCTTTTTTTTTTATTTCTTTTTATGTTATTTTGCTAAGATCTTCTGTGGCTATTTGCTGGATTAGGATGTGTGTATGGTGTTGCCTCGCCGTGTGCCTTAGGCGCTTTAGCGATAAAAAGGTGGTGAGTTGCCTCGCCTCGCCTTATCGCTTTGATAACCTTGGTCACTGCATGTCATGTTTGACTGGGCAAAGGCTAGAATTACATTATTGTGGTTATAGACAATAATGTTTATTTTTTGGTAAGGATTGCTTTTGCGTGTGCTTTATTTGTCAGTTCTGTATTATATGTTAGGAGCTTTGGTTGGTCCTGTCTTTTTTTGTTTGCTTTAGTTTCCGTGTCGTATGTGACAGTCTTTCAGTTTACAGGAATCGGGGGCTCCATGTTTAGTGGACTTGCAAGGAGGTCATGTTCGTCTGCTGGCTTGGAGTTCTGAGTAGAATGTGCTTGCAGTGATGTATGGGCAAAGCCTATTTCTGTGGTCCAGTGGATACTGAGCCGTGCTCTATGGGAGGAATTGCTGAATGTGGTGTGAACGTCGACACAAAAGCTTCACCACCCCGTGCGGCCATAGAGAAAGCTCAGGAGGAGCTGAGGTACATTGACCACTGTGTTATTCTCAAGTAGTTTATGCTTGCTATGGATACCTGATACTCCGTTATACACAAACTTCAGGCAGGAATATGATGTCCGTGAAGAACGAAGGAGGGAGCTTGCATTTCTAGAGAAGGTACATTGCAACGGCATCCTTATGGTTTTGTACATTGACTTTGCATTGGATCCTTTTCCCCTGGTTTATTCACCTATTACTGCAGGGAGGCAATCCCTTGGATTTCAATCTTGGATATGTAGCATCACTCAGTATACATTCAACTTCTGTCACAAATCAGATAGCTGAACAAAATGTGATAAGGTGATAATTAGTTCCTGGTCTATGATGTCATGGCAATGTTGTTATTATCAGTTGATTTAAGTAAGCCATTTGTGTCTCTTGCACTGCAGTGAAGCTAAAGGCAGTTTTGCATTTGCTGCATCACCTCATGGGGATTCGGTTGAAAGTAGTGGCAAGCCAGGAAGTTCATCATGCCGCGAAGCCAACACAGCCGATAATCTTATGCTTTTGGATGGAGATACCAGCAACATAGGTGGGGAGAAGCTTGTCAAATGTGGTACTAAAAGAACTAACATAGCTCAACCTGAGCTGTCCCTGCGCAACGATGGTCAAAGTAATACAAAAGAAGCTGAAGATTCTGGTTTGTTCCGCCTTGGAGCAAAGAGCCAAGCATATGCTCGACGTAGGTCAAAGTCAAGCAGGGAGAATGCTAATATTGTGTCTGTTAGGTCTCCACCAGTCCCTCCAAGTTCTCAGCGAAAAGATGCAAAAGGGGTAATACAAGAAGCAAAAACTGATGATCGTGGTGTCTCATCCATTGGTGATTCAAAACCAACAAGTCCAAATGGTAATAATATGTTGAAGAATGCATCATTAGATAATCAGGTGGCAGTGGAGTCAAATGACGTTCAAGCAATTCATGGAGGCAACCAAGCAGCGAAACTTGAAAAAACAAACGACAAAGATGGTATGCAAGATCTGGAAATCTCACCAAACATTGTGAGTGATAATTCACGGCTTAGTGGAGGTGGTCAGATGGCTACTGCAGCTGCTTCCGTAGGATCCCATGATGCTATTCCAAAAGAAGCTTCTTCAAGGACAACTTCTTCTTTCCCATCTACTTGCAATGAGATCATGAGAGAAGCACACACTCCTGACAAGGCAGGTAATGGCTGCTCTGACAAAAGTGTGGTTGATGCTCATGCACATGATATGAACAACAAGGGTGCTTTTCCTCACCCTGCTGTAGAAACTGCTAGTTTGAATGAAAGTGAAGTGGATCTAATTCGTGTAGATGCCACCAAGACTATCGATGATCTTGCAAGCAAAAACGAGAATTCTGTATCAGTGAAGATTGGTGAAAGGTGTGATGAAGGATTGGGTAACATTGTACCTTATGAGAAGGATGATGGTCAACTGGAAGGAAGTAGCAGGCCTGCTGTTCCGGATGACAGTTCTACTTCTGTACAACTAGAAGTAAGCAATGCTGTGAAAGATGAAATCGAAGTTTGTAACAATGTGGTTGACGTGCAGAAGGATACAGGAAACCTTGTTACTTCTGATAATGATAAAGTGAATAAGGAAGCAGGTTCTGATTTGGATAGAAATAATAATTGTTCCAGTGATTTAAGTGTTGCTGATAAGTTGGCTTCTGTTACTGTGCCCCCTGCGTCGCTCACAGAGGATATGCCTAATCCTGTTCTGTCAATGAAAAATCCTGTGCTTAATCTAGATAGTGATGTTAAAAAATCTAGCAGAATTGAGGCAGGGATGGCAAAGATGGACTCTGAAGATTCTATCCTTGCTAAGAAGGAATATGAAGATTCTATCCTTAGAAGGGCTCGGCTCATAGAGGTATGCCTAGGTTATATAATGCTCTCCTTTTCTGATAGTGCACTTGCTTCTGAAAAAGAAAGTCATTGCTTAACAGGGGAACATGAAGAGAGCTGGTGAACAATCTATATGCAATATTTCTTTGGAGAAAAAGCGGAAGAGTCACTGGGAGTTTGTTCTGGAGGAGATGGCTTGGATGGCAAATGACTTCATGCAGGTACTTTCTCAAGTGATCTTTGTATTTCTTTGTTGTGCTCATACAAGCTGTAAGATTCCTTACCTTGTTGTGTAACATTATTGACTGTATCGACGTATTTGGATATCATGTAACTTGACTGCTTCTATTTAATAGGAGCGCCTGTGGAAAAGTGTAGCTGCAGCCCAGATGTCCCACTGGATTGTCTCCAGTGGTCGAGCAACATTTGAAGAAGCAAGCGTTCACAGAAAGCAGAAATCTGTTGCTAGAATTCTGGCCAAGGGTATCATGAATTTTTGGCGTTCAGCTGAGACTTTACGAGATACTAGTGGTGAGATGCCTCAAGAAAGGCAAATAGAGAATTCAAATGGGCTTGAAGAAATGAAGCTGGCTGGAGTCAAAGCAGAAAAAGAACAGGTATTCAAAATCAATTATCAATAATATAACATTGTTATTTTTTTATTCATGCTTTGTACTCGTTAGCTCCGATGGTATCACATGTACTCCCTCCCCTGCTCTTTCGTTAGAATGATTTAGATTTCATGTGTCCCTAGAAGCTTCAGAATGAAATAGCTATGAATGAAACTTCACATTAGGGACATTTGTTGTAAGTTGCATAAGCTTTGTTATAGATTTATAGGGCTTGATATGTTTACAACTGTGAGGTTGATGTGATCTATGAATATGGACAGGGTGATGAATCCTTTGAACAAGAGAAGTCTAGGCGGTCTCATCAGTCACCTATGCAGAGATACGCACTTCGATTTCTAGAGTACAACTGTAATGTGCCTGAATGTTTGTCCTTAGCTGAAGCACCACCAACTCCTGACAGATTAAATGATTTTGGTCTTTTGAAAGTGCCAGATCAACTTTCAGAAGTAATCCACCTGACTCTGTGTGGTTTTTGATAATTTATTTATTTACACCTTTTTTGTGCCCCATCTCATTCTAAGTTACTTAATAAAGCTCGGTGCCACCTCACACGAACACCCCACTTTTGTTTCAGTGAGGAGAAATATACACAAAATTTACTTAACAACGCTGGTTAATGATTCTTTTCCTAATTTTCAGGCAAATCTCTTTTATGGGGTAGCCCCTGGTGCAATGCGGGCTTACATAGAGTCTGTGGAGCATCTATTTGTGTATAATAAGGTAAGGAGATGCTTGCAGTACTCTGAAAACCCAAGGACAGCAATTTGTTTATGCTTTGTAGATTTTTTTCATCTTCAGGGGAGTTTTGTTAAAATGTTGAACTCCAGGATACACTGGATCATGTACTGTTCAGAAGACTTACAGCTATTCATTTTTCATTGTCTCATTTTGTGAGTGGTCTTCAATTATCATATAGTAAAAAAATTCAGTTGTTTCAACTGTGGGCCCACAAAATTCTGTACTTACTGCATTGAAATTCAATCTCTTGTTGCTTTCAAGGTTTTATTTGGCATTATGGGCTCACTGAATCTTTGATGTTACCATTTACCGTGTCAATGCTAAATTGTTAACAAGAAAAATTTATGATTCCCTAACTTCTGTACAATCGTTGTAGTGCACGTTGGCCCTTTCCTGCTACTAGATGGACTGTACTTCCTAACCAACGGACTCTATGCCCTGACCTCCTAACCAGTGGACTCTTATGTCCTGACCAACTCCTAAACCACACTGCTGTTCTTCTTCAATCTCCTCGCTGCTGGTACTTGTCCTTGAGCCCATATGGCCAGTGGGCCAGCCGTGGCATTTGCTGCTGCTGTGCATGTTGGGCTTGCTGCCCACGCCCACAAGAAACGTAGAGTAAATGCTATAGACTGATACATCACACATTATTGTCTCCATGTTCACTACTTCGGCAATATTCTCTCTATTTTTTTTATTCCAAAACTAACTACTTCGGCAATATTCTCTCTATTTTTATTCCAAAACTAACTTCTTTATTGTATATTTGTATCCATGTACTATCAAAATTAACTATCTGTTTATTCCAGAAGATCGGTAACACTGGACATAGGGATGATTATGAGCCATCAACATGTGATTCTGTTGCAGGTTTTACATACCACTACACTTTTTCTTAATACCTGTATAATGATGTATTTCATGTTCTTATCAATGCTTCATTTTTGTTTAGATGGGCATATGGATGCATATGAAGATGATGAAGACGAGGCATGTCCTTATTTATTGCATGAAACATATGATGGTTGTTTGGCATCAAAATTGAGTCACAAGAAGAAACACCCGATGCAGCAGAGGATGAATGGCACAAGAAGATATGATATTGTTGTTGACATGCCTTATGATCCATGCTTGGAGAGCAAGTCAGGAAACCAGCCATTTTTTTCAAATGGCAAAAGAACCTCAGATTTCCTTTCCATTCCTACAAAACGCATCAGGACAGCTGTTAGGCAACGGGTTGTAAGTCCATTTCCTGCTGGTGTTGCTGGAACCCCTCAGTTCACAAGTAAAACTGATGCCTCTAGTGGAGACACAAACTCCTGCCAAGACGATCAAAGTTCTTTACATGGAGGATCATTTACCAGGAAGAATGTGGATATTGAATCCACAGCTGATTTTGATAGACAGTTGTATGATGGCAGTGAGGTGTCTACTAAGTCTAAAAAGAAGAAAAAGCCTAAGCACCTGGGATACAAGACACCACAATGTGTGGCTCAGTCCTGTACCTTGATGGCTGGAAAGGTCGAATTCTTCATGTCAACTCTCTTTTTTTTTACGCTTACAATGTTTGATAGAGTAAGTTTATTCTGCTGATGTTTCAGGGCATTGCCTATGATCCTAAACCTCAGGTTGATTTGATTGCTCAATATGAGCAGGTATTGTTTTTGGCTGTGTTTGATCATAGTTCGTGAATTGGCATTTGCAGAAAAAAATTCTTATGGTCAATCCATTAGTGATTTTGAAGTTGCTATACAAACGTGTGTTCTTGCAACAAAGTAGTGAATATTGGTCTAAAATGATATTTGAGGGCCTGCAAGCAAATTTGGCACTAAGTAATTTTAGTCAATCCTTTATGAATTTTTATATGGGGTTTTTGTATGTTCTATTTTTGGGATCAGGGAGCATTATAGGGTTTAGTGAAGCCCAAGCAACACTACAAGCCTCCCCTCCCGCGACTCCCACCACCACGTACTTCTGAATAGAAATATAATAAGCTTGCAGTTTCATTAATATCTGATGAATACTTTCTCCCTTCTATGCCAGAAGGATTATTTGAAGAAGAGATCAGAGACCCATCAATTTGATTCAAATGGGAATATTGGTACTTCCTCTCTCTGCTTCAGATATCACCTTTGTGACATGAGAATAACTAATTCCAGTGTTCCCCTAGGCTCTAGGCTTTAGTCTGGCGGCAGACTGGTGCCTAGCGCCTAATCGCCGCATAGGTGGTTAGGCAGGAGGGAGGGGCCTAGCGCCTAGGCGAGCTAGGTGGCCGCCTAGGGGAACAGTGACTAATTCTTGTTCTTATTTGGGAGAACGCGAGAATAACTCCTAACATGTTAGATGTTGACTTATCAACAGTGATGAATGGTCAACATGCTGCAAAGAAGCCTAAATTGATGAATCAAGGACCGGATATTTCATTAGAAGCTCTTACAGCAGTTGGCCCTATTGTATCTCCTGTCGCATCACAAATGAGTAACATGGCAAACCCTATGAAGATTATAAAGATTATCACTAATCGGGATCGTGGAAGAAAAAGTAAAATCCTCAAGGTATTCACATCTTTACATTCTGGTCATATATATCTATTTTTTGTACCTTTACTTGCATAGACACTACTTGACAATGTCAAAACTCAAAACCTTTTCCCTTGCACATATGCTGTATTTTTCTCTGTTAGAAGTTATCATTATTCGAGTTTGGATTCATTTATTGGCAACACCAAATAGATGTTGCACTCATTTTGTATAGTTTAGACCATAGTATAGTCACTTGTAAAACACTAGTACATAAATTACTGAATTTTTTTCAGGTTATTCGTTTGCCCAAGTACCCATTGAAGGTTTTGCCTTTTTATTGGTCATTGGTCACTGAACCATGGTATGCGCTTCCTTACAAATAGGTCTGGGTACTGCCCGTGTTCAAGAAAAAATAGGCAGGCTTAGCGTGAGCTTGGCTCAGTTTACATTCTAGCTTAATTAAAGTGTTCGAGCATGATTGGATGGATGCTTGAGCACTGCTTAGCATTGTTACTTTTCAAATATGTCACCACAAAAAAAGGAACCTGAGGAATTTTTTTTGACATTTTAAAGTATCGCAGACCACATGGTTACATATACCATGTAATTAAGAGAAATGAAAAACTTGTGTATCAATCTTCTAAACGACATTATTTTAGAAAGGTTGTTTTCGCCCCTACGTGAGTGGGGATTGAACCTAGGACCTCATGCTCGCGTACCCCCACACTCCACGTGGAACTCATCCAGGTCCCTCTAAAAGACAAATGGTAGACCAGAAATCTGATTGGTAGTCATCTAGGAGAGCAAGGGCAAGAAGTTGGGTCACGCTAGGGCCACTAGGAGACTATGATTTATGGGGTGGGTTTGAGGATCACTCATGACCGAATCAAGCTTTGTTGAGCTCATAATCAGCCCGAATTTGATTTCATGCCAAAGCTGCACTAGAAATGAGCTCATTCTGGCCTGATCCCTGTTTGAATTGAGCCAAAACTTGAACCAATCTCTAGCTTCATTGTCAACAGTTTTTTTGATTGAGCTAAGATAATTATAGCATTCAGTCATCCTATAGAAACATGCTTATCTTGCTCGTCAACTGCTTTCTAAAATATTGATCTTTTTGTCAGATGTCTGCTGGTCATTCAGGTCCTGGAAGTCCATGGTCCAATTTTGAGGATCAGGTTATTGTGTGTTTGAAATAATTGAATTTTTCTATCTTGCTACATTTTGCTGAAATAAGCTAACATCTTAATTATACCAGGCTCTTGTTGTGCTTGTACATGATATGGGTCAAAACTGGGAATTAGTAAGCGATGCTTTGAACAGCATTATCCACCTGAAGGTAATAATGTCTTTAGGATAATAACTGTAACATTTTTCTTGTAATATCAACCCTTTTATTTTTTTACCGTTATAATGCGAGTGTGTCTCATGAAATTCATTTTGTTGCAATCCTTGTGATTTTTTATCTATTCCTTTAGCATTGTATGCTTGTAAGTTTTGTTCTTTTGTGTTAATTCTCCTAGAAAGTGATGTACATTCTTTTTGTCCTTGCACTTGGATCTCATGTGGTATGAAATTTTGTTACCATGATTTGGTAGCAATTTGAAAAAGTTGTTTTCTTTGCTTATTTAATTGAGGGTTTTGGCGTCCTAATGTGCAGTGTATATATAGAAAGCCTAATGAGTGTAAGGATCGTCATAAGCTTCTCACGGATAAAAGTTCTGGCGATGGTGCTGACAGTGCAGATGACTCAGGCTCATCTCAACACTATCAATCCACATTGCCTGGCATTCCGAAGGTTTGCTATTCCATTTATGTTTTCTTGTATTATACCTCTCAGCATTTATATGGAAATGGAGTTTATAAATTTGCGATGCTAGATCTTTGCTATAGGATATCTTTCAATCTGCTGCAGCTTTTACCAAAACCATTATAGATTGCAAGGAATAAGGCCGCTTCTTCTTGTACAATAGTGTGCATGCAGTGCACAGAAGATGTTGACTCTTCAATAATTAACACTACGATCCCTTTCATGTGAATATCAGGGTAGTGCCAGACAGTTGTTCCAGCGCCTTCAAGGACCGTTAGAGGAAGAGATTCTGAAGGCACATTTTGAGAGAATTATATTCCTTGGACAAAAATTGCATCCAAGTCGTAGACAGGTTAGTACTACCCTCTTTTGAAAAACCTCAACACTGACTTGGTTTTGAGTGGGATTATCATGTAATCGTAATTTTTGTACTTTTAGTAGGCCAAATCTGTCATGCTGTTTTATGCTCTTGCTTTGTAGAATACATTACCTTCCTGTCAATAAAGACAATCTTCTGCTACCGTATGCCATATTGAAAATTATTGGGAATGCTGATTGCATCAGAGTGTGATGATGGAGTGATCTTTTCCCTTTTCTTTTGTGATGCATGTGCCTTGGTGTTCTATGGAGTTATTAAACTAAATAATCCATACTTATGGTGACAACCAAATGTATGTGGATTCTGATCTTATGTAAACTACATAATCTACTTGAAACATATCACCACCCGTTCTTTTCAGCAAGATGAAAGTACATTAAGTACGAATATAAACTATGATATTGACAGTGTTTTGTGCTTAAGTTTTGCTACGTTGAAGCAGTCTATTTTCACCTTAAATCATATCAAATTTTCTTGCATGATTTTGTATTTAAACTATGTTTATTTTTATGAATTTACATGTTTATCCAGGTTTGTTTGATCATCATTCTGATATTTATATTTCCTTCCAATTTGCAGCTATTTTCCTGTTATTTGTTTTTGCCGCTGGTGTTGATATTGTTAATATTTGCTTGCTGACATGATTTTCCTTTGTTTGTTTGTGTGTGTGTGTGTTTGTGATTTCTCTTTTCGTCATGAAGGGGGAGAGCCAGGAACTCAAGCAGATAAATCCACTTCATACTTCTCACCTTCTAGCACTTTCTCAAACATGTCCAAGCAACTTATCTGCCGGCGTTTTGACGTATGTGCCATACCCTTTGAACCACCCCCTTTTAGATCTTACTATGAGATTCTTCATATGTTCTATTTAATATTTTATTCCATTTCCAGCCGCTGTCGGTCATCTTTATGCTCTATCTAATTCAAAACTTTTAATAGGCCACTTGATCTTTGTGATGTGATGACTTCAAACTCGGATGCGCTTTCTGTTGGTTACCCGGGATCTCATACAAGTGGGTTAATGCTTCCAAGCCATCATGGTTCCATTGGTCCTACCTTTCCTACTTCGAATATGAATGCTAGGCTACCAGGCTCTCCTGGTATGGTTCTAGGCAGCACTTTGCCATTACCTTCAACATTGAATGCTCCCTCTAGGTAAAAGACTCGATTGTTCTCTCTAGTTGATATTAAATAGATTTGTTTTTACTGTTCATTTCTGCAATTTTTTTAATCGCAGGGATGCACATAGGTATGGTGTGCCTAGACCTGCCTCTTTACAGGTTGACGAACAACAAAGAATTCATTATAACCAGATGCTCAATGGCAGAAGTCTTCAGCAACCTGGAGTTTCTGTTCCTGGTGGGTTGCCAGCTGGAGTTGATCGTGGTGTTCGAATGATGCCTGGTGCTCATGGTATGGGAATGATGACTGGACTAAATCGAGGTACGCCTGTTACCAGGCCGGGTTTTCCAAGGCTTGGTTCCCCAGGAATGCTAAATATGGTTTCATCTGGAAACATGCTACCCAACAATGGGCAAGGCATGCAAAACACTGTAAATGTTCATCCTGGTACCATTCCTGGCCCTGGAAATACAATGTTGAGGCCACGCGATCCAATCCAGATGCTTCGGGTAAGCATTCCCTTTCATACTGCATTATGGTTTTTAAATTTCAGCATATCTTCTGCTCAGCATCGACTGGTGTGCTAGAAGCATAAAATACTGTGTAACCACCTATCTTTTGTTCTCATCATATGGACATGATTTCAACTTTCAAAAACCAGCACCAAAGTAGTGATCTCTATGTCGACAGAACATTGGGCGGATTGCAGAGCTTAATGGCAGCTACTGTGGGGATACTGACTATAGTCAACAAGCCACATCTCCCTCAAGGATGTTTGGAGGTCCTTCATCACCAAGAAGGGGCGCCTTCCACTCGCCTAAAGGGCATCTGTAGGCGATGATAACGACCACCTAATTAAGTCACTGAGGTGACCTAGGGGATCCCTTGGGCGCGCGGCGAGGGTCATCCTCCTTGGTGCCTTCGTCATTGAGGGGACCATTCTCCTCCATTGCCTAAGGTACCTCTTGGAACCTTCATGAGGGTGATCTAGGGGACTCCTTGTGCGCCCCACGACGGTTGACTCCTCGGTACCTCCACCACCAAGGGGACCCCTCAAGCACCCCTTGATGTTCTACCCCTCGGTGAATCCGCCATCGGTGGATCCCTTGTTGCTGTTGCCCAATAGTCCTTTGGGAACCCTTACGGGGATACCCGAAAGTTCCCCTTGGGTCACCTACAGGGGTCCGACCCATGGTGCTCTTGCACTAACCAACATCCTGGTACTCATGTTACATGTATGAGTCTATAGCTCCTTAAAGGCCTTCAGCGTTTCAATCGTTAAGTTGGCCAAATAGGGACACTTACTGGATGTCCCTCATGCATTCGACTTCCTCTTGGACTCAACCTCTGAGATGACCCTAGCCTTTGTGTGCACACAAGTGAAGAAACATTGGTCTTGTAAGAGACATCACCCAGCGGTTCTAGGTGTAGTGGCCTGGGTGTCAGTCGCCTCCACTTGGGCGGTTTGTGTCCTCTTGGACCCAGGTCAAGAACGATAGCTTGTGTCTCGAGCCCAAGTTAATCGATGTGCTAAGGACTTGGCCCCCTTAGACTCCAAGCCTCGCGTCGAATGACCTCTTGTCACCCCTTGCCTCGCTCTTCTTGGCAAGGGTTAATCACTCTCGCGCACTCCCGATCTCCTCGAGAAACCCCCTACCTACGGGGTAAAAGGGCTCCACTGCCCGCATATTTCGTGAAGGTTGTGACATGCCTTTCACGGAGCGCATAGGCATTAGTCCTGATCATGTTCATGTTGTGGATGGCTATGGCCTCTGCAAGTGAAAGCTGATGTGCCTCAACCAAGTCACATGGCCATGCACCCATGAGATGATCAAGGAAGAACTCTTCCCTCGTCCCTCAGGGGCATGCAAAGAGTTTACCTTTTAAGGGCTTCGCACACAAAAAAGAAAAATTGTGCCTCCCTAGAGCAAAGTGCCCCACGACTTTGTCTCGTGGGCACCCCTCCAAGGTGCCCTGCAACTTAGTCTCGTGGGCACACCTTTGAGGTGCCCCATGACTCTCGTGGGCACCCCTCCAAGGTGTCCCGTGACTTAGTTTCGTGGGCACACCTCCAAGGTGCTCCACGACTTTGTCTCATAGGCACCCCCAAGGTTCCCTGTGACTTAGTCTCGTGGGTACACCTCTGAGGTTCCCCGTGACTTAGTTTCGTGGGTACATCTCCGAGGTGGTACATCTCCGAGGTGCCCTACGACTTAGTCTCGTGGGAACTCCTCTAAGGTGCCTCCTTGGGGCACCTTCAAAGTGGCCGTGACTTAGTCTCATGGGCACACCTCGAAGGTGCGCCATGACTTAGTCTCATAGGCACCCGTCCAAGGTGCCCATGGCTTAGTCTGTGGGCACACCCCAAGTTGCTTGTGACTTAGTCTCATAGGCACCCGTCCAAGGTGCCCATGGCTTAGTCTGTGGGCACACCCCAAGTTGCTTGTGACTTAGTCTCATAGGCACCCGTCCAAGGTGCCCATGGCTTAGTCTTGTGGGCACCCTTCCAAGGTGTCCAATGACTTAGTTTAGTGGGCACACCTCCAAGGTGTCTCACGATTTCGTCTCGTGGGCACCCCTTCAAGGTGCCCCATGATTTAGTTTTGTGGGCACACCTCCAAGGTGCCATGCGATTTCGTCTTGTGGGCACCCCTCCAAGGTGCCCTGCGACTTAAGTCTTGTTGTCACACCTCCGAGGTGCCCCTTGACTTAGTCTCGTGGGCATCCCTCTAAGGTGCCCCGTGACTTCTCATCGGCACCCCTCCAAGGTGCCGTGACTTACTCTCATGGGCACCCCTCCAAGGTGCCCCACAACTTCCCGTGGGCACCCTTGCAAGTGCCCGTGACTTGGTCTCACGGGCACTCGTCAAGGTGTCTGTGACTTGGTGCTCGTGATGTAGTCTCTTGGGTACCTTGCAAATTGCCCTTGACTTAGTCAGGCAAGCATCATTACAGGTACTCGTGACTTAGTCTCGTCGGCACTCCTCCAATTGCCTATGACTTAGTCTTGCGGACGCTCGTCAAGGTGCATGTGCCTTTGTCTCACGGGTATCCCCAAAGTGTCCAATGATTTAGTCTCATTGGCACCCTCAGGTCTACCCTAGGGTATTACCTCGTGTGACCCCATTGCGCTCCACTACTTAGTCTCATGGGTGTCCCAAGCCCACTTGGGGGGGGGCTATCACCCCTAGTGGCCATGAGGTGCTCTATGACTTAGTCTTGTGGGTGCCCCTCCAGCCCACTAGTGGCTACTAGGGATGGCAATTGTGCCCGATTACCCACGTGCCCACGTGTAAATACCCTAATGGAGGTGGTATGGGAGTCTTTCTTTGCCTACGGATATAGAAATGGGGACAATTCTTTGCCCATCGGTAAACAGGCATGGGTATGGGTAAGCTCTACCCGTTTACCCATGAACTGACAAGTGGGCCCATAGGAAATGCACTAAAAGAAACCCTAAGACTCCTGCCCTGTCCCCAATTAGACCCAAAACGCCAACCTAGCCACCTTCTCGCCCATCCGGCCGTCCCCAATCTCCCCAAATCCCCATCCCCAGATCTCCCTCATTCTTGCGGTCTCCTGCCCCGTCGCCGTCGGCCTGCCTCCTGCCGTCCCCAGATCCGCCTGCCTCTTGTCATCCTGCGGTGTTCGGTCGCCCGTCGCCCGTCAGCATCGCCCTCCCTACCTTGAGCTGCCTCCGATTGCCTGCCTCCTGCTGTCCTGCCTTGTCGCCCTTCGACCTCCCTACCCCAAGTTGCCTCCGGTCTCACTCACTACCCCGAGCCGCCTGCTCGCCGCTCGCCGCCTGGCCAGCCTCCTGCCTCCACTGGCCGCTTCTCCTCCTGCCCGGCCGCTTCTTCCTCTTGTCTGGTCGTTCTACATCGTGCTACCCCAAGGCAAGGTACACAACTGTCCTACTCAAAGCAAGATTAAAGTGACATACTGATTGCTTTCCCTTCTACATAGCACATGGATGGCACTTCCATTAATGTTGGTAAAGACACGAATAGTATACTTGTATAGCTGTGGTTCAAGAGTTCGAGACAACACTGATATATAGTGATGTGCTGAATAATTGTGCAGAATTATGACATCAGAGATGCTCATTTTTATAGTTTCTACTTGCTATTTTTTCATGCATTTCATTTGAGGTTGATGCATTTCTGGAACAATAGGATATACGCATACCTTGAACTGAAGTGCTGATGTTGGCGGGTAAACGGGTATGTCCGTGGGCGACGGTACCCGCGGGCGACGGGTATGGGCGATGTTCTTCGCCGGCTACCCTTTGCGGGTATGCCTGTGGGGGAGATTTCGGGTCGCGGGCACGGGTATGGATGAGTACCACCCGTGCCCGCTGCGCCTGATTGCCATCCCTATTGGCTATCGCCCCAGTGGCAATGTAGCACCCCATGAAGTCATGTACACATCTTCCGGGCAACTCGGATCATATGCCATTGATTCAGCTTGAATCTCAGTCACGGGTTGTCATGCTTACAGATAGCTATCACCTCGAAGATCCCACTATCTAAAGTGATGGGACTTTACTTGTCCCATAACAAGGACTTCACTCATCTACCATGCGGCATGGATACTATCTCACTACAAGAAATGAGTGTTATTGCAGGCAACAACTCCGCTCTTACTAGGTGGAGGCTATGTGTTTGTCTTGGGCACTTGGAGCCGCGCCCATGCCTGTGGCCACAATAGGCTTTGTCCATATCTTGGGCACTCCTCGCCCTCTTGGCCAAGGTTTTGTCCGCGGCATGGGTACTCTACTTCGTGGTCGCACCTATGGGTGAAAGCTAAATCCTCGCTCTGGACGCTCCACGCATCCTAGGAAGAGGCTGTGCGTGTCTCGGGCACTTGGAGCCACGCTCGTGGATGTAGGCTTAGTCAATATCTCAGACACTGCTTGCCCTCTTGGCCGAGGTTATGTTTGCGACGTGGGCACTCGTCTTTGCTCCTGCGCCCATGGGCGGAAGCTAAGTCCTTGCCCTGGATGCTCCTCGCATCCTTGTCGTAGGCATAGTCCGTGTCCTATACACTCCTCGCCCTCTTGGCTGAGGTTATGTATGCGACACGGGCACACGACTTCGCGCCCGCGCCCATGGGCGAAAGATAAGTCCTCACCCATGACACTCCTTGTTATCTTGGCCGAAGTTATGTACGCGACACGGGCACTTGATAATCCTTCCAGTCGTTGCGTGAGATGCCATTCAAGGTGGTCTATGGTGCGACACGGGCACTTGATAATCCTTCCAATCGTTGCGTGAGATGCCATTCAAGGTGGTCTATGGCGCGACCCCCGTCTCTCAAACCGTACGATGTCACTACCGGCGTTATGGCCATCGACCAGCTCTTGGGTGACCGCGATCAGCGACTTGCTATTGTTCGCAAACGGCTTCTTTAGTCTCAGCAATACTACAAGCGAAACCATGATAATCACCATCGACCACTTCAGTTTGAGATTGGATAATGGGTATGGCTCTGTCTTCAGCACCGTCAAGCCGCTTTTGTGGCTATCCAAACTTACAAGAAGCTTGCGCCTCGTTTTTATGGGCCATGCAAGGTTCTGGAGAAGATCGGCTTTGTTGCCTACCTCTTGGAACTTCCTCCTCAAGCACGGATTTAGGACGTCTTTCATGTGGGACTTTTGAAACCCTACCATGGTGACCCACCCAGCTGTATCCTCCATTGCCAGAGCTACACCACAGTCGGGTCACTCCCACACCGCTTCTGTTCTTCATGCGCACCTTGCCCACGGCATTAGGGAGCTCCTCGTCTAGTGGCATGGTTTGGCTGACTCTGAGACGGAATGGGTGGCAGTTGATGATTTCAAGTGACAGTGCACTCACTTTCAGCTCGAGGACGAGCTATTTGCCGAGGGAGGGAGAGATGTTATGTACAGTATCCCGTACCAACATCATAGGTGTCGACAGGACCTAGGTGCGGCCTAGGACCTAGTCATGCCAATTGTGCCGGATGTGACACAGTAAAAGGCCTTAGGCCAGTTTAGGATTTTAGTTGGCTAAGAGATAAAGTTAGTTCAATATTGTTAGGGGTGGTCTCATCTATATAGGGACTGCCGCATCTATTTGGAGGAATTAAGAAGTTATCAGATATTTCCCCCCTTGTATTTCTCTCTTCTTTACCCTGTGCTTCTCTCCTAACCCGGACGCATACCTTCCTCTGCACCTTCCTTCTTCCACGCAAACACACCATGGCTCCTGGCCGACGGTATCAGCCGAAGCCGCCTGTTGATCACGAGTACAACTTATGTTCCAGGACAGATCGTGACACCATCTCTCTAATAATTTTCTTGTATAGAAAAAGTAATTGCTAGAGGTTAGAAGGTAGTAGTTTCAATATGGTGCATTACAAGTCTGAAAGTATATCTCAGCTATAGAGTAATATACTGTTGCTTTTTCTTACAATGTGTTGCTCTAACAAGTTGCAGCTCTTGTTTTTTTTGGGTACCACAGTTAATGATGTTTGCATCAACTCACCATTCTTAGTTTTTTTTTGGGGTTTGCTGCAAGTTAACTGATGAACATACTTGTGATATCCAAACTTAATTCAATCAACAAAAGCTAAGGTTAAACAGATCCATCCTTTTTCCTTTTTTTTCTGCTATGTGATTGCTGATGCTACACTTTTTTTTCTTGTAGCCTGGCCAGAATTTGGATGAGCGCCAGGCTGTCCATTTCAGTGGTACACCATTTTCCAATGCCGGAGCATCTTCACCTGTACAATCATTCCCTGTTCAGCAGTCCCAACCACATCAGATGCCACAACAGTCGCACATTTTTGGAAATACACACCATTCTCATATCCAAGGAACAAACCAGTCAAGCCCACAGCAGCAGGCTTATGCTATGCGCTTGGCTAAAGAAAGACAATTTCAACAATGCATCATGTCCCAACAACAGCACCCACTTTCTGGAGCCAGTGCAGTACCAACTGTGCAGAATGGTTCACAAATGCAACACCAGAGCCAAGGATCTGCAGGCAGTGCTGTCCCATCTACACAACCACAGCATAAGCAGCAGTATCCTGCACCAAATCCACAAGATAACTCAGTGCTTCCCAATCAGCCTGCTAGTACTACATCACATAAGCAGAAGAAGCAACATGGACAGCAGCAGTCTAGACAAAGTCAACAGCAACGAAATCAAGGTAGCCAACAAGCTAAGCTTATGAAGAGCTTAGGCCGAGGGAATATGATGCACCAAAGTCCTCCAGTTGATGCCACTCAAGCCAGTAGCATTTCTACAACCTCCAAAAACCAAGTTTCTGATAAAAATTTGATGCAACAGGACCCAGGGTATTTTGCTGGTAATAAAGGATTGGTTCCATCAATGCCTCAACCTGGGAATCAACCTAAGATATATGCTTCTCAGATACCTCAGTCACCAATACAAACACCAGATATCGGTAATCAAGGCTTACAGGGTTCTTCCAGCCAGACCTTGTTAGCTTCCCAACAAGCTCCACTTCATTCATCATCGCCTTTGGCTACACAGCAGCAGCAACATCAACGGTACATGAATCCATCACAGAATAATATCCAAAGATTGATGATGCAACAAAACCACCATATGAACGCTGATGGTAGGATAGAATTGCCTGCTGATCAAGTCCAACATAATCAGGTGATTCCATCTACATCCGTTGCAAGGAGTACAGATTCAGGTAGCTCAGGTGTTTCATCTCTAAACCAGCGAAAACAAGAATTATCTCATGATCTAACTGCAGTTACCTCAACCTCACAGCTAGCTAGCTCGCCCCAAGATACTTTTGTTGGAAATGAAATGCTGTTGTCAGCATCTAGCCAAGGCATGCTGCAAAGGCAAATGTCAGGTGGTGTGCCTATACATGGAATTGGTGGTCAGCGGCAGCAACAGCAGTCTCGGCAGCAACTTCAGTCTCAGCAGCGGTAGCAGCAGCAGATGCCTGTTGTTCAAGGCAATGTATATGCTCATCCTTCAAATTCCGGACCAGGATGATGATGAAATCAGGCTGGGTTGATAACTTTGGCAGAGCATCCCTTTCCCTTGTAAAGTTACTGTACAGGTATGCCTTATCCTAAGTTCTTTGATTTTGGTGTGTGCTTGTGTGTGTGATACAATATTTTTAAGTCAAATCCATTGCCCTAATTTTGCAGTACTGTCATTCTCAGATATAGTTGGTTGTGACCAAACATAGAATTTACACCCTAGAAAAAATTTTTGCTCGAAAATGCCCATGCCATTCACTTGTGTGTTTTGTAATCTGTAATCTGGGTAGCAAGGACATTCTTTTGAGTGGAACTGGCTTATGAGAAATGATAATGTCATTGCACTAGGGTCTTGTAGATATCTGAAAGCATTTCCATGGCGAGCTTTGCTTAATTACAAATCACGAACCTTTTCTTCAATTTTCTGATTTCTTGCCTTGTCCTTTGCTAGGTATCCGTGCTATGGAAGCTGCGCGGATGATAGTGGTCTTTATTCTCCAATTTCGAGCTAATTTTAGTCACCTCAATGTCAGGTAGATAATTATTTCCGTGCCATTTTGGCTCCACCTTTCAAGCAGTTTGATTCCAGATTGTCGGAGGTGATTCTTGTAACGGCAAGTTCCTTTTGTTGTTGAATTGTAACCTGAATTTGGGCCCAGTTGTATATTGTCTATGAGGTCCAAGTTGTTAGAAACAGTCTTCTTTTGTATAAGACTGTATGTTTAGCTCGCAAGTTAGTGAATGCAAAAAGCCCATCTTTGCATCATGGTCTTCCTAACTGTTATTCTCGATTTTCCAAAATTCTGTTTTCAAATCTCCAAAACAAAATTCTGTTTTCAAGCAAAACTAGGCCTTTTTTTTGGGAAATTTTTTTGTATGTCATTGCAATTCCAGATGTCTTGTCTGTCATATTACCAGCCATCGCATTTTTGAAACCTTCCTTTATTTGCCACTGTTGGCTAGTCAAGCCGTGAAGTGGTTGTACAAATATTGTATTGCCCCTGCTTTGTCTTCTTTCTTCCTCATAAGCATTCCTTCTTTTTCCTCCAAGAAAAATCAGCCATGGTAGCCATCACCAACCTGAACAATGATGATTTACCATCGTCACCACAACACCATCATCCACACAAGCACATGTACACACACACACGGGAGAGGTGAAGCTCTACTCGATGTCATCCATGGTGGAAA
The DNA here is from genome assembly GCA_036346275.1 of Otatea glauca. Classification (NCBI taxonomy): domain Eukaryota; kingdom Viridiplantae; phylum Streptophyta; class Magnoliopsida; order Poales; family Poaceae; genus Otatea; species Otatea glauca. The sequence continues at coordinate 44,875,584 of CM070711.1, forward strand.
GATAGAAGAGAAGGGAGGAATTGGATGAGCTCACTGGTGCGCTTCCTTGTCACATCAGTTGCCACAAACGGTGGACCATGATGAGCCTTGGTGCGTTACATCAGTTGACACACACGGTGGACCATGATGAGCCTTGGTGCGGAGGCATTGGAGCTTGTGGTGACCCGTATAATTAGTTTCGGGTAACGATAGTTACATTGTTATTATATCTGAGTTAATTACGCAAACCTTGGTATAGTAGCTAACAAAATATTAGAACTGATACTTTATCAATTACTATACTATATTTAGAGTATTGCAGTAGAACAATAATTAGAGACTGAAAATGAAACTCTTTATTATATTTAATTGAGTTATGCAGGGCTACATGTTCATTACCTTAATCTTATAGGGGTTCCATATACAACAAAATGCATTACAACCATCTATTACCTTGATGGCCTGTCATAGTGGGGATATGGCCGACTAGACTCTCTACTCCTGATAGTAGTAGTAGTAGTAATCCTCCTCCTGTAAGTCTTGATCCTACGAACAATCCTCACCCCAGGCCTCGGAGGAGTGTCTATAAGACTCACCTTCTAAGCAGGGGGGATTTAAGTAAGAGTGAGTACAAGAGTACTCAGCAAGCATTAATAACAAAATGCAATAGATGATTTTCTCTCTCAACCCAATTCAATTCATCTAATGATCACCTTATATCAAAATCTATTTTTACAGAAATTAAGTTTTAGTTTTATTTAAGGGTTGTTTATTTTAATTTTTAGAAACAGCTAGTAACACCGTATATGAGACAGATTTAGCTTCCGTAGTCTCCAATCCAAGAGATTGGCATGAATTCATGATTTACCCTACGTAGATTTGTACCACTTTACCAATAGTGACACCATTTTGTGATGCCCTAGAACATTTATCATCAATCCAGTATTATATCTTCAACCCTGGCCACCTACCAGTTGTACTCCTCGAAATTGGCGGTACTATTACATGGGGTGGCTAGTTTGAACTCCTTGAAATCGGAGCTACTCATCCCATGGCTTCAAATATACCGCCACTAGTTGCTCCTACCCTCCGGGACTATCGGCATATCCCAGAGGCGCACCCTAGATTTCTTACCCAATGTGGAGATTCTAATACCTTCATAGGACAACGTTTTCTGGCCGATTTCACACACCATGGTTGATACTGATTTACAGCTCATTGCCCAAGTGTTAGTTTGTTTGACCTTATATTATAGCCTATGTAGAGGACCCCACCGGCATGACAATCCTTCTCTTCGGCGCCTCTACCAACCATAATAAACATACGCCAACCATCTTATTAACTAACTGAACCAATCTACTACCAAATCCCATTTTCAACCCATCAATCCATTATTCAACCCATCAATCCATTTTTCAACCCATCCAATCCATCTGCATTCAATTTAATACTTTCATTTGTAAAATAAGCCTTCCCATGCAGTGATGATATAGATAAGTACATAAAAATAGTTGAAAACATTTAATAAGACATGATCAAAGGAAAGCTTGCCTGGTATATACTCTAAAGGTACGGCCTCGCTCGAATATTGGTTTGGTGGCCTGGTGGGTTCAACTCGTGTCATGAAAATCATAACATAATAATCTACAGCAATTTAATTTGAACATGAGTTATGGTGTCCAACCATTCCAATAATTGCAATCTTATGTATATGAAGGGTGTTGGTTTACAGTTTTAGCTGTCGTGATGTTTAACTGCTCATTTACTTAATGCAGCTTTGTGACAACCTACCAATTTTCCTAGTTTTCCCTCGTTCTTTTCCTTTCTTTTCACTTCTTTCCTCTTCTTTTTTTCTTTCCTCTCCCTTTTTCTCTACCTCTCCTGCCTTCTTTGCTTACTGATACCGAAGCCTCTCGGCTCCCTACGGCCGACTGCTCTCTCTGCCTCTTCTCTCTGCTCATTTTCCCTAGCCGACTAAGGCTCTGGCTCTGAACGGTCGAGCCTCTCAGCCTCACTTCTCCCGACCTCATCTCCCTACTCCTACTCCCTTGCTCCTTCTACTCCCTCTGGCTGCGCACCCGGTTCTCTAGCCCTCTCGGTCTCTTCCTTGGCCGAGTTCTCTTCTCGGCTGCTCATCTCACTTGGCCTAACCCTAGCTTAGCGCCGGCCTTGGCCCAGTCGCCGCCTGGCTCGGTTGAATCCTAGCCCCATCTCGGCCGACTCCCCTGGGCGACTTGGCATCAGCTCAGCTGGACCTCTTACTCTTTTACTGATTTCGCCATTTTTATTTGGGGTTTTGGTTCGATTGTTTGCTAGTTGCTTTGAGGCGAGCTTGGATGGATGATGGTCTTAATGTGGGTATGGTCTGTGATGATTAAAAGAGCTTGAGCTCTAGGTTTGGGAGGCTGGGTGATGACACTGGAAACATTTGTGCTCCGGTGAGGGCACGATGGTGGCCAAGACGCTCCTCGTGGGCCCCTAGGGTTCATACTCTACTGAGACCGTACTGTTTTCCCCTGCTATACTTGCTACTCTACTAATCTACTTGCTAATCTATGGATCTACCTGCTACTCTACCTTACTTGCTACTCTACTTTACCTATGCTCCTAATGGATGGTTTGGTTCTAGGATGATGAGGTTGGTGAGGTTGCTAGGGTTGGAGATGGTGAGGTAGTCGCAGTCCAGGCCTTGATCTGGACTCCTCCTCCTTGGCTTGGCTGCTCCTGGCTGGCTCCTCCTTGGCCTTCTCCTTCTTGCTCCTGGCTTCGGCTTACTTCGGTTCTTACTCTCTCTCTTTCTCTCTCTCTTTCTTGGTTGGCTTTGGTTTGGAATGCTGGCTGTGCTTGGTTGTGCTTGCTCTTGGCTGGAAAGCAGGCAATGGGGAATGGATGTGCTGCTGACTGGCTGTGCTCTGGAAATGGGGAGATGAATGCTTGGCTACCTTGCTTGCTCTCAGCTGGAAATGTGAGAAAGGGGAGATGCACTGGTTGTGTGGGTATGCCTCGGTTGCAAATGAGAAAGGGGAGGAGAATGGCTGCTGCTGCTTGCTATGTTTTTGGTTTTGGTGAAGGCAGGGGGAGTGCATCTACTGTGAACTCAACCTTATCTATTTACTGTGCTATATTTACCCTCTTACCCTTCCTCTCTTACCAGACACAATGGGTCATATGGTCATTTTACATGCTTATGCATAACATGGTTATCAGGTTTACTACTGTTATAAACTTGATTAGTGGCTTAATGATTTCATTTGCTCAATTGAATTTTAGGGTCTTCGCAGTTCCTTAGCGCAGCGACATAACCCGTCGTTGAGGCTTGGGACAAAGAAGGCAAAGAAGGCAGGGACGATGGTGACTCCATCACCGTCCCCCTCATCAAGTTCAACGCCATCGAGTCCAACTCAAGTTTGACCGCCGGTGAGATTGTGTCCCACTACGAGTGAACATGGGCTTCATGAACTCAATCCAATTGTGGGGAGCATGATGACAACGAGGGCTCCATGTCCTTGCTGTGCCCGGTAGGCACCGCCGCCTTCTCCACATTCCTCGGTCGGGTGTTGGCGGCGGCAGGCGAGTGGGAGCATATGGAGAAGGGGATGTGAGGAGGGAGTGGTAGGGCCCAACACACAAGGTGGGGTGTGAAGGGCGAAGTAAGTAGAGGAGCTCATCTGCCAGCCAGGGTGATGACAGTTGTGCAAGAAGAGAGTGGCGGTGATGTCGGGTGAACTAGATGGGGGAGAGAAGCAGAGAAGTGACGAAAAGAAGGGAGACGAAAGAAATGAGGGCATTTTGAAAAAAAATTGACGGAAAAAAAATAATGTAGTTGACGGCAGTGGCAAATTAGGGAAGATTTTGGAAATGCGATAGCTTGTAAGAGAGGTCACTATGCAACAGTAGATAAGGGATTTAGAACAATTGCAGTGGCATATAAAATTTTTCCTTTTTTTGCAAGGTCAAGCAAAAAACCAAACCTGGTGTTCCTCACTATAGGTTCTGTAGCCCCGGTTGAATACAGGAATGTTTCTATATTTCTGCATGTTAAATTGTTTCCTGCAAAGGTTTGGGGCAACTGATGTATTGTGCCGCTGGTAATACGAGGATCCATCCATTGAAAAAAACCTTGTGTTCCACTCCAAGTTCGATGTGGCACGTCATATTTCCTTTGTGTTGGTGAAGTATGTCTTACTTTTCTTGTGGAATTCGTAACAACCAGATCCTGTACGGATGGTAATTTATCTTGGTTTATCGCGAAAATTAAGATGGTTAAATAACAGAGATGGATGCGTAGAACAGGATCCACATATATTATACTTGACAAACTAACCTTTAAAATTTTCTAATGACTTGTGATCAGACGTCTGATTTTTTCGAACGCCTGCAACATTTTTTTTCCATACGTAAAACATTTTTCTCTATACGTGCAATATTTTCCTTCGATAACAGTAGAAATGTTCACGCAAAAAAAATGTTGCATAGATGAAAAAAAATGTTGCAAGAATGAAAAAAATGTTGTAAGAATGAAAAAAAATGTTGCGCCGACGCGTCTGAGAAAACACATAGAATCGGACGTCCGGCTCCTAGTGCTCGCCTTAAAATTTTGCTGACCGACGTCGTCACCTTTTCTTTCCTTTCATCGAGCAATTTGCCACTTTTGTAACATGTGTTCAGGTCATTTCGCACTTGCTGAGTCAAATATACAGTTCTTTAAGGGCCTGTTTGGGGGGACTGTGCTTCAGCTTTGGTCCAAAAGCTCCCCAAACAAAGATGGTCGCAAAGTTGGGAAGCTAAGCCACGTGAAGCACCCCAAAAGCTGCGGCACGAGGAGGAGCTTTTCAGCTGTGGCTTCGCTTGACCACCTCCTATTTTGCTCACTCCGCCACCCTGCCTCGTCACCTCCACGTCACCTCTCCACTCGTTCGCCGCTGTGCTTCGCTAGGTTCTCGCCTCCTGCTCGCTTGTCCCCAAAGCTACAATGAAGAGCCAGTTTGCCAAGCGGCATAACAAGAAAAGCCACACCACCCATGACTACAAATGCTTATGTTTCAAAGAAACCAAAAACAAATTTTTCAAATTTCAACGCAGCTCCCCAAACAGACCCTAAATAAATCTAATAAGCTGCTTGTTATAGGCATATGTAGTGTATGCACTGGGCTCATGCATTCCACATTTTCTAGCTCAAATCAGATTGTCACTTTGATTTGGTGTTCAAACTAAAAAGGTTTTCAAGTTCTTGAGAGATGACGAATTTATCAAGATATTCCCTCAGGACATAAGCGGCCTAAAGGAACAAATTCAATTATATACCCCAAATATGCAAACTTGAGTGGCATATGTACAAACCTTCACCTTTGTTTTAATTATTCAGATTATATTTTTTTAGCTCCATCAAAGCAAAACAGCTGCAAAATTTCACTTGCTAGAGTTCATAATTCTCTTAAATGCACGGTTAGGCTTTAACCAAATTGGTTCTTTCATTTTTGCACAACCCGAACGCCGCACTTGCAACAAGAAATTCACAGTTGAAAATGACTTTTTTTAAACACCGTGGGTAATCTGAATCCGGCCGGCTACAAAACTAAGAACCAAAGCCGAAATCATCCCATAGCATTGAATCATCTGTTACAAGACTAAATGGATTAGGTTTTGTTACACGATTTTTCTCCGAATTTGGAGTTTCATATATCTAAAAATTCCAATTACTTATCAGCAGCTCACGGGTTCGGTAATTACAAGTTGATCTGTCTGCGTCATTGTCCAAAGTTAGTGTCTGTACAACATTGTCACTTTGTACTGGTTCTCCTGTTACCTGAGAGCGCATACCTCACCTAATGTGACGGCAGCGACGTAGCATCGCCATGATCTTTGCACACATGGATTCTCATGTATGACTGACTAATGATATAGATTCGCAGGTAGGGTGAAATGATCGATCTTCTGGGTCCAGGAACCTACACAACACAAGTGATAAGGTTTACCTTTTCTGCTGAATGTACAGCAAAATATGTGCGGTGGGCCGTTTGAGCTTACATCCTACAGGAGGCTCAGGAATATAGCCATTATGTGTCTATAAATATGTTATGTACCACTATAAATATTTCACTATAGTCTATAGAAAAAGCAAAAGCTTCATTATAAACATCTCCTTCAAGAGTGATATAGCTATTGTGCATCTGTAGTTTTTCCCGCGAAGGTTTTTCATATAAAATTCATGTCTCTGTTCCTACTTTTTCTATGCATTATTTGCAACATCGACATCGGTGAGATTTTGATGATCTTAGGGTGGTAAGGCTCAGATCAAATCAAGAACACGAGGCCTGCCTTTTGTGATTTTCTTTTCTACCTCTTTGATGGTGTCATCTGTGTTGGGCTAATTAGTGAAGGAAATCTCACCGTCGCTATTACTTTTGCCCCATTGTACAGTGTGGGGGCTTCCAATCTGCTGCTCTGATGCATCTGAAAGTGCCAACGCATGAGCCTATGCTTCAATCACATTCTCCTAGTGATTGAGAGTTTTGAGTGCTTGCGAGCTACCTAATTGTGACAGGAGTAGGCTGATCATACGAGAGTCTGAACTCTGAAGACCACTAATTCCCTCTGGGTGTTGTCAGCTGTCGAATCCCGGCTGATTTTTCTAGAGATAAGTTGTCACCTCCATTTCTTGCTGAGAGCTTCAAATTCGTAGTTAAGATCCATCTGAAATTAAGTCCACATCTATATTTTTGAAGCATGAAATATTTTCACTAGGATTGAGATCGGTAGGTTGGTCCTTAGACGTCTATTCTGAAAGCCTCGCTGGGTTGTATGATCGGGATTCGGGACCTACGGTCCCTTTATTGAACTTACGGGGAGAATAAAATATGAGAGCGATCAAGTAGGGACCTATTGCTGTTGAAAGAATGTTTACAAGAATGAAATTGTAGATCGGTTCGGTCTTTGGGGGCACGTAGATCACTCTATTTGTAGGCACCTAAGGCATGGTAGTTGATACGACTACATGTGCCTCTTGTCTTCATACATGAGTCTTTGATAAGTCTTGAACCAACATGTTCATTGATCAATTGCCGTAAGTTGCGAGATGCGCTAATAACTGCTCTCACGTTGATCACGTGAAAAATCGCCATGTCTTCCAACTAGTTCCCTGGTTGGAGCTTATAAAACCATATGACTGCTTGTCGCTTCCTAGGACTGGTTGTCATTTGGTCTTAATTGGTTGTTATGAGCTTCTTTGCTACTAAATGGGATAAAGACATCTTTGAATAGACATAATTGTTTTGTTAAATGAACTCCCAAATATATGCCTATTTTTTAGAGAGACTTTAAGCATAAAATATTGATCCAGTCAATAATCTTCGTCAAGTTGTAAATACAGAAAATTATTCATAGTCCATATTATGCAGTAAAAGGGAAAAGCATAAGTAAAATCCATTTTTTCTCATCAGTCCTTTTTCCTTGTTTGACATGAAACTAAATAGCTTGCTCTAAGAACAAGGATTTCCATACGTCCAATCTTATGACAACAAGAACAGCAAATGTATGTATAATAACAATAACAATAACAACTTATATTATACCCGGAGAGATTGCCGTCTCCTGAGCCTCATGTCACCTTTCTCGCGAAGAGGCCCTCCGTAAAATTCGAAATTGCGTTCAGGTCCTTCAGTCGGTTTTTTAACAAAATGGACCCGAAAAAATTCGAAATTACTTTTAGGTCCCTCTGCGGTTTACGTTCAGGTCCTGATGGTTTTTAGCAGAACGGATCCCGAAAAAAACAAAATTACGTTTAGATCCCTCTGCGATTTATGTTCAGCTCCTCCCAGCAGTTTTTAGCAAACTGGGCCAAAAAAACAAAAAATACGTCCATAGTTTTCTCAAAAAAATAAAACACAGATGGTTTTTAGCAGAACAGACATCAGAAAAACATGAAATTACGTTTAGGTCCCTCTGCAGTTTACGTTCAGCTCCTCTCAGCAGTTTTTAGCAAACTGGACCTGAAAAAAATAAAAAATACGTCCGCAATTTTCTCAAAAAAATAAAACACAGATTCGCCGAAGGTTTATAGCAGTTCACGGATTCGCCGGTAGGTCCTAGCAACCCATTTAAAAAAAACACAAAAACGAAATAAAAAACAAAAAAAAAACGTCTGCGATTTTCTCTAGAAAAAAAAACACAAATTCACCGAAGGTTTATAGCAGTTCACAGATTTGCCAACAGGTCTTAGCGATAACTTTGTTTAAAAAAAAACAGGATTTCGCACGACGCAGTGTCGTATGATCGAATTTGTAGCGAGTTTAAAGAAGCATGAGAGCTTTCACACACGTTATATGTACTGATGTACGATAAACCTGGTCATCAGCATGACGGCAATATGCTGAATTGCTGATGCAGCAGCATGACGGGAGCAGGCTGATATCAGCATCTCCAGCCTATCATTTGCTCCGAATGTCGTCAGCTGTTGCGTCCCGGCTGAAGAAAAAGATCAATTTATGTTCGAGCTTCTAATTCAGAATTATGGTCCATCTGATGGTTCAGATGCTGAAGCAATTGATTGTAGTCGTGCCTCTTTAGGGCTGATGTTTATATTTTTCTCATTTTTCAAATAAATAAGCTTTACGCTTTAGCGAGTTCAGGATGCGAGTATAATGAATGGTTGGACTAATCGGACTTTTGTTGGACTAATCGGACTTGGTCTGAACTGAGGAGGGCAAGGAGACTCCATTTCTGATTCGGTTTCTTACATTCTTTTCAGATTTTTAGAACAGTAGGTTATGGATATAAACTCTTAGGTAGTCCTGAAGTTTGTAAGTAAGAGAGCAAGAAAATAAGAAAAAAATACTAGTTGTGTCGCACCACAATATTTTTCTCTTGATGTGTTATTGTGTTCTTTTTTGTGTGTGTACGTGTGTATTGATTCGGGCTAAAACCAACAATTGGTATCAAAACGAGGGTCTAATTTTGGCATCTCGCTTACTCGGGGGAGGCCACCATTGTTGTGCCTCAGGCTAGGCTATCGTTGCTGAGCGATGTAGTGTTGAGCGAGATTTGACGGTGCATCGAGCATGGCTACGACGGTGCATGTGGATCCACGATGAGGAGATAGTGAGGTAGCGAGCCGTCGTTGAGGTACACATTGTACACAATGTGTGGTGTATGTGTGTGTGTTCAGATCATTGTGTTAGTGTTCCATATGCGCATGAGTACTTGTGAGTATGTGTCTAAGTGCTCGTGTGTGCAAAACTCTTGTCTGAGACTCCGTGCCGTTGAAGTTGTGTCACGAGCGAGGAGAATCGGTGTGAGGAGATGCTACACAATAAGTTGTCTCATTAGCGGCAAAGAGGTGACAACAATGGTATAGAGGCCATCGTTTCAAGACGACCTGGGGTCGTTAAGATCGGGGTCACCGACAAGTCATGTCACTGACGATGAAAAGGCAGTGGCAAAGATGTGGCATCGAAGGGTGGAGAAGGTGTGTCTCCCCGATAGCCGCTATTGACGAGCGACGTCGACAATCGGTATGGCAAGATGGCATTTGTGGCCATCTATGTGTCTCATCGAAAAGACTGTCAAAGCTATATATTCTCGTGTCAGTTGTGTCCACGAGATACTATTTATGATCATGTGAGTTCTTGTATGAGTTGTCCATAAGATAAACGTGTGCGAGTTCCTTCAGTGGTGTCGTGCTATTAGAAGAGATCATGTTACGCGAGAAGATCAAAAGGAGGCTACTGTGTATGCCAAGAGGAGTCTAGGACGTTGAGAAGACGTGTTCGCTGTCCTAAGTTGAGTTCGTGGGAGATGTGTCAAGGAAGTTAAGGAGATGTGTTCGCCATCCTGAGTCATGTTAGACGAAGATGAGTTCGGGACGTTGAGGAGATGTGTTCGTCGTCCTGTGTCGAGTAAATGTTGAGCAAGTCGTAGTTGAGACCGATTGCCTCAACAAGTTAGAGTTATGTCAAAGACCTCGCGCAACCAAGTCTAGATTAGGGGGGGGGGGAGATTGTTGGACTAATTGGATTTGGTCCGAATCGAGTAGGACAAGGAGAGAGTCCGTTTCTGATTCGGTTTCTTGAATCCTTTTATGATTCTTAGATCCGTAGGTTATGGATATAAATTCGTAGGTAGTACTGAGGTTTGTAAGTAAGCAAGAGAGCAAAAAAACAAAAAAAATGTTAGTTGTGTCGCACCACAATGTTTCTCTCTATGTGTGCTATTGTGTTCTTCCTTGTGTTCGCGTATGTGTGTACTGCTCTATGCTAAAACCAACATGAATTTCAGAGTGATTACTGTGATACTGGATCAATTCTGAGTTCTCATCCAACATTAACAATTTTATCTAATGGAGGAATCCTTCCCTCCTGTCCAGGAAGTTGAAGATACAAATCTGCAAGAACATTTCACAAAGTAATTGGCCAATTCACATGGCCAAACAACAGCACTATGCCCCCTTCCATTCACGTAGAAATTGAGCTGGTCACTGTGAAATTCCTGTGATTTATACAAGCAAGCATTGATAAATCATTCAGTACACAGTACAATCTCGGCTCATCTATACCCCTTTATAATGCACCTAAGCATTCTTTTCTACGTCCACCCCAAATAATGCACCCCACTAGAGATGGCCCAACCTTCATGCACCCAGCGAAACGTCCCCAGAAACTTGCCTCCATCAAAATTAACCTCTCGATCTTTCTCGCCTTTACTCACCCACATCCGATGGCCATTGTTTAATGTGTCTAACTCATCCCTGTGGCCCACAACAGATCTCTCCCCACCTCCAGCATCATCTCAAGGAAAAGGAAACAAATATCCTAGAATTAAGGAAAAAGAAACAAACGTTCTAGAAAAGGAAAATACCATATATCACGTGCTGGGAAAAGGAAATCGAAAGACAGGGTACTATACTAATATGGGGTAGGTGTGTTTTGTCAGTGATTCCTAATCGTCAGAATCCGAACAATTCAGCCCTAGTTCTGGCGGCTTACGTGTGCTCACTTAGGACCGCACCGGCAGCACTCGTGAGCTACGGGTGGTTGTATTTGCATAAGAGATCTCTGAACTTGGTTGTGCACTTGTGCTTGTAGACGACTGCGATTTTTCTACGCATGGTAGCATAATTACTCATTTTGACTTTCGCATGCACATCTAAAAAATCTCTGTTGTGAGTCTGGGTGTAGAGACGAGTACCCGGCCGAAGATCGGCGCAAGCGGAGGTGTACGTCAAGGCCGTCACGACGGATAACTAGCGAACAGAGCTACCGGTCTTGTTAATCGGAAGGCACCGCCAGGCGATAATTTGTGATAAAATACTTCTTGCCGTTTTCATTTATTTCCTTAGTACAAATTTCCAAATCCTAACAATAGAATCTAAACTAATACTTAGAAAACAATCAAAACAATAATACTAATAACTAACTAGTCTCCTGGCTAATAACTGCCGCTTGGTAATCCTGTGCGCCAATGCCGGATTGCCGCCTGGGCTCGTTAGCCCCTTATTTTCGGTTTTCTTCCGTTTGTGACACATTATTGTAACCCATAACAGTTCCCCCTCAAGAGCTAGCTTGTCCGCAAGCTGAAAATTAGGAAAATTATCGCGCAGGGCTGTGGCATATTCCCAGGTTGCCTCGGCTGCTGACTGATCAGTCCATTGGACTAAGAACTGGCGACGACCCTTGAGAATGCGCTGAGCAAGAATGCTGCGTGGTTCCAGAGATAATGGCGCAGAAGCTGGCGACATCTCAAGAGCGAGTGGTGGAGTTGTGGCTGGAGCTTCCCCTTTGAACGGCTTAAATAATGAGATGTGGAAAACATTATAGAGGCGAGCGACCGCTGGAAGTTGAAGGCGATAAGCGACTGGACCAATACGTGCAATTATTTGATATGGTCCGTAAAATCGGGGTGATAACTTGTGGTGCGTCCTGTCCCGCACGAAGTGTTGACGATGGTGTTGGAGATGGAGCCAAACCCAATCGCCTGTAGTGAAGGAAACCTCCCGGTGATGCATATCATAATATTGTCTCATTCTGTTATGAGCTCGGTGGAGATGATCACGGGCTCGGTGGAGGATTTCATCACGATCGGTGAGTTGATAGTCGACGTCATGGATAGCTGACGCATGCTTGTTGTACGGAACAAGCGGCGGAGGCCGACGTCCATAGACCAATTCAAAAGGGATCATACGGATTGCTATATGGAAGGAAGAGTTATAGCAGAATTCGGCCCACGGAAGCCACTGAACCTAGGCGCGAGGGTTGTCCATCGTGAAACAACGAAGGTACATTTCAATCATTCTGTTGACCACCTTGGTTTGACCGTTGGTCTATGGATGGCATGCTGTTGACAGGAGGAGTGTGGTGTCACAACGTTTGAATAGATCTTTCCAAAAGGTACTGATGAAGACTGGATCTCTATCACAAACAATGGACTCAGTCATGCCATGCAAGCGAACAATAGTGTCGAAGAATAAATTCGCCACAACGGGAGCTGTGGCCGGTTGGACCATTGGTACGAAGTGAGCGTATTTGGACAGACGGTCGACTACCACCAAGAGTGCTGTTTTCCCTTGTGACTTAGGAATACCCACGATGAAGTCCATGGAGAGATCAGCCCAAATCTGGTGGGGAACCGGAAGAGGCTACAGGAGTCCGGCTGGCGACAATGAGCTAGTCTTGTTACGTTGGCAGATTGCATAGCGGGCGACGTACTGTTCTACTGTCTGCCGCTGGTGAGGACAATAGAATTCTTGTTGAAGGCGATGTAGTGTCTTTTTCACTCTTTCGTGTGTCAAATCGTGAACGGTGGCCACTATTTCTAGAATAAGAGAAGACTGTGCGGGCACGACGAGGCGCTCGTTGTGGAATAACAGGCCATCGCGAACGTGCCATACTGTCCGCACTCTGCCGAAAGGAAGTGCGCCTACTGGTGCTGTGGTCGGCTGATTGGTTGCCGAGTTGCTCGGATAGGTTGACGACAAGGGGACTTCCGAGTCTGGAAGACCCTCCAGATGCTGAAGATCAGGGCAACGACGTATTATTTCTGGATCTGCTCGGAGTGAAGCTCGCCATTGGTCCCCCGCAACCAAATTTGGAACCGAGACAGCAGCACAAGAAGACGTGTCTAGATCAAAACGAGATAATGCATCTGCAGCTTGGTTCGAACGGCCCGGTTTGTATTCCACTTGGAAATTGAACCCCATCAACTTGCTGAGCCAATGTTGCTGAGGTGGTGTAATGAGGGCTTGCTCGAGCAAAAATTTGAGGCTGGCATGATCGGTCCTGACGACAAAGGAGCGACCCCAAAGATATGGCCGCCAGTGACGAATAGCCTTGGATAAACCAATCAGTTCGTGCTCATAAGTCGCAACCTTGGTATGTCCGCTTACGACTTTCGCCAAAGAATACAACGGATGCCCCGCTTGTTGCGTAATCGACCCGATGTCGCTACCGACGTGTCGCATTCCACCACAAAAGGGGACGAGAAGTCCGGTAAAGTTAACACCGCTGTAGTCATAAGGGCATTTTTGAGATGGTGGAAAGCTCGATCGGCGTCCGGGGTCCATTGGAAATTGCCGCGACAAAGCATCACCGTGAGGGGCTCGGCAATGTCAGCATATTGCCGTATGAACCTGCGATAGTAGCCGATCAACCCAAGAAAACCACGCAAGGCTGTGATCGTGGCGGGTCGAGCCCAGGCCGCAACCGCCTACAATTTGTCAGTATCGGCCGCCACGCCGAGGTCGGAGATGATATGCCTGAGGTAGCAAACTTGTCGCTAATTGAAGACGCATTTTGACTGTTTAAGGTATAGCTTGTGGCTGCGTAGCCACTGTAAGATGCGCTGCAAATGTGCCATGTGTTCTTCAGGCGACTAACCGTAAATGAGGATGTCATCGAAGAAGAAGAGGACAAATTTCCATAAAAAGTCCTAGAGAACCTCATCCATAAGAGCTTGAAAAGTTGAAGGCACGTTAGAGAGTCCAAAGGGCATAACGAGAAACTCGTAGTGGCCATGATGAGTACGAAACATCGTCTTGGCAATATCACCCTCGTGCATGCGCACTTGATGGTATCCTGAGTGGAGGTCAAGCTTGGAGAAGAGCTTGGCGCCATGCAACTCATCCAACAATTCCTCGACCACAGGAATAGGAAACTTATCTTTCACTGTTTGGGCGTTGAGTTCGCGGTAGTCGACACAAAATCGCCATGTGCCATCCCCTTTTTTGACCAGCAACACGGGCGAAGAAAAAGGGGAACGACTGGGTCGAATAAGCCCTTGAGTCATCATGGCCGAGCATTGCTTCTCAATCTCATCCTTTTGGCGGTAAGGGTACCGATATGACCTGACAACCACCGGGTTTGTGCCATCCTTCAGACATATCCGGTGGTCATAGGCTCGCGAAGGAGGAAGACCATGGGGCTTGGGAAAAATATCCGCAAAATCTTCCAATATGGCAGGAAGTGCCGGGCAGGGATCACCATGAAGAGACAACAGGTGGGGCTGTTTAGAGTTCAAGAAGCCTTGCAGCATGATGTGTGAGCCTTGATGTTCAAAAGACATGGTGAGATTAAGAAAGTTCTAGTGAATATCTCCCAATGTTTGGAGCCATTGAACCCCAGAATGACATCGAAACCATCAAGCGGAATCATGAGAAACAGCACTATGAAGGAATGCGTGCTGATGGTAAACACTTCGGCGGAAATGCGACCCAAACAGGGTAACTGACACCCATTAGCCACCTTCACTTGTTGGGAGGACGCTTGACGCTGATCCAATGCCATGCACATTGCGGCGTGACTACTAATGAAATTATGCGTGCTGCCGCTTTCAATGAGACAGAGTAGGTTGTGCCCCCGAATAAGCAACGACACCTGCATGGTGCCTCAAGATTTGGGGTCCAGAATGGCTAGTAGAGAGAGGGAAGGAGCCGGTGGATCACCATCATCCTCTGCTGAATCGCGTACCTCATCCAAAGCCGCGGGTTCATCTGGTTTATCACTGCAGATCTCAATTAAGAAGAGGCGCTTGCAACGGTGCCCTCGGCTATAAAAATCATCACAATGATAACATAGGCCCTTGGCGCGCCGCTCGGCCAATTGATCGGCACTGAGGCACAGCTTGGACGGTGGGGAAGCCATGGGTGCCGAGCCGGATGGCATGCTCCCCATTGGCCGATTGTTGCTACTGGATGAAGGAGGTCCCGACGGCTGTCTCCCAGTTGACGTAGCGTTGGGTGCAACCACCGACAACTCGCCACGACTGAAAGCCGATCGGCTTCGACTGGAAGATTTGTATCCTTGTAAGGCTTCGGCAACCCAGAGGCCTTTCCTCTCCTCAGCCTCGCGCGCCATGCTAACTGCTTCGGATAGATCACGTGGCCGCTCTCAACGGACATCCGCTACCAAGGACTTGGCGAGCCCATGCGGGGAGGCCGAGCGAGCAGCCTCTAAAAATCACGGGCATAATCATTAACACGGCAGACGCCTTGTTTGAGATTTACGAGGTCCCCTAAGGGTCCTGCCCCGGAGTGTCGAGAGAACCGCTGCAAGAAGGTGTCGAAGAAATCTTCCCAGGAAATCCAATCTTCGTCCAACATCCAATTGTCCAACACCTCGTGTGCTTCGCCCTGGAGGTGTAGACCAACGAGGTTGATGTGCTCTCGTGGTGGAATTTGATGTAGTCGGAAAAAACGTTCGCACTGTCGCAACCACAAAAGTGGGTCGCCCGTGCCATCGTAATCCGGAAGTTCCATGCGAGGGGTACGTGGTATCCAGCAGTGCGAAAGAAATCCGTCATCAACACCTTCCTGAAATTGGCGCCGGTCGGCTGATGCAGGGAGATGGCCTCCAGTGTCCCATGGCTGGCGTTCTCGCCGGCTATGTTCAACCGTGCGCGGGCGTGCTGCGCGAGTTGACCCATGCGACGTGAAGGCCAGTTGGTCGGTCGCAGGTCCTCGCTCGTGACGATCGCACTGAGGGTCCTGACGATGGCCGGTGTCCTCAACCGCTTGGCTCTGTTGGCCCTGATTGTCGAGGTCGGAAGTCCCCGCTCGCGATATAGCCAGCAATTCTCCGAGGGAAGTTTTGATTTCATCAAGAGAAAGCTCGAGTTGGCCGGCGCGTTCTTCAATAGACGGCTGTGCCATGGCCGGAGGATCGACTGAATCTAATACCAATTTGTTGTGAGTCTGGGTGCAGAGACGAGTACCCGGCCGAAGACCGGCGCGAGTGGAGGTGGATGTCGAGGCCGTCGTGACGACTCGACGGATAACTAGCGAACGGAGCTACCGACCTTGTTAATCGGAAGGCACCGCCAGAAGATAATTTGTGGCAAAATACTTCTTGCCGTTTTCATTTATTTCCTTCATACTTATAGATGTAAAATTTTCAAATCCTAACAATAGAATCTAAACTAATACTTGGAAAGCAATCAAAACAATAATACTAATAACTAACTAGTCTCCTGGCTAATAACTGCCGCCTGGTAATCCTGTGCGCCAACGCCGGATTGCCGGCTGGGCTCATTAGCCCCTTCCTTATTTTCGGTTTTCTTCCGCTTGCGATAATACACATTATCGTAACCCATAACAATATCAAAGAATCATTTTTATAGTAGTAAACTGTAGCACTTGAATCTAGATTGTTAGCTCTAAAGATAAACCGGGTTAGATCATGTGTAGTTGTTTACTGTGCCGTCTATCCCCTTTTATAAGGTCACAAGGTCCAAATTTTGCTAAAGATCAGCCCTCATGCGGAATGGGCCCACATACATGTAGTAAATCACTTGGGTTTTCACAATCACGTCGCCCAAATGGAATTACCCAGTTTTACCATGTTGGGATTCCAAAATTCCAAAGCTCCAAATTCGTAATTAATTATGATCCATCTGAAGTTAAGTCCACACGCTCAAGGATTTGCTTTACTTATGCTTTTCTAGGAAGTTCAGCATGCGCGTAGGCTGAATTCAGAGTGATGATAATGTCTCCATTATGAATAATGATGCACATGGCTTCTTATTCTCAGGGAACTTTATGGTGTCCATCTGATGCAAAGTTCAGACTCATCTGATGCAACGTTCAGATACTGTTTGAATCTTTCTGATTTTTTTTCTCAGGAATGATGGTAGAAAAAAAGAAGAAGCAAAACTGAAAATTTGTACAAGTAACAGACTGTGACACACTGTACGACCTATTTTGAGCTGGCCTGAGAGATGCCACTGGTTCAGTGTACCCTAGTACATTTTGTGCTCATCTGGGTCTGGGCCATGTGTGTTTTTGTCCTAATAAACACTCCTGATCTTATGCCTCGTCTTGTTTGACAAGTATAGTTGGTTTTGCCTAAAAAGCTGCAGCATAAATTAAAACTGACCTATCGTTATCGAAGCCTTAGCTTTTCCAATCCAATCATAACTACTATTTTGGTAAATCTAACCTCTTTTTAAATAAATTTACAAAAATAATCCCATCCTCAATCGCAAAAGACGCGATAGGCGACATGTGTCATGTGTTATGCCTTTCGCGGTTAGGGAGAAGACCATATTTGCAAATCTATTTAAAAAGAACTGGATTTGCAAACAAATATCTTCTTCGAGGGGCTAGAAAAGCCAAAGACTCCCCTTTACCTATGTGTGATGGAATTGCTTTCTTGTGTTGCTCTGGGTGAGATGAAAGTGGGATAACACTGTGTAGTTGCTTACGTACCATGCCATGATTTCTCTCATCCATTGGGTCAAAGAGTAACTGTAGCAATTTTTAGGTACTATAAGTAAAAAAAAGAAGAAGCAATTGATCTTGATTTTTTAAATATTTATCAACTCTTAGAAGTGAAAGAATGTCACTGTACAATTCACCTCTGCAATTACCATGCAATGGTAGATGATACCAATCCATTGATATTGGGCTTGCAAACATGCTAAATTAATGTACCGATGTACATCACCTGATGCTGCTGTGTCCTACACAGTCATCGCGTGTTCGAATAGGGTTTTTTTTTTCTTCGGGGGATTTAGTTAAAGTTCTGAACTCCATTCTAAAAATTCTTTAACAAAACCACCCATGCTACAATCCCTTGCAAGGTTTTAAAAAAAACGGTCATTAGCAATGATGAAAATGCGCTGGTGCGACACGGTGTATGCTGATATCATCTTTACTTGCTGGGTTGAAGAACAGGAGTACCCTTGGCTATCTTCCTTTGGGAAAGAGATCCATGCAACTTAAACAGTTGTGTATAGACCGTTGGATCAAAAGTGACGGTTCAAAAAAAAATACTATAGCAAAATCACTGTGCCGATTTTTCACTATAGCAGATACCATTGAAAGATCCGAACCATTCATTTGCTTGATCGAACGGTGTTAGCCTACGGGGATTACTTAAGTTGTAGTCCCCGTAGGAACTATACAAGAACCCTGTCCCTTTCTTTGGAGGTTCCAATTGATAATCATAACACATTTGAAAGTTAAAATGCTCAGCAATAGGTCTGTAAACGAGCCGAGCTCGAGCGAGCCTTGTCTCCCAGGCTCGAGCTCGGTAAAAACTCGAGCCGATCTCAAACGAGCTCGAGTTAGGGTTGAGCCTAGACCTAGGCTCTAGCTCCGCTCGGTCTAAGCGTGAGGAGGCTCTAGTTCAGCTCGAGTAAGCTCGATAACAATAAATAATTCAATATACACTATTTTTCAACAATAAAAATGCTCAAGATCGAGTAAGCTCGATAAAAGTTAACATATAACAATGTTTAACAAGTAATTTATAAATTTATCAGGCTCACGATCTATTAGAGCTCAGCTTGGTGAAGCTCGCGAGCTCGGGATCAAGCTCAAGTTCGGCTTGTTTAGAGCTCGAATCGAGCTTAGAGTGAATCGAGCTTGAGCAACTCACAAGCCTCGAGCTTTTTTTACAGCTCTACTCAGCAGTGGCTTCAATTTTACTTTACCAGGGATTCCAAGATTCAACAATACTGTGTTCAGAGTTTTTTTCACAGTGATATTGGAGCACTTAAGAATTTTGAGTTTCATGATTTCATATCCATGACACACTTTGATGCAACATTCAATAATGGAGAGACATTTCCCTAATTCCTTCCTGCCCAAGGATGCAAAGATACATATTTACAACAACAATTCACAAATTAATTAGATCAATTGACATGGCCGAAGAACAGCAATCTGTTCTCTCTTCAGGTCTGAGAGGAGTACATCGTACATTTTCTGCTCATCTGGGCCACGTATCTACTGTCCCATGATTCCTGAATCGTCGGTGGCAGCCGGCAGGTCGATGTGCGCGCATTGGGAACAGGTTTTGTCTGATGGATTATGTTTTCTACTTTTCTTGTGTTGCTGGTGTTGAAATTAGCGTGTAGTACAGATAGAGATTAGTTGTAGATAGAATTTGATGATTTTGATCACACGTTGTAATCTGTAAGTTTGTTGTCATTCCCCTGACAGACTGTAGTCGATACGGCATCACATTAAAAAAAAATCCTAAGATGAGTATGCATGTTGAAGTATAAATGAATCGTTTGTATTTTCTCGTAAGCTTAGTTTTTTGGATGAACTCACTACCAGAGAACATATTTTTCTTGGCGAGGAAAAACCATTAGAAAAATGGGTAAAACTGCCAGGAAATATTTTCCTAATGGGTAACCGTTTGATAATATATTTCAAGAGTTGGAGGTGGAGGCTCGGGGTGCAACGGACCTGGTTGCAAATCGTTAGATCTGGGGTAAGAGGAGGCGACAATGGTCGGTGATAGCTGGCGTGGGGTGGCATAGGCACAGGATAATGCCTAGGAAGAACCCGAAGGCATAGGGTTCATAGTCGGCTAGGTTGAGGATGGTGAAGGCAAAGTGGAGTTCGAGAAATTAGGATTTAGGGTTTGGGATAGGGACCATGAGTTCTCTAGGCATGATATTGACGGTCATTTGTCTCACTGCCATATAATGTGTATTTTTCCATCAGTTATCTTATGCACCATCGTGAAAATTACTTCTATCGTTGGCGGCATTATGAGCCCATCACAAAAATTATAATTTCTGACGGTTAGAGGTGGGCCTGTCAGAAAAACAAATTACTGCCAAGAAAGCTATGTTTTCTGGTAGTGACTGGTTGGTGCATTCAACTCAACATGGTATCAGAGCTAAGAAGTCCTTAATTCAACACATGCCTGATCGCAATTATACAAAAAATAATTGTGACTCACTTCTATTCCACGGCTTAGACCTAAGGGAGCCTACCCTTGAGAGAGAGCGTTGAAGCTACCTGTAAGCGTGATTAAAGAGTAGGAGAGGCACTTAGAACCGCTCTTTTTATACCAATTTTTAATGTAAGATTCAAGAGTTAGATCTAAGCAACAAGTATTTTCTCCTGATGGCCGGCAAAAAAACTTCATATGGTACTATCTCAGGATACATTAATCTTGCATCAAAGAAGCACACAAAGTAACTTTTATATTGTTGGAGGGCAAAAAGTTATTTTTTTTTCATTTTCTCTATGTGCTTTTTGAGTGGAGATAGGGATACTACTAAAATAGTAAATTTCATTATAACTCCCTGGAAAAATCTTCATCCATCCATTAGATCCATGGATAAATCTTCTTCCCCAACTCTTCTCTCTCCTCATCGTCTCCGTTGGCGGCAGACAACGAGCTCCTCCTCCTCCTGCTATGCCACTCTCCCTTTCTCCTACCTAGCCTTCGCCACCGTCTCCCCCGTCCCCCTGAGACCACATCTCTCTCTCTCTTCCTCCTCTCTCTCTCTTACGGGAGATAAAAAAGGAAAGGTGTAGGATCAAGGATAACCGAATAGAGAGGGGTGAATAGGAGGTTTTTAAAATTCTTCAGCTCTAATTGTAATAAATGATCAAGCAAAACTAGAATTAAGAATTTTGACAATCAAAGCCTAAATCGTCTAGATTTTACTAAGTGCACCAACAAGCTATGTCTAAGCAAAATATCAATCCTAGGTACAAGATCAATTGATAAGAAAACTAAGAAAGTAAATTGTTCAATTTAATTACAAGTGATCAAACCACAAGGAGAAGAACACAAATTTTTATCCCGTAGTCTCGGAGACTTGCCGGTCTCTCATAATCCATATTGAGGTAGCTTGATCAACTCAAGCCAGCTCCTTACGCAAATAAGTCTTCCTTGATCACTATTGGTAGCTCTTCCCCGCTCTGGGTAGGCGAGCTTCGGCCTTCACAATCCACCAGGCCTTCTCACAAACTCCTTCGAGAAGATCACCGGTTCTCACGCCTCCAAACCGTCTAGGAGGTGGCAACCTTCAAGAGAATAGATCTTGACGCTTGCTTGAGGTTGATCAAGTGTTTAAATGGCTCAAACTCGAAATGCACACTTGAATGCTCCTAACTCCCTCAAAATGTGAATTTAATGCACAAAGGAAGAAGGAGACTTGCTAGAGCTCACAAGGTATTCAATGAGTGTCCAAGAAGCTCTATTGATGCAGGTGTGGGGGTATTTATAGTCTCCACCCACAACTCCAACCGTTCGGGTCAAAATTCATAAAAAATTAGTAAAGCTGGTACTACCACCCATGTAGGACTGGTAGTACCGAATCCCAAGTGAACGGTCGAAACAGTGCATTAAATGCATGAATTGTAGCTGTTGCTACAGAGGCCGGGTGCTACCGCCCATGTAGGTCCGGTAGCACTGGCCCCAAAATCAACAAGACTGCCTATTTTGGTGCTATTCTGGAAAAAAACATACCGCCATTTGGGGCCAGTACTACCGCACTGGCGATAGTACCACTCTCACATGGTTGGTAGCACCGACTAGAGGAAATCAGCCAAAAACAACCCCTTTGGAAAAAACGCACCGCCATTTGGGGCCGGTACTATCGCACCTGCGGTAGTACCGCTCGCACATAGACGGTAGCACTGTCCAGGCAGAGACCAAAAATCAGTATTATGTTAAAAACACAATGGCCATTTGACCCGGTGCTACCGATCTTGCGGTAGCACCACTCCCACATGATCGGTAGTACCGGTCTTGATAGTTTTTTCTTAGATTTTTCAAATGACTCGATGAGAAACATCTAAGACTTAGTATGAGCATGATTTGAGCCATAAGACTTGATCCACATTAAGCTACTAGCCAAGGTCCCCCTTAATAGTATGGCGCCTAATCTAGTAACCCGATATTTTCTCCAAACACTGAGATCGGCAAAAGTTATGAAAATATCCTTAAATATTGTACCTTGGCAATTGAGCTTGATGCTTTGAGTTTCTTTGAACCTCATTTCCTTACTTCATTATGTTCCATGTTCAGGACTAATCTATTTTCATAATCTCAAGAGAAAAATGTTAGTCCTTTAATCACGATTATCATTAATTACCAAAATCAAAATGAATTAGTGGCCTAGATGCTTCAAAAGGTGGAGATGGCCACGAACAAGCAACGCCAACAAGGATGGAGGAAGCATTTCATTCCTCTCTCTCTCTCTGGTGTAGGATCTGGCTCCATAGCAGCCGTGGAAGAGGGTAGTTGTGATTTTTGTTTGGCTTCTCGCTGAATCGAATGGATGCATCATGATTTGGTTCATTCTTGTCTGATTAGTCTTGTGGTTTAGCAAAATTTCACAAATTTTTTAAAAAATAATCCAATTATTTAAAACAATTATAGAAATAATATGCTGTGTTTTTTATATAAATATAACTCTATAACCATTAGAAGTCCCTATCGCTATTTCAAACAACGATAGAGGCTCTGTCTATGTTTCAGTCGTCAATTGAAATGGCGATAGAGTGCCACATGGGTGGCCACGTCTAGGGGTGCAAATAAAGCGGATACGGACGGATTTCGCTCATCCCGTATCCTATTCCAAATTTTTTCTCAGATACAGAATCGAATACGGATAGTGCCAGATTCAAATACGAATACGGATTACTTCGGTCATGAATACGAAGTGAATATAGGTTGTTCCAGATACGGTTAGTCTCGGTCACGAATAGTTAGTCGGATAATGTGTGAAAGCATAAACCATATATGTCGAGCATATTAGAATCAATCAACCATACACAAAACTTTACTAGAACCTTCAAGACATGTTGCCTTCCCTACATAAGAATAATATGCAGCATCCATCTCAAGTTCTCAATGCCTTGCATGTTACAAATAGCATCAAAACCAATTGTCATGCACAAAATAAAAATGTTAGTTGAGAATAGGCTACAATATGTTGGATTCAGATGCATTCATATAGAATGAACAGTCTTGCTAATAATTCTAAAGCATGTAAATTCACACTTAGGAGCTTTATTAGAAAAGGGTCATACCAACTGATCATCTATATGATTATAACTCTATTGTGAATCTAGCTGTTATTTTACTATGTAGTGCAAGCTATATGACAATGTATGTATTCATAAGCAATTCAGTGCTAAATACTGTTTTGGCCATCTCTTCTATCTTTTCCATTCAAAATGTTTACCGATAACGTTATCCACACATCTGAAAACATGTTCAATTCATCATTTTCTTTTATCTTAACACTTACTTATCCAGTTCGTCTAGTGAACTTATTGAATAGGTGCTCCGGATACTAATGGTTATTCTTCTCAATTAGATGGAGATTTGACAAACACAACAGCGAGTACATCTTCATTCCTGCAACATATATAGTTTACATATGCACTCCTTTTGTCATCGTTTGTGGACTGTCACAGGTGTTTGTAGGTGGGCTTGACCCAAATGTTAGTGAAGATGACCTTAGGTAAAGCTTCTGTCAATATGGTGAGATCTCTTCTGTAAAAATTCCAGTTGGGAAGCAATGTGGTTTCGTGCAGTTTGTACAGAGTATGATGTATTAATTTCACAATTTTCATATCCCCACGTACACCCTGCTGATAATATGGTAAACATATACTAAATTTTGTGAATTTTCTATTGTCAGAAAGAATGCAGAAGAAGCACTGGAGTAACTAAATGGAAGTACAATCGAAAAACAGACAATCTAGCTGTTACTTTACTACTAGCAAATTTTATATGTAGCAGTCAAATGGCATTACCTATAGCACTTCATATTATAAACAATTACATAACCAACATACTGCAGATGATGTTTTCTTTATGCAGGTACAACAGTTTATCTGAATTGTTTGCTTGCAAGCATCGTGTTCAATGTATACAAAAAACAGATCACCGGCCATCTTCAAAATAATTTGGATGCATTGTTCATATTTGAAGAACTAATATGCATCTTGCATGATAACATGTGATGTGAGGGATTTGGTTAATCGGGTCTTAACTACAGGTAATGGGTGGATCGGAGCCAGATCACACTGATAAATCAAGAATATTTGCTCGATCTTTTCGCGATTAGGGATTAGGGTTTACATTCAAATGGAGACCGTGGGTAGCAGCACTGGAGGGTCGTCGGTCGCAAGTCACCGCTGGAGACCTTGGGTAGCAGCTGCCGCCGTCGCCGTCGCCTGGAGCCCGCGAGTCACCGCCGCCAGGAGACCACGGGACACCGTAGCCTAGAGAGTGTGGGACGCTGCGGATGCCGCCTTGAGCCCGCGGGAGGCCGCCGTCGCTGCCTGGAGGAGGTCGCCCAGAATCGCCACACGAGTCGCTCGAGCTGGATCCGAGCGGTTTGCGAACGGGCACGAGCGCACGGCGAGGGCGAACAGATGCGCACAGGGTGGGCGAAGGCGAAAAGATATCGAATAATCGGATATTTACCGGACAATAACCGGATATATCTGAATAAAATTACGGTTATATCCGAATCCGTTTCCATATCCGAAAAAAATATCCAAATCCGTATCTGATATCCAAAAAAAACTCGGATATCCGAAATTACGCCGAATAGTATCCAAATTTATACGAACGGACGGACGATCGGGAATTATCCGTTCCGTTTGCACCCCTAGCCACGTCATCTCTTGCCATTTCAACTGCGACAGAGTGAACAAATCGTCAATTAAATGGTGACAGAGGTCCTGCCCCTTCTGTTGCCATTTGACATCTATAAAAGCTGTGCGCGATCGGGTGGTTGAAGCCAACCGACAAAAAGAGAGAGGAGTGCATATGGAGGAAAGGAGAAGTGAGGAGAGAAGAGAAGAGAGAGGAAAGGAATGGGGAGGGAAAGAGAAGAAGAAGAGAAGGGGACTAATTTTTTTAGGTGAGTTTTTCTATCATTTTGGATTATATGTTGAAAAAATAGCAGGTTAGCAACCAAAATAATTTGATCTGTAGTTGTTTAGATCTATAGTTTTGAAGATATGTAGTTGTGTAGATCTGTAGATGTATTGCTTTGTACCTGGACAGGATGGCTGTTGATGCGGGGGAGTACGTGGTGCACTGACACTTGGAGGCTTATTTGCCTTGGTTCTTTGACTGGGTCATGTTTTGCTCATCCTATGGGGACAGGGTGGATAAGCAAATAAGCTAGTATGTGAGGATGATAGCGGATGTGGATGTCAAGGATATCCCACAGATAGCTTGGGGCCCCATAATACTGCACGCCACATATCGTTGCCGCGTGGGGGGATAACTCCACTCTCGCTGGATGCCGTCTCCATTTGTAGTTATGGTTGTTCACAAGCTTTCAAATCGGAAGACCACATATGGAGTTGACACCATACAGGGCCGCTTTCTAAGGGGCACCGGGCGATGACGTGAACCGTCCTACTATGAGAACATTGTGATGTCGCCGTCAGGTTAGTATCCGACCTTCGTCGTGATGCATACTATAATTCACCATTAAAGTACTAGCTTTCTCTTGTACCACCTCTTTTGTAGCCAACTTTCACGACAGTTACCTCCCACGCATTGTACCCTGAGTTCGTCGTGATGTTCAACCAGCTCACCGATGACCATGTCATCTAGAGGCCGTACATTGTGGAGGTTGTTGGTATGCGGACACCGTGGGGCCGTCCATGCAGTGCACCCGGGACACCGCATTTTGGCTTACTCGTCGCCACCTGGTGTATGATATCTTCATCGAGACAAACACTAAATGAAGTCTAATATTTCTAAAAATTTTGTATGATGTTCTAAGGCAATGCTAATGATGTTGTAAAATTGTCAGATGATGATCAGACGTGTGTATGTTTTAAAAATTCTGAAGGTGCTACTGTTATCGTATATGCTCTTCTGTTTTTGATTTTATAGGGACAATAAATGAAGTCTAATATTTATAAAAATTTTAGTACATGATCCTTGGGAACTATTTATAATTATATTAATATTTTAGAGTATGATCAATCTTGTAAATATTTATAAAGATCTGCCAGCGTCTCTATTGCTTTCAATTAATTGCTATTTTTGATTTTTTAGGAGCACTAAATATTTCAAAAATTGTTGAAATTTCTCTGAGGTGTTTTATAGATTAATTGGGATTTTTTATTTTTCTTGAATTGTTTTCAATTTTTCTTCGGTGTGCTGAAAATCAAATAAAATCGCTTGAAAATTGACAAAAATCGTTGAAAAATTGAAAACCGGTCAAAAATCAGTAAAATTGCTCGATTTTCGTTTTTTCGCCATTGTTTGACTGCCGAGTTCAAAAATTTTAATTCAATCTTCTGCGGTTTCTATCGATTTTTGATCGATTTTTAGCGATTTTCAAAAATAAAAAATCGTTTGAAAATCAAATTTTCGATTTTGTGAACCCTGGTCAGTACAAGCCTATCAAGAATACGAAACACTTCAAACACAGATGAGACAACTGATAACGAAACACAGATGAGATAACTGATAACGACCATGAAAATGATGATGTTGGCAACTTGTTGATATCAATTGGGATACGACTCTTGGTTTACGTCATATGATACATAGTGGCAAGGATCATTTTCACAACCTTCTTTTCCGGAGATCTTTATCATAGCAGCTTGGGAAATCTAGAAACAATGTAATGGGAAGGTTTTTGATAGAAAAAGAAAACCCTAGTTTTACCTCTTGGAAGGAGCAGTTCAGATAGGAAATCACCTTGCATATGCATAGGGTGAAGGTAAATATCGAAACTCAATTTTTTGATTGGCTAGATTACTATAGAAACCTTGCCTC
Organism: Otatea glauca; assembly: GCA_036346275.1. Taxonomy (NCBI): domain Eukaryota; kingdom Viridiplantae; phylum Streptophyta; class Magnoliopsida; order Poales; family Poaceae; genus Otatea; species Otatea glauca. The sequence continues at coordinate 44,902,574 of CM070711.1, forward strand.
TTTGTACATTCTAACAATCCCACTCTTATAAATACTACTTTTTATTTAATATCTTTTACTTACTGTATGGGTCTCCCCTACAATCTCACTTAAAAAAAGAAAAGAAAGCACAGGACTTCTGTGACCGTGAATCTGCCTATAAATTCAGGTGCGCATGTCTGGAAGAGGCAAACAGCAACAGACCATCAGTGGAGTGATAGTGAACACAAGAAATGGCCACAGAACGGAAGCGCGACTACTGACGAGTTCCAAGTTTCTACTAACTGAATTCTATAATACGATACAATCATCTCCGTGAATGAAACAACTGCTCGAAGCAAGCAATCGATGGAGCCAAGTGAGCCGAGCTGAGCTACTCTCTCTCTCTCTCTCTGACATTGATTTGTTTAAGTAATCGGCACGCAAGTCACTATTAAAAACAAGGAATTGAAGACGAGCGAGCAGGGTGGTGGCATCCCATCCGTCCTTGCCATGGACTCGCGCTTCGGCTTCCGCCTCTCTTCCGTCGACGTGGTGGGTAGTTGCGGCTGCTCACCTTCTCCTACCTCGGAGAAATCCAAGTTTTTTCTTTATTTCTTTCTGTCGTCGGGATTCTTGATTGATTCATTGTGTTGGTTGATTCGGGTGTTGCAGAGGTCGGGGAGCTCGCTGACGGTGGGGGAGAGGCTCTGCGCGGTGCTCCTCCCCTTCGTCGCCATCGCCGAGGCCGTCTTCTTCGCCCTCACCGACTGCCTCGCCGACCTCTGCCCCTCCTCGCGCCGCCGCGGGGACCCCTCCGCTTCGTCCTTCCCCTTCGCGGCCAAGAAGAAGAGCTACCACCATCACTTCCTCCACCGCCGCGTCGGGGTTGGCTTCACCTCCCTAGACCTCCGCCACCTCGCCAACGAGTCCCGATTCTGTAACCCCACCCCCCCCCGAGTTCTTGCCCGGCGTTATTTGCAATGTCGTCTGATCCGATTCTTTTTTGCCAAATGAATTCGATCAAGTCTCGGTTAACGAGGTGGAGGCGCTCTTCGAGCTCTACAAGAAGATCAGCTGCTCCATCATCGACGACGGACTCATCCACAAGGTGCCAAAAAAGAAAGAAAAAACTCTTAAATTCTTACATCTGATGCATTTAATGTGAGATCAATTTCTTCGTTTCTCGCTGTTCTTCAAGTAAAGGCATAATTTTTATGCTTTGCATTTCAATCCGTATACTTTGTCGCGGATAATTGGGTTCTTCAAGCTTCAATCTGAAAGAAATGGATGTCCTTGGGTGCATGGACAGCGACACCTTGATAGATATATGACTGACTAGTATTTGGTCTTAATAAGTGCGATGTGCAACATAGTACACAGATCGATCTGAAAGTGTTGCACCGCACGCGATGGATTATCTCCTCAGGGAATGGATTTGTGCGACATTGTCATATGACCAGTACACATGGGAGCATTATAAAATTTGGCTTGACAGCCCATAGAATTCTTTGCCTGTTTTTTTCTATGCCAGCATGTTGTGTGGTTTCCATGTGCACTTTGACCCTAGTGTAACGCCTGCATCTCAGTATGTTTGGTTGTCAAATCGTAAATAAATAAACAAATAAATAAAAGACCAGTATGTTTGGTTGTGATGTTCCTTGTGCCATTCGATGTAAGGAAACATAATGGCGATTGGTGAAGCATAGCGTGACCATTTTTTTTATTAAGCTAATGCTGCAGTAATTTTGCATTGTATTTGACTGGTGTGGAATTCTTAAGTCTGCAAAAGAATATTGACTTTATAATTTCAGCAACATGTGTTATTCGTGCACACATTAATGTGTTATGGGTGAATAAATTTAATGGAATAAAAAAATCTGCACAAAATTTGAATGTCCTTTCTTGCTGTATCCTATGGATTTTGAAAAACGCCATTATGAATTTACCTTAATTGTTCCTAAGTTGAATGCTTCTTTAGGAAGAGCTTCAGCTGGCATTGTTCAAGGCTCCAAGTGGGGAGAATCTTTTTCTTGATAGGGTGAGTGTTTAATCCATTTTTCTCTCTTTAAATGCTGTAAGTTCATTATTTACCATGTCATACACAAAGTTCTGAATTGTTCTCCGGAAACCTGATTATTCTGAAATTTTATTTACACCGCATGTTGCTTGCAGATATAACAATATCCAACTGATATTGTCTCTCTGATCCAGGTTTTTGATTTGTTTGATGAGAGGAAAAATGGCGTAATAGAGTTTGATGAGTTTATTCATGCTCTCAGTGTATTCCATCCATTTGCACCTTTGGAAGACAAGATTAATTGTAAGTACAGTTCTTGCAGAGACTACCTGAGTACCTGCTCCACACTCATGTGTTGAGTTATATTTACAGTTGGGCCTCTCTTTCTGGATTGTTTCAGTTGCATTTAGGCTGTATGACTTGAGACAAAGTGGCTTTATCGAGCGTGAGGAGGTTAGTTCATGTTGATGTTCTATATTTATCTCATTATCTGTACCATACATGCAGTTCCTTTTGTTAAGTTTAACCGTAAGGTAATCCATTGTCATGCCCTGTTTTGTAGGTTAAGCAAATGGTTATAGCTATTTTGATCGAATCTGATATGAGATTGTCAGATGACATTCTTGAGGCCATCATAGATAAGGTAAGCAATCATTTGCTTGGACTTCTTAGTTATCTATTATCATTTCTTCATTTCAAAATATATATATATTGCCATTTTACATGGATGTATGTTCTGACTTAATTGTTTCAGACATTTGAAGATGCTGATACCGATAGGGATGGAAAAATCAACCAAGAAGAATGGAAGGAATTTGTATTACGCCACCCTAATATATTAAAGAACATGACGCTACCCTATCTAAGGTTTGAATCTTAAAACTACAGCCAAATCATTGCAAATATTGTCTGAAAATTACAGCCAACATGTTTTACAACTATTCAGAAATTCATCTGTACTGCTGTTAAAAAAAGAGTTTCGTCGATATTTACTTTACTGATTTCTTGTTGTTAAAAAAAGAGATTCGTCGGTATCTACTTTATTGATTTCTTGTCCATCTCATAATTCAGGGACATCACAACAGTTTTTCCTAGTTTTGTCTTCAACACGGCTGTTGAAGACTAAACAGTCCAGGGTTGCTTGAACAGTGCAAGATCCTACCTGGTGGTGACAAGTTGGCTGCTGATTATGTCAGCTGTCTTGTTGAATATTGGGATCCTCATAAGAACAGGAATAGCCATGATCACTTACTGAAGAATCACCATCAATGAGTGTTGATTAAGGACAGATATCTGAGACTCGATTTTGCTGCAAACCAAGGGCCATTCATGACGGCAAATTGGCAATGGAGCCTCCTATGCATGTTGCCGTTTGTTAACTAGCAATGCGTTGAGTTTGACACTGTACAAACATCATTCCTTCAGCTCTCATAAATTCATGAGCAACTGTACATATTGTATGAGGGAATTCAATGTTCCTTCACGTTCCTGCCTTCCTGCTTAATACACTGTCTTCTGAATACTAACATCTGTCCATTATGAAGACTGTCTGGATTGGAACTAGACTAGTTGGCCGAACTTTCTATTTGATTCATGCTACTCCAAAGATGGATTGTTAAATTATTTACTGGCTGTTCTTAGAATGGACAAATACGATCTTCCAAAAAATACTAAGGACATGGGTGCATTTACCCCTTACAAAACACGCCACGAGCTATGTTTGCTGTAATTTTATAGTGCAAAACCTTTCTGAAACGCTTGATTTTGCGAGATGATAGCTGCAGGCCTGAAACTCAATGCCAATCAAGCTGCTAAGTGTTTGCTTCATGAACCAATCCTCTCACCTGTGATAACAAGAGTACCCTTAATTTATCAGATTAAGTTTTTGTTGTTCCTTGGGTGATGCAAAGGACATTTCTGTGTCTTGCAAGGGACAACATCCATGACACAGCTATGTTAATATGCTTTCATTTACATTTTTTAATGCTAATCATGGCTGTGAACTCCAGTAAATTTCTTTCGGTTAGGATAAGATTGCAGCATGTCGAGTGATTCAGGTCCAGATGTTAGATTGCCGACGAGGACCCCTTCCAGAAGGTTCAGAATCACACCAAACACCAAATTAGTTTTAGCACCTTTCTCCGAAAAGAAAACATTTCTCGTGCTTGAACCACTAAATTTTTCTTTTTTTTTTGAGGGAAAATAAATTATTTATTATTAGCAAGAAAAGACAGCATCACAACTCGGCCTAACCATGATGCAACTGCCATCCTCTTTTATTTTATTTTCTGGATTTCTGTTTACAAGAAAAAAATGAAACAGTGAACATAGTCGTTTTTAATTCCTCACTGAGATATGGGAAAAAAAATATAAATATTAGGTAAGGCAACTACGTACCATGAAGTGATGTATTGTCATTATACATAGAAAACATTTGTTGATTACAACAAGCAAGATAGAAGCCTAGCGTAGGTAATGTATCGTACGTTCATACATGGCCGTCTCTAATTCAGCTTCATGTCCCTTTCTTGATAAGACGAGGATAGAACAATATTTGCTGAATTGGCGATGGCGATTGGCACGCGTGGCAACCATACGAGAGGAAGTTGCATACCAAATGGTTGAATTCCAAGCGGATAACGACGCAACAAGAGATGCCCCAATCATGGGCTCTCTAACCTAGGAAAGCCGAAATGGATGGCAGCTGCTGGTAATTCCCTACATACACTACCAGTAGTGCCGCGTAATCACGAGCCATCTTGTTCATTTTGTAAGCAACACACTTTCGAGAAGTATTTTATACGGGGATTTTGAAATGTAGGAGTTTTATACGAATTTTATTGAAAGTAAAAAACTCATTTTTACTGGATGTAGGGATTCAAACGAAATTCCTAAAGAAATCATGTGTTCCAAAAAGAGCTGTTCTATTATACCTCCTAGTATTTCTCAACTGTCCAATCTTTAATTTTAACCCAACGGACTATTTTAGTTAGAATTCTTATACTATCTTACCAAGTACTAGAAGTGCAATTTCTTAAGGTGTAAAATAGTAACCATCTAAGGATCTATATACACTAAACTAGCAATCAAAGGGGGTGAATAATTGTGCAGAAGCCAAAATCAAAATTTTGATGATTTTTGAAACACCCCAATTCAGACTCAAATTGCCTGATTCGGATTCGACAAAATAGAGTGATATACGTTCGGTAAATCGCGAATTTCTGGAGATCCAATCGTCGGATTGACCTGAAATTTGAACAAAAGAAACTAGATTCCAATATGAATCTAAAGAAAAATGAATCAGCTCGATCGGATCTACGGATCAAAATGTATAAACCCTGAAAGCAGACTATGTCAGATAATGACGAAAATCAAGCAAACCCTGATTTCGTGATTAATCACAATCTACAAAAGATTAACCATCGAAACTTTGAGAAAACATTAAGTTGATACCCTAGGAAGGTTTTGGATGGATCAAATCAAGATTAAACTCGTTAAATTAAGAGAGACAATGAATCAATCTATAAAAACCAAAACCGGGCAATCAAACTCGAAAACTAGGATTACTGCAGCAGCTCGGTACCGTAGCAAATTGCGAATAACTATAGTAACATGAAAATCACTGTAGCATCACGGTTGCTGTAGCTGCACGAGAAGATTTCTGTTCGTGCGTTCGGCTGGCTAAAGAAAATCTGATTTTTTTTATTTCTTTTGGCTAGTTTGGTTACAGTACTCTAAACAAAAGAGTACAAACTTTAATACCGAGCTCTCTCACCTAAACAGGAGACATCTATCTCCTATTTATAATAAGCAACAGTTCGCATGTATGTCTATCCGGCTCAATAGAGCCCAATACATTCAAACTGCCCCAAACGATTACAACTACACGCGTACGGCCCACCTACCGCACTCACGTGACTAACCAATTTCCATGTGCACCGTTCTCTAGCCCGAACGTCCCGCATGACATCCTTGACCATCAGGACCTCGATTCCTCCCTGAACCTCAGTTCATCCACGAACCTAGTTCCAGTCCCGTCATCGACCACGTTCGCCCTCGAGCAACACCTGCACATGAACAAACTCGAAAACTGTTTACGAGCACAAGTCTACGACTTGACTCAAGATCAGTCCATACAACCACTCACACGAGCGCATTGCATCAAGCAAAACTATTACTATGCTATCACAAGCATATTAAGTAATCATATGAAACAACACATGCACAAGCACCACACATGCTATAAGCAAAACCACTTTACAATGCCAATTTCATTACTAAGACAATTTTTCAGCACATGATCTCATAATCTCCCCCTTGATGAAAACATTGGCAACACCACTTAGAACTGAACATTGGCATTCACCTCACAAGAAATGTTTTTGAAATCAAAAGGTTTAAAATCAAAAGCCAAAGTGAAAAACATAAAATCTCCCTCTTTGATAAATATGCAAATTGAAAAACTCCCCCTAAAAAGAAAAATGTGAGTGAATGAATGAATACCACTTGTATAGAGCATGTGCATGTGTAAAGCATATATAAATTTTTCCAAAATTCTCTAAAGTGGCAAAATTCTCCCCCTTTGACAATGGATTTATCAAGAATACAAAAGAGAGAAAACAAAATCTTTTTGTTTTTTTAAGTTTGACATTTTTTGATGTACTGAGCATTATAAGTCATCCACAAATGTAGCAAATTCATCAACAAGCCATGCTATCAAAAATACTTGCACCCTCAAATCTACACAAAGACAATGTAGAGTAAGCACAACTAGAAATCAAGTACTATTAACAATTTATTGCATGGCATGATCTCCCTTCCTCAGCAATCCCAAAACCTAAAAACATTGAATTTTTGTGCACTTTATTTATGCTTAAAAACCTGATCCATTGAATGATTGCAATAGAATATAGAGATTTCAAGGAATTAAATGTACCATCAGCTTTACTTTTCAACCATGCCAAGCCTCATTTCATAAGCTTAAAGTTTCATGATTTTGGTCATACACAACCTCTTCCAAGTTCATATCAAAGTGCAATGATAAGCAGTCTCGTAAAGAAGTGCGATAGTATATAACTTTGATCTTGCATTTATCAACAATTACTCTTTGAGCTTTAGTACTTAACTGTCGGGACTGGATTTCCGAATCCGAACCCTCTGTGTATAACCGTGCTAGTCCAGGAAAAGCTAGCACACACAGTAGAAACAATGATGACAACACATCCATATCACGAAGCATATAATATTAATTAAGCAAAAGAGTATTAGCCTTATGGACAATTATTACAAATAAGTAGCATCATAGCTTGAGTTCAATAAGAAACAGCGGAAACGAAATAACAAAAGCAAAGTAAGCCTATCCATTTGCCCAACAGGCAATCGACTGGGGTTCGCGTCCTAGCATTCCGGATTGCCTTCATCATATCCACAAGCGTAGAAATCGTAGTCACCTTCAGCTTCTGCGAACTCTTCTGTGGAAGGTTGGGGATGTTGCAAGGGTGAGCACAAAATGTACTCCGCAAGTCTTGGAAACATAATGCATGATAACTATATGCAAGGCAAAACAATTGAAGGCATAATATGGCTCTTTTAGCATAAAGCAAAGTTTAACTGTAAATACCAATAGTAATTTCATAAAGCATCATTTGATCAAAAGGTAATAGCATAGTAATTGAATTTGATATGACAATTAAAGCAGGTTCCATCTACCTGACTGGCTCCATCCGCCAAACCATAACCCGAGAGTTCCATCTGCTCTCGGATTACCAAACCACCATTTTCCTTTAAAACAGAATCATGAAATCTACAATGTGCAAGCGTACCTCGCCTGCCCTTGACCGTGGGCACGGCTACGTAAGTAGTTTTAACTCTGCAGAGTGTGTACACTTTACCCACAAGACATGATCGACTCTTGTTGCCAAGCTATCAACACACTTCCTTTGGTGTGTCGGCAGAGAGATCATGACAAGGCCTTTACAATGTATAACCCCACTATTAACATCTCCCGCTAAGGTTTCATCGCTGTTAGGGTTCTAGCTGCCCAGTACAGAAGCCCCCTCTTGCGCCTGCCAACATCTGGCACTCACCAACTAGCGAAGCTAATAATGAGACACACAAATTATTTAGCCAGGTCGTACCCATATAGACTTGTGGTTGTACGGTAGTGCTCGGTCCATGGTAACACACGCTTTGGTCCTTAATTGACTAGGGCGGAACATTCACATACCAAGGTCTCGTGCTTTCTGCACCCGCCAAACATCCATTCGCCCCGGTCTAAACCATTTTCACTTTATTTTACTTAAATCACAGCAGCAACACCAATTGCTGCGATTTCACAAATAAGTTTAAACAACATTTGAAATGATTCCCATAATGGCACAATACCGAAACGCTTAAGCTGGACTAAGCAATTCTACCGTTCCATGCTAATCTACTGGATATCACCAAATAAAATAGCCAGTATATATCATCTAGGGTGTCAAAGGTTCGACATGATCAATACCAATGAGGGTAGAACAAACTGGAATTTAACTAAACCTTAAGACTACATTTAAAGTTCTTTGCATAAAAGTAAGCATGCATAATTTAGAAACAACATAATATTTTCATAAAATTTAGGATCAACATGTTCAAGGAAGACTTGCCTTCACTGCCTCTTGCTGGTTCTACCTCTGATTGTTGATTCGACTAATCTTCGACTGCGTCGTCTACACGCGAAACGAGAGCAAATAAATAAAATAAATTCAAAAAAAAATCAAAAATTGAAAATAATGGTACTGGAAGATAGATCATGAATTTAGATGAATTTAGAAATTTGAATCACCGGAATCGGAGCTCGAATGGAGGAGAACGGGCTCCTGGAAGATTCCAAGATCAGAAAATCAGAAAAATCAGAGAGGCTGACACGTGGCAACACGTGATTGGCTGGAGTTTTTGGATTTTCTGGAAAAGAATAAAAAGAAAAAGAATTTTGGCTGACAAGCGGAACCCACGAGTCAGAGACTCGGTCCACGGTGAACTGCGTCCACCGAGAGGAGCAAGAGCGACGTGGCAAACCTGCGGACGTGGAATGCCACGCGGCGGCTAGGGCGGACGTGGCAGCCACGCGGCAGCTGACGCGGCGCGATGCTGGGAACGAGGTGATGCTGACGCGGACGGGGCACGCGTCGCGCATCCAATGGACCGAGGCGGATCGGATGGCGGGGAGGCAGCGCGCGGGCGACGGCGATGTGGAGCGATCTGGGTCGTTGGCGCAAGATCGGACGACCACGAACCGGCGGACCAAATCGACGGCGAGGCGGCGGTGATATTCTGCCGGAGCCGAGGAAGATGACGCGCTCCACGGCGGTTTTGTACCGGATCGAGCACGGGGAGTAGGGCAAAAGGGAGAGGGAGTCGCGGGGATCTTGATGCGACCAAAAGAAGTGACGGAGGCTCACCGGCGAGGGAGAAAACGGCGGAGAAGCACTCGGGACGTCGGCGGAACTTCGGCGAGCTCGCGAGAGAAGACGGGGCGCCTTGGGCAGCAAGTGCTAGGTCAAAAGGGGCGACGCGGATCGGGGAACCTTGGGATGGGGGTCCTCGGGGCTTTAAATAGCCTTGGGAGGCGGGCGAGGCACAAACGCTGAAATTGGCGCGGATTCTGCGGCAACGCGGTTTGGGTTAGGGTTTTCGGCGGCGGCGGCGGCGCAGGGGACGGCTGCATCTGGACCACACACGCGGCGAGGATCGGACGGCTCACACACGCGCGGCCACGCGGGCGAGTCTCGACCGCCGGATCCAGATCTAACGCCCACGGCGCTAGGGTTTGCAGCGGCGGGCTGGGCCAACGCGAAAGGTGGGCCGAAACAGGCCGGACCGAGGGAAGTAGAAATGGGCTGGCGAAGATTCGGCCCGCGGAGAGTTTTTGGAAATTCAAACCTTTTCTGAATTAAAGAAATTCTAGAAATTCAAATAAAAGCAAATAAATCCAAATAAATAGCAAATAAATTCATAAAAATCTCCAAAAATACAAAAAAATTCCTTGCAGCATAATGAAGCCAACTAAAACTGAAAATCTTTTGTTTGATGGATAGATTAGCCAAATTAAATCCTTTTATAAATAGAAAATTCATATTAAGCTGAAATTAATTCATAAAAAATGCAAATGGTGAATTTTCGAATTTAAACATTCCAAAACTCCAATTTTTGGGATGTTACATTAACTTTGATAAATTTCATATTTAGCACTTTGTGAGCAGGATCTAGATAGCCAAGAAAGTTTAACCATGACAAGATTTAATTCAAGTTTTCATTCCACTTAAATAGTCATGTCATAAACTACACCATATATGCATAAACATGAAGTTGCAAAGACCTTATAGCATAAACATGGCTTCAAATGACATATGTGTATGAAATACAATGCTCATTACTTTTTCATTGTTTTTCTATTTTTTCATTTAAGAAATACACAAAATAAAAAGTATGTCACAAAATATTACAAAGTTTTCACAAACTCCCCCTCAGAACAAACATCTTAAAAACTTTCTTCAAACTTGTCACCCAATGAGATTAATTTTATTAACAAAAGTCTGAAAGAACAATCTTCCCAATAGGAAAACGAAAGAAATTTTCACCAAAAGTTCATTAACTCCCCCTCAAACGAATAACCAATGAAATCAAAAGAGAGGTGATGATATACATGTGTTTGAGTTATCATGGTATGTTCAGTTAAGCATAAGCATGAATCATAATAAATAAGTACTAAGTATGAAAAGGCATGATATAAGATATAACATGATTGAACATTCCAAGGGATACATATGAACAAACATCTCATCTCATACCACAATTATATATCTGTGAATGTAAACAACATGAGTGTATAAAATAGCTCATAAAGTAGGTGAAGAATTATCGCACATGCCTCTTGAAGGCCATCTCAAGGGTGAGAACCATCCAAGTCTTGATCACATCTTGCAAAAGACCAAGATCCACTAAGCTTCTGTTCTCCAACCTGCATCTGAAAAACCTACATAACACTAGAAGATGTCGAGGCCTCGGTACTGGGGTTAGAAATAAAGCATTTAGGAATCTAGTACTAAGACACACAACAAGTAGGCACAACACGAGTATGCTTATACACAAAAGCAGTTTTAACATGTCCCGTGTTTCTAACAACAAAAGACGTTTGCTTCACCCTAGGCATAAAGCGAGGTGCCACTACCTCACGAGGAATATAATGTGCCCTTCTGAAATTAGACCTAGCCTTAGCTCTTTCTCTCTCCTTTGTTGTTTAGCTAGTCTAAAGCAAAAATCTACTAAATGTCCATCTCTATCACAACGAGTGCAAGTGTACTTAACACGATGTTTAGCTTTAGAAGTAGAATCAACATTTGCATTCATCATAGTAGAAGATAAAACTCCATCAGACTTAAAAACAGTTTTCTTAGGCTCATTGACAATTTCAAAATTTTCACTTTCAAGTGCCTTAACAACAGTGGGAGCATGTGATTTACGATGAGCATAAGAATCAAAACCTAAACCTTTGTTATGAATGTTAACCCTTGATTGATCCAAAATCATGTTTAGGTTTTTCTTTCCTTTAGTGAAACATTCTAAAGATTTTTCCAAGTAATCAACCTTTTGAGAAAGAGTTAAACAATTATTATAGGGAACGTCCACTTTTCCTTTTTGCTTGCGACAAGTTGAGCATGAAAGAACCTCATGTGTGAGCAAAGCATCTGTCATTTTAGAAACCCTAGCATTTGCATCATGCAACTTTAATTCTAGTGTGGAGCATTTAGAACATGGAGTTGAATAATGCAAACCAATAGTTGAACAGCTAGCATTATTAACATGTTTCTCATTTTTCTTAACTTGCTCTAGCAAAGAAGCATGTTATTTTCTAAGTGAAGTAAGCTCATTGGAGATTAAGTCACATGATTTACAAGCATCATCATTATAAATCAAAGATTTAAGTCTAGCAATTTCATCGCTTTTAGCCATGATACACAACCCTGTCAATTCATGCTTGCTTGGAGTTGTTGTGTTATCTTCACTGCTCTCCGAATCCACATCGCTCAAATTTACTTGTTCAAGAGCGGAAAGAACCCGGTGGACAACTTTACGGTTGATGAAGCTCTTTTTCTTTCTATCACTTGGAGAGAACTTCTTCTCTTTTCCTTTGTCATTGTCCTTCTCCTCCCTTGATGCTTTACCTGCAAGTTTAGGACAATTTGAACGGATATGGTTGAGATCACCACACTCATAGCATCTTGGAGGGCTACCACCAACTCTCTTCCTCATTCTCACATTCTGCAAAGCTTTATTAAAACGAGAAGAGAGTGATGCCAAGTCTTCTTTCAAAAATTCTTCAATCTGTTCATCGGTTAGTGAAGACAAGGAAGACAAAGCAAAACTTAAAGAAGCATTATTATGAGACATGCTAGGTTGGGAGGTCAAAGAAATTAATTTATGATCATACTTCCTAGCAAGAACATCCAATTCATGAGTTTTTAATTTAGAGAAAAGAACATCTAAAGTAAATGTACTCATGATAGTTGATTCTCTAATGGATGTAACTTTCATCTCCCAAATAGACATGTCTAATGCACCAAGCAATTGTTTAGCATTAGCAGCATCGTCATAGATAACCCCAACAGCATGTAAATTGCTAAGAATCTTATTGAAACGTGCAAAAAAAATCATCTAGCGACTCACCAGTTTTCATCTCAAATCGCATATATTCTTTCTTATATATATCCTGACGAACCTCTTTGATAGTGTTAGAACCCTCATGGTAATCACAAAGAGATTTTCATACCTCATATGCAGACTCGAGATGGATCACATTGTCGAAGTCACTTCTTCCCAATCCTTGATGTTCAAATTTCGTGCATTGCTATTCGCTTCCACATGTGTTCGATTGGTTTCGTTGATGTCATTGTTCTCGGGCAGTTCATATGGTTTGTACACCTTTTCCCAAATCGCGAAGCCTTGAGCTTGGATGTACGTCTCCATCTTGGCCTTCTAAAATTGAAAATCAACAACATCGAAAACACAAGGTTTTGTCTAATAACGATCCATTGATATGAATTCTAATCACCGGTTAAGAATAATTAGAAAAACCTTGCTCTGATACCACTTGTAGGATCGATATACACTAAACTAGCAATCAGAGGGGGGGTGAATGATTGCGTGGAAGCTAAAATCAAATTTTTGATGATTTTTGAAACACCCCAATTCGGACTCAAATTGCCTGATTCGGATTCGACAAAACAAAGTGATATACGTTCGGTAAATTGCTAATTCCTATAGATCCAACTGTCAGATTGACCTAAAATTTGACCAGAAGAAACCATAATCCAATACAAACCTAACAAAAAAAGCATCAGCTCGATCGAACCTACGGATCAAAATTTATAAACCCTAAAAGTAGACTATGTCAGATAATGACGAAAATCAAGCAAACCCTGATTTCTTGATTAATCACAATCTACAAAAGATTAACCATCGAAACTTTGAGAAAAATTAAGTTGATGCCCTAAGAAGGTTTTGAATAGATCAAATCAAAATTAAACTTGTTGAATTAAGAGAGACAATGAATCAATCTGTAAAAACGAAAACTGGGCAATCAAACTCGAAAACCAGGGTTACTACAGCAGCTCGGTCACTGTAGCAAAGCGCGAATCACTGTAGTAACTCGAAAATCACTGTAGCATCATGGTTGCTTTAGTTGCGCGAGAAGATTTTCGTTCGTGCGTTTGGCTGGTTGAGGAAAATCTGTTTTTTTTTATTTTTTCTGGCTACTTTGGTTACAATACTCTCAACAAAAGAGTACAAACTCTAATGTCGAGCTCTCTCACCCAAACAGAAGGCATCCCTCTCCTATTTATAATGAGCAACCGTTCGCATGCATGTCCATCTAGCACAACATGGCACAATACATGTAAACTGCCCCAAATGATTACAACTGCACGCGTACAACCCACATGCCGCACTCACGTGACTAACCAGCCTTCATGTGCACCGTTCGCTAGCCCGAACATCCCGCATGACATCCTTGACCATCTAGACCTCGATTCCTCCCTGAACCTAGTCCCAAACCTCAATTCATCTACGAACCTACTTCCAATCCCATCATCGACCACGTTCGCCCTCGAGCAACACCTGCACACATGAACAAACATGAAAACCATTTACAAGCACAAGTCCACGACTTGACTCAAGATCAGTCTATACAACCACTCACACGAGCGCATTGCATCAAGTAAAACCATTACCAAGCTATCACAAGCATATTAAGTAATCATATGAAACAAAATATGCACAAGCACCATACATGCTATAAGCACAACCACTTTGCAATGCTAATTTCATCACTAAGACAATTTTTCAGCATATGATCTCACACATCCAAAAATCAAAGCCAGTACGTAAAAAGGAAAAAAAAAATCAAAACCAGCACCAAGCCGTTTTTCCCTACGAGCAGCCGCCATGGCACCATGTGCTCGAGGTCCAATTTCCATGGAGGTGACCCTAATAGCTACCCTGACTGCCTAATCACAATGTAATTAAGCCCGACTCCAAAGCAACCCTAGATTGAACAATAATCGCTGTCGTGTGCATACATGAATCAATTTGTTCGTTAGGCACACGATGCTTTTGCTTTTGTTATTAACCAGATGTACATGGTCGTGTGCTTCGTCATGGCGGCGCGACAGAAGAACCATTTGGGGAAGGTGGCTCCTTGGAGTTAGTTAGAATTAGTTTAGTTAGAGATAATTTAGGGTTGAAAGAAAAAGTCTATAAAGTCAATAAAGCTCTAAAAAATGAATTAGATCGAAAATTATATAATGACATTAAGAAATCACTTGCCTGGTTTGATTTCTACTGCCACCCTTTCCTAGTAGTAGAAGAACAGTAAAATTTCCTCAAAAAGGCCTAAGGTTGTTTTCATTGAAGTCTCTAAGCGTAATAATTTTGGTTTGGTTATCTTTATATTTGCTAACTGGAGGCTCCTCCAGAAACCCCTATATTCATCATAAGAGGCAAAGAGCTAGAAACTACCATATTATCAGAGAAAATAACAAATGCAAGAAATTGCTATGTTAATCATGGAAAAAAGAGAAAATATTGTGTTTACTAATTAGAGGCTTCTCCGGAATCCCTCATGTTCATCCTAGAGGCAAAAAGCTAGAAACTACAACATTAATCAAAGAAAAGAGAAAACACTAGAAATTCCCACATTAATGGTGGAAAAAGAGAAAATCTTGATCATCCAATTTATGTCACTAGTTTCACGCATGTCTCGGATAATCTACTAGGTAACATGAAAAAAAAACAAAGAGTTTATTCAATGCATACTTGATGCTTCTAGAATAGTTGGAAAATTTCCATGAGGTAGATATTACCTTAGGAAGTTCGTAGAATAAATTGGTTTGCCATCCTTCATGGTAAAATAAAGAAATAAGTAGAAACTAGATATTAGGGATGAAGAATATAGAGACTTAGATATTTTAAGAAGAGAATTTTGGAGACAGATATTTGTACCATAGGCTTTGGATGGTTGCAGATATGTTGTCCTATAAATATGAGTGCTCCCCGAGTGTGCCATATGTGTATCATGGATGAGTCATATGAGCTACGATAAGGCCATAAGCCACAATCAGTATAGAGTGTTAGGGAGAGCCATCAAAGTTGTCACTAGGGTAGTCACCAAAAGTGTAGTGTGTTTATAATAGTGAAATAAAGAGTAAAGTTCTTGTGTATAAGAGTTGGTCTCCCACGATAAGCTACATACTTCTTAGTGTTTTGAGTTGTGATTCAACGTAAGTGGCTCGGTAGCCTAGAATCACAAGAGTCCTAGCTTTAACGTGAACAGTTCGGCCGGTCAAAAGTTAATAATTTATAAAGCACTAAGTAGTACTCCCTCCGTCCTTGAAAGTAAGGGAGAGAAGCGTTCAAATTGTGTCCTCCAATATTAGGGATTGAGAGATCTCCTTCCTTAAATTGTGTTCTCAAATTGTGCCCATGCATGCAGATGCACGCAGATACATGCGACCACATATATTCCAAAACAAAAACACGGTAGGTCATTCTCTATAATCGTGATTAATTAATGCATGCATGTTGCCAATTAATAGAGATACAGTATTAAATAGGGGCATTAGAGTCTTTTGACAGAAACCATAATCTGTCCTAAAATTTTTTCTATCCCTTACTTTCTAGGACGGAGGGAGTACAAAAGAAAGGCCAACCAGAGTAGGTAGTGTATGGTGTGTGTAGCTCTCCTCAACGTGACCCAGATTTCACAACAGAGTTCTATTAAGTTATAGAACAAAAGCTAGTAGTCTCTAGCTTCCTAATTACGTCTGATAGGAAACTAAGGAAAAACAATGCAATTCATGCATGCAATGGAATGCATCCAATGCCCTGGGAGTAAATGCAGCAGGGTGTAATAGCATAGTGTATTGTACTAGGAAGCATAATATATTAACACATCTCTCTCTCCTTATTTAGGTATTTTTTTTAATGAAAGTATTACCACCAACATTCAAAAATAGATGTCACTACTACACAAAAGTTTATCACAGACGATTCGGATACCTCATCGCTGTGTTGATTTCCCAACAGGGTTCTATTCAAGTTATACAACAAAAGCTAGTAGTCTGTAGCTTCCTAATTAAGTCTGATAGGAAACTATGAAAAACAATGCAATTCATGCATGCAATCGGAATGCATCTAATGCCCTGGGAGTAAATGCAGCAGGGTGTAATAGCATAGTGTATTGTACTAGGAAACATAATATAGTAACACATCTCTCCCCTTATTTAGGTATTTTTTTAATGAAAGTATTACCACCAACATTCAAAAATAGATGTCACAGCACACAAAAGTTTATCACAGACGATTCGGATACCTTATCACTGACGGTTTTGTGAACCGTCTGTAAATCTGTGTTAGTGATAAGAAGGCACATCACAAACGGTTTTCGAACCATCAGTAAAAACTAATATCGGAGGCGGTTCTATCTACGAACCGTATGTGATGAGGGAACATCTTAGATGATTCTATGATAGTACCGTCTCTGATGACAAGTAATCATAGACGGTTTTTAATTACAACCGTCTATGATATGAGATTATCACGAACGGTTTTTAAATAGAACCGTCTGTGATATGTTTTTTCCCTAACTCTCTTTGCAGAACTTTCATGATTAGTATCTGTTGTTCGAAATTTTATTCTCCTTATATATTTTGCAACGACATTTGCAAGACACAATCAGTTATAGATTTTGCAATTGAATATCTAAACATCCTAGATGCATGGAGGCAACAGCTTGTTTGAGGAGGAGGGTCTTAAAATATGAATATTTGTAGCACTTTCATCACCTTTTTTATTCTAATGTTGATGGATTCCAACGCAAAATCCAATTTCATGAACAGTTCGTCCTGAAAGTTCATTCTCTGATTTGTTTTTCATTTCATCGTCATCCCCGAATGAGAATACCTAGGAAGACCAAGGATAATGTGAATGCTCGCTGCGACATGGCCTACATGGGAATCAGGCTCAAGCTTGCAGTGATAGAGGAGGATGGAAAAGATTCGTACATCCCAGCTGCATGCTACACCTTGTCAAGAAGGAGAAAGAAGACCTCTACAGGTGTCTCCAAGATATTAAAGTTCCATCGGGCTACTCCGTAAATATTAAGAAGCTTGTGTCTATGAATGATTTGAAGTTGCTTGGTATGAAGTCCCACAACTGTCATGTCTTGATGACCCAAATGCTCCTTATTGCAATTAGAAATATTCTGCCTAATGATGTAGGGAGAGGAGAACTGATGCTTTAAACCAGAATCCACACAAAAACTCTCAAAATAGGAGTTCTTGAACTCCGTGCCATTGTCACTGCGTATAGCTCGTAAGGCACCAGGGAGCTCAAAAGACAACCTATGAACCAAACCCCTGAAATGGGTAAAAGACTCATCCTCCGAGGCCATGAAAATCACCCAAGAGTACCCCGAAAAATCATAAACAATGACAAGAGCATATCACTTCCCACCCACTGAATGCACTCTAGCTGGACCAAAAGTGTCCATATGTAAAAGCTATCATAGTGCATCAGTCATCACAACAATGACTAAGGGATGAGAAGCAACAATCATCTTGCCATGTTGGCAAAGAGAGCAAACTAAGTCTTTGACCATCTTGAGTTTAGGTAAATCACGAATGAGGTCGTGGCTGCTAACTCGGGTCAAATGATCAAATCTAATGTGACCAAGTCTCCTATGCTAGAAGGAGAGATCACGAGACTTTGAAGAAATCAAACAGCGGAGATACTCTCCAGAAGAAGCAGAAAAATCATCACAAAAGACTCTCCCATATCTAGAAATCCCGCAAACTAACCCTCCTGAAGAATCGAGGATTGTACGGGCACTACTCTTGAAGCTTACCTCGAAAGAGTCATCGATAAGCTGAGAAACAGAAAGCAAATTATACTGCAACTTACTTACTAAGGCAACATCCTTAAGAATGAAATTCTGATTAATGCAAATGGTACCTTTAGCAATGACTCTACCTGATGAAGTATCCCCGAAAGTGATCAACTCATCACCGGGGGCTCAGACTAGGGAAGAGAACCAACGGGAGTCTCCGGTCATATGACGAGAACAACCGGAATCGACAATCCAAACCTCTCCCTTCCCCATCCGACGAACCTGATCAAGTCATCAAAGAGAGAGATGACTCAGTACTGAGATAAAGTGAAGACCTGGGAATTCAATACTGAACCACACAACACCTCAAGGTGCCAGCCAAAGAAGAAGACTGGACTCTAGCGTCTCTCTTACGCTCAACCCCTACGAGATCAGAACTAGCAATAGCAGAAGATCTAAGAGCTGAAACTGGGTTGGCCCATCGTAGTGCAAAGGTCAGACCATCCCAGTTAGGCTGCCTGAAACTCCTACCAGAAAATACCTCACGCCGCTGATATCTTCCTCGATAGGAAAAATAAGGAATATCAAGAGGACGTCAGAAAGACTGACCACGAACAGCTCTAGGACTAAAACTTGACTGAACAGCCTGAAAACTAAGTCCTGGACGCTGCCCAAAAATAGACGACTCTCTAACCTGTCTAGAAGCAGTGTGTGCTTTAGGAACACTCAAAGTCTGGGGATGACCCTGAATACCCCTAAGAGCAGCAACACGCTCACGCCTTATGATCTTGGCGCACCTGAAGTAGAAATCTGCCAAATGTCCATCCTTCTGACAGAAGGTACAAGTATACTTTGCCTTGCTAGAGGAAGAAGTAGCAGGAGGAGCAACCTTCTGATTAGAGATCTCATGGACAACCCTGGCAGATCTAAACACAGTGGTACTCACCCTGGGAGCTACCACGATATCACCACTCTTAGAGCCACGTACAATGATGGGAGGATGCGCCCTAGCGTGCTCCAAGTAGTCAAATCCTAGACCTTGATTGAATCGGCTAATCTTGGATTGGTCTAGAATGAGATTGAGCATCTTCTTACCTCCAACAAACTTCTCGAGAGTGCTCATGAGATACTCACACTCTCGGAAGAAAGAGGCACATGAAGAACAGGGAAGAGAAGAGGAAGAAGACCTAGAAAGAGAAGAACTACCAGCACGTGCATTTTTCTCCCTCAGAACAGTTGCCTCAATCTTGAGGGCCTCACAAGAAACGCAAGGGGCATTTCTAATCCTAATGGCCCGGGCCTTAAACTTCTTTCTAAGTTCGACTTAGTTTTTATCCAAGTCTTCCTCAATCTCAGCACATCGCAAGTAACTTTCTTGTGACTTAGTTAGTAAGTCCTTAGCAAGATTAGCACACTTGATATTTAAAAAATCATTGTCAAGTTTTAGTTGCCTACAGCCCTCACATTAGCTGACTGGGTCCTTAGAAGCATGCATTTCAAGTTCATCGTTTCTAGAAGAAAGCTTCTTAAGGTGATCGCTCATGGCATTAATTTCAGCAAGCAATTTTGGGTAATTTTGACATGAGGGAGTAGAGTGAGCATGAAGAAAATTAGCCTCAACAGGAATAGCACCAACAGAACTAGTGCTAGTATTCTTTAACCTAAGACCATCAAGTTTAGCAAGCACACTATCATGTATGGTCCTTAGGTTCTTTAGCTCCTTAAGCAAGGCATCACACAAAGAATAGTCATCAGTAACTCGGGAGGAAGAAGATCTAAGAGAAGCTAACTCCCGAGTCAAGGTACCTACTTCCTTCTCTAGCTCCATACACCTAGCTCTAGCCTTAGCATGAAATTTTCCTAATTTACAGAAAGCTTCATTGAGCTGGTCATAGGAGGGTACCTTATCCGAGTCGATATAGAGCTTGGAATCGCTGATGTCGTTAGCGTCTGCCATGAAGCACATGCCGGTGAAGTCATCGTCGCCTTTTTTCTCTTGCGGTTCATCCTCACCCTCGTCGCTCCATGTCTCCGTGTCGGAGAGGTTGATTTCATCAAGTGCGGCGAGGACACGGTGGAAGAGCTTCTTGTTCTTTGAAAAGTTGCGGTACTTCATCTCACACGCCAGCTCGCGAACTGGAGGATTCTTGTTGCGGTTCTTGTTGATGTAGTCGTTCTTTGCCGAACCGCCGGTGTCGTTCTTAGCCTTCTCCAGTTTAGGGCAATTCGCCCGAATGTGGTTGGGGCCACCACATTCAAAGGAGGTGATCGTGCCACCTCTCTTACCCTTTTGTATGCATGAGAGAATTTGTGAGCTAAAAGAGTAAGCTCGTTTTCTGGAAATTTTTTCTGTTGGTCATCGCTTAGCTCGCAAAGGGTGGAGAGGGAAAAACCGACAGAAGAATCAGAAGAAGAAGATCCAGTAGGATTGGTGACCAAAGTAATCGACTGAGATTTCATCTTCCGAGAGACGACATCGATCTCATGAGTCTTGAGGCGGGAATAAAGTCCGTCAAGAGTCAGATGCGACAAGTCGGCAGTGTCCTTGATGGTGGTCACCTTCATCTCCTAAACTCTAAGATCGAGTGCAGTCAAGAAATGACGAGCATTATCTGAGTCAGAGTACATGCAACCAACTGCTCGGAGATCGCTCAAAATCTTAGTAAATCGACTGAAACACTCATCAAGACTCTCACCAGCGTATTGTTCAAACTTGTTATAATCACGCTTGAATTGGTCCTGACGGTACTGTCTTGATTTGGGTAGTGCCCTCATGATAAGCATCGAGGGTCACCCAAATCTGGTGAGTAGAACGGATGTGAGAAATTCTATCATACTTACTGCGACTAAGACCCTGTATGAGGATGTTCCTTGCCTTAGTGTTTGCCTCAACATCAACCATTTTGCCGGCTGTGACATTTTCATCAGTAGGAACCACATACGGTAGTTTCACCTTCTGCCATGTCATGAAACTCAGGACAGTGGTGTATGACTCCATCCACGACTTCCAAAACGGAAAATCAACTCCAGAAAAAATAGGAGGCTTAGTGGAATACTTGTCCATCGCCATGGCTGTTGAGACCAGTCAAGATCTATGAAAGAGCAAAACCGGCTCTGATACCAATTGAATGATCGAGATGGCGATCAGAGGGGGGTGAATGATCGCAATTTAAATTTTATCCCCCAAACATGATCACAAATGCAATTTTTCACCCAAAGAAACCAAACCAAAATACTTAGGTATCAAATAGAGGTAGAAGAATCAGTTTTCACAAATTTCAGCCTGAGGCCCGCACTACTACCCATGTGCCCATGTAGGGGCGGTACTACTGGATTACTGTAGCTACAGTAAAACATGCATATGAATAGTGATTTCAGCACGAGTTCAAAAGGAAAAATCAAGAAATCTTTTGATCCACTGATCCAAACTCAACGAAACATTGTGGACACCTTCCTATGGATGTCAAAACCTATTCCAACCATCGATTGCAAGAATCTACATCAAAGTTCTGACCTTTTTCAAATTTATGAAATTGTGCACAAAAACGGGTTTAAGAACAAAAACTTGGCCCTTACCTAGCTCGTGGGTTCTTGATGATCAAGATGATCCTAGATAGCTTCCCACATATCATAGCAAACTAGAACACAAGTCAAGAACACCAAAAACCCGATCTTCCAAGAATCATCTTCTTGGGAACAAAAAATCGTTTTTTGCAAAGAAGAACACAAGATTTGCCTAGATGATTGGGATATGGTTTGAAGAAGACTCATCCAACAATCATACATCCTCAGCACAAGATTCACAAGCATTTAGAAGGATGGGAGGCAAATCCAAATGTGCAAGAAGTAAATTGTAAAAATGTAAATTGCGGAATTTAAAGACTGAATTTAAAGCATAATGTAAATGTGGAAAGTAAATTCAGAATTGAGAGGAATGGATTAAACTTTCATTTCTAGAAGGGAGGTTTACAAAGCCTAACAACAAAATGGGTAAAGCTCAAAGGAGCACAAAAACCTCAAAACTTTCAAGAGGGGGAAGGCTACCCCTACCCCTCTATTTATACTACTCTTGAGTTATCCTCCACCCTTGGATGAGTTCCTTCTATCCTAAGGATCACCATCAAGGGATAGGATTGACTCAATCACTCATTCATGGGCTAACCCGAAACCCTCTAACATAACGGGTTTTTGCACGCTTCTCAAAGCATACTAACTAGACCCGCTACTCTATCACATAGATCGCGATCCAACGGCCCTCCTTGATCTGAGCAGCTCCTAGCTAGCATCTCAACCATTCCTTGTCTTCTCGATTTGCAGAGACTCCGTCTCGATCATCTTCCGACGATCCACGACCGTCTAGACCTCTGGTGCAACTTGCCTAGTCCCGATCATCCTCCGCCTCACCATGACCTAGCACCGTCGTCCTGCAACCATAAAAAATAAGGAAACACATCACATAGCATTGCCCAAAATTATATGCAATAAATCACACACAATTCCAAAATTCAAACTCAAAATTCGCTCAATAGGCCGGCACTACCGCCTCCTGGGGCCGGTAGTGCCGCTTTGGTCGGCGCTACCAATCCCACAAGGCCGGTAGTGCCGCTCCCCTGAAGAACCAGAGAACACCTCTCTCTAGAATATAACTACCGCTCCCCTCGGGCGGTACTGCTGGCACTACCGCTCCCACATGGCTAGTAGTGCTGCCCCTAATAGACACAACTCAAATTGCTTCATTTTGAAAATCCAATTCAAATCAAATTCAAACTTAAACACCTTATGGTAAAACACAGTCAATTACTCATCACCATCAAGGATAGACCTCCACGTGGTCTTTCAATATATTAAAGTCATACGTGAGGAATCGGTCGAAGCTTGAGGGTAGTATTGTTGAAGGTTATGTGACTAAAGAGGTTATTGAGTTCTGTGTGGACTATTTAGGTAAAAGACAAGTAATTGGTGTTCCTATATCTCGTCATCAGGGCAGACTTGGTGGCAAAGGAACCATTGGGGCCAAACTAACAAGTCCACTGTTTGATATGTATTATAAAGCTCATTTTACAGTCTTGTAGCACAGCGTAGAAGTTAATCTATACATCGAGCAGCACAAGTTGATATTACAGGAAAAGAATCCACATATAGATGAGCTTTCCTTCACGCGAGAACACAATGATCGATTCCTCACATAGTTCAAAGAAAAGGCGAAGGTCTCCGTTAGTGATGTTGTCAAATGGTTAGCTGACGGACCAACATTTAATGTACAGACATGGTAGGGGTACGATATTAATGGCTACACCTTTTACACTAAAAGTAAAGATGCAAAGAGTATTGTTCAAAATAGTGGTGTGAACATAGATGTTTTGTCCGATGAACACTCAAAAAGAGGTTCCTCAACCGCAATGAACTCCTACTATGGAATGATCGAAGAAATTTGGGAGTTCGATTATAGAATATGCCAAGTTCTATCGTTCAGATGTAAGTGGGTGGGACTTCCGCATGGAGTGAAGATCGACAAGAGAGTTTTTACTCTTGTGGATCTCAGTAGACTCGCCTACAAAGATAAACCGTTTGTCCTTGCGAAGTAAGCACTTTAAGTCTTCTACGTGCGTGATCCAGCCAATCCGAGGTTGCACGTCGTCCTTCATGGGAAGAGACGGATCGTTGGAGTTGAAAATGTCGTATATAAAGAAGAGTACAACCAATTCGATGAAATACCTTCGTTTGCAGATGGGGCATGTCTTAGTGGTGACGACGACACACATAGAACAAATTACATGCGTATAGATCATTAAGAAGGGTTGTATTGTAAATGAAGGAACTATTTTATTGTTTTTTAGTTTTATCGGGTCATTTATTTGGTTTAATGGCCGCTACTAGTCTTGATCCATGTAGGTCATATTCTAGCATTATTTGAATTTCACCTCTTAGACTAGATTTTTTGTCATTTCTTTATGCCTAATAAGCATATTTTGCTATATCTTTTGAAAGAAAATTCACCTCAGAACCGATTGTGATGATAATTTATCACAATCGAGCGAGAACCGACTGTGATAGCGCCTCCTCATCACTGTCTAATAACTTTATATCGCTACCAAAACCAACTGTGATGACGAAAAAGAATTTATTGGGATGTACATTCCTATAGTACTAAACGAAATCTTGCTAAAATTTGATAGCAAACTAAATGCTTGCTAAATTTGGTAAGGCAAGCATCGGTAACTATTAGAAGCAAAACAAACAGACCTTAAATCTTGTTTGCTTGCAGCAAAGCAAATCCTATTGGTTAGGTGCTAGAAATGATTAGGAGCGACTTATGCCTGGCCGTGTGCTTAAAGATGCGCTGCTGGGTCACCCCAGTTTTGTCCTGGTGTTTTTTGGAAAGTTGTGACTTTTTACTAACAGTGGGAGTGGACGTGGGATCATGAGATCGAAAGGATTACGAGGACATCTGCGATACTAGTTGTAGGATTATCAGAGTCGGATGGCTTGACATGGCACGACTAGTTCCGTACCTGGATCGCCTGATGGGAAATAAGAAATGGATCTCTGTAGTGTCGATGGGACTTAGATGTTTAGCTGCTGGTAAGAAATGGAAGATTACATTGAGGAAGTTTGCCTTTTTCTTAACTAGTATAGTGTCTGTGCTAACGCTACGACGGCAGTACACCTCGTTTATCAATTAAATGAGAAGATAAGTATGAATACAACATTTAATAATAAAAGAGAAATTTAGAATTTTAAATGAATTTAGAAAGAAAAATGGAACTAAATGGAGGTCGAATAGGCGAAAACGGGCTCCCAAAAGATTTTAAATCAAGAAAGAGAAAGAAAAAAGAATTTTCTGATTTTAGATTTTTTTTTGCAGCTTCCACATAGAGCACAGCGTGCTCTCTGGGCTTGGCCAGCGCAAGGGGGAGGGAAGGCCAGGGGTGGCCGGCCGGTCGCAGTGGATCGGCACTGGTGTGGCGAGATCGTCGGCACCGGCGCCTGTGGGGGAGGAGTCACGGTTGCGGTGAATTTCACCGGGAAAGATGACGGTGATGGCTTGGGTTACCTTCAAAATCCGACGATCTTTACAAGAGGGAGCACCTGGGGATTTACGCAATGCGATGGGGTGGAGGAGAGCTCGCTGGCTTTTATAGCCCCGAAACAAGCATATTTATAGAAACCATAATTTGGGATCAAATCAGATTGAGAGGAAATTTTGGCAATAGAGTATGAAATTTAGGGAATTAACACCATAGATGGAAAGAGGAGATTTGGTGCGGGATTGATGGAACTTTGGAGCTTCTTTCTTGCTTTAATGGAGGGAGGGAAGAGAAGAAGCTTCTGTCCAGTGCCTGCACTAGAAGAAGCTACTGGTGAGTTGCCTTCATTTTTTTTAAATATAGAAGGATTTTTGAAAAGATAGCACATTAGGTTAAAAAATTCTAGAAAAAATCTCAAAAAAACTTTCGATTATTTTGTACTTCATAAAATTATTTTCAAAAAAATTTAAATTATAATTTTGCCGAGGCACGGCGGCCCCGAGGTCGCTGACCAGCAACCTCACCGCGTCGGCCAAGCCACCGATGGCGACCGTGGAGCCATTGCAGACCTGCGTTCTCCCAGCCGCACTGCCCCATCTCCCGATTTCCTTTTCCCAGCACGTAATGTATGGTCCTTTCCTTTTCCAGGACGTTTGTTTCCTTTTCCTTAATTCCAAGACTTTTGTTTCCTTTTCCTTGTTGATGCTAGAGGTGAGGGAAGGTCTGTTGTGGGCCACAGGGATGATTTCGGAAAAATATGGAAAAATAAACTGTGCTCGCTGACCGCTGGATCCGCAAGGAAAAAAAAAGATAAAAATTAAACAGTGCTTTCACCTGCCATTTGGTTCCGAGAAAAATTAAAAAAATAAGCAAGACTCATGCACCGCTGGTTCCTTAGATAAAAAATAAAAACAAAAATTCAGCGCTCTCCGTGCGCTGAAATTAGACTCTATAGGGCTAGATCCGAAAAAAAGTCTCGAGAATGGTCATATTCGGAAAAAAATACGATTACAATACCAGGACAGTAAAAAATCCAAGTCTTATTTCCTTACATGTGAATCCTCCCTGTTTATTTCCTTGTTTGATTCACCCTCCTTCCAAATATGTAGTACGTACAATTTTGGCCAGTAAAAAATTCAAATTTGGTTTCCTTGCATGCGGATCCTCCTTATTTATTTTCTTGTTTGATTCACTCTCCTTCCAAATATATAGGTGGGGGAGGTCTGTTGTGGGCCACAGGGATGATTAGACGCACTAAATAATGGCCATCGGATGTGGGTGAGTAAAACTGAGGAAAGATCTGAGACGTTCATTTTGATGAATGCAAGTTTCTGGGGACGTTTTGCTGGGTGCACGAACATTGGGCCATCTCTAATGAGGTGCATTATTCAGGGTGGACGTAGAAAAAATTGCTTAGGTGCATTATAAAGGGGTATAGATAGTTAGTTTAATTAGGTGAATGAAAACAAGTGACATGATTAGCTTTGGGAATATCTTTATGCTAATTGAAATTCAATATATGCAGGAGTATTGATGGCTTGGAACGTGATAGTAGCTGTGGAAGCACATGCCGGGTGGTGAAATCTAGGTGCAATGCTTATGTGGAGTTTGGAATTTAGGTACAATGCTTATGTGGAATTTAGGCACAAGATCAAACCACGCAACGCTGCTGAGAAGATCAAAATCAATGAAGAGAAGGCCCTTCTTGTTAGGCAGGCATGTTACCATGCACGTAACGTGCATGCCTTCCAGCTGAAGGTTGCTCAGGCGGCAAGGAAATTAGCGCAGAGGAAATCAAGTTAAACCAAACGATTTCCTTCCATGTTTAGAAGATAATCTCTTGATCTAATAGGCCTCTTTTTGGCATGTATCATCTCGGTTTCCTAACCATCTCATTGCTGTACACCATATATGCTGATGGCCTCTAATGGAATAAGACAAGTGCAATTATAGTAATTGCCTTCATGGTATCAGACACCTCTCGATCCTAGCCTCTTCTCCCTTTCCATGATGACGAAAGACACCGCCACCAAAGAGTAGCAGGCGTGTGATGCCTCCCTCACCTAGGCCGAGCTCGACGCCATGACTGCACTCTGGGCGCAAGCCATCGGCGTTTCTAGCATCAAACTTCTCGTTCCCATCACGCTCGATCTGCAATCCGGCACCTACGCCCAATGGCGTGGTCTCTTCGAGGTTGCCCTGCAGAAGTACGCCCTCGACGCTCATCTCCGCGAGGGCACTCCCTCCTCTCCCGACGCCCAATGGACGCGTCTCGACGCCCTCGTCCGGTCATGGCTCTACGGCGCCATCTCCCCCAACCTCCTCGCCATGGTGATGGACAGCAACGCCACTGCCCACACCATTTGGTCGCGTATCGAGGGCTTGTACCACGATAACGCGCACACACGGGCCATCTACCTCGAACAGGAGTTCTATGGCCTTCAACAAGGCGCCGTGACCGTAGCTGACTACTGCGGCACGCAGAAAGCCCTCATCGATGAACTCCTCGCCGTGGGAACGCCGATCCTCGATAAGGGCCTCGTCCTCAACACCCTGCGAGGTTTGAGCCCGCGCTTTGCTCACATGCGCACGCTCATCTCTATGCAGCGCCCTCTCCCATCCTTCCTCACGACGCGGTCGGCTCTTCTCGAGGAACTCATGCACAGCTCTGAGCCGTCACCGGCCTCTGTCTTCCTCGCCACCACCGGCAGCAACTTGTCCAGTGCCTCCAAGCCCGCCACCAGCAACTCCTCCAACTCCAGCGGCCAGCCGCGCGCCTCCAACATCGCTGGCGGTGGTTCGACCGGTGGCGGCAACGGCTATGGCAATCGTGCCGGAAATTGTCGCCGGAACAACAAGGGCGGCGGCTACAAGGGTGGCGGCACCTCCAACTCCACTTCCAACGCCTGGCCATCCCTGCAGCACCCCTGGGCTGGATACATTCAGATGTGGCCAGGGCAAGGACCTCGGCCCGAGCCCACCTGGCGCCTTCTTCGCGTCTGTGCCTACCTAGGTGCTGGCCCAATTCTACGCATCAGCACCGGCACAGTATTTCACGCCTACCCCTAGTGCACCAGCGTACGCGCCTGCCACATCCTCCACCGTGCTGCCTGCCTGTTGGGATCAGTCCCAACTCATGCAGGCGTTCAACACCATGACGTTTGCTCCTCCATCTAACGATTGGTACATGGATTCCAGGGCGTCCACCCACATGACCGCGGATCAGGGTAACCTCTCCTCGCTCACCCCTATTCCTTCCGCTGCTTCCTTTTACGCCATCGTCGGCAATGGGTCTCACCTTCCCATCACCCACACCGGCACGGCCTCTCTTCCTTTTTCCTCTCATACATTCCAGTTAAAAAATGTCATTGTCACGCCTTCCTTGATTAAGAATCTCATCTCTGTCCGTCGTTTCACTACGGACAATAACTACTCTGTGGAATTTGACCCGTTTGGTCTCTCTGTGAATGATCTTCCAACCAAGACCATGATCATCAGGTGCAATAGTCGCGGCGACTTCTTGTCAGGACCAGGATTTGCAAATCCGAAACCCTCTGTGTATACTACACTAGTCCAGGATCACGCTAGTGCACACAGTGGAAATATAGATGAAATACCATTCCATACAACGAATTAACTAAGAAGAAGCAAATTATTATTAAATAAAGCAAACGACCTTATGGTCAATATTTACACCATTATGCCTTAAGGGCTTAAGAAATAAATACTATTGCAGCGGAAAAGATTACTTGAACCATTCGACATGCCACAGGCAATCGTCTGGGGAACGCATTCCTAATCCACGTAGTCTTCATAGAATTCCTCCTCATGTGATTCATTATCTCCTTCAACAACTGATCAACAAGGGCATAAAGCCGTGAGTACAAAGGTACTCAGCAAGCCGTAGGGAATTGATGCAATATATTTATGCACGGCTTGACAAGGATGGCTATATAGTTCATTTGCAGAAAGCAATACTTGATTTGAAATACAATAAATAGATTGAAAGCATATTTGTAAAAAGGTAAATAAATGATTGATAGATCAATGATAGACAACAAAACAACAGTGAACTCCCCCCCCGTTCACATCCCAACAATTCCACATTCCACATTTTTTGAAACACTCTATACCCCGTGTGAAATTCCCGGGCTATGTCCATGACCGTGGACACGGCTATTCGAATAGTTTTACACTCTGCAGAGGTTGTACAACTTTACCCACAAGACATGAACATCTCTTTGTGCAATCGATCTTGACACACTTCCTTTGGTGTGTCGCAGAGATATCATGACAAAGCCTTTACAATGCCTTTGTCTAAACTCGTGACGCCGCTAAGGTTTCGCCATTAGGGCCTCTCTTGCGCTTTGCGAATCTACCCGTCCATCCCGGAACCCACACCACCAACTGGCAGTACTCAAGGCTAGACATTACAAATTAATCAGCTAGGTCTGTCCCATTCCAGACATGTGGTAGTACGGTTAGGCCCATTTCAATGGCGCACAAGATTAAGTCCTTAAATTATCTCAGGCAAGACATCCACATCACAATGTGCTAGAAAGCACCCCTTTACTTCACGATTACTTGCCCGAGGGAAAACAATTGTTCAACCAAGACCAATGGCAAACCCGCCATGGTACAACAAATTTACAATGATGGCTAACGGCCACGATTCAATATCTCATTAAGTCAATATTAACATTATTCACATGTGACATGAATCCCAACGTATATGTAAGCATGTCTAAGCATAGCTACGATAACCCAATGTTGTTATAATGATTATGTCCAACTAGTAATGTCCCAACCTAGGTTTAACAATGGATACATGGCATACAACGAATCAAGGTGGCATAATGTCAACTAGGCATACATCTACTCCCATTAAATAAACATTGATACGTAAATAGCATGCAAGTGTATAAAATAAATTACTTTGCCAACATAGGATCAATATGATCAAAGGTTACGACTTGCCTTGCTGATCTAGTGCTGAATCTTGGTCTTCGAAGTCTTCGTTCGCTCCCTCGGAATTAGCGTCTATCGGAAAAAAGCAACAAAACCAAATAAATACAAAACAGAGACTCAAACCATCTCAAAACTGAAAATAAATGGCTCTGGAAGATAGATCTTGATTTTAGAAAAATTTAGAAACTTGAATCGCCTCAATCGGAGTTCGTATGAACGAGAACGGGCTTCTGGAAAATTAAATTCAGAGAAAATACAGAAAATCAGAAAATCAGAATTTCTGGATTTATTTTTGTACTGGAAAAGGATTTATTGCGCAACGCTGACGTCATCGGGTTCACGGTGGACTCGGTCCACCGCGCGGCTCGGTTCACCGTGCACCCGGTGCACGGCTGACGTCGGCGCTTGCGTCGGCAAACGGCTGAGGTGGCATCTGACGCGGCACACCCGCGGCGGCTGACACGGGGCTTACGAGGTTGTCCACGCGTCGCGCATCTGATGGCGACACAGGATCGAGCGGCGGGGACGCAAGGCTCGGGCAGCTGAGATGTGGCCAGATCCGAGACGTCCAAAGCAGATCGGGTGGCCACGATTCGTGAAGGAGGACGGCGGCGAGCGGCGGCGCGGGGCTTACCGGAGGTGAAGGAGACGCGGCCAACGGCGAAGACTCGATGGTTCGGACCCGGGACAAGGCGGATCGGAAAGGGGGCGACGCGGGCAAGACGAAGAGGCCAACGACTGCGACGGAGATGCACCGGCGGCGAAGAACACTGCGGCGGAAGGTCTCGGCACGGCGAGGAACTTCGGCGAGGTCGCAGCGACGGTCGGTGAGATCTTGGGTGACGCAAGATGGGGCGACAGGTGCGGCGGAAGACGGCGGACCTCGGGCGGGGCGCAGCGCTGCATTTATAGCCTCGGGGAATGCGCTTCGGACGCGGCACGGACGCCAAGGCGTGGCCGAGACGGACTCCGAGCGGCGGCTAGGGTTTCATGGGCGGCGACGCGGCTGCATCGCATCCGTCCACGCGTCGCGCATCGAACGGCCGAGAGCCGCTGGCCGGGCTGGCCGCGAGGTGGAGTTGGGCCGGGTGAGGCGATCGGCGGAGCAGCGGCAAGGCGGCGGGCCGAGGCGGCGCGGAAAAGAAGTGGGCCGGAGAGATTCGGCCCGAGAGGATTTTTTGAAAATAAAATCATTTTCCGATTTAAGAAATATCCAGAAATTCGAATAAAATCAAATAAATTCAAATAAATATGAAAAAATTTCAGAAAAATCCCCAAAAATACAGAAAAAATTCCTTGGAGCACAAGGAACCCAACTAAAACTGAAATTCTTTAGTTTGATGAATGGTTTAGCCAAATTAAATCCTTTCATTTATGGAAAATTCAAATTAAGCTGGAATTAATTCAGAAAAATGCAAATGGTTCATCTTTGATTTCTAACATTCCAAAACTTCAATTTTTGGGATGTTACACTTCTACCCCTTCTATTGGCCACCGCTCAATCCTATAGCCCTCACGATCACCACTTCGTCATCCACTCTATGGCATCGGTGTCTCGGTCACCCCGGTGTCCAAGCATTGTCACATCTTGCTAGTGCTTCCCACATTTCATGTAATAAAATCTCTAGTGACTCCTTGTGCCACGCATGTTAACTCGGACGTCATGTACGTCTCCCTTTTTACACCTCGTCTAGTCGCACACACAAAGCTTTCGAGTTAATACATTGTGACCTGTGGACATCCCATATCTCTAGTATTTTCGATTACAAATATTACCTCGTTATTCTTGATGATTTCACTCATTATGTGTGGACATTCCCTATTCGTCTCAAATCCGAGGTTTTTGATATCCTATGCAATTTCTTTGCTTATGTGGGCACTCAATTCTCCACTTCTGTTCGCAGCATTCAATGTGACAATGGCCGGGAGTTCGACAATCATGCCATGTGACTTCATCTTCTTTTCCATGGCATTACACTCCGCATGTCATGTCCCCATACATCCCAACAAAATGGTAAAGCGGAATGGATCCTCCGTTCTATCAACAACATTCTTCGCTCCCTCCTTTTCAAGCGAGCATGCCTCCCTGATACTGGGTTGAGGCCCTCAATGCTGCCACATACCTTCACAACCTCCACCCCACAAAAACACTCAACTTCGGCTTCCCGCACCAAGCACTCTTGGGTTCTCCTCCAGACTACTCTCATCTTCGTGTCTTTGGTTGCCGATGCTATCCAAACCTCACCGCCACGGCTGCCCACAAGCTCACACCAAGGCCCCAATCATGTGTTTTTCTTGGATATCCTTCACATCACAAAGGATACCGCTGTCTTGATCTCTCCATAAATCAGGTCATCATCTCTCGTCATGTCATTTTCGACAAGTCCTCCTTTCCTTTTTCCGAGCAGCCCAACACGCTTGTGCCTTCCGAATTTGACTTCCTATCCGTCGTCACACATGCGTCTCCACCTACTCCTATTGCGCGCCCTGTTCGCTCCCAGCTGCCGCACCACCAGCCAACAGCCCAAGCATCACCACCTGCAGTCGCGCAGCAACCCCTCGCTAGTGCTATCCCGCCGACCGCCCAGCCCATTCCACCCATTGTCAATGACCATGCAATGGCGACTCGCGGCAAACGTGGTTTTCGGTAGCCCGTGGATCGGCTCAATCTCCACGTCGTCGCTCCATCTCCCATTCTGCGTACCTATCACACGGCTCTCAACGACAACAATTGGCGTGCTGCCATGCAACAGGAATTCGATGCTTTGTGTGCTAATCATACATGGGAGCTTGTTCCACGTCCGGCTGGCGCTAACATTGTTACAGGTGAATGGATATTTTGGCACAAGTTGAAGCCTGATGGCTCCTTGGACCGATACAAAGCTCGGTGGGTCCTTCGAGGCTTCTCTCAGTGCCCTGGGGTCGACTTCGGTGAAACCTTCTCTCCAGTTGTTAAACCAGCCACCGTGCGCACCGTCTCACCCTTGCGCTCTCAAACAGTTGGCCGGTTCACCAACTCGGCATCAACAATGCCTTCCTCAACAGCACACTTGCTGAGGTCGTCTACTGTCAACAACCATCCGGTTTCATCGACAACTCGCACCCCACACACATCTGCCGCCTGAACCGATCACTCCCCACGTGCTTGGTTCAATCGCATTGCCGGCTTCCTGTCGTCCTTGGGCTTTACCGCCTCCAAGGCCGATCCGTCGTTGTTCATCTATCGGCGCGACACCGACATGGTGTACTTGCTGCTATACGTCGACGACATCATCCTGACAGCTTCGACGACCACTCTTCTCCACCGAGTGATCGACTCCCTTCGTCGTGAGTTCTCACTCAAGGACATGGGCAACAATCCACTACTTCCTCGGTGTCTTCGTCGAGCGTACTAGCACCGGCTTCCTCCTCTCTCAGTGCCAGTACACTGAGGAGATCCTGGCTCGGGCCAGCATGAGCAACTGCAAGCCTTGCAGCACGCCGGTCGACACCTCCACCAAGCTCTCCTCCATCAGCCCTCCAGTTGCCTGTGCCACTGACTATCGGAGCATCGCCGGTGCCCTTCAGTACCTTACATTCACGCGATCGAACATTGCGTACGCGATACAACAGGTGTGTCTTCACATGCATGATCCTCGTGAACCGCATGCGAACCTCCTCAAGCGCATTCTCCGCTACCTCAAGGGCACCATTAACCACGGCCTTTAGTTTCATCGCACCTCGCCGGCGTCTCTCACCGCTTACACAGATGCTGATTGGGCAGGCTGCCCTAACACAAGGAAGTCTACATCAGGCTATGTGGTCTTCCTCGGGGACAACCTTGTCTCATGGTCGTCCAAACGGAAACAAATAGTCTCCCGCTTCAGTGCCGAAGCGGAGTACCGTGTTGTCGCCAATGCCGTCGCTGAATCATGTTGGCTTCACCAACTCCTGACAGAATTCCATCATCCCCTTCAGCAAGCGACCGTCGTCTTCTGCGACAACATCAGTGCTGTTTATCTCTCAACCAATCCTGTCCAGCATCAGTGGACAAAGCACATTGAGATAGATCTCCACTTTGTTCGCGAACGTGTTGCACTTGGTGAGGTCCGTGTTATGCACGTCCCTACGTCTTCGCAGTTTGCAGATGTCTTCACCAAGGGTCTACCGACGACAATCTTCAGAGAGTTTTGTTCCAGTTTGAATGTTCGGCCTCCTCCCGATCCAACTGCGGGGGAGTGTTAGGCAGGCATGTTACCCATGAACGTAACGTGCATCCCTTCCAGCCGAAGGTTGCTCAGGCGGCAAGCAAGGCAAGGAAATCAGCACAGAGGAAATCAAGTTAATTGTAACATCGCATTTTCGGTTCTTTTGTTAAAAATTAATTTAAATTAATTAATTCAAAGATTTCGATTTTCTTGGAGTTTTAATTAACCTGGCATTCCTTTTTATCCGAAAATGGAATTTATTCCATTCGCGTCCGGGAATTCCATTTTCATCCGGATATCCAAAATTCAAATCCAATTCCAGAATTCTCTAAAAATTCCAAAACCAAATTTGTTAGGTTCCAACTATTCCATAGTATTTTTGAGAAGTTTTCAAAGATTTTTAGAGCCTTCTTGCTATTTTGTCCTTCGCGCTTTCTTCTCAGCACTATTTATTTGGCCCACATGTCAGTGCTGCTACAGTGTCATCTTCCACCTCCGATCAGTGAAGTTCACGTACTGCTCTTCTTCAATGTCCAAAAGAAATTTTCATAACTCCTTCGTTTCTGCATCAAATCAAGTGAGAATTGAACCGTTGCGACCGCATTGATGCAAGGATTCAATCCCCGGCCATTGCTCTCACCCATTCAAACCGGATTTGGTGCAGTAAGCGATTAAGTCCAATTAATTACTCACTTGATTTCTCGGTCGTTTCTCAATCTTTTCGCGTGCTTCCACTTGCTATAGATGCGTCTCACCTTCCCCTACGCCGTGCTCACTATTTCCCTTTGTTTTCTCAAACTTTTCCTCTCCAAAACTCGCGAAAACCGCAGCCTGATGTCGACCAAAGACACCGGCGAGCCAACTTTTGATCCAATGAGCCAAATCAAATTCCGTTCACGTCATTTTGTGCATCTTGTCGCAAAGATCAAAAGCCCTCAAGAAAATTTGGGTTTCATTACAGGACGGCGACGAATTTCACGTTTGAACACCGTCGGCCTAACCGTCTTCGCGGCGTCGATTTGTCGTCTCCGGTAAGCCTCATCGAAATCTGATTACACCGTTGGATTCGCGGCGTCGAGCTCTACGTGATGCTCATCTTATCCTTCCCATTCCGCCGTCAATCGCATCTTCCCGGCTTTGCGCCATCGACCGTCGTGCGTTTCCCCATGGTGTCGCTGCTACAGCCCTTCCCGGCCTGAGCCACTGCCACAGCTGGCTTCCCTGCATCGAGCCACCCTGCACACTCCCTCAGCCGCCTGCTTGCGTTGCTCTCTCGTTGACTCCGCGTGCGCCTGCCGTCGTGCGCGCTTCCGGCCATGGCTGCGTGCCGCACGGGCCACCTTCGGCCACATCACCCGGCTCCGGTGCCGTGGCTCCATTGCCTCTCCATTTTCTCAATGGCCGGCCGCCATTGAGCCCTCCTACGCCAGTGCCGTCTCATGGCCGAGCCCCTCCTCCATGGCTGTGCTGTGTTCTGTTGTTTTGTTTGTGAAGAAGAAGTCTAGATCCAATGACAGCCGGGTCCCACCAGTAAGAGAGAGAGAGGAAAATTCAGGAATTCCAGGAAAAAGAAAGATTCTGGAATATTCCTCGTTTTCTATTTTTTCAGTCCGAGCGCATTTAATTGACCCGTTCTCTTCCGTTGTAGCTCCGAATCGAGTGATTCAAATTTCTAAATTCATCTAAATTCAGGCTCTTGCTGCCAGTACTAATTTTGAAATTTTATTTATTTTCTTTTATTTATTGGTCGCTCCATTTTGCGCGTAGTCGAAGAAGCTGCTGCCGTCGCCAAATAAGGTGCCGATCTGCCGAGCGACCCTTCTCTCCTCATCAACGAAGGCAAGTCTCCATGATGCATGTTGATCCCATGTTTTATAAATGCTTTACAATGTTTTACAATTTGCATCGCTATTTATTTAAAAGATGATGTTAAATTTAGGTTGGTAGTTAATCCCAATTGTTATTACCATCTTGATATTAAAATCCTTGACTGTTGTAATCCTAGGTTGCTGTAATATGTCATAATAATAATATGTTATGATGTATTTTGTTTAGTGCGCTAGATGTGCTTAAATGCAAAGTCGATCAAATACCTATGGATGGGTTACTTTGAAACTGTGAAAAAAATTATGGATTTGAAAAGTTGTGGCAATATGTATGCCGCTGTATTTGCAAAATAAAAATAAAAATAATTTAGACTTAGGCGAATCGGTTTGTCTGGCGGGTGCGAATGGAGCACTGGTTTTTTTGTGTTTGTGCCGCCCAAGTCAATTAAGGACCGACGCTTGTGATTGTCCATTCTAAGCACAACCGTACAACCACATGTCTAAATGGGTACGACCTGACTGAATAATTTGTAACAATTTAACTTTCACTCGTCAGATGGTGGAATGTGGGTGCCAGATGGAGGCAAGTTTGTTTTTCCCACACGGCGAAGGAGGGGGCTTCTGTACTGGGTAGATGGAACCCTAACAACGGTGAAACCTCAGCGGGTAGAGTCGGGTTAGATTATTGCATTGTAAAAGCCTTGTCATGATCTCTCTGCCAACACACCAAATGAAGTGTGCTTATTGCGCATGGCAACAAGAGACGATCATGTCTTGTAGGTAAAGCTGTACACCTCTTCAGAGTGTAAAACTATTCGAATAGCCGTGCCTACGGTCAAGGGCAAGCAAAGAATGCTTTCATATTGGTAGACTTTGTTCTTGGTTTTAAAAACTAATGTTTTGGGATCTGGGAGTGGTTAGAACTTCCGGATGTATTTCTAGTGGCTAAAGCCAGTCAGGTGGTTGGAACCTGTTTTGAATCATGATGGATGGAGTCATGTGATGGTTAAGCAAGTTTTTTTTTAAATGGACGGATAGAGCCTGTATACTAGTGTTGGTGGTTGGAACCTTCACTAGAGTTATAAATAATTTCAATTGTACACATAATTGTTAAAACTGCTTTGTGAAAATTATTATTAATAATGTTTGTTAAATCTGGCTTTGTGCAAAAGAACCATATTAAGCCATCTTTAGAAGGCCTTGCATCTTGCATATTGCCCCGACTTGCTGAGTACGTTTGTACTCATATGCTACAATAAATTCTTTCGTCAGAAGCTTTCCAAGATGTCACGAACGATGATGAGTTGTACGATGTGGAGTACGATGAAGACAATCTAGAGAGCTAGGCACACGTTTCTTTTCAGTCGACTGCTTGTGGTGTTTATTGGCTTTACTATTTTGCTTCTTATTTCCGTTGCTGCAAACTTAAGGTCATGTGACCTGGTTTTGTAATAATGGCTTTTCAGCCGGTACTCAATATTTATCTTTTCAATTTGTGCTTTTCGGTTATGATTCGTCAATGTGAACTGTGTGTACTAGCGTTGATCTGGGACTAGTACAGAAATACACAGGGGACTGGATAGCAAATCCGGGGTCTCACAGCGGTGGTATCAGAGCCATGTTGACTGTAGGACGTGACCTAGTTAGAATGGCAAAACCCTAAGGATGATTATTTGTATAAAATATATTTATAAAATTCTAAGTTTTCTTGCTTCTATCTTTTCTATCTTAGCATACCGCTCTTGTCTTGTCTTCTATTTAAAATGTTTACTGACCTTGTCTTATTTCAAAATTTGTAGATCTTTCCTATACCTCTTTTGCTCAGAATGAGGGAGGTTTCTATCAGGATTTATCCTTGATGCTCCAGGAGCTGGGTTACACTCGTCGCCCATAGTACCATTGCACTTCTGTGGTCAGCAATGGCATCAACATGTGGAGGGTGAGGTTGCTTATTTTCTCCAAGGGTCAGCAGGAGGATGATCACCCTCACTACTCTACAGTGGAGTGGCAGAAGCTTGGTGATTCTTTGCAGGATGCTGCCAGACAAGCTCTTATTTAGCTGGGCGACATCCATTGTAACCAGTTGGATACCTCACCATACCGGCTCTTTCCTTATCATCAGGTGGGGAGGAGTCACAATCGGTTCAGGAGTTTGGAGGTGGAGTCCGACCCCACCATTGTGCACATGGGTTCACTTATCTAAGCTCAGGATGAGGCCTATGTTCAGATATCTTTCGAGCTTCAGGATGCCTGCAAGGATCTAGCTGCAGACAGACAGGAGATCCTTCAATTGAAGGAATCTCAGTTGTCTGCGCCACCACCAGTCCCTGTGCAGGAGGTGTAGCAGGTACCGCCGTCAGCCCCAGTTCAGGAGGAGCTTCCACCTAGAGGGTTGACTCTAGACGCCTCTCGGGTCAAGCATCGCCGTGGACCTTTGATCAGGATGACAGCACGCAAGTCTGTGCACCGTGTGGAGCATTCAAAGACCTCGACTAAGGCATATCAAGGGTGTAGAGCTGCCCTTGATCAGCCAGGTCCATCACAGGATATCAGAGGAGTCCACATCAGCAGTGATGAGCCTAGTGAGGAGGATCCTTCCCCTCGTGTTCCTGAGGAGGGTGAAGGGAGTAGTTAGTTAGCTTTGTCAGTAGC
The DNA here is from genome assembly GCA_036346275.1 of Otatea glauca. Taxonomy (NCBI): domain Eukaryota; kingdom Viridiplantae; phylum Streptophyta; class Magnoliopsida; order Poales; family Poaceae; genus Otatea; species Otatea glauca. The sequence continues at coordinate 44,941,633 of CM070711.1, forward strand.
ACCCATCTTTTGTTCTCGTTATTATAATAATTGTGTGAGATGGACTGTATCGTGCGTTATGCGCTTGTGATACAGCCGTCCTATCAAAAATATTTTGTTTTAATTGAGATTTCAGTTGGTGTTCCTTTCTTTGCTGTTGTTCTTGTCTTTGTGGTGGGTGTTGTTTAGTCCCCCTGTTTATCTTATCTTTGCTTTTCCCTCTTTCCTTGTGCTTCTTCCATCTCTCGTTTTAAATGGTTAACCCAGGAAGAGGACGTGGAGCTGGTCGTGTCAGAGGACGTGGACGTGGCCGGGTAGCGCCACAAGAACAACAAGGGCATCAAGTGCCACCGTCCCCGGTCCAGCAAGATCAAGTGCCACCGGGTCAGCGGGATCAAGTGCCATCACCACCCCCAAATCAACCACCAAGTATGGAACAGATGATGGCCATGCAACTTCAGCTTCTGCAGGCCTTAGCGCAGAACGTACTGAATCCACCACAAGCCGCCCCAGTGCAGGTCGCAGCTCAGCCACCCCAATCCAAGTATGGGGAATTCATGAGGACCAGACCTCCGATTTTTGCTGGGTCAACCGATCCCTTGGAGGCTGATGACTGGCTAAAGGAAGTAGAGAAGAAACTCTACCTGGCCCAGTGCGATGATATAGAAAGTGTGCAGTTTGCTACACGCCAACTTAAAGAAACAGCTGCTAATTGGTGGGAGAACTATTGTGCTGCCCACGAAGAAGCTCAGAACATTACCTGTGATGAGTTCATTGAAGCCTTTCGCGCCACCCATATACCTAAGGGAATAATGGAGATGAAGAGGAGGGAGTTCCATAAGTTGCAACAAGGAAATCTCTTAGTGTCAGAATATCTGAACAGATTCACTCAGCTGTCCAGATATGCTACAGAGGATGTCTCGACTGATGAGGCGAAGATCTGGCGTTTCATGGAGGGTCTTGACCCTAACCTCAAAGTGCAGTTGGTCTCTAATGACTTTCCCACCTTCCAGCACATGGTGAACAAAGCTTTGATTCAGGAGGATGCTCAGCGTCAGCTCTTTGAGTCAAGAAAAAGGAAGATGGTGTTTCAAGCTCAACGTGGTGCTAGCAACTCTAGACCTCGTTTCTTTCAGCCCTAGTCCAGCAGACCAGCAACGTCTAGTGCCGCTAGAACTCCAGTGTCAGCACAGCGACAGTTTGCTCAAGATTCTACCAGTAACCCAGGAGGTCAAGTTCAGAAGAGCAACACAGCTCCAGCAGGTGTCCAGTGTTTTAATTGCAGGGAATTGGGACAATATGCTAGTAATTGTCCTCAGAAGCGCCAAGCCATGACCCCAGTTCGCTTCAACCTGGGGACCACACCAGCCCGCGCATGTGCATCAGCTCAAGGAAGAGCAGCACCGCAGACCCCGCGTACACCTCGCACTGTTGGAAGAGGACGTGTTAATCACATCACTGCTGAAGAAGTTCAAGACACACCTGATGTGGTGTATGGTAAGTTCTTTGTCAACTCAGTACCTGCTTCAGTATTGTTCGATTCTGGTGCTACGCATTCTTTCATTTCAGAGTATTTGGTCAGAAAGCATGGTTGGGGTACAGTTCATCTTAGAAACCCTTTATTAGTTCAATCTTCTGGAAAAGAATTAAAAACTACTGTTGTTTGTCCAAAATCGGATATAGTTATAAATGGGGTATAGTTCCTAGCGAACTTAATATTATTGAATACCAAGGGAATAGAGGTAATCCTTGGGATGGATTGGTTAACCAAGTTTAAAAGACAGATAAACTATGCTAATTGATCTATCTCCCTTACCAATCCTGATGGAATCTGTGTAGAATTCTTGTGTGATCTTTCCTCAAAGAAGAATAGTACCCTGAATAGCTTGAAAGGTACAACTTTGGAAAATGTCCTATAGTACATGAATACCCAGATGTATTCCCAGAAGATTTGCCTGGTATGCCACCAGATCGGGACATTGAGTTCATAATTGAGCTTGTACCTGGTACAGCTCCTATATCAAAAAGGCCTTATAGGCTACCTGCCAATGAGTTAGCAGAAATGAAGTAGCAGATTGAAGAACTGCAAGAGAAAGGATTTATAAGACCAAGTTCTTCACCTTGGGGAGCACCAGTAATCTTTGTTAAGAAGAAGGATGGTAGTTTGAGAATGTGTATAGATTACAGGTCTCTGAACGAGGTTACAATTAAGAACAAGTATTCTTTGCGAAGGATAGATGATCTGTTTGATCAGTTGAAGGGAGCCCAGGTTTTCTCAAAAATTGATTTGAGATCGGGATATCATCAGCTTAAGATAAGGAAGGAAGATATTCCTAAGACAGCTTTCACGACCCGGTATGGACTGTATGAGTTTACAATGATATCCTTTGGATTAACAAATGCACCTTCCTATTTCATGAATCTGATGAACAAGGTGTTCATGGAGTTGTTGGATAAGTTTGTGGTTGTCTTTATTGATGACATTCTTATCTATTCCAAAAGTATGAAGGAACATGAGGATCACCCGAGGATAGTTATGGAGAAATTAAGAGAGCATCAGCTTTATGCTAAGTTCAGCAAGTGTGATTTTTGGTTAAAAGAAGTTGCGTTCTTGGGTCATGTCATTTCTGTTGGAGGAGTAGCTGTAGATCCTGCAAAAGTGAAGGATGTTTTAGATTGGAAGCAACCTAAGTTAGTTCTAGATGTCAGAAGTTTTCTTGGTCTAGCAGGCTATTATCGGCGTTTCATTGAGGGTTTCTCTAAGATAGCCAGACCTCTCACTCAACTCTTGAAGAAGGAGAAGAAGTTTGAATGGACAAAATCTTGTGAGCAGAGTTTTCAGGAATTGAAGAAGAGGTTAACTTCAGCACCTGTGCTTGTTCTGCCAAATATTCGGAAGGATTTTGAAGTTTTCTGTGATGCTTCAAAGCTAGGTCTTGGTTGTGTTCTGATGCAGGAAGGAAAAGTTATAGCATATGCTTCAAGACAGCTGCGACCCCATGAGGAAAACTACCCAACTCATGACTTGGAGTTAAGCTGCAGTTGTTCATGCACTCAAGCTTTAGAGACATTATCTTATTGCTAATCGATGCGAGATCTACACGGATCATAAGAGTTTGAAGTACATTTTCACTCAGTCTGATCTCAATTTAAGGCAAAGAAGATGGTTGGAGTTGATTAAAGACTATGACGTCGGCATTCATTATCATCCAGGGAAAACTAATGTTGTTGCATATGCTTTGAGTAGGAAGAGTTATTGCAACAATATTATGGTTTTAGAAAGTCAGCCAGCACTTCATGAAGAATTCCAACGTCTCAATCTGGAATTAGTGAACGAAGATTGTATTTTTAATGTGGAAGTGCACTCAACCTTGGATGATCAGATCAGAGAAGCTCAAAAGGATGATAGTGGTATTGCAGACACAAAGAGTGATCTGGAGAAAGGAAAATCTTCTGGATTTTCTGAGGATGAGAAAGGTACCATTTGGTTTGGAAAAAGAATTGTAGTTCCTAACCAAAAAGAAATCAAGGATGGGATTTTAAAAGAGGCTCATGATTCTGTTTATTCTATTCATCCGGGAAGTACGAAAATGTACTCGGATTTGAAAGAAAAGTATTGGTGGTCGAATATGAAAAGAGAAGTTGCTGATTTCGTGGCTCGTTGTGATATTTGTCAGTTAGTTAAAGCAGAGCATCAGAGACCAGCAAGATTGTTACAACCTTTGTAGATTCCTATTTGGAAATGGGAAGAAACTGGAATGGATTTCATTACTGGACTTCCCAAAACTAAGTCCGGATATGATTCTATTTGGGTCATTGTGGATAGGTTGACAAAAGTTGCACATTTTATCCCGGTGAAGACCACCAATTCTGGTGAAAAACTTGCAGAGTTGTACATGGCTAAAATAGTATGTTTACATGGAGTGCCAAAGAAGATTGTGTCAGATCGAGGGTCCTAGTTTACCTTGAGGTTCTGGTAGAAATTGCATGAAGTATTGGGCACAAATCTGAATTTTAGTACTGCTTACCATCCTCAGACAGATGATCAAACAGAAAGGATAAATCAAATTTTAGAAGATATGCTGAGAGCTTGTGCTTCGACGTATAGTGCCTCTTGGGATCAGGATTTGCCGTATGCAGAATTCTCCTACAACAACAGTTATCAGTCAAGTTTAAAGATGGCGCCGTTTGAAGCTCTTTACGGAAGAAAATGCCGAACACCGTTGTATTGGAAAGAGACAGAGGGTGGACAAGTAATTGGGCCTGACATTTTGAAGGAAGCAGAAGAGCAAGTCAGAGTGATCCGTCAGAATTTAAAAACAGCTCAGTCAAGGCAGAAAAGTTATGCTGATAATCGTCATCGGGATTTAAGCTTTGCACCTGGTGATCATGTGTATCTGAAAGTTTCATCCCTAAAGGGAATGCGTCGTTTCAGAATCAGCGGGAAGCTTGCACCTCGCTATATCGGTCCATTCCCAGTGGTTGCCAGAAGAGGAGAAGTTGCTTATAAATTAAAACTCCCTTCGCAGTTGTCAGATGTGCATGATATCTTCCATGTTTCTCAGTTGAAGAAATGCCTTCGAGTGCCAAAAGAACAGTTGCCGTTCAAAGAGATGGAACTGAAGGAGGATCTCTCTTATCCCGAGTATCCGGTCAGAATCTTGGATGAAGCGGAGCGTAGAACCAGAAGCCGTGTGATTAAGTTTTGCAAGGTTCAATGGAGCAATTATTCTGAGAAGGAAGCAACGTGGGAGCGAGAAGAGTATCTTAGAGCTGAGTTCCCCGATCTTTTTCTTTCTCTGTCTGAATCTCAGGGTCGAGATTCTCTCTAAGAGGGGTAGGTTTGTAACATCTCATTTTCGGTTATTTTGTTAAAAATTAATTTAAATTAATTAATTCAAAGATTTGGATTTTTTGGAGTTTTAATTAACCTGGCATTCCTTTTTATCCAAAAATGGAATTTATTCCATTCACGTCCGGGAATTTCATTTTCATCCGGATATCCAAAATTCAAACCCAATTCCAAAATTCTCTAAAAATTCCGAAACCAATTTTGTTAGGTTCCAAATATTCCATAGTATTTTTGAGAATTTTTTCAAGATTTTTAGAGCCTTCTTGCTATTTTATCCTTCGCGTTTTCTTCTCAGCACTATTTATTTGGCCCACATGTTAGTGCTGCTACAATGTCATCTTCCACCTCCGATCCGTGAAGTTCACGTACTGCTCTTCTTCAATGTCCAAAAGAAATTTTCATAACTCCTTCATTTCCGTATCAAATCAAGTGAGAATTGAACCGTTGCGACCGCATTGATGCAAGGATTCAATCCCCGGTATAGCCAGTCAGGTGGTTGGAACCTGTTTTGAATCATGACGGATGTAGTCATGTGATGGTTAAGGAAGTTTTTTTTAAAAAAAATGGACGGATAGAGCCTGTATACTAGTGTTGGTGGTTGGAACCTTCACTAGAGTTATAAATAATTTCAATTGTACAGATAATTGTTAAAACTGCTTTGTGAAAATTATTATTAATAATGTTTGTTAAATCTGGCTTTGTGCAAAAGAACCATATTAAGCCATCTTTGAAAGGCCTTGCATCTTGCATATTTCCCCGACTTGCTGAATACGTTTGTACTCATATGCTACAATAAATTCTTTCGTCAGAAGCTTTCCAAGATGCCACGAACGATGGTGAGTTCTACGATGTGGAGTACGATGAAGACAATCCAGAGAGCTAGGCGCACGTTTCTTTTCAGTCGACTACCTGTGGTGTTTATTGGCTTTACTATTTTGCTTCTTATTTCCGCTGCTGTAAACTTAAGGTCATGTGACCTGGTTTTGTAATAATAGCTTTTCGGCCGGTACTCAGTATTTATCTTTTCAATTCATGTTTTTCGGTTATGATTCATCACTGTGAACTGTGTGTACTAGCGTTGATCTGAGGCTAGTACAGAAATACACAGGGGATTCTGGATAGCAAATCCGGGGTCTCACATTAATCCAAGCGATTCCCTCCCATGTTTAGAAGATAATCTCTTTATCTAATAGGCTTCTTTTGCATGTATCATCTCGGTTTTCTAACCATCTCATTGCTGTACACCATATATGCCGATGGCCTCTAATGGAATAAGACAAGTGCAATTATAGTAATTGCCTTCACTTCTCAAGGAGTTCATTCGTGCACAGTCTCTCGTTTATGGTGATTGCACTTGTTGTCCCTCTTGCCTTGGATGTTTTTTTGCCTGCAGTTCCAGTAAGGACATGTTCCGAATCTAGTTGCCTTGTTAGCTGACACAGACTGTAGCATTTTGTTGGTTGACATCTCATCATTTGATACCCAAAATGGTGAGTCCAGTATCTCCAGTCTCCAGAAAATTGTTTCCTTCTGGTGCAAAATTACCATGATTGGGGCTGGCTTTTCTGGAGATAATTCTCAAGAAACTAATTCCTGTTGTCAAGTGCTTCTCTCTATTTAACCTTCTGCTGTTAATGCCACCATCCATTTGTGCCCTGTGGTTCTTATGTAAGATGTGAATTCAGTTTTTATCCCTAATCGCATCTGATACAGGGGTATATAACGTCTGCGCGATTGCTGAGTCTCCATCCGGCCTGTAACGTTGCTCATTGAAAAAATGATCCCTGGAATACTATGCTGCCGAGGAATGTCCAGTGGTTGCAAGCAGCGGCATATCTGGCATGTTGACTTGTTGAGTATATGCATTTAGCTCTTCTTTTTATCTTCTCTCTGTAACTCAGATGTCTGATTGCTAGCCACCTCTTGCCAATCTTCTTGGAAGGTATGGATTAAGCTCCTGGCATCTCAGTACTACATCTTGCAAGCCTTTCCTTATTAAATTACCCACTATGGAGGGATGTGTCCGACTCAAATAGTAAAGTGAGTTTGCTTCAATAAAAGAAATGGATGTCAAGCAGGTACAAGCTTTTCCGATCCCAGTTTGCCCCGCTTCCCGATCGGCTTCATATACATCTGGACTGTGGCAAATTCAAAAGAAGCTCTGAAGTAAACAGTTAATGCATAACATGTCTTTTCTTGGGTTGATGTGTACACCTGGATACAAGCTAGCCCTCTAATCCATAAAATGGCTCACACATCTAGGGCCTAGAGATAATTCAATAGCTTAGCACAATTCATGCAAAGTTCTATTATACAAATCTAACTAAGCTAAATTTTACACATGGCTTGCAAAAAATAAAAAAGCGACTGCATCACTTCCATTTTTTGGACCAGAAGCCAATTGGCCCTGCTTTTATACAAAGGAAAAGCGAAACAAAAAAACACGAGTCAATGCTGGGGATACCAGCTTTACAGGATTAAGCAATCAGAAAGACAACTATCCAGACGCACTAATAAAAAAAGAACTACTAGAGCAACGACAGTCTGATAGGGGGACATCTCAACTTCTGAAGGTGCTTTATCCAAATCAACTTCGAGCGAACTTCTAAGTTCTACCCCACGCACACACAAGGACAGAAGAATATCAATCTGTAAGTGCAAGCACCAAGTCAAAAAGCTCTACTATTCTATTTGCAACCCATCATCCAAGTAGGGAAAGGGATCTGTGCAGTCATGAGGGGCACTGCAACTTAATTAGTCCCCGGCCATTTGGACCGTCCGATAGAGGTGGCGAACAATCCGGATCGCCCAACAATGCTCTGAAATAGTGTGCTACAGTGTAAAAATCAAGGATTCGCCGCAAAGAACCCAAAAGGGTTCGAGTTGTATTTATACTCATAAGCAACAGATTACAAGTTGTTAATATTACACCACAAAACAGAATACACAGTCTGTTGTGATTCTCAACAGAATTGTCGATAATGCTACAGTAAACAGCAACAACAGAATCCTCTGAATCTTATCCAACTCTGAACTACTCCTTTCAACATTCCCTCTCAATCTCAACTGGTACCAAGTAAATTGAGATTGGCTCGCAACCGAGTGAATGCAGTCTTTAGCAGCGGTTTTGTGAACATATCTGCCACTTGATCTTTGGATGAAACGAACCTGACCTCCAACATATTCTTCGCCACACTGTAACATTCCAAAATTTGGATTTTAGAATGTTTGAATTTCAAAATTCACCATTTGTAATTTCTTTGAATTAATTTCGGCTTAATTTGAATTTTCTATTTATAAAAGGATTTAATTAGGCTAATCTATCCATCAAACATTAGATTTTTAGTTTTTGCTGGGTTCATTATGCTGCAAGGAATTTTTCTGTATTTTTGGAGATTTTTCTGAATTTATTTGATATTTATTTGAATTTATGTGCTTTTATTTGAATTTCTGGAATTTTCTTTAATTCGGAAAATGATTTATTTTCAAAAACCCTTTTTCGGCCGAATCTCCCGCGGCTCGTCTCTTTTTCCCGCCTCGTGCCTTCGCCCGGCCCGCTCCGCTCCTCCTCGGCCGCGCGCAAGACGCGGCGTTGGCCCAGCCCATCTTCGAAACCCTAGCGCTGTGGGCGTTGGATCTCGATCTGGCGGTCGAGACTCGCCCGCGTGGCCACACGCGTGTGAGCCGTCTGATCGGTGCCGCGTGGACGGCTAGCGTTGCGCCACGTCGCCTCCGTCTTCTTCGGCCGGACTCTGCCGCCGTCGCCGAATCCCGCAATCTCCGCCGTGATTTCCTCGCCGGCCGCGTCGTATCCGCGCCGAAATCATCGCCTCCGCGCCTATTTAAAGCACCGCACCCGTTCCCCTCTCTCGTTTTCCGAGAATCGCCGCTGTGCGCCGCCCCGAGCTCCACTTTTGCGCCGTCGTGCCCGAGGATCTTCCCCGCCGTCTTTCTTTCGCCGGTGAGCCTCGCCGCTTATTTTGGTCTCTTCGAGTTCCTGTGTCTCCTCTTTCTTTTTCCCCATATCCGAGCGCATCTCGTCACGTTTTGCTCGCGCATCGCCTTCTTCTTCGCCTCGGCCTTGCCGCACAGCGCCGCGCCTCGTGCCATCATTCCTCGTCGATGAGCCGTGGCCGTCGATCTTCCGCGTCGCGCGCGGATCGCGCCACGTCGCAGCCGCCGCACTCCGCGCCCCGGCGATCCGATCCGTCGGGCCGCAGGATGCGCGACCGTGGCAAGCCCACGTCGGCCGCCACCTCGGCCCAGCGTGGCGGCCGCGTCGGTGCTGCGTCGGCGACCACGTCGACCCTAGCTGCCGCGTGTCGCCACCTCACCGGCGTCGCCTCGTCACCCCTAGATCTCCTCGGTGAACGCACCACCGTGAGCGAGTCTCGACTCGTGGGCCCCACGTGTCAGCGGCATTTCTTTTTCTTTTTCCTTTTCTGATTTTCCAGAAAACCCAAAATTCCAGCCAATCACGTGCTGCCACGTGTCAGCCTCTCTGATTTTCTCTGATTTTCTGATCTGGGAATCTTCCAGGAGCCCGTTCTCCTTCGTTCGAGCTCCGATTCCAGTGATTCAAATTTCTAAATTCATCTAAATTCAAGATCTATCTTCCAGTACCATTCTTTTCAATTTTTGAATTTTATTTGAATTTGTTTTATTTATTTGCTCTCGTTTCGCGTGTAGACGACGCAGTCGAAGCTCAAGCAAACCAACATTCAGAGGTAGATCCAGCAAGAGGCAGCGAAGGCAAGTCTTCCTTGAACATATTGATCCCAAATTTTACAAAATGCCTATATTGTTTTAAATTATGCATGCTTACTTTATGCAATGTACTTTAAACATAGTTTTAGAGTATAGTTAAATTCCAGTTTGTTATACCCTCATTGGTATTGATCATGTCGAACCTTTGACACCCTAGATGATATATATACTAGCTATTTTATTTGGTGATATCCAGTAGATTAGCATGGAACGGTAGAATTGCTTAGTCCAGCTTAAGCGTTTCGGTATTGTGCCAATATGGGAATCATTTCAAATGTTGTTTAAACTTATTTGTGAGATTGCGGCAATTGGTGTTGCTGCTGTGATTTAAATGAATTAAAGTGGAAATGGTTTAGACCGGGGCGGATGGATGTTTGGCGGTGCGAAAGCACGAGACCTTGGTATGTGAATGTTCCGCCCTAGTCAATTAAGGACCGAAGCGTGTGTTACCATGGACCGAGCACTACCGTACAACCACAAGTCTATATGGGTACGACCTGGCTAAATAATTTGTGCGTCTCATTATTAGCTTCGCCAGTTGGTGAGTGCCAGATGTTGGCAGGCGCAAGAGGGGGCTTCTGTACTGGGCAGCTAGAACCCTAACAGCGGTGAAACCTTAGCGGGCGAGGTTAATAGTGGGGTTGTGCATTGTAAAGGCCTTGTCATGATCTCTCTGCCGACACACCAAAGGAAGTGTGTTAAGTGCATGGCAACAAGAGTCGATCATGTCTTGTGGGTAAAGTGTACACACTCTGCAGAGTTAAAACTACTTAAGTAGCCGTGCCTACGGTCAAGGGCAGGCGAGGTACGCTTGCACATTGTAGATTTTATGGTTTTGTTACAAGGGAAAATGATGGTTTGGGAATCCGAGAGCAGATGGAACTCTTGGGTTATGGTTTGGCAGATGGAGCCAGTCAGGTAGATGGAACCTGCTTTAATTGTTATATCAAATTCAATTACTATGCTATTACATTTTGTTCAAATGATGCTTTATGAAATTACTATTGGTATTTAAAGTTGAACTTTGCTTTATGCTAAAAAGAGCCATATTATGCCTTCAATTGTTTAGCCTTGCATATAGTTATCATGCATTATGTTTCCAAGACTTGCGGAGTACATTTTGTGCTCACCCTTGCAATATCCCCAACCTTCCACAGAAGAGTTCGCGGAAGCGGAAGGTGACTACGACTTCTACGCTTGTGGTTATGATGAAGGCGATCCGGAATGCTAGGACGCGAACTCGATCGATTGCTGTTGGGCAAATGGATGGGCTTACTTACTTTGTTTTTGTTATTTCGTTTCCGCTGTTTCTTATTGAACTCAAGCTATGATGCTTCTTATTTGTAATAATTGGCCATAAGGCTAATATTCTTTTGCTTAATTAATATTACTTGCTTCGTGATATGGATGTGTTGGTATCACTGTTTTCACTGTGTGTGCTAGCTTTTCCTGGACTAGCACAGGTTATACACAGAGGGTTCGGATTTGGAAATCCGGTCCCGACACACACGTTCTCGGACAAAGTGAAAATCAACCTCAATATGCTTTGTTCTTGCATGAAACACTAGATTAGCTGTCATATGCGTTGCTCCAAGGTTATCACACCACATAACAGGTGCTCGACACTGATATACACAAGTTCTTGCAATAAAGATTGTAATCAAATCAATTCAGTTGTCGCATTGGCAATAGCTTTATACTCTGCCTCTGTGCTGGACTGAGATACCATTGGCTGTTTTCTGCAGCTCCACGAAACAAGTTTGATCCAAAGAACACAGCATAGCCATTGGTTGATCTTCTATCATCTGAGCACCCGGCCCAATCAGCATCAGAGAAAGTGCTAAGGAGCCGTGAAGATGACTTTGTAAGTAACAATCCCATATCAATTGTTCCCTTTAGATATCGCAATATCTGTTTTACTGCACACCAGTGTTGATCAGTAGGTTCTTGAAGAAATTGGCAAACTTTGTTGACTGTATATGAGAGATCAGGTCTAGTAAGCAACAAGTATTGCAAAGCACCCACAGTGCTGCGATACTGAAAAGCTTCAGACTCTGACAATTTTACACCCTCTTCCTTAGACAGCTTCTCTGATGATGCCATGGGGGTTGAGATTGGCTTACAGTCTGTCATATGGTTTTTGTGAAGATCAGAGCTATATTTTTTCTGTCAATAGCATCCCCTTGTCTTTGACTGAAGCTTCTATCCCAAGAAAATACCGCAGATTCCCCAGATCTTTAATAGCAAAATCAATAGACAACTTCTTAAGTAGCTTTTTCACCATCTCTTCAGAAGAACTTACAATGACAATGTCATCAACGTAAATTAGCATATAAACCACAACTCCAAATTGATTAAACACAAAAAGAGACGTATCAGCTCTTGAAGGATTAAACGCAAGCTCTTGCAGCCTTGTGCTTAATCTCGAGTACCAAGCCCGCGGTGTTTGTTTAAGACCATACAGTGCTTTCTCAAGCCGACAGACATGTCCAGGGAATCTAGGATCTTCATATCCTGCTGGTTGATGCATGTACACTTCCTCCTCAAGTACCCCATGTAAGAAGGCATTTTGGACATCAATTTGATGCAAATGCCAACCCTGTGACACACCAAGAGATAAAACAAGCCGAATAGTAGTCGGTTTGACAACTGGACTGAAAGTGTCGCCATAATCCATTCCAGAACGCTGCTTGAAACCTTTTGCTACTAGCCTGGCCTTAAACCTTTCAATACTTCCATCTGGATTTTGCTTGAGTTTAAAGACCCACTTGAAACCAATGACATTTTGCCCTTGTCTCGGTTGTACAAGAAGCCAGGTCTTATTTTTCTGTAACGCAAGATATTCTGCATCCATAGCTTCCTTCCACTTCGGATGATGAAGAGCTTCAATATGTGAATGTGGTTCAACCAAAAACGCCTTTCTACCAGTAAGAGGGTAACGAACTGTACCGTCTGTATATACTCTTGGCTGGCTAATATTGTTTTGCACTCTAGTCCGGATACGGTTTTGATTTTGATCCCTATATGGAGAATACATGTTATTCTAGCTTTTAAATTTTGTTCCTAAATACGTGTCATTATATAATTTTGAGACAACTTTTAAATATTTTTTCCTTTCTATACCTCAACTATTCATTATTCCCAATGTTATTTATTACTATAGAATAGAGTAGCACATACCATCCAAAAGCAATAAGTGAGTTAATGAAGGAGAGCGATTTAGTCATTTCTATACTTGCCTTTGTTGAAATGCAAAATCCTAAAATATCATCTATTTAGGAACGGAATATCACCCACAACATGTATTACAGTACAGAACTATATATCATTACAAGTAGCCAAGCACCAGCATTTTTGCAAGTGGGATGGATCATAGTTGCAGCATTGGAAGGAGCTATTGTTCACTTCTTATCATGTTCCTCACTTCTCATGGGATTTCTGTTCTATTGCCATTACTGTCTAGTTCCACTCCTCTCAGGTTTTCACAACAGCACAAAAATAGGCGTAGCCTAGTACCAAAATCAAGTAGCAACGGAGCACCAATATTGTCATTACTGTCTAGTTCTACTCAGGTTCTCACAACAGCATGAAAATAGGCGTAGACTAGTACCAAAATCAAGTGGCAAAGCAAAAATTTTCAGTGATATTTTTGCAAATCCATTCCAGATGAGTGCTATGAGAGCAATTTTCTCGACAGATAATGCACACCGAGTGCCTTGCAAGTGTTTCTTGCTTACTGCATCCCCGCGAAGGAAAATGGAAGCATGTGTCCCTTCTCAAATAGTAGGATGGGTTTGCTTCTAAGTAAAACGAAGGACGTATAATGACCATGGTGTCGAATTGCCTTGTACGGAGGATCAAACACAGGAGCTTCAATAAGCTTATATAAGTTGTACAAAAGTCTACAACAGCAATTCATCGGGTGATCATAATTCATTCATCTTTGGTATCCCCTGCCTGCAAAGAAAAATAATTGCCACAGCCATATGAATGAACTGGTGAACAGATTGCAAAAGCAATACGTGCAGAGAACAACATGAAAATTATTATTTGTCTATACCTCATTGGATGTAATGAAATCCACTACAGCATCAGAAAGTTCTTTACGATGAGCGGTATAGCAGTGATCTGCACCCTCGATGACAAGCAGCTTGTGGTTTGGTATATGCTTTGCAAACTCGTATGCATCTTCCACAGGAATGATGTCATCTGCTGAACCATGGACTGTGAAGAACCTGAACAAAGAGTCAGACAATGAGTTGCCTCACCTGCAAAGGACAGAATTTGTTCTAGCACAATAGGGAAGCTTGTTGAAATCACAAGATATTTAATACTTTGGATGCTGGGATGTATGGAATAATGGAAATGACATGCTCAACAAAGGTAAATACTCTATGCCGTTGTCCCTGGTTGTTTCAATTGGTAGTTCAAATATAGGGACAGTGATGCCTGAATTAGTTTACTAACCTGCATTGTTTGCCAATGGAAAGGCTTGCTGCACGCATATCAGTGTTCAGTCGTTCCATTAAGCTCTCTTTAGTTACCCTGTACAAAACCTTTCCTACGTTGCAACCAACGGACAGTTAAATGCCCACGAAAGAGACATAAGCTGTATCATATATACATCATATAACTAATGATTTGTTTAGCAAGTAGCTTTGCATGTACGAGGTCATACACGTTCCATTACCTGATTTGTTTTTGGCTTCAAGGTAACCTTCTTTGTCTATTATATCCCGAAATTCTTTGCCAAGGCGCTCTTCAATGCCTTTCTCCAAATCAAATCGACCAGAAAGGTTAACAACCATGCGGACATCGTTATAGATAGAAGCATATAGAACCACCACATCTCCTCCTGGAGTAAACAGACATGCATTTTCTTTCAATGACTGAATTTTCCAAATTGCGAGCTAAACACGCAGTAAGCAACATTCAATAATGAAGGGATGCGATGTGTGAGTAAATAGAACACCACCAACAAAGGTGTTGCGACTTCATTTAACAAAAACAAAAATACTGTGATTAAATGTTTAAGAACTTCAAGGTAAATGCTAGTAATAGATAACTGAGCAGAAACAAAAGTAGGATCACAAAGAGAGGAAAGCAAATAAGCAATACACTGGATAAAGTATGTTCCACATATTTGACAGAGCAGAAGGTACATGATTCAAAAAGCAATATGTTATTACTTAAACAGATAAGAACATAAAATTAACTATACAGATAGCTCAAGCATCAGAAACCAATCTGCCCCACATAGATGTGACAACTAGGTTCTGATGTTGTGACCAATATACTAGTATAATATAAAGGCAATAAGCTTTCCACCGTTTTACCTCCTGCATATATTGTGCATGCAAGTTCTTGTTGAGGAACTGAACAAAATCTTTTCACCTACTAATGATGCAATTTCAATGAAACAACTCAATAGCAAACAATAAAACATTACACGAATACACCAACCAAAACAACATATATCACCAACCTTTGCTGTGACCAACAATTGCTGTTACATCATACTTCTCCTGGTAAAGATATGAAACAACAGAATGCAAGTCATCCGCCTCCTTCCTGTAGTTGCCGTACTGGAATTCACCTTCACTTTCTCTGAAAAGCATAAGACCAAAGGCATCATAAGAATGAGGTTATGAACCACACTTCTTTTTAAAATGAAATTAGATGGTTCAAAATTATGTACCAAGCAACAGATATTCAAACAATGAAAATGTAACATAGAAAATTCAAATGAAAAAAAAACTATTTGATGCATTCTTCCAAAGGTTTATTTTACGAAAAAAAGTGGAGGCCTAAGAGATACTTAACATCTGAAACTCAAAGCACTAACATGCAGGAAACTCGGCTCATTTAGTTCTTATCCTATTTTTTTTTATTAAGTTCTTATCCAAACTTTAGAAACACGAATTTGAAAGCCACTGATGAAATGAACAAAGGCTAGATTAGCATTTACCACAATAGCATTTGTGAACTTAAAGTAACATCATATCCATAATTCCACCAGCAACTTACCCATTTCCACTGAAATCAAAGCGAAAGATACTAATCCCTTGCTTTGTTAGTGCAGCCGCTAGATCAACAATGATGCTATCATTCTGAAAACGTGCATTAACTTTTGTTAGATGCGCAAAAACTATTCCTACAACAGTTTGGTCCACTGCATCTCACATAGAAACATGAAATATAGTCAATCGTATATCAAAGAGAACATGGAAAATTTCTTCTGGTGATGGCATAGTTAAGTACCTTGGAAGCTGTAAAGCCATGGCACAAGACTACAATCTTATTGTTCGAACCCATGTGATGCAACAACCCCACTAGTTTCTCTCCATGTTTGTTCGTTATCACTACTCTTTGTTCCATAGCAGCTGTTCAGAAACCACATGAGTCAATAATTTGGATGCAAGATAAGTTTCACTGCTCCTCAATTCTGTGCCAAAAATATTACCAACAATCACAAGACGTTCTTTTGTGCAACTGTTAACATTTTAAACCATTCATATTTATTAAGAAATATAATTTCAAAGGCCTTAGGTATATGTGACCATTTCACACCAGCACGAGAAAATCATCCAGTCTAAGATCGGTCGTGCAGATTGAAAATTTCCTTAAAATGGTTAGTGAGAGGGAAGCCGGCAGAAATTTGGCATGGATCTTCACGACCATCGCCTGGGGTCGTCTACTCGAACCATGATAGTGGCAGAAATAATCGAAGTATATAAGCAAAGTTACACGCAGCCTCTCGCACCCAAGAGAAGGTACCGAGAGGTAAAATCAAGAAAGGGAGGCTTACGGGGGTTGGAGGCATCCTGAGAGGAGGAGAGCGGCTGCGCCATGGATGATGGATGGCGGCGGCCTCGTGCGACGGCTGGGATCGTAGGATTCCGAGGGTGCTCACGCCGCCGGCCGCAGCAGGAGCGGGAGCGGGAGGAGGGATTCGCCGGGCAAGTGGAGATGGGATCGGACTTGGGAGGCCGACCGGCAGCAAGTGGCTACCACCGGTTTGGGGACACTGGCAGCGTCGGAGCACCGTTGGATTTGGCTTTTGTTCGATCCACATCGAACGTGTGGCAAGTTTTCAGGTGCCTGGTAGCAACAAATCACAATATCCATGTTTTTCAACAAAGAAGGCTTGGCTTTTTTGTTAGCCCATTCGTACTTTTTTTATATATATAAATTTAGCCACGTGCGAATGCAATTGCAAAAATATCTCACACGCTCATCTACCGCAGCATGAGGAGTAGGATGCCAACCACGGTGCGAGGTGCTACTGAGTTAAAGCAGCGCGGCAAGAACTTGCCACTTTGCCTACGTTGCCGCCTGCCGAGCCTCCTTGCTGCAGCACCTGCCTACTGCCAAGCCACTGTTGTCGCCGTGGTGCTCGGCACCTGACTAGTCGTGGTTCCGGGCCCCTGTTGCGGTACACGAGCGCAGCACAACGGATGGAGAGAGGGCTATTTCTGCAATTACGTTCGCACAGGGCTGGATTTGCAAAAAAATAAAAATAAAAGGGTACAATGGTGCTAGAAAAAGCTAAAACTTCCTTCAACATGCATGTCCTAATCTAAACATGTTGCTTGCAAACACTTTGTATGCAAAATATATATATATATATATATATATATATATATATATATATATATATAATATATATATATATATATATATATATATATATATATATATATATATATATATATATATATATATATATATATATGAAAAACAATGCCATGGTATTCTCGAGGTCAATGTTTATCTAACATTACAATTTTCTTTTAGACATGTAGTAATATTATTTTTCGAGAAGAGCTAATGTTACATATTAGAACATTGATTTTTTATTATCAATCGAAAAGCATCACATTTAATTTTGAGCGGTGCTTCAATGTTTTTCTTCTCAATACAAGTTGTATAATTCTTAAAGTAAGGGAAGGGATAAGTAATAACCATTTACCATTCATCATTCATTCATACTTTAATATTTATGCAACTATAAAAAAGAAAAGTATAGAAGCACATCTCTATAATTTTTCTATAGAACTGTGGAACTAATTACATAGTAATTCTTACTAAATTATACAGCTTTTAGGTACCTGTCACCTTGAACATCTGGGTTGTTGTCTTATGTTAGACAAGATTGTGGTGATATCATGATCGTAACAAAGCATAGAGTTGTTTATCAAATCAAACACGCCATGACTTGACAGACGGTTGGTTCGACGTTGGGATGTGCTTTTCAACTTTTAATATGCGAGTTCAGACTAGATCATAACTTCTGGAAGGTCCACACGTTTGGGATTTGGATTCCATCGTTCGTCTCTTGCTTGTAATGTGAAAGTGCAATGACATGAGACCTATTACATTTTTCGAGTTAGCTTAGTATGTCTGGGATATAACTGGCTACATTATTTCATCAATAGCTCGTGTGGCAATGCTTGTAAACCACAGGTGAAGCCTTAATTCAGAGTTCAGAAGATCAAATCAAATGTTGTCAAAGTTCAGAACATCAGATTCAGTGATGTTTTAGTTACAATACATGCGAGTATGCCTGCAGAAGAGAAGAGCTCAAATGGAGAGGTGCTTTAATGCTTTTCTTTTTAAAGATATCTAAATATTAAAGTGCAAATAAAGGGTACATAGTGATTACTTATCCCTTTACTTGTTCAAGATTTGTATAACTTATATTAGGATGAAAAGCATATAAGCACTTTTCATCGTGAGTATACGCCCACAACATATAGATCTTATGAAGAGTTCAATATTTATTTGAAAAGATAATCACACTTGACACCTACTACCTTGCCAGGCTTTCTTGCACCCAAACAAAAAGTAAGAAAAAAAGAAGAGAGAATGGGCACATCAGAATGGCCACCGTCTGGAATCTCCTTGTGCAGAGAGGAACAGGAACTTCAGTAAGCTTTGAAATTGTACGGCAGGAATCTATAAGAATGCATTCATCTTTTGCTGGCTATATGAAAACCTGGTGAACAGATTGCAAAACACGGGACCGTATAATTATTTTAGGTAACGACAGTAACAATGTCATTACTCTGGGATAACTACACGAATCTCGGCATACTAGCTAATCAAAACATCAAACACACTCGATATTTTATCACACCGTATCCAGAGTGTTACAACAGAACAATAATTAGAGACTGGATGTAAATATATTACAAACCAAGCCACATAGGGCTATATGTCCATTACATTAACCTTTACATAAGATCCCAGAACAACAAAATGATATTAAATAGATACTAATTACACCAAAAGTTTGCCGAAGCCGATGCATGGCTTTTCATCCATTCTATCCCTTCTGGTAGAACTCAGCCGCCTCGTCAAACCAAATAGACGCTTGAGCACCGGAGCCAGACTCTAGAAAAGGAGGATTTAGTAAGAGTGAGTACAAAAGTACTCAGCAAGCATTAATAATAAAATGTACTATATGAGTTTTCTCTAAACCATCTCATTATTCCTTCCTCAAATCCTTTTTCAAAAACAAGGTTTTGAATTATGAAAATCCACGTTCCAGTTTTCAATTATCAAACGTGCTACTACCCTTCCCCATATATATACAATACTAATTGTACCCCGACTTCAAAGCCACATATGCGGTACACCCCCTACCTACTATACTCCGACTATCAACGTAGTACAGTAGTCTAACCTCAAAGCACGCCGCGGTACTGTACTCTAACTAACAACGGTAGCATAGTACCCCAGACGATAACGTTAGTGCTGTACTCGACAAACAACGGTAGTACAGTACTCCGACTTCAATGTATGCCACGATGCCATACTCTGACAAACAACGGTAGTACAATATCTCATAAGACAACGGCAGTGCTATACTCTGACTAACAACAATAGTACAGAACTCCGACTTCAATGCATGCCACGATGTCGTACTCCGACTAACAACAGTAGTACAATATCCCAGACGACAACGACAGTGCTGTACTCAGACTAATAATGGTAGTACAGTACTCTGACTTCAATGTATGCCACGATGTCGTAATCCGACTAACAACGGTAGTATAGTATCCCAGACGACAACAGCAGTGCTGTAATCCGACTAACAACGGTAGTACAATACTCCAACTTCAATGCATGCCACGGTGCTGTACTTCGACTAACAACGATAGTATAGTATCCTAGACGATAACGATAGTGCTGTACTCCGACTAACAACGGTAGTACAATACTCCAACTAGCAACAACAGTTCATCAACAATACGGCTTATTCATAACCAAAATCCGCTACCACAGGTTAAACCATTTCTGCCACCACAAGTCACATATCCATCTTCCCAACATTTCATTCAGTGCAGGGTTTTGATATAGAAAATATTTTTCCATGCACAGATGATATCTAAAAACAATTGAAAACAGATTCACAAATATGATCAAAAGAATCTTGCTGGAATAAACTCAGAATGTTCGGCCTCGCAAAAACAGTTCGAGCTGACTGAAGGGTTCTGTTCTGGTCCTAATAATTACACTACATTAATCTATGGCATTTTATTAATATAAATTGCAATTTCCAACAATCCCATTTAATCAATTTTACCATTAACTGAAATAGATATTTCTTTGTTACATGCCATGCTTTATTTTCCTACTAGATTTTCCTTTATACTCCTAATGCAATTACTGATGTCATGATGAAATGTATGCAGGTACATGATCCATTCTCCACTGCTCTTCCATTTCATTATCAATGCCATAAGTTGCTTCACGGTCTTACTCACTTTTTACTTTCTTTCTCACTGCTACTTACTTACTTCCTTTACTCGTATTCATCTTCTTCATTACTACCACTAGTTGCTTTACTGTCTTATTCATTTCAGCCGAGAGCCTTGCTGATTGCTGGCCGAAGCTTTATTGATGGCTAGCTACTTCGGTTGCTTCATTTACTACTAATGCCGCAGGCTACCTCTACTTCTTCCATTCGGCTGCACTCCATTTTGCCGAAAGCTATTTCTCTTCTCCTCTCTCTTGCTTCCTCACTCTCTGGTGCCAAATGGAGATACCTCTATTTCTCCTCTCTCTACTGCAGCTTTACTCCTCTCCTCCCTCTTCCTACTCATTCGGCTACCCCATGCCGAAGCCTGCGAAGGCTCATGAGCTCATGCATAAATGGGGGTTTTTATCTCTGCTTTGATTTTGTGATTTCTCATATTTGGATCTACCGGTTCTTGACTTTTGAGGTAAGATCAACTGCAAGGTAAGGGTCTGTGATGTATATGGGTTGAGCCCTAGGTTTTCTAGAGTTCTCCTACTGAGACCATCTTCTTCCTTCCCCTTCTACTGCACTTCTTCTAGCACTTCTACTCTACTGGCAAGAAGCTTACTTGAGGTCCTTCGGTTTTGGTTGTTTTGGTGATGGAGTTGAAGAACTGGTTAAGGTAGTGGAAGTAGAGGAAGCAGATCTCCTGCTGGATCAAGCCTTCTCCTCCTAGCTTCCGGGTTCTCCTCCTCTTTTCTTCTTGATCAGCTTGGCTGGGACCTCCTTCTCCCCTTCTTGCTCTGTGGAGCCTTCGGTTCTTGGTCGCCTCGGTTCTTGGCTAATGTGAAAGGTTGGATGCACTTGGCTCTTGCTCTTGCTAGCTGGGAGAAAAGGGCTGCACCTAGCCTTCTGCCTTTGGCCGAATGCAGCTGAGCAAGAGTACTAGCTTGTCGAATTTTTTTTAAATAATACATTTTTTAAATAGAATTGCAAAAATATACCACGAAATCAAAAAATTGCAAAAATAAGCACGTCGCCCTACCATAGGCGACTTGTCGACCGGGCAATGAGGTGGACTTTTATTCGTGACTGCAGTTGGGCGAGAGGAGAAGTCGCCCAACAGTAGGGCGACACGTGTACAAGTCGCCCCATGGTAGGGCGACATGGGATCATGTCGCCCAATGGTAGGGCGACATATATAAATCGCCCAATGAAAAGGCGACATGGGAGGAAATTTCCAAATTTTTTAATTTTTTTTGAGAGACTTCAAAAAAGGTGAAAATATTTGGATAAACGGATTTAGGATTCAAGTAAATTATTTATGGTACAACACATGGATTATAAACACACATGGACACAAGGAATAACACAATTGCACATAGAGAATAATATTTATAGTATAACACAACTATCACATTTTGTCGTTTCTTGCTCACTTGCTTATAAATTTCGTGACTACCTAGGAATTTATACTCTTAACCAAAGAGTCAAGAATCAAACGATTCAAAACTAAATCAAGATCAAACTCTTTTTTCATATTTCACTCGGACTCGCCTTGTCACAGGATTAATTAACTCTAACAATTGTAAATCAGACGCTTATTGCATGTGAACAATTCGCAGCATTCTGCGTGATTCCATGTGTACAAAATCGCGTTTTTGTATGTGAACAATTCGTAGCCTTGTGCGTTATTGCATGTGGACAAAATCGTGTTATTGCATGTGAACAAATCACGTTATTGCATGTGAATAAATTTACACTTTGCTTTGCATGTATTTTCCACTAGTGCAATAACCCATAATTATTATAGTCGACGATAACTCATGTTATGAATATTTCGTATGTAGCACTTAAACTATTTGTTGAACATACATAAGGGCAGATGCACTAAAAGTTCAGATGATAAAATAAGAAATAGATTAGATTATATTACAAGGGCATTACAACAAAGGACGAAATTGCTTGACTAACTAACTAACTTAAAGCATTGTTTGTCATGGTGGAACAAATGATCGCTCCGCCTATCCGGTACAAAATGAATGATGTCCCACATTTTCGCATATTACCCGACCCGTAAATTTGGAGATTTGTCCTCTGACACCGCTCAATCCCCACTATGAAAGAACTCCATGGGGATCTGCAGTTCTCCCAGGTGTCGCCGAATGGGTGGCCTATGCCGACGTCTCGGGTGTGTAAGACGTAATTTTTGGTCATCCCGATTCCTGGCCCCTATATTAATACCACCGGGTTCCTTGATGGTTCGCGTAACGCATCAAGGATTTGTTGCGTGGTACGGACCTCGCCGACTACTTCCCTTGTCCCTTCCTCTTCAAGAGGAGGTACCCTCTGCACCTCATTGCGTTGGCGTTGGCGGAGACTTGCCGAGACGCCTACTGCTTCGGCTCGCACTCCACTATATGGTGCAGGAGGTGTGTTGGGCTTGTCCTTGTACAACCTAAGCGTGCCTGCGATCAATACAAGATGCCCGCTGTGGTCGTTGAATAACACCGAGGCGCACTCGGGTCCGGCTTTTCCGAGCGGTAGTAGCACCACGGGAGGGTTGCTCCCCAGTTATCCCATACGGAAGTTTGAGATGTGGGTGGTACGCCTCCGGTCCACCCAGCTTGAAGTAGCCGCACCATTCATCCTCGGCCAAGGGGCACCAGAGAATCTCCGGTCCGCTAGTTCATCGTGGCAGAATCAACCATCGCTCAAGGCCGTGTTCGCAAAAGTCGGGCTTTGGGTGGCCCCGAGGAGGTTTCTCCTTTGACTCGAGCAATTTCGCAATTTTCTTTTGAACTCCTGTATGATCGAATTGGTTTAGAATTACTACTTTGTGAATGAAGCATGAGTTCGCCGCATGAAACTCACCGATTGGTTGGCCTCTTGTCCACCGCCCCAACTCGTCGCTTCTAGAACGGGATGTATCTCGCGGCCTCTCCCACCGTTGAAGTTCTCGTGAAGTGGGTCGGCGTCGTGGTAGTTGTAGACAAATTCAGTGAGTCACGCCGCTCCGCCCATCGATCCATTGGAAGAAGCAACACCGGTCGCCAGCCGAGAAAAGAAAGAACGATTCATGAAATGGTAATGTTACTCAGATTGTATGGACACCAGCAGTTTACCCGTGAAGAGCGGCACAACAAGAGAGTGAAGCGCGCGCCCGATCTCGTGGGTAGATTGCATCATCTTCGCCAAGGTTGCAATGCAATTGGGTCGGGCAACTCCGCAGAATCAAGCGCCAACGCTACTTGTATTCGGTACTCGGGGTGGGATGACTTCGCTGGTCAAGAGGCGACGTGAGAACGACATCGCGCCCTAATTTGTGTAGATTCACGGTGGCGTGTATTGCTTGTTTGCGGTGTTGGATGTCTACCTCTACCGGTTTTATATTGGTGGTGAGGGGTTGCTTCACACAACTACAACACTAATGGGCCGGCATCCTCTGTGAAAAGCCGCACGACGTGTCACCCATCATCAAAGCTGCACGACAAGGCTGACAAAGCTGATGCACGTGACTTGTCTAATCGGCCTGATAAGGCTGACAAAGCTGATGCATGTGACTTGTCTAATCGGCCAGACAAGGCTGATGCATGTGACTTGTCTCATCGGCCCGACAAGGCTGACAAAGCTGATGCATGTGACTTGTCTACTCGGCCTGACAAGACTGCATCCCGTGAGTAGGCTATTCGCTCAAAAGCTGCCGCACGCCAAGATTCATACTTGAAAGTGGGGCCATCAGAACACGGAATAACAATATTTCATAACTAAAAGTAAGAGGTTACTAACATAACAAAAATATATCGATACATCTAAATACATAAGATGAAAAGCATGTCACAACGTAATAACCAAATACATAAGCTAAAATAACATAACAAACTACCGCGCCCTGCTTCGGGCGCCTCAAGGACCCGAATCCATCGATTCGAACCCATCGTGTTTATCGTGACTATTCCTGTGATCAACGCTAGTGCACACAAATTTTAACATTGGTATATATCACATCATACACAACGACAATAGAATAATAGTTCATTTATTGATATAGCTAAATGTATGATCTTATGACCAACTTACATTATTAAGCCACGCAGGCAAGACCGAGAATATAAACTAATAATTACAATGGAAAGTAGAAACGTAGATAGCTCATCAGTTCACCACAGGCAACCAACAAGGCTCTGACCCTAATGACTCGTGTCTTCTTGGACCTCATCTTCCAACACAGTGTAGATTCTTCAACTGTTGATTATTGTTGTTTGGCAAGGGTGAGTACTTAAAGCACTCAACAAGTTGTGCATGTAATGCGCTTCTATTTATCTATATGTAAGGCTTATTCCAAAGGATAGGCTATCATGGCTATTTTGCAATAAGCAAGATTTATGAACAAATACAATAATAGATTGTAAAGAATGTAAACGAATAGCAATAATAAATAAATTCAAGATTTCAAGTAAACCAAGTTTCCAATCCTAAATCAAGTTCCAATCTTCCATATGGCAATCCCGCCATCCCAACCAAGTTGTCCAATTTATTAAACTAACCCTTAATCAGAATTCCAGCATTGCTCAATACCGCGAGCACAACTATCCGAATAGTTTCACACTCTGCAGAGGTTATGCACTTTACCCACGTGATACAACCAAACACCACAAAGGCGAGAGATTATAACAAAGCCTTTACAATGCTCTATCTTAATCCGATACTACCCGCTAAGGTTTCAACATCATGGTCTCGTAAACTACATCCAGGGCCCCTCTTGCGCCATGTGAATTACACCGACCGGAACTCACACCGACCACGATAGTATCAACATTAAGACTTTGCAAATTACTCACTAGGTCGCCCATACCGTATATGTGGTTGCATGATTGACTCAGTCAAAGGCTTGCAAGGTTAAGTCCTTAGTGTGATCAAGGCAAGACATCCACATACCATCTCGCCCATCGGCCCACCTTGGCCTCCTCGCCTTGCCACTTGCCCCAATCTAAGTTATTATCACCCCGCTGATTACCAAGCACCACGTGCCATCAACAATTCAACATCGCTGCGTGACATGACTCGCCACAACAACTCAATCTCATCGTGTGATCCCACATGACACACAAGTTCATAACATTGTTCCATATTCCATTAATCAAGATTAATTATCAATGGTGATGACACATGTGATGACGTGGCATGGCTAAGCAACTAATACGAACTAAACCTCCAATGTTGATTATAATTATTAACCAACTATATTAAACCAATCTAGGGTGACAATGGATCATGGCATACAATGACAAGGCAGGGTATAGATCAATCTGGTATTTTAGCTAAGCCCAAACTAATTTGAAACAGTTGTATAATTGAAATATATGCAATAGTGTAAATCAAACATAGCAATTTTACAAACATGGGTTCAACATGATCAAAGCACAACTTGCCTTGGAATAGGTCCTGATCTTGATCTGAAGCTTGCTCTTGGGTTGCTGGGTCTTCCTCCGAAGCGTCGCACAATTCAACGTCTACGCGTACCGAAAGAGAAAAGCAAATAAATAGCAAAACAGAGAGCAATTAAACTCCAAAAATCAATTAAAATTCACCATTAAATAGATCTTAATTTTACAAATTTTTAGAAACTGGAATCACTCAAATCCGAGTTACGATGCAAAAGATATAGCCTTTGAAGTTTGAAATAAATATCAAATTAGAAAATCGAGAAATTGAAATTAATGATTTATTTTTATATCGAAAAATCGATTTATGACGTCGGCGTTACGTCACGCGACGTCTACCCTGGCGCCACCAATCGACGCCACACGCCCCGGTCCATGGACTCGGTCCACGGAATCGCCTTGGTCCACCGCAGACGCGGTCCACGCGCTTTGGTCAGCCGAGCCCGACACGCGGCGGCGCCGATTGGTTGCGGCGACGGCGCAACTGGTGCACCTGATTCCATCGGACACCGCCGATCGATGCACACGCGGCAAGATCACGAGCACCGGTTTTAGATCCAACGGACGGCGATTAAAGAGGGTTTTACTACCACCGAGGACACGCGGTCAGATTCGAGACGTCGCGAAGATCCAACGACCGAGCTCTCCGCTAATGGCGTCGCCGAGACCAAAATCTGCCGGCGATGAAGACGACGATACTCCGCGAGGCGCTCCGGCGAGTTCTGGACGTCGAGACCTTGCGCTTCTGCTGCGGCGAGGAACGAGGGACTCAACGCACCCGTCCGAGCCTTAAATAGGCGCACGGAGAGGCGCGGCGGCGGCGGACACGGACCGAGTCCGCGGAAACACGGCGGCACGGCGGAAGAGTCCGGAACGAGACGAAACCGACACCCTACGATTTAAGATCAACGGCCAAGCTTCACGCAACGCGGCACAATCCACGCCGATCCAAAGATCTAACTACCGAGAAACTAGGGTTTTTTATACGCACTCACCGCTTGATGACGATCTAACTACGGTGGGCTAAGCTTCTAGAAGCTGGGCTTCGCGGCTGCACGAGCGGGCGGCCTACCACAGAGATGGGCTACGCCCAACATCGCTCTGTGTTTTTCCGAAGGTTTTTCAATTAAATTAATTGCGTAAATTCATTTAATTTGTTTTAGGCAATAAAATAATCGTGAAAATCCAAGAAAAATCTCAAAATACTTTGAGACATTTTGGACTTAAATAAAATATTTTTGGCAAAACTTTATTTTGACTTTGCACAGATTTAAATACTTTTGAATAAAAAGCAATAAACTTGAAATAAGATTTAATTCAAATAAATCCAGAAAAATCTAAATAAATTCCAGAAAATCATAAATGCACATTTAAGCAATAAAATAATATTTGGTAGATTTTTGGGATGTTACACTTCGCGGTACCGGGTGCCTCTTGCGAACTCCGCCTCGCGAGTACGCCAACCGCACCGTGGGTGGT
Organism: Otatea glauca; assembly: GCA_036346275.1. Classification (NCBI taxonomy): domain Eukaryota; kingdom Viridiplantae; phylum Streptophyta; class Magnoliopsida; order Poales; family Poaceae; genus Otatea; species Otatea glauca. The sequence continues at coordinate 44,968,901 of CM070711.1, forward strand.
GGGCCTCGTGGTCTTCTTGGAGGTGTAGCGTATGCCTACCGAGAAGGTTACGCGGTGGTGGTGCTCCTGAATCGCGATGATCTGCACATCCGACTAACGAAGCATCTCGACACGCCACCATCGCCGAGGTCGAACCGCATGGGCCGACATCAAACCGCCTCGTAGTCATCGAGGCAGTGAAGTTGCAGAGGAGAACCACCGTGCTTGTGAGCCCGTAAGAAGTGAAGAATTGTTGGTGACATTCAAAAATAATTAGACAACATACGGGCATGACGGTACTCACCTCCGACGTGAGGTGCTAGACCAGCGCGGTCAAGCTCGCCTGCCGTAAGTCGGCGTGACGGTGGGATGGGAGGATGTGGCGGTGAAGATGTACCGAGCACTCCTCCTCAGTATAAGGCACGCCCATGGCGGCGCTACCACATCACGAGGCGCGCGGCATCCCGCGAACTCGAGGGTGCGTCGGCTCTCCCCCAACCTCGCAAGAAGGAGGTCACGCCTCTCTCGGTCACGCCTACCCCACGAGATGCATAAGACAGAAGTTCCCGACTCCTCGTAGTATCGGGCCAGCACATCACCAGAAAAATACATTACGAATTAACCTAACACATTACTCGAAAATGCCATATGAAAATACATCGACATTAGACAAAACTTACCGCACCGTGCGTAATCGAGTCCGTATGGCGGGATACGTGTCCTCACCCTCGGGATGTGTCTAGGAGGATCCGGTCGACACGCACTAAACGCACACGGTAAGGGAAGTGTACCACCGCTTGTACCGTACGCTCTGCGGGTCGACGGCGCATCCTCTGCATGGACGCCGCCCAAGGCTCCTCCCACTCCTGACCCATGGCGCCATACGACGCGCCATGGGGTGCCCCATGCCCGCCTCCTAGTCCGCTTGCGATAAGCAAAATATAGCATTATTACATGTCATTACACCGCATGATTAGAGAACATCGATGTAGAGAACTTACGTGTGGACGCCTGTAGGACCCGCCGCCGACTGACCGGAACTCCTCGCCGAGACCGAATCGCCTCATCACTCGATGGACGGCGAGCCCTCGACCGTGACGCCGAACACGAGGAACCGACGGTACGCCAAGACGCCGCGTCGCGGTGCATAGGGTGGACAATCCACCCATCACACGTAGCTCGACGCCTCCCGCCGTGTATGGCGCCCAAAGATACGCGCTCTCGGTGAGGTGGTCGAAAGCAGCCAAGAACCGCGGGTAGCTAAGCCGCACCATCGCCGTGCCCACCTAGGCCGCAGTGATTTACGTAAAAATCAACATTACCATTAGTACCGAGAAATGTTAAAGCGTAGGTTTCACAACCGTGGTTTGCAATATCTTACCGTCGGTAGCACCGGATGGTGCCCATAGCTCGCGCTGGCCGACATCATCGCCACCATCGTAAAAGAGGACTCGTGTCGATCCCGGGCGCCGATCCGAACCTCTCAGATGCCCAAAGCCGCAGGCGGTGGACACCGATGAGGATCGCCTGCTGGCTATCCGCCCACAGCCGCCGCAGAGCCCACGTGACATCGCGCAGAGAACCGCCGACTTCGGAGTATTGCGGCACGGCGTCAAGGGGTGCATCGCGATCGCCTCGCGAATCGGACGGCGCTCGCCCACACTATCCCGTGGAGCTGGTGAACATGCACCACCAAACAAAATGAGCAGTACGCCTCAAGGTGGCGGCTCACCCCTTCGCTCGTCCGCTGGCTCGACGATGTGCTCCGCCTATAAATTTAAGTTTTCTTGTTAGTCTAGCCAATATATATATGCGGTTAAGTTTGAAAGGTTAGTTGCTTACAATGAACTATCGAAACCACACGTGTGTCGGACCATGGGTGCCGTGAAGGGTCGACGCAAAGCAGCGTAGCACACCATGGAACCGCCATAGTACCTCATCCCGCCACAACGGGTCGACGCCCCGCGCACCACAGTGGTCACCGGTGATCGGGAGACCGAGGAGGAAGGAGACGCCCTCCAAAGTGATCGCCATCTCCCGGCGGTGTAAGTGGAAGGTGTGCGCCTCCGGCCTACATCGATCCACCGTGAGCGTGAGAAGGGACCTATCAAACGGAACCGGTGGCTCGCGTCCCTCTCTCGCAGACTCACGCGGCGCTCCACCATCCGTGTGCTGGCAAGAATCCCGCCGCTCGCGACTTACGAAATGTAAATATTAAATTAATATGAGCACCGCACTAGTTAATTAAAACAGATTATGATATCGTGATCGGAATATTTTGGAATTAAAAGATAATTACGTTACCTGGGGATCCAACGTGGATCGAGGGTCCAGAGCTCCCACGGTGGCCTCGGTCGTAGTACGCACAGCTCCTGAGGGTCCCGTCCCTCCTCCGTGAAGCGGTGGCGAAGTGTGCACGGTGACGATCACAACGACTGGGTCTACCAACTCAAAGGGCGGCCGTCATCTACGGCACTGGTGAGCCATACCTGCAAATTACAAAAAGGAAAGTTATATACAAATAAATACACAAGCATCAAAACAATACATCGAACCAAATGCGTACAAATAAATACACAAATATGAGAACAATACATCGAACCAAATGAGTACAAATAAATACACAAGCATCGTAACAATACATCGAACCAAATGCGCATAAATAAATACACAAGCGCCCACAAAATATAATCAAACAGATTACAACGCACACTACATCAAGAAATATATTAGAACAAGTTACAACGAACACTTCATCAGCAAAATATATTAAAACAGATTACAACGTAAGACTTCATCAAGAAAATATATTAAAACAAAGTTACAACGCACATTACATCATCAAATTATATTAAAACAAAGTTACAACGCACATTACATCATCAAATTATATTAAAACAGATTACAACGCACATTACATGAACAAAATATTAATTTGACATATAGCATCTAATAGTTCAAATAGCTTCTCCGGTAGTTCGATGACGCCGCCCACTACACCGCGCATTGACGATCCTTCCCCGCCGCCGGTTGCCATCTCCTCCTTCGCCCTCTTCTATGTGGTCTGGTAGTTCTTGAACGTGTGACCTGCTCGCTTGCACAACGAATATTTCTTCACGCGCTTACCGTTTTCGACTCATCCATATCATTCCCGACACGCTTTGTTTTGCGACGGCCTCCTTTGTATGATCTTGCATCAAAGTCGGGGACCCAGTGAAGAGGAACGCGTATGCTACGCTAGCACAAAAAAATCTACCGCGAAACCGTAAAGCTACTCGCAAGAAGGGGATCATAGATAAGATTACCACTAGACGCGCAGCTATGCGGAATCCTTCGCGCCGATGTAGTGGATCGCCCTCGCCGCATCGTTGCGCCGATGTAGTGGATCGCCCTGCCTTGCCGTGGATCGCCCTCCCACGCCGCATCACAGCAGCGTCACCGCAGAGTCCACACGCCCAGAGATGGAACGTCGTGCGCCGGTGTGCAAGCACGTGGTCGCCGGCAGGGCAGCGAGAGGAGTAGGCTAGGTTTCGAGTGAATCACTCCTAAACCGTGGAAAGCACACCTGTGCCCTCCTCCTCCCCTCCTTATATAGCCACGAGATGAAACCCTAAACTAGGGCCCATCACGTGCTAAGCCCACGAGGTTCATTAATTACGGATCCAATCCAAATTAATGCGCCCCACCCATTAAGTGTGTGACCGCAGTTCACGTACATTTGGACGTGGATTCGGAAAACTCCTTTTCAATCCAATAGTTGGTAGTGGCTTCTTGCAAAGTATGCCAACTCCCAAACATACTATGATCAAATCGGATGTAACCTATCAAAAGTACTCATGTAATAATCCCTTTGCCAAGTATATGAAGATTGATCTCAAGCGAGAAGCATGTCATCCTTTGATGATTCAATCCATCTCTCGATCCGTGATATATTAATAAGTTGTGATTGACTCTCAATCACTGCATGGCCATGCACTTCCTTAATCATATCACACGAGTGGCCTTGTCATATATCTCCGTTTCATTGGAGTGGCAAATTCCATCTTGATCGCCACTTCCTCTCGCACGCTTCATAGTAAACATGAAAGCTACCTTTATAACTATCCGGTTAGGAAGTAGTGTTTGATAGCCCCAAGGAAAACTCTTACACATGTAGGGAATATGACAATCTCGTGTCTAAGGATCATACATCTACTAGGTATGAGATACACCGATGACACATAAGAATGAAACATTCTCGCAGTTGTCCCATTGGGTCTATCTAACCCATGTTCTTCAACATGCGCCCACAATGTATAGATGATATCTCCATATCCCATGATCTATGAAGCATGATCATCGATCACTACATGTGCCGATCTATTCATCGTTGTCCTATACGATGATATCCGATCGTAGATATTTATCGAATTACATCATTAAGTAAAGAGCTTCATAAGCAAGTCACATACTTGTTGATCAATACAATGATATACATTCATTGACCAATAATCATATTATTATTCATAAACATAGTCATGTTACAATCATCTAAATGATTGCCTCAAGGGCATAACACTAACAATCTCCCACTTGCACTTGAGTCAATCAATTAAGTATCTAATACCAATAGACCTTGTGTGCGCCTCATGCTTTGGGCGTGGCAAGTGGCTTTGTCAACGGATCGCCACATTGGCTTCCGTGATGTACTTTGCATATTCTCACGCCACCTCTATCCACAATCTCGCGAATAAGGTGAAAGCGACGAGTATGTGTTTAGACTTCGATGTGATCTAGGCTCTTTGCTTGTGCAATGGCACCACTATTATCACAATAGATGTCCATTGGACTAGAGGCACTAGCGACCACACCAAGCTCGTGATAAACTTCTTAATCCACATACTTCCTTTGTGGCCTCCGGCCGCAATGTACTCCGCTTCGTCAGAGAGTCACCACCGTGTTTTGCTTGGAACTCTTCCACCATCGCTCCTCCATTAAGTGTAAACACAAACCCGGATTATGATCGAAAATCATCTTTGTCGGCTTGGAAGCTTGCATCGTGTAACCCTTTGCAACCAGATCTTCCTCACCTCCAAAAACAAGGAACATACCTTTAGTTCTTCTCAAGTACTTCAGATATTTTTACGGCTATCCAATGACCATCACCAGATCCGCTTGGTATCCGCCGTGACACTTAGAGCATATGAGACATCCGGGCGTGTACAGATCATGGCATACATAATAGACCCAATAGTGAAGCATATGGAATCTTGCTCATCCTGTCTCGCCATCGATGTCGAAGGACACCGATTCTTGCAGAGATCGATGCCATGTGACATTGGCATGAAACCTCTCTTGGATTCATGCATATTGAACCTTTTCAATATCTTGTCAATGTACGCTTCCGACTTAATCCAATTAACCTTTTGATCTATCTCTATAGATTTTTATGCCCAAGATATAGCATGCTTCTCCCAAGTCCTTCATTGAGAAACTCCTTTTCAATGAAGTCTTAACATCTTCAAGCATAGGAATGTCATTCCCGATCAATAATATGTCATCCACATACAAAATCGTAAATACAAGTGCGCTCCCACTAGCCTTCTTGTAAACACAAGGCTCTTCTTCATTTTTGATAAAGTCAAAACCTTTGACTACTTCATCAAAACGAATGTTCCAACTCCGAGATGCTTGCTTTAACCCATAAATGGATCTTTGAAGCTTGCATACCCTTTTAGCATATTTAGGATCAACAAAACCTTCAGTTGTATCATGTATACATCCTCGATAGATTCCCATTAAAGAATGCTATTTTGACATCCATCCGCCATATTTCATAATCAAAATATGCAAAGAATAGCTAAAATGATCCGGACAGACTTGAGCATGGCTATCGGTGAAAAGTTTCATCATAGTCAACTCCTTGAACTTGTTTGAAACCCTTTGCCACCAACCGTGCCTTATAGATCTGAACATTTCCATCTACGTCTATCTTTTTCTTGAAAATCCATTTGCACTCAATGGTTTTTACACCATCAGGAGAGTCGACCAAGTTCCAAACTTGATTGTCATGCATGGATTGAATTTCGGATCTCATGGCTTCAAGCCATTTTTTGGAGTTTGGGTCCATCATTGCTTCTTCATAAGTCGTGGGCTCATCATTGTCCAACAATAATATGTCACTCCCATATCTTATAGGTACATGACGTGGCCTCCCGACCTACGTAATGGAGTCTCTTCCACAGTTGTACAACACTTTGTACATCTTGTGAAGGTTCATGGTAGCTTGAACATATTCATGTGATTCTCTAACTTCATCAAGATACACATCACTCCTACTGATTTCTTTTGAAAGAAACTCTTTCTCCAAAAGACACCATTTCGAGCAACAAAACTTTGTTCTCATTTCTTTTGTAAAAGTAATATCCTTTTGTTTCTTTAGGATACCCTACAAAAAGCATTTTTCCGATTTAGGTGCGAGTTTATCCGATTGTAAACGTTTTACATAAGCCTCACATCCCCATATCTTGAGAAATGACAACATGGGTCTTCTCCCACCCATATCTCATATGACGATTCTCAACGGATTTTGATGGGACCCTATTCAAAGTGAACGCAATCGTTGTCTCTAGAGCGAAACCCCGAAGGATAATGGCAGATCTGTTAGGTCGATCATTTACCAACCATATCTAATAAAGTTCGGCACGCTGTCGGACACGCCATTCCATTGAGGCGCTCTGGCGGAGTAAGTTGCGAACGATTCCACATTGCTTTAGTTGATCACCAAACTCTTGGCTCAAGTATTCGCCACCACGATCGGATCGTAAGTGTTTTATTGTTTTGCCAAGTTGATTTTGTACTTCGCTCAAACTCTTTGAACCTTTCAAAAGTTTCAGATTTATGCCTCATTAAATAGATATATCCATATCTATCAAGTCATCGGTAAAAGTTACAAAGCATCAAACCCACCCTAGCAATGAGCTCATTGGTCCACATACATCCGTATGTACTAGGGCCAATAATTCACTTGCTCACTCACTAAAACCCGTGAAAGGGGCTTTGTCATCTTGCCAAGTAAACAAGATTCACATGTTTCAAATGATTCAAAATCAAATGAGGTTAGAAGTCCATCACCATGGAGCTTCTTCATGCTTCTCATTTATATGACCTAAGCGACAATGCCACAAAAAGGTAGGGTTCAAATCATTAGGTCGATGCCTTTTACATTAATATTATAGATGTGTTTTTCTTCGAGTTCAAGGACGTACAACCCATCCACCATGGGGCAACGACCATAATACATATCATTCAAAAATATCGAACAAACAAAGTTCTTTATTTCAAATCATAACCTTCATGTTCCAAACAAGAAGATGAAATAATGTTTCTACTCAAAGATGGAACAAAATAACAATTATTAAGTTCTAAAACTAACTCAAGGCAAATGCAATGGGTATGTGCCAACGGCAAGACCAAAGAACTCTTGCTTTATTCCCACGCCAAGATCCACATCTCCTTTGCCAAGTCTCTACTTTATCACCGCAACGAATTGCAAATGTGAGCAACCGAATCGGTATCATATACCCATGAACTGAGTGAAGAAGTAGCAAGATTAATTTTTATAACATTAATACCAAGTGGAAACCACATTTCCATTCTTCTTATCCGCTGTACTTTTCGCAGCCCGCTTCCAATGCCCCGATTTCTTGCAATAGAAGCATTGGGTATCGTGTTGAGGGCCAACTTTAAGCTTCAAGCTTAGTTTTGAGGCTTGCGATCTCATCTTGAGCCTTGCCCTTGCCCTTGCTCTTTCCCTGCCCCAGACCTTAGCCTTCCTCTTTTTGAAAGCGCTTGTTTTCAACCATCATCACATGATTGGTTTTTTCTTAATGCTTTCTCGGCAGCCTTGAGCATCCCATGTAGCTTGTTAGGCTCTTCTCCATGCTATTCATATGAAAATTCATAATGAATGGCTCAAAGCTCGAGGCGTAGACCGAGAATAACATCCGTGGCCAAACCGAGGCTAAGGGAAACTCAAGTTTTTCCAATCTCCCAATGTAACCAATCATCTTGATCACATGAGGATGACCGATCGCCTTCACCAAATTTTACAAGCAAATAAAAGCTTTGAGATACCATACCTCTCAGCTCTTGCTTGATTCCCAAACATGCCCTTCAAGCCCACAATCATATTGTAAGCATCCCGGTCCTCATATTGCTTTTGGAGCTCAGAGTCCATGGTGACTAGCATGAGACAAGTGACCTCTGTAATCATTAACATGCTTTTCATATTCAACCTTCAAATTGCAAAGATTTTCTACCGGTTCATCAGAATTGATTCTCTAGAACATAGTCCTTCTTTTCATGCTTGAGAACAATTCTCAAAGTTGCGATACCAATCAACAAAATTAGTTCCATTCAGTTTTTCCTTTCCAAACCGATCTCAAAGCAAAACCAGTGTAGCGGGGAGTAGGAGAAGGTGCCATTGAACTACAACAAAAACATGCAAAGATTCTAAGCACTATGTTTATGTAAAACTTTATTAAACTTTTAATTAAAGACACTTCTATTTTATGTCCCTTTATAGACACATAGTGAGTATTCAAGATCCATATTCATCAAACACTAGTGAGCTTTGGCATCATTGCTAGAAATTTAATGACATAGGTAAGCAACACCTTTGCTAATTACATCATATGTAACTCTTGTTTGTTGAGTATGAAAACAAGTAATGAATGCCTCCATCAACTTGACTCATGGCCAGTCAACTCGCCCCAAGGGCTCACATGAGGGAGGAGCACTTCCAAAGTGCCAATTAAGAAACCCGCCTCATGTGTGTTTTCCTAGACACCACTTGTCTTGTATAGGTTCCTTCATTATCAAATCAAATCCCAATCACTTATGTCCTCAAGCCCAAAACCGCTTTGATAGCTTGATTAAATCTACCATTGTTATGCGTGATGTGTCCAACACATCCCTATCATCTATTGAGATAGCCATTGATATACTACTTTGGCGGTCATATCAATAACGATCTAAATTCTTGATAGGTGCAACAATTGGATGGACAATTTGATTTAAAATTTTAACTATAGGGATGAACAAAGATTACTATGAACATGGCATCACATGCAATGAGCATAAAGAAAATAGCAAGGATTAAACACACATCCACGTAAAATCAAAATAAGTCGTGAAATAGCATGGCCCTTAGCATTAAGATCTTCATCATCATGCTTGTTTGTTCACCTAGCCACCTTGCTTGATTTGTTCACCTAGCCATCTTGCTTGATACCATCGTCTTCATCATTATGGATGCAACTCCTTACAACTTTTGATAATGAATTTTACATGAGGGTTTGAAGCATCACAAGTCGACACGCAGTGTCGTTATACAATTAAAATAGCCTTATGGCTTGACACGTACACGCAGCCATGTGGAAATTACATGCATCACATACACATAGGCCATACCATTTCACATAATTCCCTGCAAAAACGAGTTAAACAAAAGCAACCCTACGACTCCGGGGTTCCACGGATCAACCAGATTGACCCAATCCGATCTAACATGATTGGCTTGGTCCCATATGGATACGTTTTAGAAACCCTGATGGCGGTAACCCGACCGGTAAGGGTAACGTCGCATCATGAACGGACTCACCCAAATCAATATTGAATCTGCTTTGCGCTTACCATGGATCAACCAGATTGACCCAATCCAACTCAATCGATTGGCTTGGTCCCATATGGATACGTTTGAAACCCCGATGGCGGTAACCCGACCGGTAAGGGTAACGCCGCACCATGAACGGACTCACCCAAATCAAGATTGAGTCGGTTTGCACTTTCTCAAACCCTAAACCGATCGATCTCATCGATGGTCGCCGTCACCAATTCATCACATGAACCGGTGAACATGTAATAGATCCAATCTACTAACCTTACACATCATATGTGCAACATCCGATCACAAAACTATACGAGATGGCTCGATACCATCAAGAGGAACGCGGTATGCTACGCTAGCACAAAAAAATCTACCGCGAAACCGTAAAGCTACTCGCAAGAAGGGGATCATAGATAAGATTACCACTAGACGCGCAGCTGCGGAATCCTTCGCGCGCCGATGTAGTGGATCGCCCTCGCCGCAATCGTTGCCGATGTAGTGGATCGTCCTCGCCTTGCCGTGGATCGCCCTCCCACGCCGCAGCCACAACAGCACCACCGCAGAGTCCACACGCCCGAGATGGAACGCCGTGCGTCGGTGTGCAAGCACCGTCGCCGGCAGGGCAGCGAGAGGAGTAGGCTAGGGTTTCGAGTGAATCACTCCTAAACCGTGGAAAGCACACCCGTGCCCTCCTCCTCCTCCTTATATAGCCACGAGATGAAACCCTAAACTAGGGCCCATCGTGCTAAGCCCACGAGGTTCATTAATTACGGATCCAATCCAAATTAATGCGCCCCACCATTAAGTGTGTGACCGCAGGTTCACGACGCTTGGACATGGATTCGAAAACTCCTTTTCAATCCAATAGTTGGTAGTGGCTTCTTGCAAAGTATGCCAACTCCCAAACATACTATGATCAAATCGACAGAACCTATCAAAAGTACTCATGTAATAATCCCTTTGCCAAGTATATGAAGATTGATCTCAAGGCAGAAGCATGTCATCCTTTGATGATTCAATCCATCTCTCGATCCGTGATATATTAATAAGTTGTGATTGACTCTCAATCACGGCATGGCCATGCACTTCCTTAATCATATCACACGAGTGGCCTTGTCATATATCTCCGTTTCATTGGAGTGGCAAATTCCATCTTGATCTGCTCACTTCCTCTCGCACGTTTCATAATAAACATGAAAGCTACCTTTATAACTATCCGGTTAGGAAGTAGTGTTTGATAGCCCCAAGGAAAACTATTACACATGTAGGGAATATGACAATCTCGTGTCTAAGGATCATACATCTACTAGGTATGAGATACACCGATGACACATAAGAATGAAACATTCTCGCAGTTGTCCCATTGCGGGTCTATCTAACCCATGTACTTCAACATGCGTCCACAATGTATAGATGATATCTCCATATCCCATGATCTATGAAGCATGATCATCGATCACTACATGTGCTGATCTATTCATCGTTGTCCTATACGATGATATCCGATCAGAGATATTTATCGAATTACATCATTAAGTAAAGAGCTTCATAAGCAAGTCACATACTTGTTGATCAATACAATGATATACATTCATTGGACCAATAATCATATTATTATTCATAAACATATTCATGTTACAATCATCTAAATGATTGCCTCAAGGGCATAACACTAACACCCAGAACCTTTCATCGACACTAGGGGTTGTGGTGAAAGAACCGACAACATCATAACCATACAGCTCCTCGCCCCAGGTTGCCATCACCTTTTCCTTTGTAAAATATTCAGATAGATATGTACCGGGTCGCATTCCAAATAATGCACATGCAGCTATCACATGAGAACATGGCCTATGCAACAGGAGGGGTTTGTTACACGAGCATTGACATTCAGCCTGTAAGATGCACTCTTGGGTGATAACCTTCTGGTTTGTTCCCCGCCGTCCTTTATCCCTGCATATCACCTCGAAGCGCAGTGTTCGTGAACCTACTTTGATAGCTCTATGCTTGCCCGCCTTCTTACTCTTCTCATCCATGTATTTACTTATCATGCTTGAGTACAAGGCATTCTTATCTCTCATTACTACTTCAGCAGCTTTATGCCTATCCACAAAATACTTGGTTGTACCCCGCAGCACTCCCTCGACAATTCCTACCAACGGGAGACACCTCATCCCTCTCATTACCCAGTTGTACACCTCCGCCAAGTTGGTCGTCATGACACCGTATCTAGCACCATGTGTGTCATGTAACAATGACCACTTCTCTTTGGGCTCGCTTTATCCAGTCCGAGAAACATTTGATCGGCCTTTGCCTTCGACAACGACTCGTCACCTCATCTTACATTGCGAGGGAATAAAGGCTCTGCGCCTGTGTTACACTGCTAGTAGTCTCTTTGTGTTTTTTTGTTAGCTCATCAAGATTCTTCCAAAGAGTACAGAACTTGCTATCTTGGTTCTGCTTACATAGCCTCTTGAACATGTTCATCAGTTCCTTATTCTTGAATTGCTTATAGAAGTTCGCGTCCAAATGCCTCATACACCATCGGTTCTGCAAGTCAGTCCAGGGAAATGGCTCCTTTTCCCCTGTTTGCAACTGTCTGATGGCACCAAGCAGACCAACATGCCTGTCATGCAGTATGCACACATGTGGGCGAGTCTTCACCACCTCGATCTTCAAGTTCCGCAGGAACCACAGCCAACTCCCATAGTTCTCGCTTTCCACGAAGGCAAAGGCAACAGGTAGAATCTGGTTGTTCGCGTCGACGCCCACAATTGTCATTATTTGTCCTTTGTATTTCCCGGTCAGGAATGTGCCGTCCACACACAACAATGGACAGCAGTGATAGAACGCCCTAATGCAAGCTCCGAATGCGAAGAAAACTCTCTTTAGATGCCTCTTGTTCGGCCACTTCCTTGACGGACAGTCCTGATAATCATAAAAAGTACCAGGATTTCTTCCCTGAATGCAACGAGAAAGCAAGGGCAGATTATGGTACGAGTCTTCAAATTTCCCAAATCTCATTTCCAAGGCCTTCTGCTTCGCCCTCCATGCCTTCCCGTAGCTAATTGTGTACTGAAATCTGTTCTCAATTGCTCGGATAATAGCACGGGGCTCAAAATTCAGGTTCTCAACTATCTCCGGGTACATGACACTCGCGATATACCCGGACGACAGGTTCCTGTGAGCCACCAGGGTTTCCTCAGTCATACAACTATGTTGTTCAACCTTCGAACATAGCCAGTGGGTGCCCCATTTGGGCTTGTACGTGTGCACTCTCCAGGGGCACCCTTGCATCTCGCACACCACGTCGTAGAAGGTTGGGGTGGACTTCTTAACCCTTAAAGTTCTTCTTAGTGATAAGGCCCAATCTTTGATAGCATCCTGCACTGCCTCTTTTGTGGGGTACATGCTGTTAGGTCTCACCTCATTGTCGCTATACTGCCAAGGTGTATCATTGCCTTCATTTACAACCAGGTTATTAAATTGATGCGTGTTCCAATCTGCTGGCACAAGTGGCTCAACATCTTCATCTTCTTCATCCGAGTTATCCTCGTCTTCCACTTCTACTTGTTCGTATTCAAGGTCTTCCTCTTCCATCTGTGCTATTACTTCCTCAATTTCCTCACCTTCGTCTACTTGCCCCCGCGCATCTTGCCCAATGTTTCCATCATCCTCCCCAATCTCAACTTGCTCACCACTCTGGTAGCCAATATCCTCATTGCAACCCTGAACATGCGGCTGCCGGCTAGACTCCCCAATTTCAGTGTCACCACAAGTATACTCATTTTGAGGCTCACTACACTCGCCGGTGTCCAGCTGCTGCGGCGGGGCAACAACCCTTTCATACGCTTGCACCAAAAGCACCCGACACCATCCACGTTGCCCCGCCCCCCTCACATATGACCTCCAAGCTGCAGTTCCCTTCAGCTCAACTAACTCCCAATAAACAGGATCATCTCGCATGGTGCAAAGGCAAGATAACTTCAGCTGGCACTTCTCTTGTTCCATCCGAAACGTATAATACAACCAATTCAACACAGCAGCAAATAAACGCTCTTCGACCCTGCTTAAACTTCTATCCACATACTGAAAGTTACTCAGATCCGCACCCTCCGAACCATACATGACAACCCCTTCTCCATAAAAGATTCTAAAAGGAACTCGTTCTGACATATCTGCGAACCTATTCATTAACACACGAATTAATTACTCTTCGTAAAAAGTACTATGTCTATTTGCTACAAAAAATTATATGTATGTATATCTACAATCGGAGAAATATATGTCTATCTACATTCAAAATAATATACATCTCTGTACTTCTGTTCCTAAAAAACATATACATTCCTACAAATATCATTACATGGAAACCAAGTGTGCCTATTTCAAATGGAAAAAACTATGCGAAAAATATGTACATTACTAAAAATACTCATCTCTGTACTTGTATTTCTCAAAAACATCTACAGCCCTAACAATATATACATGTGCACTTCTACATGTAAAAAACCATATATATCTAAATCTTTCTCTAAAAAACGTAACAACATATTATTATTCGTAAAAACAATCCTATAACTAGATCTAACCCTAACCCTAAACCATAATTAAACCACAAAAATAACTACATGTAACCCTAAACAAATTAAACCGCGAAAAAACTACATCTAATCCTAACCATAAACCCTAAACAAAACATACCTCGGAAATAACTACATCTAACCCTAAACCCTAATTAATCCGCGGAAATAACTACATCTAACCCTAACCCTAAACCCTAAACAAATTAAACCGCCGAAATAACTACATCTAATCCTAACCATAAACCCTACACAAAACATAACGCGGAAAGAACTACATCTAACCCTAACCCTAAACCTAATTAAACGGCGAAAATAACTACATCTAACCCTAAACCCTAATTTATCCGCGGAAATAACTACATCTAACCCTAAACCCTAATTTATCCGCGAAAATAACTACATCTAACCCTAAACCCTAATTTATCCGCCGAAATAACTACATCTAACCCTAAACCCTAATTTATCCGCGGAAATAACTACATCTAACCCTAAACCCTAATTTATCCGCGGAAATAACTACATCTAACCCTAACCATATACAAATTAAACCGTGAAAATAACTAAATAAAACCTTAACCCTAAACACTAAATAAATTAAAACACAAAAATAACTGGAAAAAATTACCTGTGTGCAGCCGCGGCGCTTCCTCCCTTTCTTTTCTTCTTTTCCTCCTACCTTCTCTTTTCTTTCTTCTTCCTCCCCCTTCTTCTCTTTTTCCCTCGGTTTCTTGCTTCGGTCGACCATGAGAGCTGCTTATAAAGAAAGGGGAAGTCGCCCTCTGGTTGGGCGAAATCCGACCGTGCGCACGCATGTCGCCCAACCAGGAATCGATTTTATTGTTGTCGCCAAATGGGAGGGCGACTTGCGTCGTGTCGCGCGTTGGCAGGGCGACAAGCCTCGTGTCGCGCTTTGGCCGGGCGACAAGCTCCTGTGTCGCCGACCCAGTGAGCTACAGCCACGTGTCGCCCAGCTGTAGGGCGACGGGAGTATATTTTTGCAATTTTTTTCTTCATAGTATTGTTTTGCAATTTGAATTATAAAATATATTATTTAAAAAAAATCCTAGCTTGTCTACTAAAACGGTGAGATGCATTGAATAACAATTTGGCTCATTGGCTTGCTTTTCCCTTGGTCTTGCTGCATCCTGCATGAGACAGGGGCAATGAATCTTGCCCTCGCTTTGACTGCACTGGTGACTCACTTTTAGCATCTTACTATTTTACCTTTTGACTGCCTTACCATTTCACCATGCCTTCCCTTCACTGCCATCGTAAGGTATGCATGCATGATTTAATTATGCAATGGTTGGCTACTGAATGTTCATGCGTAAGTAGTAACTAGAAATCTATACGCGGCGTGCCACGCCGCGAGCTCCGCTCTCTACACGAAAAAATCGAGAATTTTGTTAACGTATGGTAAAAAAACGGGAAAGGATGTATGTTTTTTTCGAGGAAAAGGATCCCAACGTTTTTTCTCGAAAAAGGACCTAAACGTAATTTTGATTTTATAGAAAAAGACCCGAGCGCAAGCCTTAAAAACACATAAAGGACCTAAATGTAATATATATTCTTTTTCGGGAAAAAAGACCTAAGCGTAAATATTTTTTTAGCTCGGCTCTCGAGCCGGCACGTGGGGGTGCTCCCCATCCAGGAAGTCTTTAGGCTTTAGTAGAAGGGATTATTCCTAATGCATAATTAAGACTAATGATGATGCTCATGTTATATCTATGCTTTGATGATGGAGGGATTAGGGGAGGGTCCTCACACAAAAGCACTACCTACAAAGAATAACAGGTGAATCATCATCTATGAGTGCCCTCGTTGGATGTAATGAATTCCCCTACAGCACAAGCAAGTTCTTTGTGATGTGAAGTATAGCCATGATTTGCTCACTCAGTCGCTTGATGATATGCAGTTTGATTAGCTTTGCAAACTTGTAGCATCTTCCACAGGTATGATCTTGTCAGCTGAACCATGAACTGTCAGGAAGCTGAAAAATGATAATCAGTTGCCTGAAATTCTGCAGGTGACAATTTATTAGGGCAATAGGGAACCTTTGCCCAAAACGGACAAGGTATTTAATATTTTTGGTTATGAGAATGCATGGGAATGACATGTTTGAAGGTAAATGTTGTATACTGCTGTCACTAGTTTCAGTTGGTAGTTCAAATTTACGAATAAGGATGCCTGAATTAATTTTCTAACCTGCATTGTTTGTTGATGGAAACGCTTGCTACTGTACGCATATCAGTGTTCAGTCGTTCCATCAAGCTCTTGTTACTCTATATAAAACCTTTTCTACATTGGAGATCAACATAGATGCCCATGAAAGAGAAGTAAACTATATACAGCATATATGATTTGTTTAGCAAGAAACTTTGCAGGTAAAAGGTCATAAATGTTTCCTTACCTGACTTGTTTGCGGCATCAATGTAACCTTCTTGGACTATTTTATCCATAAATTCTATGCCTAGGCGTTCTTCAACACCTCTTTACAAATAAAATCGACCATAAAAGTTAATAACCAAGCTGACATCGTCATAATAGAAGCATATAGAACCGCGGGGGGGGGGGGGGGACAGAGATTCAATGACTGAATTTTCCAAACTGCTAGGTTAAACATGTAATATGATATGGCAGATGTCCATAACAGAGTTCCAAAATTCGGCGAATTTCGGATTTCGGACTACCCCGAATTCTAAAGTACCGGCCGAATTTTTTTTAAAAAAAATTGAATTTGCTACAGTAAACCGAAATTTCGTGTTTTTTTGGCCGGTTTTGAAACTTTTAGGGGCGGATTTGACCGGATTTGGTCCAATAACCCTTAAGAAAGTCATCTCCTATGAAAATTTGTTGAAAAAACGAATTTTTTAAATATTTTAAAATTTTGGCAGAAACACTATCAGATTTTTGTAAAATTTTAAAAGCTTGATAATAATCTGAAAATTTTATGGTACTATCCTTAGTAGATTAGGATCATGCATCAAAAAATTCAAAATAATATAATTTAATTTGTTATCTTTAAAAAATCAAAAACAGAATGAACATAATTGGGACAGTTATATTGTCAGAATTTTATAAATTTTCTTGAGTGTGATTATGATCTAAATTTTTTTTGAGAGATTAATAATTGACTCAGTACCATTATGTAATTTTTTTAAAAAAATTAAACTTTGTTTGTTTGGTCAATCAAATCTATGTAAGCATTAAACTTCGTTTGTTATATTATATTTCAAAAATAAAAAAGAAAAGAACATAAATGGTACTGTGCCTTGTAAGAATTTTATAAATTCACTGAAGTGTGATCATGAATCAGACTTTTTATGGGATATTAAGAACTTCCTTATCACAATTCTGTAAAATTTTGAAAAAAAAATTATGGTTTACATAATTTTTCATTTTGTTCATGTTTGCCGGTAAGCCTTTTAACAGGGCAGTAGTACTGTTCGAATTTTTAAAACTTCATAAAGTTTGATCATCATCTGAAAATTTTATGAGAGAATTATAGATACATCATAACCATGCACAAAAAAGTTCAACAGTTTCTAACTTAATTTGTACCATTTTCAATTCGGATCAAACTTGTCGGTCAGTGTTCTATCAGGACAGTGCCACTCTCCGAATTTTCAAAAATTCCTCACATGTGATCATCAGCTTAAATTTGTGTGAGAACATTATTTATGGATCATAACCATTCAAAAAAAATTTCAATAGTTTATAACTTGATTTGTACCATTTTCCATTCGGATCAAACTTGTCGGTCAGTGTTTTATCAGGACAGTACCACTCTCCGAATTTTTAAAAATTCCTCAGATGTGATAATCAGCTGAAATTTTTGTGAGAATATCAGAAATGTGTCAGGAATCTCCAAAAACAAATTAAAAATTTTTCGATAACGTTTAGACCACTTTTCAGCCAGTGCAAAAAACCCAAAATTTCGGGAATTTCGCTCGATATTTCGGGTTTTTTCGCCGAATTTCTTATTTTTATTTCCGGAATAGACCGGATTTGAATTTTCAAATTCAAATTTCATCCGAAATATTTCCGAAATTTTGAAATTTCGCCAAAATTTCGTTATCCAGCCAGGGACGAAATTTATTCCGAAACCGAAATTTGAAACCTTGGTCCATAATGAAGAGATGCGATATGTTTGTATATAGAACAGTACCAACAGAAATATTAGTGTGAGTTAGGAACTTCCTGTTATTTAGTAGTAGATATTTGAGCAAAAACCAATATATCATAAAGAGAGAGAGGAAAGAAAGACATGGGATGAAATATGTTCCACATGTTTGACAGAATGGTGGTTACATGACAGCAGAACGCACGCAAGCGATATAATTGCATAGATAAGAACATCATACGAACTGAACAATACTGCAGAAATCATAAAGTATTTAACCCACAATGATGTGACAACAAGGTTTTGATGTAACTCTGTTATGACGGGTTCAAAAAACTAGCCAATTTGCCCCTGTTGTATCACAACATCCATAGGAACATGTATATTAGTGCCAAATTCCCAACGTCCATAACTAGATTTTGAACAAAATCGAATTCAAATAGAACCAAACAAATCGGCCTGTTTTTTTTTTGTGAAAGCGGAATTGACCTGATTCCTGTTTATGGACCAGCTCTGGTTTCAAAACGTATCCAATGCAGTCAGACTCGGCCTTCTATTGCTCGGTGAGTCAATTGACGTGATTAAAAATATGTATCTACGTATGCTTTCTTCTAATGGAACATATTTATATTGACATGCAGAGCGACCTTGCTAGGGAGGTGCACGCCGAGGTGGTCGCACTTAGGTCCGCACTCGGCTTCGATCACGCGTTGGAGGCCACGTTGGACTAGGTGCGAGGGATGGTGGACTGGGTGATCGCGAAGTCTTGACGCATCATCGAGCTGACATCGTGTCGGAGGTCTAGGGAGGAGGACGTCGTTCCACGTGTCGACCACTCATCCTCGGTACGCCGGCGACATACCCAGCACATGTCATCTTGCGCACCACGTGCTACACCTCCTCTCGACGTGGCGGGGGCTCTAGCTAGCAGCGAGACATGGTGTCTGCTGGATGTTCCCAAGTAAACCTTTGGTGTTTATTCGTACTTAACAAATTCTTCATAATTCGCACATGTAGTTCTAATGCTGTCAAGTTTTTTCGTATGCAGCCGACGTTCCGGACGCCGGCGATAATGACATCCTCTAGTACGGCCATGCCACCTTGAACGCCTGTGATGATGACATCGACTACCGCACTTACTTTGTTGGCCTCCCAGGAGCCCATAGGAGCCTCCCACTCGTAAGGCACATGGGAGCAGGGTTTGAAATCTCGTTTTTGGTTGACATCTCGGGGTGGGTGAAATCCAAAATTTCACCGAGATCTCAGAATTTTGGACTAATCTTAGACAAAATACAAAAACAAAAATTCAAATTCAATTTCTTTTCAATCGAGATTTCTGAGATTTCGTCGAGAAATACCGAAATTCTCGCCAAGAATATCGGAGATTTTGGTAAAATTGAACCAAGCAAAAAATGGTGAAAAGCATGTTGAAATTTTTTGTGGATGGTCCTGACACATCACTAAAGTTTCCATAAAAATTTTAGATGTTGATCAAGATTGAGGAAGTTTTAAAAATTCGGGAGTGGTACTATCCTGATAAAAGGTTGACCAACATATTTGAACCGAATGAAAAATGGAACAAATCACATTATAACATTTTGAATTTTTGGATGGTAATTATGCATCAATAATGTTGCCAAAAATTTTCGGATGATGATCAAGCATCAGGAATTTTGAAAAAAATATGAAAGTGCTATTGTCGTGATAAAAGCCTTATCGGTAAACTTCAACCGAATGGAAAAGGTTCAAACCACGTTATAAAATTTTGAAAGCTTTTGTCGATGGTCCTAACGAATCATAAATGTTTCCATAAATTTTTTTGATATTATCAAGCTTCAATGATTTTTAAAAATTCTGACAGTGCTATGTCCTGATAAAAGTCGATGATCAATACATAGATTTGCTTTAGCAACCAAAAAAGGTTTAGAATTTTTGGAACTTTTACAAAAGGGTGATAAGAAAATTCTTAAGCTCTCATAAAAATTTGGATCATGATCACTCTCCAGTGAATTTATAAAATTCTTACACTGATACTGTACCATTTATGTTTTTTCTATTTTTGATTTTTGAAATATAACAAATGAAGTTCAATGTTTTCATAGATTTGATTGAGCAAACAAAAAAGTTTAAATTTTTGAAAATTTTGGATAAGAGTTCTGAGGAAATTCTTAAGCTCATAAAATTTTTAGATCATGATCACACTCGAGAAAATCTATAAAATTCTAACAAGGTTATTGTCTCAGTTATGTTCATTCAGTTTTCGATTTTTAAAGATAACAAATGATGTTTAATTATTTTGAAAATTTTTATGTATGATCCTACACTACTAAACATAGTACCATAAATTTTTTAGAGCATAATCAAGCTTGTAAATTTTATAACAATATGAAAGTATTTTTGCCAAAATAATAAAATGTCTCAACAATTCAGTTTTTCAACAAATTTTCATGGAAGATGACTTTCTTAAGGGTTATTGGGTCAAATCCGATCAAAAAAAGTCAAAACTGGTCAAATTACCAGAGATTTCGGTGAGATTTGGCAAAATCTCACCGAAATTTCTAAGATTACTGTAGCATTTTTAAATTTTATCAAAAAAAATTACGCAATCGAGATTTTGGATTCCATCCTAGCCGAAATCTAAAATCTCGGGCGAGATTTCAAAAATTTCGTCAAATTTTGGAACCTTGCTTAGGAGTTCAATAGACATCCTACGGACCAGTCCCCTAAAATAGGTAAAAGACTCATCCTTTAAGGTCTTGAAAAATACCCAAGAATATCTCGAAAAATCATCGACAATGACAAGAGCATATCACTTCCTACCAGCTGATTGCACTCTAGCTAGACCAACAGTGTCTATATGCAAAAGCTGTCCTGATGCATCGGTCATCACCATGGTGACTGGGGATGAGTAGCAACAACCATTTTGCCATATCGGCAAGAAAAGCAAACTAAATCTTTGACCATCTTGAGTTTGAGCAAACTACGAATGAGATCATAGTTGCTAACTCCAGTCAAATGATCAAAATCAATGCGACCAAGTCTCCTATACCAGAAGAAGAGATCACAGGACTCAGAATCAACTAAGCAACAGAGAGAATAACCAGAAGAATCATTGCTTTGGGGTTCTTTATGTGATAGTGCCTTTTCTGAGAAAAACGAGGTTGAACAGGAAAAAAACATGACTTCAAAAACGAAAATCGATGAATATTTTGATTGGCTAATCCAAATCTTGTGAAACTTTGTAGGCACCTTCCTATGGATGTTAGGAACCTATTCCAACCTTAATCACAAGGATTGATATCAAAACTCTTACCCTTTTCTAGTTCATGGAAGAGTGCACAAAAATGAGCTCAAGAACAAAAACTTAGCCCTAAGCTTGCTTGTGGGATTTTGATGATGAAGATGATCCTAGATAGCCTCTTACATGTCATAGCAAGCAAGAATACCCAAGAAAGATCACTCAAATAAGCAGGATTAAGATCTACCTCAAAATCTTCCTTCTCAACCTAAAAATCGATTTCTCGGAGAAACTTGGATGATCAAGAAGAAGCTTGCCTAGATGATTGAGGAGATGATCCACAGAGGATACATCTATCATTCATATATCCTTAGCAGTACGAGATCAATCAAGAAAGAAACCACAAGAAAAGATCAAGAGAAAAGCAAGAAGAAGATCAAAGCTTAAGGCAAAACTTGAACATGAAGATGATTTGTATTAAGATCATGAGGAGTGTTTACAAAGCCTCTCACACCCAAGGTCAAAGCTCCCAAGGAGCACACACACAACACAAGAACACCAAAATCTTGTGGGAAACCTAATCTTAATCTTAGTGCTTCCAGGCTTCTCCTCCCCATACATCTCCTTATATAGTAGAGGCATCCCTAACCCTAAACCTGGACACACGAATGGATAACATCCACATTTACATGGGCTAACCCGAAACCCAACACTCTTAACAGGTTTTCCACTCACATAAGTACGCTTCTCAAAACAGCCTTCACATTAACGCCAAATCCGCTTCGCGAGGCCGAATTTGCGTCCAACTCCACTTTGGCGTGACCTAAACCACTTAGGCCACCACCGCAGTTTTCCAAACCGCCTTGACAGCTAGTATTGGGCAAATTACCAATTTGCCCCAATGACCAGTCTTCCTTCTCCTCGAAGCATAACCATGCTTCGCGCTTTCCACGTGACTCCAATGACTTGACAACAAGCCTCTCACGCATCTAGACTCCCTCGGACCATTCTCGTTTGCAAACAGGCCCAAGTCACTTGGTGCACCACATGTCCTTGACCGCTTCACCATGGCGGCATCGGCTTCCTGGATCGTTCTGGACCTCAACTCCTCCCTAAGTCTAGTCTTAGTCCATGCCGTTGCCCGCTATGTTCATCACCAATGCTTCACGCTCCGGTTCCTTGTCTTCCCGGCTTGCAACCACTTCCCAGCCTCAGTCGTCTTCCAATGTCCCTTGATCGTTATGTACCTTAGCTCTCCTAACCTAGTCCCGGTCTCGCCTTTGCCTCACCATGACCTAGCCCCAAAGTTTTGCAACCACATAGAAAAGAAACACAACACATAACACTATTCACAATAAATGCAATTACCAATTAAATTATCATAGCAAACATCACAATTTGCTAGAAAGTTGGCACTACCGCCTCCTAGAGCCAGTAGTACCTCAGGACCGGTACTATCGCTCACCCTGGAACCCCCGAGAGTACCTTCTTTGAAAAATAACTATCGCGCCTTTGGGTCGCTAGTGCCGCTCCCCTGGCACTATCGCTCCTAGCTCGTCGGTAGTGCTGCTATGCTAAACCACAGAGGAACACCTCTCTGTAAAATAGCTACCAACACTCTTAGGCCAGTAGCACCGCAGGGCCGACACTACAACTATCCCAGGCCGAAAGTGCCGTCCGGCCAGCACTACCACCACTACAAGGCCAGTAGTGCTATCCAACACTGAAAACACCTCAAATTGCTTTAAATTCAAAATAGAATCCAAATCAAACTCAAACTTAAGCACCACATACTCAAACACTGTCAATAACTCATCACCAATATGGATAGACCTCCACATGGTATTGAAAGGATCGAGATGTCGCCTAGAGGGGGGGGGGGTGAATAGGCAAATTAAAAATTTTGCAGCAAAATAAAATCTCCCGAGTGTCTAAGTCCGGAGTGTCCGTGATTTTTATCCGGATACTCCGATATGTCCGGACTGTCCGGGGTCAGGAGTCCGGATACTCCGGATTGGAGACCTCGAAATGAGATTTTAAATCCCTACAATTTTCCAACAATCTAATTGAACACAAAAGTTCTAAATACTATCAGGTACCTGGGGATGATGTAGATCTAGAGCCAAACACAGCAATAGAGTAGATCGGGGCTCCCAAAGTCTAAGACCACAAACCCTAGCAAAAACAAATGAAGAACACGAAGACAATAATTTTTTACCCGAAGTTCGGATTCTTGAAGGGAATCCTACGTCTCCGTTGAGGAGGCACAAAGCCCGAGTCCCTCTTGACCACTATCCTCCCGGTGTTGCACAAAGCACTCACCGGTCTCCACTTCTTGCCTCTTTCCTTTTGGAGGCGAGACTTGCCTTCACAAACTTCCGGGGCTCACCACAACAAGTATTGGAGGCTCCCGGTGACTCCTTGCCATCTAGAAGCCCTTCAAACTCCAAGAGTAACAAATACGTTGCGAAATCTACTTGGAGGATGAATCTTGTGCTCAAGAATGAAAGATGCAAGCTCAAGGCACTCAAATCCACTCCTTCCCCCCAAAAGATTTAAATCAATCACTAGCTTCAAGTGGAGAAAGGAGATTAGGGCTCAAGAGAGTGAGAGAGAGAGTTTAGAATGAATGGGTGCAATAAATGAAGCTCTACCCTGTTAGGTGAAGAATGAGGGCTTAAATAGGAGCTCCAAATCCAACCGTTGTGAGAGAGCTGCGCACAACCCGGATTATCCGGAAAAATACCCCAAGACTCGGGTTAGTGAGGTTTAGATTGTACCAAGGAGTTAACCCGAGACTCGGACAAAAACCGGATACTCGGACTAATTCAACCCGGAGTGTCCGAACTTAATCACCGGTGCCGGACTATCGAGGCGGCCACCGAGGGTGTCAACCGAGTGTCCGGACTAAATGTTCGGATACTCGGATTGGCCCGCCGGCCAGAGTTGTGTTTTTTAAAGGAAATGAAGTGCTTAGAGTTCTTATGCAATGCAATATTTATCCTTTGAGCACAAGTATATCCTAGAAGTGATTTCCCGTTGTTTCCCCCTTAATAGTACGGCTATCCTTGGACTCAATTAAAATAGAAAATTTACAACATAAGTCTTGATGCCGTCTTCACAAATTTTAAATGCGGTGGGGATCTCCAATCGCTTTCTCATGATGATATAATCTCTACCTCTGCATAGATTCTCACTTGACCATTAGTATTTTAATTGTGTTGCCATCTATCACCAAAACTTCTTTAGGGGCCTAGATGCGCTTTCAGGTATTTCATCTTCAACTCTATGTGAGAAATATTAGAATAATTACAAAAACTATTGGTAGTGTAATGATGAGCCAAGCTACTCAGTTATCCTAAAGAACAGAAATTTCAAAAGGCAAGGTATATGTGACTACCTTTTCACTAACACAGTAAAATCATCCAATTATAATTTGACAAATTTTCCTTAAAAACATATACAGGGAATATGATTGCCAAATAATGCAATTCCTCGAGATCATATTTGTGTCAACTTTAACCATTAACCAACAATTTCATAAAATTGAGTTCTTAATCATGGAACAATCAAGATGATATCCACTAGGAGCTGTCTAAAGATTTTATTAAATAATACACAAAAAATAAAAAATTACAAAAATAATAAGCCAATTTTTTTTACAAAAGTAGGCTACTGCCGCTTTTTAAAATAGCGACAGAGTTCAATCGCTATTTAGAATTGTGATTTATTGAAGTGGACATCGTGTAGGATCTCTGTCGCCATTTTGATTAGCGACATAACTCTGTCACCATTTCAATTGGCGACAGAACTCCGTCGTGACTTGAAATGGCAATAGAACTCTGTTGCGACTTGAAATGGCAACATAACTCTATTGCCTTTTAAAAATAGTGACGGAGATATTAGTAGGTATGTTCAATTTTTTTTAAAAAATAATACACGAAAAATAAAAAATTACAAAAATGCCAAAAAGAAAAATTACAGAAGTAGGCCACTGTCATCGTTCTGACTGGCAATGTGTTGTCATATCGGCCTGACAAAGTAGTAGCCAGTGTGTTGTCACTTCGCTTTGAAAAAGCGGGGCTAGTGTGTTGTCATTGCATGTTTAATGTTCGAACAGAACGGAATGAATGAAGGATACCATTTCATAATAAATGAGGGGATTACATGGTGCATATAGTTTTGTTCATACAGTTTGGTTCGATGCCTATATTCACGTTGGTACTTTGGACGGTACAAATGGCGACACGAGCAATCACAAATATGGACAAAAGTACGATACAAGTGTGCCTTTTGGAATTGTAGAAGGGTGGGATGGTCTACGCTTTATGGGCGGAGGACGTTAAGGCTCGAATGGGTAACCGTATGATACCCACAGGGAGTGCTGATCGTCAAGACGGCGTGGATGTGGTTGCTGGTCACGGTAGTGACAAGCACAATTGCAACTAGCATTGTGTCGAGATACGAATATACAAATCCGGACCCTGTGTGTATACCGCACTAGTCCAGGATCACGCTAGTGCACACAGGCTCAACATTGATGAATATCACAATCATACACATTGGAAACATAATAAAAGACTTCATATATTAATTATAATCTGTTGACTGACCTTATGGTCGAGCTTACATGAATATGCCTCGCAAGGCTAAACTGTGAATAACAGGTTAAACTGCAGCGGAATGAAAACGTAGATAAACCCCTCAGTATACCACAGGCAACTGACAAGACTCGCACCCTAGACATTCGTCTCTTCCTGGTACTCCTCCAAAGCTGGTGTAGATTCTTCCTCACCTGGTGACTTTGTTGTTGGCAAGGGTGAGTACATTAAGCACTCAACAAGTTGAGCTCTAACAAAACTATATGCAAGGCTTGTTTCAAATGAATGGCTAACATGGTTGTTTTGCAATAAAGCAACATTTCTAAATGAATACAATAAATAGATTGTAAAGACAGTAAAAACAAGTAACAATAAATAATAACTTTCAAGTATTTCTCAAGTAAACATGGCATTCAACCCTAACATATTCCAAACTTTTCAATGGCATCTTGCCTTCCCATCCAAGTTTTCATTTTACAAAATCTAACCCTTGACTGTAATTCCCGAGCATTATCCATAACCGCAGACACGGCTATCCGAATAGATTTAATACTCTACAGAGGTTATGCGCTTTACCTACACGACATTATCATCTCTTATTGCTAAGCTATTAACACACTTTCTTTGGTGTGTCGGTCAGAGCGATCATGACTAAACCTTTCAGAAAACCTTTATCCCAATATTGACCCTTCCAGTAAGCCATACACTATCCCTTCCCTCAGCAGAGGTGAAGGTTAGGACCGACATACCGCTAGATTGATGTGAGACCGCAGTACGCCACATCCTCCGCCATGACCACACTTACATATAACCACACTTCTATGTGATTATCCACCTGAGGTATCACATGTCAAGATATTGGTAATCCAACTTAGTTAGGTCTATCCCATACCAGACATGTGGTTGCATATTTGACTTAGTTCAAAGGCTTGCAAGATTAAGTCCTTAATTGACCGAGGCAAGACTTCCGGCATCCTGGGCCACCTTGGCACACGGCCCATTGCCACTTGCCCCAATCTAAATTATTTACCACCCTAGTTGATAACCATGCACCACGTGCCATCAACAAGTCAACATAGTTTCTGACACATGTCGCTACAACTCAACATCATTATGTGACATGACACACCTTTTATAAACATATTCCATATTCCATTAGTCAATATTGACTTTGATATACCAAAAGACATGAGTTAATGTGGCACGGCTAAGCAGACTATTCACTATCTAACCATCCCATATTGATCTCTAGTAGCAACCAACTAGTAATGAACCATCCTAGGATAACAAATAATCATGACATACAAATGACAAGGTAGTTATAATCCAATTGGATTGAATAACTAGATCCTATACTATTTTCAGAGCAGTTCTATACATAAAATACCATGCAATAATTTAAATCAATCTAGCAATTTTGTAGAAATGGGTTCAACATGATCAAAACACAACTTGCCTTGGAACAAGTCTTGTTCTTGCTTTGGACCTTGATCTTGAGTCAACGATTCTCCCTCGAACGCTCCGAGCACTTCGATATCCACGCATAACGAGACAAAACACCAAATAAATTCCAAAATAAAGAGAAAAATCTCAAAAAATCAAATAAAATTCACCATTAAATATATCTCAATTTTACAAATGTTTAGAAAATTGAATCGCCTTAACCGGAGCTCGTATAAAGAAGAATGGGCTCTCGAAAGATTCAAAAATCATAAAATTAGAAAATACCGAATTACTTGAATTATTTTTATACTAAAAAAATCCCTGATTATGATGTCAATATTTAATTAATAAATCTGAAAAATCTCCATGATGACACGCCAATGGTCCATGGACTTAGTCCATGAGTCCCCACAGGTCCATGGTGAACTCGGGTGCATGACATGCGTCTGGCTGACAGATGGGTCTAGCGAGGGCCGACTCAGCACATGATGCATTGTCCAATCGAGCAACCACGTCAGTAGAACTCCTACGTGGCACTAACGAAGCGATGAATCAGCAGCTGACATGGACGTCACACGTTAAGCACTGGATCAATCTACGTTAGCCACGGTGGTGCGAGGTCCTAGGTCATCGCCGGCGACGGTGGATGGCACCTACGGCGAGCTCCCATCACGATGAATCTGATGACGTGCTCAGTTTCTACTTTAATTACCTGCAACGCGGCGGTGACATCCAAAAGCGGCGGTGACTTCAGGTCCCAAGGCGCGACGGTGTTCCGATGATACTCCGGCTGATCTAGGGCGCGCAATCAACAGATCCGATGATGGCGATCCTGATAAACCTGGTCTTGAGCCTTGGGAGTCACAAACAATGGCGAATCAATGAAACTTTTGTTACGACGTTGCTTGCAAAATCCCTCAGATCCTGACGAAATGGCGGCAATTTCTGGCGATCCAACAGGGGGCTTTTACTAGAGACCTCAAGGCGAACCGGATGCATGCTTTTATTCGCCGAAGAGTCCATACACTTGCCGACTTGGTCCTCGAGTCCATGGCGACACGGCACCGAGTCAGAGCAAGGCTCCTGATCGAGAATGACACGGAGAAGATGACCCTGCGGCTGACACACGGCGGAAACCAACGTCGCATGTGCAACCAACACATCTTGATCTGGGCCACGCGGTCAGACCGGGCTGGTAAAATAGTAACAAGCTGAGCCAGAGGTTTCAGCCCAAGCACTATTAAAAGATTTTAAAAGCTTTTCCTATTTTAAATATTTATAGAAAATTAAATAAGCCAAATAAAATAGTAAAAATAATAGAATATTTCTGTAAAAATTCTAAAAAATATTTTGAAACATTTTCAACCCAAATAAAATATTTTTAACAATTTTTTAAAAATTTCTCATTATTTAAATAATTTCCACAATAAAGCCATATTCAATAGTAATAAATAAATCCAAATAAATTCCAAAAATTCAAGAAATTCAGAAAATGCATAAATGAAATTAAAAATATATTTTTAGGCCTATAATTGGGATGTTACACATTGCCGCAACAGTAGTAAGTATGGTAGTCGCTAGAATTTTTTTTAAATAATACATTTTATAATTCAAATTGCAAAAATATACCACGAAATCAAAAAATTGCAAAAATGTGCAACTGTCACCCTACCATAGGGCGACTTAGCGACTAAGCGATGAGGTGGGCGAATTATTCGTCTTTGTGATTGGCGACAGGATAAGTCGCCCGATGGTAAGCGACATGGCACAAATTAGCCCAATGGTAGGCGACTTGTAGAAATCGCCCAATGAAAGGGCGACTTGTGAGAAAAATTCTAAATTTTTAAAAAAATTATGAGAGACTTAAAAAAATATGAAAATATTTGGATAAACAGACTTAGGATTCAAGTAAAATATTTATGGTACAATACATGGATTATAAACACATGGATTATAAACACATGGACACAAGGAATAACACAATTGCACATAGAGAATGATATTTATGGTACAACACAACTATCACATTTTGCTGTTCTCTTGCTCACTTGCTTATAAATTTCAGGACTTCCTAGAATTTATACTCTTAACTCGCAGATTCGAAGAATCGTAAAGCGCATTCAAAACTAAATCAAGATCAAACTCTTTTCTTTCCTATTTGATTCGGACTCCTCTCTTGTTACAGGATTAATTAACTCTAACAATTGTAAATCAGACGCTTATTGCATGTGAACAATTCGCAGCCTTCTGCGTGATTCCATGTGGACAAAATCGCGTTTTTGCATGTGAACAATTCGTAGCCTTGTGCGTTATTGCATGTGGACAAAATCGCGTTATTGCATGTGAACAAATCGCGCTAATGCATGTGAATAAATTTACACCTTGCTTTGCATGTATTTTCCACTAGTGTAATAACCCATAATTATTATAGTCGACGACAACTCATGTTATGAATACTTAAATCGAAGCACTTAAACTATTTGTTGAACATACATTAGGCGGATGCACGAAAGTTCGGATGAACTAACTAACTAAAGCATTGTTTGTCATGGTGGAGCGGATGATCGTTCGCCTATCTCGTATAGCGAATGATGTCCCACATTTTACGCATATTACGACCGTGTAAATTTGGAGATTTGTACTCGAACACCGCTCAATCCCCACTATGAAAGAACTCCATGGGGATCCGCAGTGCTCCCATGTGTCGCCGAATGGGTGGCCTATGCCGTACGTCTCGGGTGTGTAAGACATATTTATTGGTCATCCGATTCGGCGCCCCTATTTTAATACCACCGGGTTCCGAATGGTGCGTGTAGCGTCAAGGATTTGTTGCGTGGTGCGGACCTCGGCCGGCTGCTTCCCCTTGTCCCTTCCTCCTCGAGAGAAGGTACCCTCTTGCACCTCTATTGCGTTGGCCATTGGCGGAGACTTGCCGAGACGCCTGCTCTGTTTTGGCTCGCACTCCACTATATGGTGCAGGAGGTGTGTGTTGGGCTTATCTTTGTAAAACCGGAAGCGTGCCCTGCAGTCAATGCAGTATGCCCGCTTTGGAAGTTGAATAACACCGTAAGGCGTGCTCGAGTGCGGCTTTTACGGCGGTAGTGGCACCACGGAGAGGGTTGCTCCCCGGTTATCCCATAGGAAGTTTGAGATGTGGGTGGTACGTCTCCGGGTCCACCCAGTTGAAGTAGCCGCACCATTCATCCTCGGCCAAGGGGCACCGGTAGAATCTCCGATCTGCTAGATCATCGTGGCAGGTATCAACCACTGCCTGCATGTTATGTTCGCAAAAGTCGGGGCTTTCGGGTGGCCCTTGAGGAGGTTTCTCCTTTGACTCGAGCAATTTCGCAATTTTCTTTTTGAACTCCTGTATGCTATGAACTGGTTTAGAATTACTACTTTGTGAGTGAAACATGAGTATGTCGCATGAAACTCACCGATTGGTTGGCCCCTTGCCCACCGGCCCTGAACTCTGGTCGATCTAGAGCGGGGACATGTCCTGGCGGCCTCTCCCACCGGGTGAAGTTCTCGGGTGAAGCGGGGTAGGCGTCATGACAGTTGTAGACAAATTCGATATCACGTCGTTCCTGCCCGTCGGTCCATTGGAAGAAGCAACACCGGTCCTTGTGCTGAGAAAAGAAAGAACGATGCATGAAATGGTAATGTTACCCTGTATTGTATGGACACCAGTAGGTTTACCCGGTAGGCGGAGCTGCTTGATGAAGAGCGAGCGCGGCCGTCTCTCCATGGGTAGATTGCATCATCTTCGCCGGAAGGTTGCAGTCGCAATTGGGTCGGGGCAACTCCGGCAGAACTGGGGCGTCAACGCTACTAATATCCGGGTACTCGGGGCGGGATGACTTCTGCTTGCTGAAGAGGCGACGGTAGAACGACATCGTGCCCTAATTTGTGTAGATTCAGCTGGCGTGTATTGCTTGTTTGGCGGTATTGGATGTCTACCCCTCGGTCGCTTTTATAGTGGTGGTGAGGGGTTGCTCCACACAACTACAGCACTGATGGGCCGGCATTCTCTGTGAAAAGCTGCACGACGTGTCACCCGTCATCAAAGCCGCACGACGGTGACAAAGGCGATGCATGTGACTTGTCTAATCGGCGACAAAGGTGACAAAGTCGATGCATGTGACTTGTCTCATTGGCCCGACAAGGTCGACAAAGCGCTGCATGTGAGTAGGCTATTCGCTCTCAAAAGCCTGCATGCGATGCCGTCATGCTTGAAAGCAGGGCTACTGTAACAAAGAATAACAATATTTCATAACCAAAAGTAAGATGTTACTAACATAACAAAAATATATCGTATACAACTAAATACATAAGATGCAAAGTACGTCACAATGTAATAACCAAATACATAAGCCAAAATACATAAGCCAAATACAAACTACCGGTGCCCCAGTTTCTAGGTGCCTCCTCGCAGCTGGGCAGGCCTCCTGCGAACCTGCCCCTGCGAGTACGTCAACTGCGTCGATGCGTGGTGGGCCCTTTGTGGTCTAGCTGGAGGTGTAGCGTACGCCGGTTGAGAAGGCTGCGTCGGTGGTGGTGCTCCCTGCAACTGCGATGATCTAGGCTCATCCGGATCAGCGAAGTATCTCGACAGGCCACCATCGTCAAGGTCGAAATCTGCTTGGGCTGCATCATCAAACTGCCCCTCGTAGTCGTCAGGGGCAGGTGAACCTGCAGAGGAGAACCACCGAGCCTGTGAGCCTGTAAGAAGTGAAGATATATTGGTAACATTCAAAAAATAATTAGACAACATACTAAGTGTGACGAAGTACTCACCTCCGACGTGAGGGGCTAGACCAGTGTGTCCAGCAGCTCGCCCTATCGAGTAAGTCGGCGAGACGGTGGGACGGGAGGACGTGGCATGTGAAGATGTACCTAGAGCACTTCTCCCTGCAGTAAGCGGCACGCCGCGAGCGCCATCAGCCACATAGCGAGGCGTGCGGCATCCTGCCAACTCGAGGGTGCGTCTGGCGCTCTCCCTGAACCTCGCGAAGAAGGAGGTCACGTCCTCTCTGGTCACGTCTACCCCACGAGTCAAACGAGATAGGAAGCTCCCGGACTCCTCGTAGTACCGGGCTAGCACATCAGTCTGAAAAATACATTACAAATTAACCTAACACATTAATCTGGAAAATGCAATACGAAAATACATCATACATTAGACAAAACTTACCGCACTGCGTGAGCCGAGTCCGTATGGCGGGATACGTGTCCTCACCACGGGATGTGTCTAGGAGGATCCGGTCGACACGCGTGCCAAACGCACACTGTGCGGAAGTGTACCACTATCGGTGCCCCTGGTACGTCTACGGGTCGTACAGCGCATCCTCGGCATGGACGTCGTCCAAGGCTCCTCCCCACACCTCGACCCATGGCACCATACGTACGTGCCATGGGGTGCCCCCATGCCCGCCCCTCCTAGTCTGCCTGTGGATAAGCAAGAATATAGCATTATTACATGTCATTACACCGTACAGATTAGAGAACATCGATGTAGGGAACTTACGTGTAACACCCCAAATTTTTGCTTTAAAATCATTTTATTGGTTATTTGTCCATTTTATGTTTTTCTGGAATTTATTGGATTTTTTTGGATTTATTTGAATTTACTTTAAATTAAATATATTGGTCGTTTGTTGAAAACTATTTAAAAATATGCAAAAGTTAAAATAAAGTTTTGTCAAAAATATTTTATTTGAGTTCAAAAGGCCTCAAAGTATTTTTGAGAATTTTCTTGAATATTTCCTGATAATTTTATTGCCTGAAACAAATTAAATGAATTTCTGTGATTATTTCAAATCAAAAATCCTTTTAAAAAATGGATGAACAGTATTGGGCTTGGCAGTATCTTTGTCGTGAGTGTGTGAGTTGCGCGTCCCATTTAGCCCGTTTTCTGGAAGGTTTTATCGTC
The DNA here is from genome assembly GCA_036346275.1 of Otatea glauca. NCBI lineage: Eukaryota > Viridiplantae > Streptophyta > Magnoliopsida > Poales > Poaceae > Otatea > Otatea glauca. The sequence continues at coordinate 45,002,452 of CM070711.1, forward strand.
GCCGTTGGATCGAGATCGCATGTTGGACATCAAGGCGTACCGGTTCGGGACTCGTTGGATCAGCACCGTTGGAAAGATATCGCATAAGGTTAGGATCGTGCCGCGTCGGGAGATCTTTCGGGCCGTTGGATCGCCATCAAACGGCGCTGCGTCATCGTCCTCGCCCAGGACTCGGAGCCGTGGCGCTGTGGACTCCGTGTCCGAGTCGCCGCCGGAGAGGAGTAGCACGGCTATAAAGGGCACCGGTTCGCCCTCTCTACCGCAGATCAAAGCCCTATGCTAGCCTCCAAGTTAGAGACGTCGCGCTCGCCGTTTGTCGTGAATTCGTGAAGATTTGTCGCCGAGGAAGAAGCGCCCGCATCGAAGAATCGTGATCCGTTTGCGTCGGAAGGTAGGCGAGGTTGCGGCGTCTGGGTCCACGGTGGACCAGATCGAAATCGTGAACCGGGTCCATGGATCGTGGCACGTGTCACGAGAGATTGGTCGACATCGGGGGTGACGTCGACGGGTCGGACCGTTTCGATTTAAAATTATCCGATTAATTCGATTTTCTAATTTCTGTAATTTCTGTAATTTCAGTATTTATTCAAACTTCAAAAGGCTATATCTTTTGCATTTCAACTCGGATTTGAGTGATTTAAATTTCTAAAAGTTTGTAAAATTGAGATCTATTTAACGGTGAATTTTATTTGATTTTTTGAGTTAATTTGCTCTCTGTTTTGGTATTTATTTGCTTTTCTTTTTCGGTATGCGTAGACGTTGAATTGTGCGACGCTTTGGAAGAAGATCCAGCAACTCAAGAGCAAGCTCCAGATCAAGATCAGGACCTATTCCAAGGCAAGTTGTGCTTTGATCATGTTGAACCCATGTTTATACAAATGCTATATTGTTTTACTCTATTGCATGGTATTTCAAGTATACAATTGTTTCAACTTAAATTGGGATCTAGTTAAGCTACCAATTTGATCTATACCCTACCTTGTCATTGTATGCCATGATCTATTGTCACCCTAGATTGGTTCATTATAGTTGGTTAGTAATGATAATCAACATGGGATGGTTAGACCGTATTAGTTGCTTAGCCATGCCACGTCATCACATGTGTTTGAATCATTGATAATTAATCTTGACTAATGGAATATGGAACGATGTTATGAACTTGTGTGTCATGTGGGATCACACGATGAGATTGATTTTTTTGTGGCCACTCATGTCACGCAACGATGTTGAATTGTTGATGGCACGTGGTGCTTGGTAATCAACTTGGGTGATAATCACTTAGATTGGGGCAAGTGACAAGAGGCGAGTATGCCAAGGTGGGCCCGATGGGCAGAGGGTATGTGGATGTCTTGCCTTGATCACTCTAAGGACTTAACCTTGCAAGCCTTTGACCTGAGTCAATCATGCAACCACATGTCTGGTATGGGCCAGCCTAGCTGATTAATTTGCAATGTCTTAACTTTGGTACTATCTTGGTCGGTGTGAGTTCCCGAGTTATGGAGTAATTCACATGGCGCAAGAGGGGGCCCTGGATGTGGTAACCAGTCCCACCAGTGTTGAAACCTTAGCGGGTGGTACCGGGTTACGTCAGCGCATTATAAAGGCTTTGTTATAATCACTCGCCTTTGTGGTGTTTGGTTGTATCGCGTGGGTAAAGTGCATAACCTCTGCAGAGTGTAAAACTATTCGGATAGCCGTGCTCGCGGTATTGAGCAATGCTTGGGAATTACAGTTAAGGGTTAGCTTAATTAAATGGACAACTTGGTTGAGATGGCAGAATGCCATGTGGAAGATGGAATTTGACTTAGGATTGGAAACTTGGTTTACTTGAGAAATGCCGAATCTAAGTACTACTGTTATTTGTTTTACAGTCTTTATGATCTATTTATTGTATTTGTATATAAATGCTGCTTATTGCAAAATAGCCATGAAAGCCTATCCTTTGGAATAAGCCTTGCATATAGTACATAGAATTGCATTCTGTGCACAACTTGTTGAGTGCTTTAAGTACTCACCCTTGCCAACAACAATAATCAACAGTTGAAGAATCTACACCTGTGTTGGAGGAGGAGCTCCAGGAGGACACGAGTCATTAGGGTCCGAGCCTTGTCGGTTACTGTGGTGGCTGATGAGCTATCTACGTTTTCTACTTTCCACTGCTTAATTCTTAGCTTATATTTCAAGTCTTCCCTGCATGGCTTAATAATGTAAGTTGGTCATAAGATCATACACTTAGCTATATCAATAAATGGAGTATTATTCTGTTATCGTTGAGTATGACGTGATATGTACCAATGTTGAGTCTGTGTGCACTAGCGTTGATCCTGGGACTAGTGCGGTAAACACAGTGGGTTCGAATCAGTGGATTCGGGTCCTTACAAAGGTGGTATCAGAGCATACTGACTGTAGGTCTTGGCCTTAGATAGCATGGGAGTGTCCAAAACTATTTTTTAAAGAGAAATCTAAAGTTGACTAATAGAACACTCTTGACTCTTCTTATTCTCTACTTCTAGCCCTTGCTGAATTTACCGTTTTATTGCTGGTTCGGATGGAGAACTTATTCAAAGTTCACGTGGAGCAGATGCCGATCGTCCCGACCTTTGAGGAGTCAGCAGGTGGCTACGCCATGGAGTTGTGGAGAGCTCTTCAGACGCTTGGAGGGTTCTATCGTCCACTTTACCGAGGAGGCAGCTGGACCATTAAAGGGGTACACCGAGGATTTATTTGCAAGCTGATCATTTACGCTCGGGAGAACGTGGAAGCTAGCAGGCCAATCAACATTTCTGCAAGGAGGTTCTCGTACGAGGTGGCGATTCAGGAGGTGGCTCAACTTGCTCTTCGCCGTGTCTGCCGCGACTACGCCGACGAGCTTCACGACTCAGTGTTTCGACTTCACCCTGATGTGCAAGCATGTCGACGCCGACGAATTGTGGAGGGCGAGTGTGCTACTCGCTTTGTATATCTCGCTAAGTTCGCTATTGCCCGGAGGAGGATATGAGGAAACTACTCAAGAGTGGAGGCAGGTGTACGAGACACTGAGTGACAGAGCGGGAGCTTGAGGAGACCGTGCGCCGCCTTGCGATCGGAGTGATCACCGAGCTAGGAGGAGCCCGGAAGAGGTTGAGGACCGCTTGGAGCACGTGACGCGAGGAGCTGGGAGCGGCCGAGGAGTCCGAAGAGGATCCAGAGGAGCGCGAGTGGGAGCTAGAGGAGAGTCAGGACCATTGTTGCGGAGGAGCGGTGATGGAGTCACGAGATAGGTTTGCTCCTATGCCAGCTCACCCGCCGGTGTATGCGCCGGACCAGTCTCAGCTAGGGTGGCTGGATGAGTGAGTGTTAGTCCTAGAGTTGTGTTGGGACTCAAGTGTTGAGTCGCGTTTTTAAGATAGTCTTTACCTTTTTAGTAGACGTTAAGGTTTCGTGTTTAGTTTGCTTCTTGTATTGCTGAGTGTGCGGTATGTGTTGCAAGACTTGTAGGTTTTTATAAGCGGCCATACCCAGAATAAATAAAGAATCATTTTAGTTGAGTTTAACCTATTAACCCCGCCTTAGAAGTTCTTGCATCTTATCTATGCTACATCTATCTTTCCAAACCCAAGAGGCAATCAACAGATGGTGAATACTCGTGGAACCAACGGTGCTTCAGGAAGTGGACTGCGCCAGAATGACAACCCCATTGATGGAGGCCATCCTCAACCACCACCGCCAGTGGACATGCAGAATCTGGGAGCGTTTCTCGCCGCGCAAACTCAACTGATGCAGACCATGATGCAACAGATGACTAACGTGGCTGCAAATAACAACAATCATGTGAACCAGAACAACAATGGTGGACCGCGGTCGTACTCCAAGCTGTCGATTTTATGAGGACTCTACCGCCAACCTTTTAGGAAATGTAAATCCCTTGAAGCCGATGGTCGGCTTAGGACCATTGAGAGGAAGCTTCATATCACTCAATGTGAGGGTAATGAGAAGGTACTCTACACCTCTCATCAATTAGAAGGAACAGCCGTAGAATGGTGGGAAAACTATTGTGCCGCGCATGAAGCCCCGCAGGAGATCACATGGGATGAGTTTACTACTGCTTTCCGCCAGTACCATGTTCGGAGGGAATGATGGATCTCAAGAAGGAGGAATTGAGCTACGAAGCAAGGAGGCCAGCCCGTGGCGAATACCTAAACAAGTTTACTCGGCTAGCCCGCTATGTCCCCGAAGATGTAGCGACAGATAAAGCTAGGCAGGCCCGCTTCATGAAGGGACTAAATTCCGGATTGCAAGTGGGGCTGATCACCCATAATTTTCCGGACTGTCAAGAATTGATTAATAAGGCATTGATTACGGAAGACAAGCGCAAAGAGTCGGGTGAAACCGTAAGCGCTTGATGACCAATCGTGGTGGACGTCCCAACCACTGCGTCTCGAGAATGTCACCACACAGCGGTTGCCGATTTCAACCATCGGTGTAGAATAAGGCATCAACTCCCTGCACCTCGCCTCGCTAATCGAATTTTCGGACACCAAAGACAGGCAAGTAATGCACCGGAGGGAGTCACCATCGTGATCAAGAGATGCTATACATGTAATGAGCCAGGGCATTTCTCTAATAGATGTCCACAGAAGGGAGGCATCACGCTAGTGCGTTTTAACTTGGGATTAACACCTGCCAAGGCACCGGCTTCAGGAGGAAATCGTGCGCCAGGTCAAGATGGAGCAACCCCTCAATCGACAGCGCGTGGCAGGATCAACCACATCACCGCAGATGGAGCTCAAGAGGCTACTGACGCCGCTACGGGTAAGTTTACGTTAACTCGGTACCGCCAGTTTTATTTGATTCTGGAGCTTCGCATTCGTTCGTTTCTCAAAGTTTTGCAACCAAGAATGGATTTAAAGTGGTGAATCTTAAGTGTGTGCTATTAATCCAAGCCCCAGGATCTGAGCTTAGATCTAACCTTGGGTGCTTGGGAGTTAAGTTGCGTATGGACGGGATAAAATTTCTAGTGAATCTTATCTTGTTAGATGCACAATCCCTAGATGTTATCCTTGGAATGGATTGGCTGTCCAAACATAAGGCTGTTCTGGATTGTGGCCGAAGGATCGTATCACTGGTGGCCCTAGTGGCAAGAAGGTAGAATTTCAAGCGACCACAGTTCGTGATGGGCAGTTAGTGGTCAACAGCAGGCAAGCCATCGGCATAGAGGATGTGCCAGTAGTCAGAGAATACCCGGATGTGTTTCCGGAAGATTTACCAGGGATGTCGCCAGACTGCGATATCGAGTTTGTTATCGAGTTAGCACCAGGGACAGCACCGATATCAAAGAAGTCTTATCGGATGCCTACCGACGAGTTAGTGGAAATGAAAAGCAGATTGAGGAACTGCAAGAGAAAGGTTTCATTAGACCAAGTTCATCACCGTGGGGAGTACCGGTTTTGTTTGTTCGTAAGAAGGATGGAAGTCTTAGGATGTGCATCGATTATCGTGCACTTAATGAGGTAACGATCAAGAATAAGTATCCATTGCCCAGATCGACGATTTATTTGATCGATTAAGGGAGTGGAGTTTTCTCCAAAATAGATCTTCGTTCAGATACCATCGCTTGAAGATCCGAGCGGAGGATGTGCCTAAGACTGCGTTTTCTACGCGATATGGACATTATGAGTTCACAGTCATGTCATTTGATTGACTAATGCCCTGCATATTTCATGAACATGATGAATAAGGTTTTCATGGAATATTTGGATAAGTTTGTTGTAGTCTTTATAGGCGATATCCTAGTTTTCTCGAAAGAGAGGAAGAGCATGCGAACATTTGAGGATGGTTTTAGAGAGGTGCGAGAACATCGGTTGTACGCTAAGTTCACAAGTGTGATTTTTGGAAAGAGAAGGTTGAATTTCTTGGTCATGTAATGACTACTAAAGGAGTTGCAGTCGACCCAAGCAAAGTGGACGCAGTGTTACATTGGGAGCAACCGAAGTCTGTTACTCAGATCCGTAGTTTTTTGGGAATGGCGGGATATTACCGTCGGTTCATAGAAGGATTCTCAACGATTGCTAAACCCCTTACGCAGTTGTTGAAGAAAGAAAAGAAGTTTGCATGGATGCCAGAGTGCGAGAAAAGTTTTATGGAGCTAACGAAGCGTTTGACAACAGCCCCCGTATTAGTATTGCCGAATGTGCAGAATGGTTTTGATATTTATTGCGATGTCTCAAAGCAAGGTCTGGGGTGCGTGTTAATGCAAAATGGCAAAGTCGTTGCTTACACGTCGAGGCAGTTGAGATCGCATGAGGAGAATTATCCGATGCATGATCTGGAATTAGCTGCCGTAGTGCATGCTTTGAAGATATGGCGTCATTATCTCAAAGGAAATAGATGTGAGATATATACTGATCATAAGAGCCTGAAATACATTTTCACTCAAGCAGATCTTAATATGAGACAACGGAGGTGGCTGGAGTTAATTAAGGATTATAATGTGGGAATTCACTATCATCCCAGAAAAACTAATGTGGTAGCAGATGTTCTGAGTCGAAAGAGCCATAGTGCAAAAACGCTGTCAATGGATGATCAACCAGAGCTATGTAAAGAATTTCAGAAGTTAAAGTTGGAAGTTGTTCCGCAAGGAATTGTAGCTGCACTGGAAGTAAAACCAACACTTGAGGATCAGATCAGAGAAGGCCAGAAAGATGATGAGAAAATCACTAAGATCAAGTCCAAGAAAGAGGAAGGCCTAGCCGTGGATTTCACTCTAGATGAGCAAGGAACCATGTTCTTCAAAGGCTGAATCTGTGTACCAGACAAAACGGAGCTGAAGCAACTGATTCTTGAGGAAGCTCACGATTCTAAGTACTCGATTCATCCGGGAAGTGCTAAAATGTATCAAGATTTGAGAGAGAGATTTTGATGGCCTAATATGAAGCGTGAGGTGGCTGAGCATGTTGCTCTATGCGATGTATGTCAGAGAGTAAAAGCCATGCATCAAAAACCTGCGGGTCTGTTACAGCCGTTGAAAATTCCTGAATGGAAGTGGGAGGAAATCGGTATGGATTTTATCACCGGTTTACCTAAGACTCAGAGAGGATATGATTCAATTTGGGTTATTGTGGATCGGTTGACCAAGGTCGCTCATTTTATCCCGGTGAAGACCACCTACTCAGGAGATCGTTTAGCAGAGTTGTATATGTCAAGGAATTTATGTTTGCATGGAGTGCCCAAAAAGATTGTGTCAGACAGAGGTACCCAATTTACCTCAAGATTTTGGAACAAGTTGCATGAAGCAATGGGAACTCACCTGAATTTCAGTACAACGTATCATCCGCAGGAAGACAGTCGCCCATGAAAGGGTAAATCAGATTTTGGAGGATATGTTGAGAGCTTGCGCTTTAGCTTATGCTACATCTTGGGATAAATGTTTGCCGTATGCAGAATTCAGTTACAATAATAGTTATCAAGCTAGCTTGCAGATGTCACCGTTTGAGGCGTTGTATGGACGTGCTTGTCGTACTTCGCTGAATTGGAATGAAACGGGAGAGCATTTGGTGTTTGGACCAGATATTCTTAAGGAGGCAGAAAATCAAGTTGCTATGATTAGGGAGAGGTTAAAGATAGCGCAGTCAAGGCAAAAGAGCTACGCTGACGACCGACGCCGAGATTTGAGTTTCGAGCCAGCGGATTATGTGTATCTCAGGGTTACCCCTCTTAAGGGTGTTAAAAGGTATCACGTTAAAGGAAAGCTTGCACCAAGATATGTTGGTCCGTTTAAAATTTTGAGTCACGAGGAGAGGTAGCTTATCGGTTGAATTGCCTCGATCCTTGGTAGGAGCACGGCGTGTTTCATGTGTCTCAACTCAAGAAATGTCTTAGAGTGCCAATGAGCAAACCCGCTGGGACGAATAGAGGCTGCAGGAAGATTTGACTTATAAGGAGCAAACAATGTAATTTTGGATGTTATGGAATGCAGGACCAGGACCAAGTCCATTCGCTTTTGCAGAGTTCAGTGGAGCTATCATTCCGAAAGTGAAGCAACTTGGGAGCGTGAGGAAGATTTGAAGTCAGAGTTTCCAAACCTATTCTTTAGTTAACCCTGAGATTCTGTTAAGGGGGGAGGTTTGTAACACCCCAATTTTTTTTTAAAATCATTTTATTGGTTATTTATCCATTTTATGTTTTTCTGGAATTTATTGGATTTTTCTGGATTTATTTGAATTTACTTTAAATTAAATATATTGGTCGTTTGTTGAAAACTATTTAAAAATATGCAAAGTTAAAATAAAATTTTGTCAAAAATATTTTATTTGAGTTCAAAAGGCCTCAAAGTATTTTTGAGAATTTTCTTGATTTTTCCGATAATTTTATTGCTCAAACAAATTAAATGAATTTTGTGATTATTTTAAATCAAAATCCTTTTAAAAATGGATGAACGATGATTGGGCTTGGCCCGAGATATCTTTGGCGTGAGTGGCCTGAGTTGCGTGGCCCGTTTAGCCCGTTTTCTGGAAGGTTTTATCGTCGCCGTTGGATCGAGATCACATGATGGACATCAAGGCGTACCGGTTCGGGACTTGTTGGATCAGCACCGTTGGAAAGATATCGCGGAAGGTTAGGATCTTGCCGCGTCGGGAGATCTTCTGGGCCGTTGGATCGCCATCGAATGGCGCTGCGTCATCGTCCTCGCCCAGGACTCGGAGCCTTGGCCGCCGTGGACTCCGTGGACTCCGTGTCCGAGTCGCCGCCGGAGAGGAGTAGCACGGCTATAAAAGGGGGCACCCGGTTCGCCTCTCTGCCGCAAATCAAAGCCCTAAGCTAGCCTCCTGAGCGCGCCGCCGTTTGTCGTGAATTTGTGAAGATTTGTCGAGCGCCGCCGCATCGAAGAATCATCGATTCGCCGTCGTTAAGCCGCCGCAAGGTCCGAGACCGATCGCATCTGCTTCGCGTTCACCCAGAGCACCTCGTGCACGTGTCCGTTCAGCCAAGGAGCCGCCCGAGAGGGAGATCACCGAGAAGTCGTCGCCGCTGAGGAAGAAGCCGCCGCCGCCGTTGAACCAGTACCCAAATTCCAGTTCCGTTCGCGTCAGAAGGTAGGCGAGGTTGCGAGCGTGCCGTAGGTAGCCGGGTCGATCGCCGCCGTCGACCCTAGGTCCCCGTGCCACCGCCGTCGACGTGGCTTGACGCTTCGCTGACGCGTGTCACCCATGTGGGCAGCTTCGCTGAGGTGGCAGTGTCGTGGCATCGCGTGTGTTCTGCACTGGTGCCGAGTCAGCGACGCACGGGCCCGCACGTAAGAGAGATGTGGTCGCATGGACCGGGTCCACGGTGGACCAGATCAAAACCGTGAACCGGGTCCATGGACCGTGGCACGTGTCATTGTAAGATTGGCTGACATCAGGGCTGACATCAGCGTGACGCAGTTAATCGGTTTTCGATTTAAAAATAATCCAGTTAATTCTGATTTTCTAATTTCTGTAATTTCAGTATTTATTCAAACTTCAAAAGGCTATATCTTTTGCATTTCAACTCGGATTTGAGTGATTCAAATTTCTAAAAGTTTGAAAAATTGAGATCTATTTAACGGTGAATTTTATTTGATTTTTGGAGTTCATTTGCTCTCTATTTTGGTATTTATTTGCTTTTCTTTTTTGGTACGCGTAGACGTTGAATTGTGCGACGCTTCGGAAGAAGATCCAGCAACTCAAGAGCAAGCTCCAGATCAAGATCAGGACCTATTCCAAGGCAAGTTGTGCTTTGATCATGTTGAACCCATGTTTATACAAATGCTATATTGTTTTACTCTATTGCATGGTATTTCAAGTATACAATTGTTTCAACTTAAATTGGGATCTAGTTAAGCTACCAATTTGATCTATACCCTACCTTGTCATTGTATGCCATGATCTATCGTCACCCTAGATTGGTTCATTATAGTTGGTTAGTAATGATAATCAACATGGGATGGTTAGACCGTATTAGTTGCTTAGCCATGCCACGTCATCACATGTGTTTGAATCATTGATAATTAATCTTGACTAATGGAATATGGAACGATGTTATGAACTTGTGTGTCATGTGGGTCACACGATGAGATTGAGTTGTTTATGGCCACTCATGTCACGCAACGATGTTGAATTGTTGATGGCACGTGGTGCTTGGTAATCAACTTGGGTGATAATCACTTAGATTGGGGCAAGTGACAAGGGGCGAGTATGCCAAGGTGGGCCCGATGGGCAGAGGGTATGTGGATGTCTTGCCTTGATCACTCTAAGGACTTAACCTTGCAAGCCTTTGACCTGAGTCAATCATGCAACCACATGTCTGGTATGGGCCAGCCTAGCTGATTAATTTGCAATGTCTTAACTTTGGTACTATCTTGGTCGGTGTGAGTTCCGAGTTATGGAGTAATTCACATGGCGCAAGAGGGGCCCTGGATGTGGTAACCAGTCCCACCAGTGTTGAAACCTTAGCGGTGGTGCCGTTACGTCAACAGCATTATAAAGGCTTTGTTATAATCACTCGCCTTTGTGGTGTTTGGTTGTATCGCGTGGGTAAAGTGAATAACCTCTGCAGAGTGTAAAACTATTCGGATAGCCGTGCTCGTGGTATTGAGCAATGCTCGGGAATTACAGTTGAGGGTTAGCTTAATTAAATGGACAACTTGGTTGGGATGGCAGAATGCCATGTGGAAGATGGAATTTGACTTAGGATTGGAAACTTGGTTTACTTGAGAAATGCTGAATCTAAGTACTACTGTTATTTGTTTTGATCTTTATGATCTATTTATTGTATTTGTATATAAATGTCGCTTATTGCAAAATAGCCATGAAAGCCTATCCTTTGAATAAGCCTTGCATATAGTACATAGAATTGCATTCATGCACAACTTGTTGAGTGCTTTAAGTACTCACCCTTGCCAATAACAACAATCAACAGTTGAAGAATCTACACTGTGTTGGAGGAGGAGCTCCGTGAGGACACGAGTCATTAGGGTCCGAGCCTTGTCGATTACTGTGGTGAACTGATGAGCTATCTACGCTCTACTTTCCACGCTTAATTTTTAGCTTATATTTCAAGTCTTCCCTGCGTGGCTTAATAATGTAAGTTGGTCATAAGATCATACACTTAGCTATATCAATAAATGGAGTATTATTCTGTTATCGTTGAGTATGACGTGATATGTACCAATGTTGAGCTGTGTGCACTAGCGTTGATCCTGGGACTAGTGTGGTAAACACAGTGGGTTCGAATCAGTGGATTCGGGTCCTTACATTACGTGTGGACGCCGTGTGGGACTACCGGCCGACCTGGATCGGGAACTCCTGTCGTAGACTGAACTGCCTCATCACTCGATGGACAGCGTAGCCCTCGTCCAGGACGTCGAACACGAGGAACCGACGTGTACGGTAGTACGCCGCGCCGTGTGTGCATAGGGTGGATAATCCACCTGGCACACGTAGCTCGATGTCTCCCACTGTGTACGGCGTCCAGCGTACGCGGTCCTCGGTGAGGTGGTCGAACGCAGCGACGAACTGCGGGTAGCTAAGCCGCACCGTGCTGTGTGCCCACCTAGGCTGTAGTGACGACAGAAAAATCAACATTACCATTAGTACTGACAAATGTTAAAGCGTAGGTTTCACAACCATGGTTTGCAATATCTTACTCGTCGGTGGCACCAGATGGTGCCCATAGTCGGCGCGTCGACATCTTCGTCACCATCGTGTACAAGAGGACTCGTGTCGATCCCGGGCGCCCGATCTGGAACCTCTCAGATGCCGAAGTCGCAGGTAAAGTGGACACCCAAAGGAGGATCGACCCGCCGATCCGCCCACAATCCACAGAGCCCACGGACATCGCGCAGAGGATCGCCGACTTTGTGAGTACCGCGCACGGCGTCAAGGGATGCGCCCGCGACGCCCTCGCGAGGTGGACAAAGTGCACATCCCGCTATCCCGTGGGAGCTCGTGAACATGCACCACCAAGCGAGCGAGAGCAGGTACGCCTCAAGGTGGCGGCTCACCCTCTCGCCGTCCGCAGCTCGACGATGTGCTCCGCATATAAATTTAAGTTTTCTTGTTAGTCTAGCCAATATATATATGCGAGTTAAGTTCGAAGGTTAGTTGCTTACCACGAACCGTCGAAGCCACACAATGTCGGACCATGGTCTTTGGTGAAGGGTCGGACGCAGCAGCGGTAGCACACCATGGAACCGCGCAAGTACCTCATCGCGCCACAACGGGTCGACTTCTGCGCACCACAGGTCACCAGTCGATCGGGAGACCGAGGAGATAGGAGATGTCCTCCAAAGTGATCGCCATCTCCGACTGTAAGTGAAAGGTGCGCCTCGGTCTCCACCGATCCACCGAGCGGTGAGAAGGACTGTTAACGGAACCGGTGGCTCGCGTCCCTCCCTGCGCGCTTGCGCGTGCGCCTCCACCATCCGTGCGCTGGCGGCAATCCTGCTTTGTCGAGCCTACGAAATAGAAATATTAAATTAATATGAGCACCGTGACTAGTTAATTAAAACAGATTATAATCTTGCGCCGGGAATATTTTGGAATTAAAAGATAAATACGTTACACTGGGATCCAACGTGGATCGAGGGTCCAGAGCTCCCGCGGTGGCCTCGGCCGTAGTACGCATAGCTCCTGAGGATCCTGTCCCTCCTCTGTTGAAGAGGTGGCGAAGTGTGCACGGTGACGACGGTCGACAACTGGGTCTACCAACTCAAAGGGCCAGTCGTGATCTACAGCCTGGTGAGCCATACCTGCAAATTACAAAAAGGAAAGTTATATAGAGAGAACTATACAAGCATCAGAACAATACATTAAAACAGGTTACAACGCACATTACATCATGAAATAAATACACAAGCATCAGAACAATACATCGAACCAAACGCGTACAAATAAATACACAAGCATCAGAACAATACATCGAACCAAATGCGTACAAATAAATACACAAGCATCAGAACAATACATCGAACCAAATGCGTACAAATAAGTACATAAGCATCCACAAAATATAATCAAACAGATTACAACACACACTACATCAGCAAAATATATTAAAATAGGTTACAACGCACATTACATCATCAAATTATATTAAAATAGATTACAACGCAAACTACATCAACAAAATATATTAAAACAGGTTACAATGCACATTACATCATCAAATTATATTAAAACAGATTACAACGCACATTACATCATCAAATTATATTAAAACAGATTACAACGCACATTACATGAACAAAATATTAATTTGACATATAGCATCTAATAGTTCAAATAGTGAAGGATCGAGATGGCAAACAGAGGGGGTGAATGGTCGCAAATAAATTTTCCCCCAAAATACTCCAACAAAAACCTCGACAAGATCACTCAAAGGAAATCGTGAAAAAACTAAAAAACTAGACAACTATGTGTACCCCTAGCTTGCATGGATAAGTACCATAAAATATGTGGGGATTTTTGAGTCACAATCCTAGTTGTCTAGTGTCCAAGATAAAGAGGAATCAATCCAACTCTTGCTTTTAGAAAGGAGATCAATTCAAATCACAAAAGTCACTTTCAGAAAAGCAAAAGCAGAATCTCCAGAAATTGTCCTCAATTTGAACAGGAGGTTAGTGGGTTTCTGCAGCTCACAAAATTTTGAGAATTTTTATCCCAATGAACAGAAGATTATTGAATAACACTACCAAATTTATCCTCAAAAATCCTTACAAAAAAAACAGGAAAAATCAAAGAACACAGTCAGTCAAGAACTTCGAGCAGAAAGTTTGCGGCTCGGTTTTCACCTCATGGCACCCAAACGGTGCAACAAGTTAACTCCAAAATTTTTCTACAGCTGGATATCAGAGTTACGCACCTCCTAGAACAAGAATCACGTAAAAAGGAGTTTTTTATAATTTTAAAAAAATCAAATACTAAATGCTGCACAAAGAACAAGTTCTGAACAAAGTTGGAACTTGAAAGAAAAGATGTTCTCTACTCAATCCAAGAGTGCAAAAGAGATGTAAAACCATATGAACACACTCAAAACATCCAAGATCAACAGCATTAAGAAGGAGGGGAGGCAAATCCAAATTACGTGAAAGTAAATTGCGAGAATGTAATTATGGAAAGTAAATGCTGAATTTAAATTACGTAAAGTAAAGACATAATGTAAATGCGGAAAATAAATTCAGAGTTGGATGGATAAAACTTTCATTTATGGAAGGAGAGGTTACAAAGCCTCACTTTCATGTGGGCAAAGCTCAAAGGAGCATTCAAAAACCTCAAAAACCTTCAAGGGGAGGAGGCTACCCCTCCGCCCCTATTTATACTACTCTTGGGCCACCTACCACCCTTGGATGAGTCCCTCAACCATAGAGCACTTATCTAAGGGCTAGGATTAACCCACACACACAGCCATGCAAGGGCTAACCCAAAACCCACACACATACCGGGTTTTCTTGCACGGTTTTCAAAGCATACTACCTATACCCGCTAACCTATCAACTAGACCTCAATCCGACGGCCCTCATTGATCCACGCGGCATCTAGCTAGCATCATCTCCTTTCATTGTCTTCTTGACTTGCCCGAACTCCATCTCCGATCATTTTCCGGCGATCTCCCAACCGTCTGGACCTCCAACGCCTCGCCTAGTCCCGATCATCCTCCGCCTCACCATGACCTAGCACCACGCCTCGCAACCATCAAAGACAAGGAAAACCTTTCACATAGCAATGCCTACAAAGATATTCAATGATTATCCCAAAATCATTAATCGATCATAATTGCTCTCAATGGTCCGGTGCTACTACCCCTAGGCCGGTAGCACTAAGAAGAGCAACTAACACTCAAATTGCTTCAAATCCAATTCAATTCAAATCAAACCAAGCTCAAAACTCGTCAATTACTCATCACACACAAGGATAGACCTCCACATGGTCTTTCAAATAGCTTCTCCGGTAGTCCGATGACGTCGTCCACCACGCCTTGCAGACGACGATCCTTCCCCCGCCGTCGGGTTGCCATCTCCTCCTTCGTCCTCTTCGTTATGTGGCTGGCAGTTCTTGAACGTGTGACCTGTTCGCTTGCACAACGAACATTTCTTCATACGCTTACTAGTTTCGGACTCATCCATGTCATTCCTGATATGTCTTGTTTTGCGACGGCATCTTTTGTAAGATCTTGCATCAAAGTCAGGGACCCAGAACCTTTCATCGACACTGGGGGTTGTGGTGAAAGAACCGACAACACCATAACCATACAGACTCCTCACCCAGTTGCCATCACCTTTTCCTTTGTAAAATATTCAGATAGATATGTACCGGTCGCATTCCAAATAATGCACATGCAGCTATCACATGAGAACATGGCCTATGCAACAGAGGGGTTTGTTACACGAGCATTGACATTCAACTTTGTAAGATGCACTCTTGGGTGATAACCTTCTGGTTTGTTCCCCGTCGTCCTTTATCCCTGCATATCACCTCGAAGCGCAGTGTTCGTGAACCTAGTTTGATAGCTCTATGTTTGCCCGCCTTCTTACTCTTCTCATCCATGTATTTACTTATCATGCTTGAGTACAAGGCATTCTCATCTCTCATTACTACTTCAGTAGCTTTATGCCTATCCACAAAATACTTGGTTGTACCCCGCAGCACTCCCTCGACAATTCCTACCAACGGGAGACACCTCATCCCTCTCATTACCCAATTGTACACCTCCGCCAAGTTGGTCATCATGACACCGTATCTAGCACCATGTGTGTCATGTAACAATGACCACTTCTCTTTGGGCTCGTGCTTTATCCAGTCTGAGAAACATTTGATCGGCCTTTGCCTTCGATTTACGACTCGTCGCCTCATCTTTTGTTGCCGGAGGGAATAAAGGCTCACCGCCCTCGTGTTACATCGCTAGTAGTCTCTTTGTGTTTTTTGTTAGCTCATCAAGATTCTTCCAAAGAGTACGGAACTTGCTATCTTGGTTCTGCTACATAGCCTCTTGAACATGTTCATCGCCTTGTTCTTGAATTGCTTATAGAAGTTCGCGCCCAAATGCCTCATGCACCATCGGCTCTGCAAGTCGGGCCTAGGAAATGGCTCCTCTTCCCCATTTGCAATCAGATGATGGCACCAAGCGCATCAAAGATGCCTGTCATGCAAGATGCACACATGTTGGCGAAGTCTTCACCACCCCGATCTTCAAGTTCGCAGAACCACAACCAACTCTCATAGTTCTCGCTTTCCACAAAGGCAAAGGCAACAGAGAATCGTTGTTCGCGATCGATGCCCACATTGTCATTATTTGTCCTTTGTATTTTTGTCAGAATGTGCCGCCCACACACAACAATGGACGGCAGTGATAGAACGCCCTAATGCAAGCTCGAATGCGAAGAAAACTCTCTTCAAATGCCTCTTGTTCGCCACTTCCTTGACTGACAAATTCCGATAATCATAAAAAGTACCAGATTTCTTCCCTGAATGCAACTGAGCAGTGCGGGCAGATTATGGTACGAGTCTTCAAATTTCCCAAATCTCATTTTCAAGGCCTTCTGCTTCGCCCTCCATGCCTTCCCGTAGCTAATTGTGTCATCAATCTGTTCTCAATTGCTCGGATAATAGCACGGGCTCAAAATTGAGTTCTCAACTATCTCGGGTACATGACACTCGTGATATACCTAGACGATGGGTTCTCGTGAGCCACTGTGGTTTCCTTAGTCATACAACTATGTTGTTCAACCTTCAACAAAGCCAATGGGTGCCCCATTTGGGCTTGTACGTGCACTCTCGAGAGGCACCCTTGCATCTCGCACACCACGTCGTAGCGTGTTGGGGTGGACTTCTTAACTCGAAAGTTCTTCTTAGTGATAAGGCCCAATTTTGATAGCATCCCGTTTTGCCTCTTTTGTGGGGTACATTTGTTAGGTCTCACCTCATTGTCGCTATATCGCCAAGGTGTATCAACGCCTTCATTTACAACGAGTTATTAAATTGATGCGTGCTCCAATCACGGCACAAGCGGCTCAACATCTTCATCTTCCTCATCCGAGTTATCATCGCCTTCCACTTCTACTTGTTCATATTCAAGGTCTTCCTCTTCCATCTGTGCTATTACTTCCTCAATTTCCTCACCTTCGCCTACTTGCCCTGCAAGATCTTGCCCAATGTTTCCATCATCCTCCCCAATCTCAACTTGCTCACCACTGGTAGACGATATCCTCATTGCAACCCTGAACATGCGGCTCCCGGCTAGACTCTCCAATTTCAGTGTCACCATAAGTATACTCATTTTGAGGCTCACTACACTCATCAAGGCCCGGTGGCTTGGGCAACACTTTCATACGCTTGCACCAAAAGCACTGACACCATCCGTTGCTGTTCCCCTCACATATGACCTCCAAGATTGGTTCCTTCACCAACAAACTCCCAATAAACAGGATCATCTCGCATCGTGCAAAGGCAAGATAACTTCAGCTGGCACTTCTCTTGTTCCATCCGAAATGTATAATACAACCAATTCAACACAACAGCAAATGTATGCTCTTCGACCCTACTTAAACTTCTATCCACATACTGAAAGTTACTAAGATCCGCACCCTCCAAACCATACATGACAACCCCTTCTCCATAAAAGATTCTAAATGGAACTCGTTCTGACATATCTGCGAACCTATTCATTAACACACGAATTAATTACTCTTCGTAAAAAGTACTAGGAGAAATATATATCTATCTACATTCCTAAAGATATATCTCTCTACTTCTATTTCTAAAAACATCTACATTCCTACAATTACCATGTATATTGTTATGGAGCAAAACTAGATTCTGAAAACTATGCGAAAAATATGTACATTACTAAAATTATTTCTAAAAAACATCTACAACCCTAACAATACATATATGTGCACTTCTATATGTACAAAAACATATCGATCTACATGCATTTCCGCAAACCGACTAAAAATATAACTAGAGTTAACTACATTTTGTTGCTAAACACTACCATGATTTCTTGCTATACACTAAACAAATCGAACGCTACTACAGCGGCTACAGGATTACAACCCTAAATACTAAACAGAATAAACACTACATTTAACAAGATCTAACCGTAAACACTAAACAAAATAAACCGCGAAAATAACTATATCTAACCCTAAACCTAAACACTAAATGAAATAAATCGCGAAAATAACTAGATCAAACCCTAACCCTAACCCTAAACACTAAATAAAATCAACCGCGAAAATCACTAGATCTAACCTTACCCCTAACCCTAAACCTAAACACTAAATAAAATTAACGGTAAAAAAATTTGAATCCACGACCTCCTCATTATTCCTCTCTTTGAGCTTTTGATGGTGTTGGTCATCGCCCGAACATGGGAGCGATTTGGGTCGAGCTCCAAGTTGGCGCTATGAACCAGGCGACAGAGTACATTTTTGCAAATTTTGTCGTATATTTTTTGCAATTTGACCTCGGCTTTTGAGGAGTTCCTCTCACATTTCGCCGGGTCTGAGCTCCAAGCGATACA
This sequence comes from Otatea glauca, assembly GCA_036346275.1. Lineage (NCBI taxonomy): Eukaryota > Viridiplantae > Streptophyta > Magnoliopsida > Poales > Poaceae > Otatea > Otatea glauca. Next base: position 45,020,971 of record CM070711.1, read on the forward strand.
ACAATTTCCTCGGCGATGTGTGGATGTAACATTGGGCATCTATGGGATACGGTGGGTCCACCCATTCATTGAATTTGAATCCACGATCTGCAAACAAGAGTACGTGACATATAGCGAGACATGCGCCGAATGGTATATAAGAGTTGTAGCGGTTACCATGTATAGAGGGCATCGGCAAAAATGACGTCCTAGGATAGCATTGGACTCATCGCAAACCTGCACAACAGTATCACGATCGTGCTTGCATGTCGACCACTTCAGGGGGTGAAGTGGGAGGTTGTCGTGGATTGGATTTTTGGGGTTGTAGTAGTCCCTTGTTCGAATGGGAAGATCTGGGCTGGGGGATTGGGGTCTTGGGGACCGTATATTTGGTGAACCTCAAGCGAAGGGTCGTAGCCTCGAAACCATGAAGGGTCAGGGCCTCGAGGTGCGATCTGACCCCATCTTCCTTGTCTACCCCTCCCACGGCTTGAGGTGCCTCATCTTTTTGTCATTGCAATGGAGTGGAGGTTGGGCTACTGAAGTAGTGCTGCCTGGGTGGCCAGTGATTTTATAGGTAGTGTGTAGTCGATGCAGGGCTGATAGAGTGGGGGCAGTGTGTCCTCACTTTGGTCTGGCAAAGCTGGCTGTAGCTTATTATTGCTTCGGTCTAAGAAAGTGGTAGGCAGAATGTTATCAAATCGGGTTGACAAAGAAATAGGCAATGTGTTGTCACTTCGCTCTGAGGAAGCGAGGGCAGTGTGTTATCAAATTGGGGTGAGAAAGCAATAGGTAGTATGTTGTACAATCGGCCTAAAAAAGCTGATGGATGCATGTTATCAAATCGACCTGACAAAGCAACTGGGTTCGTGTTGTCCAATGGGCCTGACATAGATACTGACTTCGTGTGGTCAATTCGCCCTACCATAGCGTGCTCTATGTGGTAAACTAGGTGGGACTGTATTGTCACGTCCATTTTTATCATTATCGGCAATCGTTCGTTACTCATGAGCGTGCACGCGCAGATAATTAGGCAATAAGAAGTAAAAAATGGGTAAGCGAGAAACAATTCGATACGATAAAACGTGTGTGAAGAGTAAGTTACAAAAGTTATGAAAGAACAAAAGTTATGAACTAACAAAAAGTATATGCCCGTATAGTACATAAGTTATGAAAGAAAAAAACTATACGCGGTTCTTGCGCGGTGCAACCCCTCATATGGCTATAGCCCTCCCACGGTGCTGAACATGTCCTGATGGATACGTTAGCTGGTCCAGGGCCTGTACTCTAGTGCTCCTGATGGAACGTGCAGGTGGAGGCGGTGTAGCGTATGTTGGCTCGGTTGACAGGTTGGCTCCAGGTGCACGAATAGCTGCGATAGATCGAGCACAACCCATGTGAGCTCCTAGGTGGTCAACAAAGTAAGTGCGGTAGTCGATGTCATCATCATCCAGCATCTGAGGTGGCATAGCTGTAATGGAGGATGTCATTATCACCGGCGTCTAGAACATCGGCTGCATATGAAAAAACTTGATAGTATTAGAACTACATGTGCGAATTATGAAGAATTTGATAAGTACGAATAAGCAACAAAGGTTTACCTGGGAACATTTGGCTGTACAACGTGTCTCGCTGCTAGCTGGTGTCAATGATCGGGATCGCCTGACCGCAAGAAGAAGGGGGGAGAGATATAGGTGTGGAACCCAAGATAGTGCACGCCGAAGGGAGGAACTCTGATCGCCGCTAAGGGTGAGAACAAGAGAGCGGTCGACGCAAGGAGTTATACTGGTTCGAGCCCCAAGACGGTAATGACTCTACTCGGTCTTGCCCGGAGGCGTATGGTACGGCGATGATGTCGTGGTTGAATACAAGAGGTGCTCAAGCTGAGATCAAGCATTGGTTCTTTGTGTCGTGTGGTCTATCTCTGTGTTGTCTCCCTTTCCCCGTGCAGAGGGAAAGTCTTTATACCTCTATTACTGAGTTCATTACAGAAAACGGTCGGGCGATATTTACGAGGGAGTGGCACCAGATCCGGACATGATGCGCAATGAAGCATGGCAATAATGGCGCTAGGAACCGTTGCCCATGATCTCCTTAACTCAACCTTTTAAGGCCCCTCCTTGACTCAGTAACTGCCGGCTTCCGCAATCCGATCGAGTCTTCCGAGCTTGCCCTCAATAGCAAGCTGGGCCCTTGGTCGAGCGAGCTCGGTCCTTGGTTGAGCGAGCTTGGTCCTTGGTCGAGCGAGCTTGGGCCTAGTGGGCCATTGCCTGCGCGGGGTAACCAGTCCTCGACAGCTAGCCCCTGAGACTCAAGCAGTGATCCTGAAGATCGGGGTGACCTTGAGTCTGATGACCTGGAAAAGGGGGCGGTTCCCTGACCGGGCTTGGAAATGCTCAAACTCGAGCTCGGGTCTAGACTGCACAGAGATCCACGGCGCGATCGAGCCCGGAAATGCTCAGACTTCGATGCCACGGTCTTTGGGCAGAGAAATTGGGGGAGTAACTCACAACGCTTTGAATCCCGTCGCAGGAATCGTAGTGCTCCTTTTGAGGCGTAACCGATGCTAGCCTCGACGATCGAGCCCTTTAAATCCCAAACCATTGCCTTCCTCAGAGGATTCCCCAAATCCTTCTTGCGTGAACCCTAGTGCTCCTTCATCTCCCTAACTCCCCTTCACAATCTTCCCCCATCGACCAAAACTCAGCCGAAGCCCATGGCCAAATTTGAGAGGAGCATGATGACTCTGGAGCGGATGAGGGAGCTTGAGACGCTGGGGATGCTAGACCCAGAGACATGGCGGTTGCTAGGCGAGGAAGTCGAGCCGCAGCCCTAGGAGGACAAGCTCGTCAGCACCGAGCAATACATGCTCTTCGGTCTGCGGACGCTGGAGAGCGACTTCGCAGCGGCGGTTCTCGCGCAATGTGAGATTGAGCTAGTTAATATGGTACCCAACTCCATTCTTCTCCTCTCCATCTTTTGCACCTGTGCGAGGGGTTCCTGAGAATCCTTCCAACCCCCTCGCTTTTCTTCCGCTTCTATTCTTTGTTTCACTCCTCGAAGGACCCCGTGGTCGGGTGTCTCTACTTCCAGCTGCAGTGGGGCTTCTTTGTTCTACACCCTAATCCATGCTCGAGATTCCCATGGTCTATGGACCGAGAGGTGGTTTTACCTGAAGAGGTGAGAAGGTGGCGCGCTCGTGTACAACAGGACTCCCGTCGATAGCAAGCGCTAGACCCCCGACCCTGAAGACTTGGCGGTAGACCAGGAGGCCGTCGCAGCCATCGACATTTGCACGACGCGTGGTCTCACCGGCCAGGCCATCGCCTATGACTTATTGCGCAATCGGGTGTTCCCTCTGAAGAAGAGGGTGCACCCGTTCTTCGAGATAAAGGGGAACGACGACCTCACCCAAGAGAGTCCAAACGGTATGACCCCTCGAGTTCGGGAATGCTCAAGCTTGGTCGAGTGCTAACTGACAGCTCCTCTTTTCCTCAGCAGCTACACCAGAGTCCTGGATAGCGGCGAGGATGTTCGAATGTTCGAGAAGGCGGTGTTCAACTACACCACGGACGACCCCGTTCCCAAGAACATTTTGAGGCGGAGCAGCGAGGTAACTCATCTCGCGCCAAGGTCAAGCTCGGAAGTGCTCGAGCTCGTACTGACCTTTGCTCATAATTGTAGGTGCATGGGGAGCTCTTGGGCATGGCGAGGCAGATGCTGCCGCTGCCTGGAGCAAACAAGAGCAAGAAGGCGGGCAAGAGGCTGACCCCAGACGCCCTGGGGTCCAGCGCCCCGAAGAAGCAGCACATCGAGTGGGGCGACCGTACAGTGGTAAGCTATCTCGATTGAGCCTGGTAATGCTCGAGCTCAATATCTCAGTTGTTGCCGCCCCTGACCTCCCTTCGTCTCTAACAGCAACAGAAGGCAGCGGCCACCGCGAGGACCTCGGACTCGGGGGTGACACTGAAGTCCCCATCGCTGGGCACTGGTACAGCCATCGCGGGGAGCTCGAAGCCCCCATGGGTTGCGAGGTCGCCCTCGCAGGGCGCCCGGAGAGGGGACGCCCCTGCCTCCATGGCGAAGGCGGGGCACCAAGATCCCCAACGCCCCTCCTCGAGACAGAGGCTCGTGATCCTGGTATGTGCGATCTTTTATCCCTTTTAGGTCGTAGCGTAGGTTCCCTTTCTTCCCTTTCTTAGCAGTTCTCCCCGTTGCAGACCTCGAGTGCTCGCTTGTGCTCATCGCGGCATCGGGAACGCCTCGATTGCTTTAAGCGCCGTAACACCTGGGGTGCGGCGGCGGTTGAGTCTGGTCATCGGCGACCATTGACCATGGTCGTTGTCCAGGGTGAGTCCGAGGACAACTTCCTCCTGGTCCACCACCCTCGCTCGCAGTAGGCCCAAGTCATCACGGGAGGTGGAGCCGAAGGCGCCTCGGCTGTCGAAGTTGGGGCCAACGGGGACAAGCCTGAGGTCGGGGCCGCTACGAGCGGGGAGGCTAAGGCTTCTGAGGGCGCGGTCGAGGCGCCGACCACTGCGATCGTCTCCGAGGTCCCCGCGGATGAGCCGGGTAGGACAACATTTCTCGTCCCCTTGCGTTGTAACGTTTTCCCATAATCTAGTCTTTCCGCTACTCTTCCCTGGGATCTTAGTCTCTATGACCGAGTTGAGGTTCGGGCCGGCCGAGGTGGTCCGGGTCGAGGCTTCGACAGGTGGGACCGAGTTCGCGCCGGTGGGAGCCAATGTAGCCGCCTCTTCCTCGGCGGGGGGCCGCGACGAGCTGGAGACGACTGGACCAGGCGAGAGGGCCACCGGGTCTCTCCGTCACGAGTTCGAGGGCTGGCTCAGTCAGGTGAGTAAGCTCGGAATCATCCATCTTCTTAGTTGTCGCATGACTTCTCCTGGTTTTTGCAGGCGATGAGCCTTACCGCCCAGGGACTCGAAGGTCTGCACGAGCACACCGCCGAGCTAAAGGTGGTCCTCGATGTGGTGTCAGAGTGGGAGGCTCACATCGCCCGGCTTGAAGAGACCCTGCTGGTCAAGCGGGAGGAGGCGGAGCAGAGGACAGCGGCCCACGCCGCCGAGCTCGCCCAAGCCACTGCCACCGAGTGCAAGAAGGTTGTCGAGGCCCTCGAAGCCGGGTGCGCAGGGGTGGCTAAGACCTTCGAGGCCAAGCGTACGAAGGCGGCCGAGCTCCTTGAAGCCACACGCGCAAGGGCGGTCGAGGTCCTAGAAGGCGAGTGCGCGAGCAGCGAGGAGCCCGCGAAGCAAGTCATGAGCAAGCCGTTGCCCAAGGTGAAAGCCTCCGAGCTTGAGGAGAAGGTCACCAAGCTCGAGGAGAAGCTAGGGCGAGCAACCAGGACAGGAAAAAGCGCCCGGCTCAACTCCAAGATGAGCGCAATCGCGCTGCGAGCTCCGCAGCCGAGGCGCACCACCTTCAAGGCGAGCTCTCAGGGCTGAGGGTGAAGATCGCCGAGCTCGAGCAGGAGAAGCTTGCCCGTGACATTGAAGACCTGTAAACAGGAAAAAGGCCGAGGGACAAAAATGTCTGCCTCCTTGTAAATATGAATTAGTCAATAAAAAGTTTTTGGTCGAAAAAGTAGTGCAAGATTCTCTTGTCTAGCCCCACTGTGGTCTAGTCGAGCACTAGCCTTGGAGGTACCTTAGGAGTAATAGTCGAGTAGATTTCCCTTGTCTAGCCCCCGCTGTGGTCTAGGTCGAGCAGCGCTAGCCTTGGGCACAGTTTGTGGGAGTAATAAGTCTTAGCTGTCGAGTCGAGCAACGTTAACCTTGAACACTTTTATTTCAACCTAATGAGTTGGTTAACATCTCTGAGCTGTTAGGGAGGCCTGTAAAGACATAAAAGCGAGGTCATTTAGTAGCAATAGCTGTGCTCCTTGTGCGAGGGAGGTCGAGCTCGGGAATGCTCAAGAGCGAACTCGAGCACACAAGGGGCCTTAATGCGCTTAGGTCGGGCTTGGCAGCACTCAAGCCTAATCTTTGCACGAAGTATGCATGCTTGCTCGAAGCCGAGCGCAGTCTCTGGTCCAAGTCCTGCTACAGGGGGGACTCGTGATGCGATAAGGATCGGCTTACTACTATCATGGCCCCTAGAGGTGAACTTCGAGATCGCGACGCTCGGGTCGAGGCACAAAAATGCAAAGAAATGTAAAGGGGACACAATCATGGATAATAAAGAAGAACTTTTATTGCCAATTAAAACCGTCAGGTCGGGCTTGGTAGCACTTAGGTTCGACCTGTGCGCGAAGCACGTATGCTTGCCGAACTCGAGCGTGGCCTTGGTTCAAGTCCTGCTACAGGGGGGAGTCGTGACGCGATAAGAATTGGCTTACTACTGGCGTGACCCCTAGAGGTGAACCTCGAGATCACAATGCTCTAGTCGACCTGCGCGCGAATCACGTATGCTCGCCAAAATCGAGCGTGGCCTCTGGTTTAAGTCCTACTACAGGGGGAGCCGTGACGCGATAAGAATGGGCTTACTGCTGGCGTGACACCTGGAGGTGAACCTCGAGATCACAATGCTCGAGTCAAGGCATAGGAGATGTAAAGAAGCGTAAAGAGGCACAAACATAGGCAAAAAATACTTTTATTGCAAATCAAGATAAGAGTGTTACACATAAAATTTTTAGAGTTGGTCGATGTTCCACGAGTTCGTGAGCTCTCTGCCATCGAGCATCGTCAACCGGTAAGCTCCCGTACGATCTATTGAAACGACGCTGTAGGGGCCCTCCCACTTTGGGGACAACTTGTTGGTGTTGGTCGAGCCCTGAGTTCGTCTTAGGACCAGATCCTCAACTCGGAGCTCCCTAGGTCGAACCGATCGAGACGCATGCCTACAAAGTGCTTACAGGTAGTGCGCTGATCGTAGCAGTGCACGGCTCCTTACTTCTTCCGCTAGGGCAAGGTCAAGAGACCGCTCTTCCTCGAAGTCGACTTGGTTGACCAAGCTGACCCTAGCAGAGCCTAGCATGACCTCATTACTAGAAGTAGACACATCAATTTTTGATGAAATGCAAGAATTAACATTTAAGCATGGCAAATCATCAATTAAATCACATTGAATTCCCATGTCCTCTCTAGGCTTGATAATTTCCTTGAGAAGGAGGGATTCATGATTTTCTTTAAGCACATTATAATCATTTTGAAGTGAATCATGCTCAAGCTTCAAAATCTTATATTTGGCTTTCTCCTTCCCAAGATAATTATTGAGCTCCTCTAACATATCCATTAAATCATCATAAGAGGCTCATTATCATTATCATCATCACTTACCTCAATTTTACCTTTTGCCATAAAGCAACGCGATGGTGAAGATGGAATTGAATGTTTATCATCGCTTGAGGTAGAAATTGAGGTTTCTTCTTCACTTGAGGTAGAAGTGGAGGTTTCTTCTACCGATGTCCAATCCTCAATGCAATCATCATTTGTTGATGTGGATAATTCAAATAATTCTTGAAGCTTGATCCACATTTCATGGGCACTCTTGAGATTGCAAATTGAATTAAAGACATCTACGCTCACAAAACTAAAAAAAGCATTAGTAGCTTGAGCGTCGAGATGTAGGCATTTCTCTTCTCCTTTAGTTGTAGCAAATTCGTTCAACCGAAGAGAAAAGCCAACATCTACAATCCACCACATTTGGGGATCATGGATTTAAAGTGAGAAATCATAAATAATTTCCATGATGCATAATTTGAACCATCAAAAATATGTGAATCGGTGAAGTGCACTAGACCACTAGTAGCCATCCTTACTCTCTAGGCGGTAAAGCCTAATAAATGAGAGACCAAGCTCTGATACCACTTGTAAGATCGAGGATGCCGACTAGAGGGGGTGAATAGGCGGCTATAAAAATTTCTTCTATGATTAAAGTCTCGCCTAAGTACCCTTATGTCAAAACCTAAATGATAATAGATGCGGAAGCGATAAACTAAGGTTTTGACAAATAATAGCCTAAATCAACTAGGCTTACTAAGTGCACTAGCTAATTATGTCTCTACTCAAGAATATACAATCCTAAAGACAATCAAACAATTTAGTTCTAGGAATGTAAATTGCAACAATATAAATAGAGAATTGCAAGCAAACATAAAGAGACACACCGATGTTTTACCGTGGTGATCGGAGACTTGCCGGTCTCCCCTAATCCACGTTGAGGCAAGCCCAAACCACTTTGGACCGGCTCCACGAATTGAGCACCCGCCTCGATTCCACTAGTGGTAGCTCTTTCCCCCTCCGGGTAGGCGAGCTCCGACCTTCATAACTTTGCCGGGCCTTCTCACAATCTCTTTGAGAAGGTCACCGTGCACGACGCCTCCACACGCCGTCTAGGTGTTGGCAAACACCAAGAGTAACAAGTCAAGCCCTCTAGCTTGAACCTCACCAAGTGCAACACATGCACAAGGATGCTCAATCTTTCTCTAGATGCAACACATGAAACTAGAGGCTTCTCTCGTTGCTCACAAAGTGCAACACATGCACAATGTAGAGGAGAGGCTCACACTAGCTCAAGAGAAAGTAAATCAACACCAAAGTGATTCTACACAAGAAACTCTAAATCAAATTCATCTCAAATCACTCAAATATGGCTCTATGAGCTCTTGGGGTTTTGCTCACACAAGAATACCTCAAATGGGTGCTAGAGCAGCTGCTAAACCCTCATAGCTCAGCCCCTTTTATAACCCCTCAAGAAAACTAACCGTTGGGGGTCAAAAACGGTCAAAAAACACAACAAACCTAGTGCTACCGCCCTACTAGGGCCGGTAGCACCGGCCTCTAGGACAACGGTCACTTTCGTGCATTAAAAACACCAAAAACTAGTGTTGCTACAGTACCTCGGTACTACCACCCATTTAGGACCGATATCACTGGCCAATTCATCGAAAAAACACTTCTCTAGAGTTTTTACACCGCCTCTTGGCCGGTAGTACCGCCCCGGGCGGTGCTACCATTGTTACACCCACTAAAACGCTCATAACTTTTTACTCGAACTCCGATTTAGGTGATTTTTGATTCTATGCGAAGCTTATCACGAGGGCTACAATATCCACCTATTTGAAAGATTTAATAAACCATATATATTTTTAGATATCACAAAAATAAAGACTCTATTGTAGTCATTCAAGTCTAAAATCTGATTTCTCGAAACCCCTCACATAGACTTGATCAAGAGAGTGACTACAAGCTAGAGAGAGTCAATAAAATCAAATATTATGCCATTTGGTGATCAACTCATGATCAAAATAATTTGCAAAACACATTTGCAAATAAACCGAGAACCCATGAGATTAATCCTCTAGCCATGTAAGGATCAACACATGATCCCTACATTTTGCAAAACACATTTGCAAATGCCAACACATGCTCTAGGATCAAAACCACAACCTCTAGATTATTTGCAAAACACATTTGCAAATAAAAAAATCATAAACTTTACTTAGCCTTGTGATGATCAACACATAATCAAATCACAAGCTAAAACACCGATGCATGAGCTCTCACCTTTTACAACACATGCAAAACTTAGCTCCATGCAAAAACCACATAAACCAAATTACATGAGCTATCTCCCTTTTTGCAACACATGCAAAATTTAGCTCCATGCAAAAACCACATAAACCAAATTACATGAGCTATCTCCCTTTTTGCAACACATGCAAATACTTAGCTCATACAAAATCAAAACAAGAGAGTGAGCTAGAGTGAACCGGATTGAGTTCATCAACATATGATGAAGCTCAAGCTAAAATATTTAACCCCTCTTAATAGTACGGCACCTAACTAGCAACCCGGTCTCCCATCCAAACACCGAGATCGGTAAAAGACTAGGAACACATCCTTAGCCCTAGCTAGTTATACCTTTGCATCTAGCACATCCACTTGGAGCTTTTATGATTTCCATCATCTTCTCTCCAAGTTAGGATCTTCATCCTGTTCATCAACACATGATGAACTCCCCTTGTCTTAGCTTCGGGATACTCTCTTGATGCTCATCAACACATGATGATGTCCTTGTCCCGTTTATCCATCTCAACCTTGGACTTAACCTATTTCAAACTCATTGAAAGTGTTAGTCCAAAACACATGGTTGTCTCAATCATCATTGCACTCCATTAACACATAATGGATGCTCCCAAGATCCTTTGATCTTTTCCTTTGATGACTAACCACAACCCAAAGATAAATGATTGAAAGATTAATTGTGTCTTGAGTATACTAATGCAACTAATGCTTCATATACATAAGAACTTTCGATTGCCCTAGGATCAACAAAGTGAACTATCAACACATGACTAGTTCTTTGTTGATTGAATGGCAGCCGAACACAATTTAAATTGTCATGAGTATATATTAACTAAACAAGTTTCATATACTCAATTCGATGGAATCTAAAAGTAATGATCCAATTTATATGGAGTTGGAAAGAGATCAATACTCTTAAGACCATTAATTATAGAATAAACTCCATTGCATATGTGTGCATATAAATAATTGAACTTAGAATCAATATGCACATAATCAATTTGAGATTGCTTTGGAGTTTATCCTATATTTTCATGAGTATACTACAACTACACAAGTTAAATATACTCAAGGGATTGTTTCAAAGTAATGATCCTTGATATAGAAAGATGAATTAGATCAATACTATTAAAACATCAAGGTAAAGCATGAACTCCCTCCTAAATGTGTGCATTCATGTATATATAGAGTCGGAAACAAAATGCACATCTTAGGTTAAAACAATGGTGGAGTTCACCCTTTATCTTGAATCCAAGAAATGTATCTAGAAATAATAAAGTTGCATTGGATACATATCTTTTGGATTTCCATTTTTCTTTTCATGAGACTATTCAAAAATATACTCAATAAACACGTTAGTCTCACATTTAGATTTATCAATAAAATCAAAACATATTTGACATCAAAGAATGCAACAAAATATGATAATATGAACTCGAATGCATACCTTTGATATTTCCATCTTTTCATCCAAAAGAGACTAATGAGAGTTAAGCTCAACAAAAGAGTTAGTCTTATAAAAGATTTATCATTAATTAATTATTGAGACTAATCAATATTATGTTTATCAAAAAAGTTAGTCTCAATACTAGATTTGTCATTAACACCAAAACCAACTTAGTGGAGCTTTGAACTTTCAGCACCAAACACGAGCTGGAAAGGGGTAGCCCCTTTTGCTCGGCTGGTCATGGTGCGAACAAGCCAAAGGATAGTGCGAAGCTCATCCACCCAGGCCCGGCCATGCTGTTCGAGCTCATCGAAGACTCGCCTCTTAACGCCCTGGATGATCTATCTGTTGGCATGTTCGATCGCTCCGTTGCTTTGGGGTGACTCACTGAGGCATAGCAGACCTTGGTATCCATGTCTTCGCAGTATTCTCGAAATAGCTCGCTGGTGAACTGCGATCTATTGTCGGTGATGATCCTGCATGGGACCCTGTACCTTTTTACCACAAAAGAGTGGAAAAATCTTATTGTGGCTCGGGCGGTGATAGCCGAGACTGGTTCAGCCTCATTCCACTTGGTGAAGGTATCGATGGCGATGAACAGGAACTTCTTTGCCCCGACCACTTGAGGGAAAGGGCCGAGGATGTCAAGGCCCCAAGTCAAGAATGGCCACACGAGTGGGATGGTCTGGAGGGCGTAAGCCGGCTGATGCGTCTTTCGAGCATGGAACTGGCAGGCTCGATAGGTGCGAATGATGTCTCGAGCATCTTGGAGCGCCGTCGACCAATAGAATCCCATGCGAAATGCTTTCCCAACCATAGTCCTGAAAGAGGAATGGGCATCGCAGAGGCCCGAATGGATATCATGAAGTAAGTGCTTACCTTCCTCCGGGGTGATGCATTTTGACAAAATGCCCAAGGTGCCCCGACGATAGAGCTGCCCATCAACGAGCTTGTACGAGCTCGCTCAACGCTTCATTCTTCTACTCTCGATCGGGTCATCTGGGAACTTGCCCCGGTCGAGGAACTTGACAATCGGCACCGTCCACGAGGGAACACTCTCGAGGAGGCGATTGAATCTTCTTGGTCGGTGACGGAGGGTGCCGCCAAGGTCTCGAGAATGACATCTGATGGAATCTCACCACAAGATGACCCGAGCTTGGATAGGAGGTCGGCGCTGGAGTTGTCCTTCCTGGGCACGTGCTTGATTTATAAGTTCTGGAACCACTTCTCCATCTTGTGCACCTCGGCAAGGTACGTGGACATCGAGCCCTCCGAGCACTAGTAGTCTTTATTGTACTGGTTGACGATGAGCTGGGAGTCACCCTTGACGACTAGCCGGTGCATGCCCAGCGACTTGCAGGCTCGGAGACCCGCCAGAAGGGCCTTGTACTCCGCCATGTTATTAGTTACGGAAAAACCGAAGCGAAGTCACATACCTCAGTTTGTCTTCCCGGGATGTGATAATGAGGATTCCAGCCCCCGAGCGTTCAAACGTCCTGGAACCGTCGAAGTACATAACCCAAGGCTCCTCTTCTTTGACCTCAGGCTCAGGGGTCGATTCGACGTCTGTTCGACCACGAAATCGATGAGTGCTTGCGACTTGATGGCGGTACGCGCCACGAACTAAATGTCAAATTCTGCCAACTCCATGGCCCATTTGGCGATACGACCTCTGGCTCTGGGTTCCTCAGGATCTCACCGAGAGGGAACCCACTCGGGATAACCACTGTGTGAGCCTGAAAGTAGTGCCGGAGCTTACGCGAAGCCATGAAGAGGTCTGAAGGACCATGTGGAGGTCCATCCATGTTTGTGATGAGTATTTGACTTTATTTGAGCAAGGTGTGCTCAAGTTTGAGTTTGATTTGGATTGATTTTCAAAATGAAGCATTTTGAGTTGTCTCTGCCAAGAGTGGCAGTACCGGTTGTATGGACGCGGTAGTGATGAGTTGGATGGTTTATTGCACATCATTGTGGGCATTGCTATGTGAGGAGTTTCCTTGTCTTTGATGGTTGCAGGACGACGGTGCTAGGTCATGGTGAGGCGAAGGATGATCGGGACTAGGCGAGGAGCGTCGGAGGTCCAGACGGTTGGGAGATCTCCGGAAGATGATCGGAGACGGAGTTCGGGCAAGTCAAGAAGACATGGAAAGGAGTTGATGCTAGCTAGATGCCGTGTGGATTAATGAGGGCCGTCGGATTGAGGTCTAGTTGATAGGTTAGCGGGTCTAGGTAGTATGCTTTGAAAACCGTGCAAGAAAACCCGGTATGTGTGTGGGTTTTTGGTTAGCCCTTGCATGGCTATGTGGGTGGGTTAATCCTATCCCTTAGGTGAGTGCTCTAGGGTTGAGGGACTCATCCAAGGGTGGTAGGTGGCCCAAGAGTAGTATAAATAGGGGTGAAGGGGTAGCCTCCTTCCCTTGAAGGTTTTGAGGTTTGTGAATGCTCCTTTAAGCTTTGCCCACATGAAAGTGAGGCTTTGTAACCTCTCCTTACAGAAATGAAAGTTTTATCCACCCACCTCTGAATTTATTTTGCGCATTTACATTATGTCTTTACTTTACGCAATTTAAATTCAGCAATTACTTTCCCGCAATTACATTCTCGCAATTTACTTTCATGTAATTTGGATTTGCCTCCCCTCCTTCTAAATGCTGCTGATCTTAGATGTTTTGAGTGTGTTCATATGATTTTACATCTCTTTTGCACTCTTGGATTGAGTAGAGAACATCTTTTCTTTCAAGTTCCAACTTTGTTCAGAACTTGTTCATCGCGCAGTAGTCAGTGTTTGATTTCTATAAAAATGTAGAAAAATCTTTTTCAAGTGATTCTTGTTGGAGGAGGTGCGGAACTCTGACATCCACTTGCAGAAAATTTTTTGAGTTCACTTGTTGCACCGTTTGGGCGCCATGAGGTGAAAACCGAACCCCAAACTTTCTGCTCGAAGTTCTTGACCAGACTGTGTTCTTAGATTTTTCGTGTTTTGTCTGTAAGGCTTTTTGAGGAGAAATTTGGTGGAGTTCTTTATGACTCTGATGCTCATAGGGATAAAAAGTCTCAAAATTTTGTGAGCTGCAGAAACCCACCAACCTCCTGTGCAAATTGAGGACAAGTTCTGGAAATTCTGCTTTTGCTTTTTTGAAAGTGACTTTTGTGATTTGAATTGATGTCCTTTCTAAAAGCAAGAGTTTGAATTGATTCCTCTTTATCTTGGACACTAGACAACCAGTATTTTGACTCAAAAATCCTCACATATTTTATGGTACTTATCCATGCAAGCTTGGGGTACACATAGTTGTCTAGTTTTTCAGGTTTTCCACGATTTCCTTTGAGCGATCTTGTCAAGGTTTTTGTTGGAGTATTTTGGGGGAAATTTTATTTGTGACCATTCACCCCCCCTCTGTTCGCCATCTCGGTCCTTCAAGGTCATAGAGTAGCTTCTAAACCTGGGGGTAGCGCTCCTTCGGTCCATGAAGCACCTCGCTGATGTAGTAGATCGGCTGCTACCGACCATCACGCTCGACCACCAGGATAGCATTGACAGCCTGGGCCATGGCCGCGAGGTAAAGCAGCAGTGTCTCACCCTATCGCGAAGTCGTGAGCAGTGGTGGACTTGAAAGATATGCTTTTCAGCTCATCGAAGGATCGCTGAGCCTCGGATGTCCATTCGAAGCCCCTGTGCTTGCGCAGCGTCTTGAAGAATGGTAACCCGCGCTCACCGAGCCTTGAGATGAACCGGCTGAGGGCAGCCATGCGGCCGGTGAGGCATTGGACCTATTTTGTTGAGGTCGGAGGAGCCATCTTCTCAATCGCCTCAATCTTCTCCGGGTTTGGGCCGACTCCCGAGCCCCCGATCATGTAGCCGAGCACCTTGCCCGAGGTGGTGCCGAACACGTACTTCTCGGGGTTAAGCTTGATACCGTGCTTGTTCAGGTTGGTGAAGGTCTTCACGAGGTCATTGACGTGGTCGTATTTAGAAGAGCTCTTGACGATGATGTCGTCGACGTAGACCTCGAGGTTGCGACCGATCTGAGGGTCGAAGGTCTTGAACATCAACCGTTGAAACATCGCGCCCGCATTGCACAGGCCGAATGACATGGTCATGTAGCAGAATGTCCCAAACGGCGTGATGAAAGCTGTTTTACCCTCGTCATCGACTGCGAGTTTGATTTGATGGTAGCCGGAGTAAGCATCGGGGAAGCTCAGCATCTTGGCGTTAGCTGTGGAGTCGACGATCTGATCTATGCGCGGGAGAGGGAAATTATCCTTCAAGCACGCCGAATTCAAGCTCGTGTGGTCGACGCACATCCTCCATTTCCCGCCCTTTTTCTTTACGATAACTGGGTTGGCTAGCCATTGAAAGTAGTTAATCTCACGGATGAAGCTGGCCTTTAAGAGCTTGTCAAGATGTTCCCTTATTATCGTCATTTTCTCGGGAGAGAAAAGGCGCAGCTTATGGCGTATAGGCCGGCAATCAGTCCTTACTTGTAATTTGTGCTTGATCACCTCCCTTGGAACTCCTGGAATGTTCCGCTCCCAAGCGAAAATGTTCTTGTTGGAGCGGAGGAAGGTGACAAGCTCGAGTTCCTATTTCGGGTTGAGCTCGGATGCGACATGAACGCACTTGCTCGAGTTGCCCTCTTCAAGTTGCACGGCCTTTGTCGGGCCACTGGGCTGAATCACTACCTTCTGGCGGGCGTTCTTCAAGGTTACTTCGGGACCCCGCTGGGGCAGCAAGCCGACGAGCGCCAAGGCCTTTTCCTCGCAGCCGTGTGCCGCCTTGAGGTCGCCGCGGATGGTTATGACACCGTTGGGCCCTGGGAGCTTCATACAGCGATGGCCGTAGTGGTCGTCCAAGGATGGCGTAGTAGGGGAGGTCACCGTCGACCACTTCAAAGGTAATCAGCTTGGTGAGAAAATTTGCAGAGTCGCCAAAAGTGATGGGTAGAACCACTTGCCCGAGCGGAGTGGTTGAGCTCCCTCGCACGATGCCTAAAAAGGAACTACTATGCTCCTGATCTTTGACCAGGGAATTTGCATCCGATCTAGCATGTTCACTAAGAGTAGGTTGAGAGCGTTGCCTCCATCAGCCATGACTCGCCTGACCATAGTATTGCTTATGATCGGGGTCACGACCAGAGCGGTCTTGAAGTCCTTGGACATTCCTAGAGGAGCATCATCCCAGGAGAAAGTAATTGGAGTGCCAGCCCATTTGCAGGGCTGATCAATGGGCTTCCCGGCGAAGGCTTGATACACGGTACATGCGGCAGCCTTAAACTCACACCGGGATTGATACACCGACGAACCGCCAAAGATCATGTCGACATGGTGGTTGCCCTACTGAAACTCTAGGTTTAGGCCTTCAAGGTCCTCGCCAGCGTTGACCCTGTCGGGTCGCCTGTCCTCCTGCGGGAGCATGGGCATCCCTCCACGTCCATCATAAAAGGCGTCCAATTTGTTCTGCCAGGTCTTGCAGTTTCACAGGTCGTGGCCGTAGGCCTTATGGAACAGGCAGAACTTGTCGGAGTCATACCTGGGTCGCTCCTCGCCACCCGCTGTCCATGCTGGGGTTGGTGCTACGCTTGAAGTTGTGGTCGCCCTTGCCGAGGCCGAGGCCTCTCCTGGTCGAGTTGCGGCCTCCCCTGATCGGGCCACCGTACTTCCATTACCTCGCGCTCGTTATTCACCGCAGCGACCACGCGTAGACGGCCGTCGCCACTACCGCGGTCTCTCTTTCGCTTTCTGTCGTGCAGATCCGGGCCGTTGCCCTTGGCGTGGAGGGCTCGGCCTCTCCGAAGTTGAGGCCGAGCTTGCCTTGGTCGTAGTTGCGTTTCTAGTGCACTGCGTTGTCCGTGTCCATGTACCACTCCGCCATCCGGAACAACTTGTTGACGTCGAGCCTCGCTGTGATCTCCAGGTCATCGGTGAGGCGCAGGTCACGGACACCAAACTTAAAGGCCTTGATGACGGCCTCGTCAGAGACACTCAGGATTGAGTTCCTCGTGCGGATGAATCGATGCACGAAGTCACGGAGTGCTTCATTCTTACCCTGGATGATGCGAGGTCCTTCTCCCATCCAGGGCGCTCGTAGCAGCTTTGGAAGTTAGAGTGGAGGGCATCCTATACCTGGCACCATGATCGAAAGGAGCCAGGCATTTGGTTGAAGAGCCAGGTGCGCGTCGCGTTGTCTGGTACAGTCGGGAGGTAATTGGCCATCACGGCCTCATCGCCACCGGCTGGTAGGATCGCAATCGAGTAGATTGAGAGGAACTCGTCGGGATTCTTGGTCCCGTCAAACCGCTCGATCGCGCGGGTTTAAATCGGGCCGTCCAGCAAACCCGACGGAGGTCGGTGGAATATGCCGGGCAGCCGTAGACCGACGCATCGTCGCATCGAGCATGGCGACTGTCGTTGCTGGAGTCGGAGTTGTGGTCGTCGTGGCGACCATACCCAGGTCGGTGGTGCATCCGCTACCGCATCGTGGCAATAAGCGCGGCGTCATTGGCATGATAAGCGCAGTACGGTGTGGGCGTTACGGCGCTTAGGCGGGATGTCGTAAAAGGCTTCGAGCGCGGTGCTCAAAGAGTGTGATTCTTTGCTCTGCCGATGTCGAGCATGCTCACGGGATATGCTCCAAATCTATGGAGGCGACCAGGACGTACTCCAGGCTCGTTGGTGTGGGGACAACCGGTGAGAGTGTGGGGACGACCGGTGAGAGTGTCGGTTCCCGTGCGAGGAGTAGTCATCGCTTGCCAGAGAGCGAGACTGAGGGCACCGGCTTCGCCTTTGCTGTGGAGGCACGACCTCGTCGGCCGCCCTGTAGAGCTCTTCAGCGAGAGCCCGACTGAAGAGAACCAAACTCGCTCGGCTAGGATCGGCCATAACCCGGGCAATAGCTCGCAGGCGCTCCCGGTTGGTAAAGGCACCTAGGCGGGCTGGGTTAGGCTGCCCGGACGAAGTGCAGATCTCCCCATGTTCCTCCCGTCCAAGAGTGGTGAAAGCCTGGCCGATGGCGGCCTGGGCCGATCGCAGCGCCTCCTTTGGGGTTTCCATGTCATGGTCCTCGCCCTGCGCGCCCATGACTATCGGCCATCAAAACAAGGGCGGCATGGCGGGCGTGGAGCCATGGACGTGGAGCCCTCGTGCTCGGGAATCACATCAGAGTCCGAGTTTACCGAATGCGACATGTCGTCGTTAAAACCAAAAGTGTTGGTGAAGTTGAAGCAACGAAGTTCCTCCGAACAAGCGAAACTTTTAGGCCCCATGGTGGGCGCCAGCTGTCGACGATTGGGATTACTGGACCGCAAGAAGAAGGGGGAGAGATGTAGGTGTGGAACCCAAGATCGTGCTCGCTGAAAGGAGGAATTTTGATCGCCGCTAAGGGTGAGAACAAGAGAGCGGTCGACACGAGGAGTTATACTGGTTCGAGCCCCCAGTACGGGTAATAGCTCTACTCCAGTCTTGCTCGGAGGCGAAAGGCAGACGATGATGTACTGTGGTTGAATACAAGAGGTGCTCGAGCTGAGGTCGAGCACTCGTTCTTTGTGTCGTGTGGTCTATCTCTGTGTTGTCCATCTCTGTGTTGTCTCCCTTTCCCCACGCAGGGGAAAGTCTTTATACCTCTACTGCTGAGTTCATTACAGAAAAAGGCCGAGTGAGATTTACAGGGGAGTGGCGCCAGATCCGAACATGATGCACAATGAAGCATGGCAATAATGGCACTAGGAATCGTTGCCCACGATCGCCTTAACTCAACCTTTTAAGGCCCCTCCTTGACTCAATAACTTTCGGCTTCCGCAATCTGACCAAGTCTTCCGAGCTTGCCCTCAATAGCAAACGGGGCCCTTGGTCGAGCGAGCTTAGTCCTTAGTCGAGCGAGCTCAGTCCTCGGTTGAGCGAGCTTGGGCCTAGTGGGCCATTGCTGCCGGGTAACCAGTCCCGACGAACTGGAGCCTCCCGCCACGTCGGGAGGAGGTGCAGCATGTGGTGCGCAAGCTGGCGTGTGTTGGGTATGTCGCCCATGTACCGAGGATGAGCGGCTGACACGTGGAACGATGTCCTCCTCCCTAGTCCTCCGGCATGACGTTAGCTCGACGATGCGCCGAGACTTCATGATCACCCGGTCCACCATCCCTCACACCTCGTCCAACGTGGCCTCCAACGTGTGACGAAGCCGAGTGTGGACCTAAGTGCTACCGCCTCGTCATGCACCTCCCTAGCAAGATCGCTCTGCATGCAAATATATATGGCCCATTTGCGCTTCGTGCTGTGCTAACCCAGGTCCGGCCCATGTGCACTATTGTGACAAGAGGAAAAGAGTTGGAGACACACAGAGCTAAGGTAATGGACACAAATATTAGGAGAAAAGAAGTAAATTTTATTTATTTTTGAATATGTATAGAGTTACTACCTCGTTAAAAACCTCATACCCTGATGTGGGGTACTCCTGATAAGGAAAAGAGTATAGTAACTACGTATATATATATAGACTACTCGAGGCCGAGATAGTCAAAGTTGGCTAACACATCCATGATCTTTGGATCCTCGGTCTGATGTTGTGTCCTGGCATCTGCACACTCCCATTCTTTGAGGCATGTAATTGCCTCAACCATCTTAGGTGTGAGAGGCGACATTCTCAGCTCTAGTATCCTCTCCACAGAACTAAAAGTGGCTTCCAATGAGACAGTGGACTCCGGAACCACAAGTATGTCCTGTGCAAAATGTGTTAGCACATGATAAATACGTTGGTAATTCTTCCACCACAAGAGCAAGTTGAGTTGATTGTCCTTGTCCATGTCAAGCTCAGTCTCTGCGAAAGGCATGTCGAGGTAGTGGTTGATCTCTACTCATGGATACCATTGCGACTTGCTCAGCTCTTCGAAAGATGAATTGGACATCTTGTCTTTTAGCTTCTTCCATATGTTTGAAGCTATCGAACTGCCTCGTGCTTGTTGCATTGTTGAAGTAGATCTTCTTGCTTCACTTCTACTGCCAAAATTTTCATAATATTTGCCAAAAACTCTGAAAAACTCATTATGAACATAAGTATAGGCCTAAAAAATCAAGATCTAATGCTTTACCTATTCCCTCAAAGGTGCACTGCAAATCATATAATTTTCTCCAAGAATCCAGAATAGTAGCAAAACAGAAAAGATATGGAATAGCTTGAAAATATTTTAAATTTTTCTCCATTGGTTCTATAATGGGTTGTAAAATATATTTATCTCTGTTTTCTTGAAAGTATTAGTAATAGTCCAAAGCCACTCGATAACTAAGCAAGAAGTTGGTTAGTACACACCAGATAACATCTTGGTTGTGTTATAAAAATATTTTAAAAAATAATGAAAATGACGAGCAACTTCCTAATCCACATCATTAACCAACGGCTTGCCGTTATTGCAATTGACGGAGATAGTGATAACGTGCTTGTAGTCCTTGCACCACGCCAACATAATATACGTAGAGTTCCATCTAACCTTCATATCAAGGTTGAATATTCTTGGTGACTTATTGCTGGCCTTATAGTACTCCGAGAACTAGGCTTACTTTACAGTTGAGCATGTAACAAATTGAATAGCATCGCGTATATTGTCCAAACTAAGTTTCATTACATGCAAACCTTCCTGCACAATGAAATTAATGATGTTGTAAATACATTTCTGGTGTAGTACGAAACCTCCAACATAAGTTTCCAAGTGTGGTGAGAGATGCTCCATGTAATGTACGACAACACTAAGATAGGCTGCTCTTTGGTAGGATGAAGTCCATATATCTGAGGTCAAGGCAAAGGAAAAACTAACTCTCGTGAAGGCCTCTTTCAATATTGCTGGTTTATTTGTGTACATTGCGTATATGTCAAATGTAGTTATTCTCTTACTAACGTGTTGGTATTGTGAGCAGAAATCAAGTTGCATCATCCTTTCAAAACTAGAGCTCTCACACATTCTAAGTGGAAGATTCTCCATAACTATATGACATGCAATTTTGTCTCTATCTACCTCGGTGTTGTATACCCATGTACTTATCGAACAGTCGGTGTTGAAGTTGAGTTGTGTTTGGATGCCCTCGCCTGGCCTTCATCTGGTCAATATCTTCTTCAAGCATGTCTCCGTGTGTCACTTGAGATGACATGTTCCTCCACATACATGTGCAGATAATTTAGCTTGATAATATTTACAAATAGCATACACTACCTCACATCCGTCCACAATTTCGACGGTTCTATCCATATGTTGCCAGCACCATGCCCATCAAATGACGGATATGGACGCCTATCCCGGATGAATTGTTGTAGTGACATTGGATACCGACGCCCATTCCGGATGCACCGATGTAGTAGCATCAGAGCTCGGTGTGGAGCTTGACCCCTCGGGAAAGTAAGAGGCATCATCGATGCCGTGCGTACCATCCAAATGATGGTCATCCATGCCATAGTCTCCCATGCTAGGGTAGAATTGGCACGAATTAATCTCTTGATCCTAACGAGGGGACTTGGAGTGTGAGGGTGTGGTCTCTTGCTCTTGCCAAACATTTTGTTTTGTAGCGGGAGAGCAAATAGAGAGCAAACTCAGAGCAAACAGAGAGAACAAATGAGGAAGCGAGGGGATTTGTGTGCTCAACTCAGGAGAGAGTGAGGGGATTCGTGTGCTGAACAAATGAGATAGCGAGCAAGATTTTATAGCAAGAGGATTCATCTGTTGAAATGCTCATTGGAATGCTTTATTTCAAGGGGGATTCATCTGTTGAAATGCTCATTGTCACATCGTTGTCTTTTCTCTTTTGCTGTTGGAATGCCCATTGCACTTGCCCGTTTGTTCTGCCGAATCTGCCCATTGCGCTCTCATAGAATCTCTTTTTCCCCTCTCTTTTCCCACACCCCTCTTTTTCCCCACCAATCCCACACGCCCCCCTCTTTCCCTCTCTCTCTTTTTCCCCACCGATCCCATGCCCCCCCTGGCCCTCCCTCTCCCTCACAGGCCTTCCCTACCGCCCACTCTCCCATCGGCCTACCCTTCCCCCATGCCGACCGCCCCCTCCCCTTCCCCCTCTAGCACCCGCACGGCACCGCCGCTCCGCGTCGGCCACACCCTCCCCTTCCCCTCTGTCCTCCTCTATCCCGCCACCTCCCCACCGCCTCTAACCCTCATCCCGGTGTAACATCCCAAAATTTCATTTCAAAAATAGGATAAAAAATATATTTTAAATTATTATTTTTATCGGTTGCCTCAAGTTTATTTGTCTCCTCTTTATTTTCTGGATTTCTCTAGAGTTCAAAAGAAAAAGACTTTTGCCTATTTTTAGAAGAAATTAAAACTATTTCCTTAAAAAAAACTCTACTTAAGTTGGAATTAATTTTTTTAAAAAATATATCACAAGGAACTTCGGTGAATTTTCCCATTATTTGTTAAAATCCTGATTTCAAAACCTTTCCAAAAGTCTCATCAATTAAAAATATAGTTTGCAGACAAAATAAAAGATTTGGTTTTGCTAAAACTATCTTATTTAATATAAATAAACCTAAGGGAATTTTTGCGAAATTTCCTACATTTGTCAAATTATATATTTTCTAAAGCCTTTCCGAAAGCTTTAACAAAATAAAAATATATGTGGATATAAAAATAAAATATTTGGTGGTACCAAACTATTTTTGTTGATCTCAAAATGTCCTAATTAAACTCCCTGAATTTTCTTAGAATTTTTGGGGCTGTTTTATTATTTTCCAAATAAAAAAGATATTAAAAACAATATAAAAGTATTTACTGTACACGAATAAAATTATTATTTTATGTAATAATATTTTATTTGTGTTACTAAAACTGTAGGTCATGTTCAGATTTTCCCGGATTTTTAAGCGGTTATTTGATATTTATTTCGATTTTATGGGTGATACTTAATAATTCGGATTAAATAAGCGATGCTGACTATAGTAAATTGGCGGTATTCGATCATAACTCCGTGAGCTCTCTGGTCACTCCCGATCTTCTTTTGATCTGAAATTTTTACCAGAGCTTCCTCTTGCTGTCCTCTACATCGGTAAAATCCGATTTTGCAAATGCTCACGGAGCACCTCCGCAACCGATTTCTTTCCCAATTCCGCGAGCTTTTCCGTTGATCCATTGCTCCTTTGTAGCTGAGAATTGAACCCTAGACGCCTCTTCTCATTCCCCACATCATACTCAAAGATCAGCATCAGAATCGCAACGAAGCTCCCTCGGCAAGCCTTTTTCCCTAACTCCGGTGAGAACTTCGGCGAGCTCTACTGGGCGCTCCCGAACTCCGTTCATCCTCACATTTTTTGTGGAGCACCCCCATGAAGGTTGCAACACCTCTGTAAAGCAGTTTGGAAAATTCCAAGCGAGCACCGCCGTGACCCTTTTCTCCTACAGCGTCGACGAGCTCTCCGGGCACCTCTCGTCGGCTGGTTTTGGCATCGCGTTCCTCGCGGCTGGGTGAGTTTTACGAGATACAACTGCGTCATCTCGTGCCTAATGGTCGATCTATCTCTCCACCAAATTTAAATGCAGTTCCATCTGCGGAATCAAAAATTACTACCGTTCTAATCTCAAATCTTGCTCTCGCTTGTTCTCTGTTTTTTGCGGGTTTGACCGTGAAATTTTTTCTAGACTCCTCTTGATGTCCTCTACGGTGCTCACCTAACTCAAGGTTTTGCTGAGGGATTTGTCTGAAAAATCAATCCTCCCGATCGCATTGCGTTCCAGCGGCAGAGAAAACTTCATCACGCGTTCCCGTTGATCCGAAGGTAAAACTTCAGATCCGTTCACGTCATATTGTGCCAAATGATCCCGGATAGCTCTCGTATAATTTGGTTAGGTTCCATCTATTATTTTAATAGTTATGATCGTTTGATCTATTGGTTCGTGCGTTGCTTGTCGACGATTTGTGATCCGTCCGTTGGGTTGCTTCAAATCCGGATATACCGTTGAGTTCGTGTCACCGCGTTCTACGTGGTGCTTACTCCTTTTCTCGTTTCATCCTCGAAAAGTTTAATATTCGTTATCGTCGCTTTTTGCCACCTTGTGTGCGTGCCTTGTGCCGCCAACCATTTTGGTTTGTCGTGGCCATGTCATTGTGTCGAAGATCATTATCCCTGTTTTGCCCACCGTTGAAGTTCATTGATCCCGGTTGCCGTCAAAGCCATATTCTAGAATCTACCCGGCGTCTTTTGGTCTAGTCGCCGTGTCGGTGCGCATTTGGTTCGCCATCTTTGGTAACCTTTAATCGCAGAGCCAACCCTACCATCCTATCCTATGCCAAGTGTATTCATCCTTGAATCGTTTCGCTCAAACCCGGACTTAACCCTTGGGTCCAATTTATCGTTGCATCACGATATGTGTACCCCGCAGATCTCAAACCAAATTTGAGCCATGTCATGACCTCGCTGCCCTATCTTTCAACCGAGGGTTGCCACCTTATAATCTCATAAGTGTTCAGTTAACGCTTCACCTTCATCGTTAACATCCCGTCGTTAACGTTCCATCGTTAACGTTCCGTCGTTAACGTCCCGCCGTTAACGTTCCGTCGTTAACATTCCATCATTAACGTCCCACCGTTAACGTTCCATCGTTAACGTTCCGCCGCTAACGTTTCTTCGTTAACGTTCTGCCATTAACGCTTTGCTCTCGCTTCGCTATCATCGCATACGCGCATTCTAGCAAGAGCGTAGCGCGATGTCATTATCCTTTCTATCGTGCTATCGTGATCTAACCCCATTCCTTGTGAGTCTGGCTTTATCTTTCTATCATCTGCAAAGCCAGACCAAAACCTAACTTAAGACCGGTTCGATGGTGAGTTCATCGTGAGCATATTACGCCGATATTGCGGTTTTCCTCGTTGTGTCCACCGTAGTAAGATATTTGTATTGTCTTACTACATATAAATCATCATACGTTATCGTCATGTCTCTTCTTTGATGTATGGTGAACCCCGATCGGATCGCATGAATGTCTATTCCATCAGTCCTTGTCTTATCCACGAAAATCTAATCGCCATTAACCTAGAATTCATTCGTGGACTTGATCGATAGACCATTGGCCATATGTCATATCCTCGTGCCATATCTATTCTATTAGTCTATCTTTCTTTTGTTTGACTGTATTTGTTTAGTCAACAAAAGTCAACATTGAGCATCGTTTAGTTCATCATGAACTAAC
The DNA here is from genome assembly GCA_036346275.1 of Otatea glauca. NCBI lineage: Eukaryota > Viridiplantae > Streptophyta > Magnoliopsida > Poales > Poaceae > Otatea > Otatea glauca. Next base: position 45,046,110 of record CM070711.1, read on the forward strand.
ATATCTTTATGGACCCGATCTATAGATCAAGAGCCCATATGTCAATATCTATCCAATCGAGTTATTTAATCTTGAAGGATATCCCCTGGAAATTCATACTCCGTCTTTCCCTAATTATCAGTCGTAACCTTCTCGATAAATCTTACAAAGCACATTCTCTTTCATCCGATCTTGATCAAATATAAGTTCCTAAATTCAATCCCTTCCGTTCAGTACCAATCTAATATTAAATTGGAGTTTATTTGAATTGCTTTTGAGTTTTGTTGTATTTGTGCTTCTTTGTCGTTAGACATGCCATCCAGAAGTTACCCGAAGTAGCTGAAGGACGAGGAAGTCGAAGCATTCAATTGAAGAGCCAAAGGTTGAGAAGCAGAAGATCAATTAAAAGAGTAAAAACAGTTTATAGCAAGTGCCGAACAAATTGTGCTTTGATCATGTTGAACCTACGATCACAAAAACTGCTATATTGTTTTACTTTATTGCATATTATTTGACACGTACAAATGTCTTCAATTAAATTTGGGACTTATCTATTATACCCAATTGATCTATACCCTACCTTGCCATTTGTATACCATGATATATTGTCACCTAGATTGGTTCATTATAGTTGGTTAGTAATAATAATCAACATGGGATGATTATACCAGTATTAGTTGCTTAGCCATGCCACGTCATCACATGTACTTTAGTCTTTGATAAATAATCTTGACTAATGGAATATGGAGCGATGTTATGAACTTGTGTGTCATGTGTGGTCACGATGAGATTGAGTTGTGGTGGCGAGAGGATGTCACTGCGAGGTTAAATTGCGATGGCACGTGGTGCTTGGTAATCAAGCCCAGGGTGGTTATGATTTAGATTGGGGCAAGTGGCAAGGCGAGAATGCCAAGGTGAGCCCGATGGGCGGGGTATGTGGAAGTCTTGCCTCGATCATCTTAAGGACTTAACATTGCAAGCCTTTGACCTGAGTCAATCATGCGACCACATGTATGGTATGGGACAGACCTAGATGATTAGGGTTCTGATATCTTTCCTCTTATACCTCGGGGTGACAAAGACGGAAGTGTATACGTGTGGGGAGCGTACTGTGCTACGGCTTGGTGCCCATCCAGCGGTGTTGGCTTTGTCCTATACCGGCTCCAGCGTGAGAGGAGTAATAGTGAAGGTAATACCGAGAGGTTCTTTGGATAAGGTAGAGGTTCCTGAAAGGCTTTGTCGTGATTTATCCAAGACACCAAAGGAAGTGTGCTAATGGCAGTACAAAGAGAATATCACGTCGTGTGGGTAAAGTGCATAACCTCTGCAGTGTAAACCTATTCGAATAGCCGTGCTCACGGTATTGAGCAAAGCTCGGGAATTCTGATTAAGGGTTAGACTGTTGAAATGAAAACTTGGAATGGGATGGCAGGATTGCCATGAAAGGTTGGAATTTGACATAGGATTGGAAACTTGGTTTACTTGAGAAATGTTGAATCTATCTAATCAGTTATTTGTTTCTTGTCTTTCTAATTTATATCTTGTATTCATTTACAAATACTGCTTATTGCAAAATAGCCATGTTAGCCAATTCTGTGCACGACTTGTTGAGTACTTTATGTACTCACCCCACAACAACCACTTCAGAAGAAGAAGAGACTACACCATTCATGGAGGAGAAGTATTGCGAAGGGACGAGCATCTAGGGTCTGAGCCTTGTCGGTTGCTGTGGTATACTAAGGGGTCATCTACGTTTTCTTTCATTTCTTTGCTTAAATTGTTGTTGACCTTATAAGGCATAATCATGTAAGTTGACCATAAGATCATGTAACTAGTTGTATTTAATATATGATGTCTTTTATCTTTTTAGTTATGTATGATTGTGATATTTCATCTATGTTGAGGCGTGTGCACTAGCGTGATCTGGACTAGTGTCTTTGAATACTGAGGGTCGATTTGCATATTCGGGGCTCGACACGGTCCCCCTCCGTGCGGTCTCCTACACGACAGTAGATTAAGGCTTGCATGTATAAATGAGGTTTTTTCTACTATATACTTATTTATTTTCTCTCAACCATATGCATTTATTCATTACTAACCACATAAGTATTATCTCTCATCTTCCAAAATAATTAAGTAGGGATATCTCTTATATCCCTACTTATTATCTCTCATCTCTCGTGGCCCTAATAATTCGTGGACACAATTGTCATTTTCTTCCATGCCTCGCATACTACCTATATTAAACTTGGAGGGGTTCCGGCCTGCTAGCGCTATCCACGTCGGTGCCAGCTCCTCGTACGCCTACTTCATCGTGCCTCACTCTCCGTGTGTGCCTTGCCCACCACCGGCGTCTCCCGGCTCTCTCGCTCGACTCGTGTGCATGCCCCATGAAGCATCCGTCGCTCTCATGCGGTCCACGCCAGCTCTTGCAACCATTCCACGTCACCGCGCCCTCGCCCTCAGCCGACGCGTGCGATGCATTTCCTTTCCTCAAGATCGAACTGGGAGGCACCGCTCGTACGCAGCAGAATAGGGAGGCTACTTCGACGCGTTCATGTTACGCACCAGCTACGCATCTGCCCCCAAATCTGATTGCCCCCCGCAACCAAAGCTCCACTTCCCCACGCCTCTCTCCCTCCCACAATCCCTCCTCTGATTCTCCAGAACCCCCTCCCGCGGTGCCACAGACCCTAGTACATGTGACATGCTGCAAATTTATCTCTCATCTCGACATAGACAGAGGGGGCAGGCACAGTAGCATTTCTATACTACTGTAGCTTCAGTTGATAGATAATCGACTCAAGGTTTGGTGTGCAAATTTTAAAACTATCCCAGTGGTTTTGGCTATAAATATAGTCCTCTGTTATGCAAGAGAATCAATCTATAATCAATAAATAGAAGAGAGTTCAACTTCTATATTCTGTGTTTGTCTTTGTGATTTAAATAAATCTAAATAAATAGTAAATAAGATCAAAAAATTCTCAAAAAATATAAAAAAATTCCTTGAAACATAAGGAACCCAACTTAATCTAGTTTTATTTTAATTGACACTTTGATTAGTCAAATTAAATAATTTTATTTATTGGAAAATTCCAATTAAACTTTAATTAATTCAAGAAAAATCCAATTGGTTCCTTTATTTTGAAAACTTCAAAAAGGCATAAAAATTGGTGAGTTACAACAATGTTTTGATATTTGATATCAATGGCAGCTAATATGAGCTTGATAATGCAGTTGATGAATGTAGTGACCGCATATTTATATGGTTCATTATATACAGATATTTATATGAGTCTCTAAAGGAGTTAAAATTTCATATCCTAAAAAAGTAATCGCAACATATATAGCATCAAACTGCAGAGTTCGCTATATAGATTAAAATAGTCGGGAACAATGTAGTACAATCGACTTAGTAAGTTCCTCCTAAGGAAGGATTACTTCAATAATGATGATTGCCCTTTGTGTTTATAAAAAGTCTTAGGATAGATTCTATATCATCTCAATCTATGTCGATGATCTAAATATCATCGGAACCACGGAGGACATAAAGGAAGCAAGTTCTTATCCTATGACAGAGTTTGAGATGAAATGTTTAGGTAAAATCAAATTTTGCTTAGGCTTGCAGCTAGAGCATTTCCCCAAAAAATTTATACTAGTCTACATGTACCAAGAAGGTATTGAAAAATTTAACATGGATAAATCTCATCCTTTAGAAACCCTCATAATAGTCATATCCTTTGATGTGGATAAAGACCCATTCAGACCGAGTATGAAAAATGAGAAAGTCTTAGCACCTGAACATCCGTACTTAAGTGCTATATGAGCACTTATGTATCTTGCGAATTGCACCAGGCCTGATATGGCATTCGTAGTAAATTTATTTGCTAAAGACATTATAACTCTAACTAGAAGGCAATGGGCTGGTGTTAAGACTTTATACAGATACCTCCAAGGTACATAAGATATTGGCTTATTTTACCGCAAGGACCATGACCCAACCATGGTGGGATATACAAATGCTACCTATCTGTCTGATCCCCACAGTGTCAAATCTCATACTGCATTTGTGTTTCTCTGTAGTGGTATAGTCATTTCTTGGCTTTTCAAGCTAACATTGGTAGCTACTTCTACCAACTATTTAGAGATTATAGCACTATATAAAGCCTCTCATGAATGTATTTGACTAATATGTGTCATTAGTTATATTTAGAAGTCATATGGCATTAACACCATCGATACCTCGATAATTATCTATGAAAATAATGATGCTTTTGTTGCACAAATGCAAATGAGTTATGTTAAGAGCAATATCACGAAGCATATTGCCAAATTTTCTATCCTCATAAACTCTAGAAAAATTAAAAGGTAAAGATCCTACAAACTAAGTCATGTGAAAATCTAGCTGATTTATTCACTAAGTCTTTGCCAACATCCAGTTTTCAAAGATGTGTCTGTGGCATTGGAATGTGACGACTTGGAGAAATGCAGAGTTCAGAGGGAGTAAACCTTTGAACCATAACCCTTAGAATTATCTTGAATATAGTACCCTAATCCAGAAAATTACAAATTCCACTCTTTTTCCTGTAGTGAGTTTTCCATAAGTTTTCTCACATGAAGGTTTTTAATAAGACAACAAGTAAACACAATATGCGGAAACAATATACCATTTTCACCATCTTTTATCCCACTAGGTTTTTGGGAGGAGTTTTTGATATGGCAAATGCATGACACAGTATTCATGTAAGGGGAGTGTTGAGATATAACAAAACTCTAGAGTTTAGTGAGCGAATTCTGAAACTACCTCTGAGGAGTTTTGGCTATCAAATATAGCCTCTTGTTGTACAATAGAATCAATCTACAATCAATAAAGAGAAGAGAGTTCGACTCCTATATTATGTGTTCATCTTTGTGATTGTTCTTTGGGTTTTCTCAATTGGTGCATTGGGATTAATCTACGGTGATCAATTTATTCTTCAACAATTTCTACAGGGAATTTAGAGAGCAGCCTGGACATGTGACACGGGTGCACAAGGCAAGCCGTACTTCTCCAACGTCGGAATGGGGCACAATGGTGCCTAGGCACCATGATTTCAAATTCACGAATTCAAGCCATATTCCAGATATATTGTTTGAAAATTTTATTTTTAGGGTATATACTCATCTATAACAAATCAAATGAAACATATGTCTTTGAAAAAATATACTCAAGTTAAAAAAAAATTTAATGAATTTAGATCACATGCTTTGATGATTTATGTATAAAATCAGCTCATACCTACAATCAAACCATCATCAAAAAAGGAAACTATAGTTTGAATTTTAATTCAAACTTTTTTTAACTAGTTAAATTGAACATCTTAAAATTTCAAAAAAATTTACGTTCAATACATAGGGGGATCATAGTGCTTAGGCACCCTGGTATCCCAAGTAATTATAATATATATGTATCTATGTAGTAAGTTTCATGGAACTTCCAGGTTCTTTTTACAAACTATTGAAAAACTATATGTTTTAGCTCATATTTCATAAAATTACTTATTTTAGGTGAACTTGTGTCACAAAACTATATGTTTAAAATTGGCTATTTCTCGTAACAAGTTTGAAAATGTGGGCCCACATGGAAACCTCACGCGTTCTCATTTCCTGTTTCACTAGCGTGTGAGGTGGCATGTGGGCCCACATTATCAGACCTGTTACAAGGAACTATCAATTCTACAGTATGTAGTTTTGTGATATAAGTTCTTCTAAAATCTGCAGCTTTGTGAAAATAGGAGATAAAACTTGCATCTTTCTGATAGTTTATAAAAGAATGCGTTTACTTTTATGAAATTTACTCTATGATATACGATAGGACGACTTAGATCTAGGGTTATTTGAGAGTTTCTACGTGAGGTGTATTCTATATAGGGTCTTGGGGACGCCCGGCCGACCGTTCCCAATGTTGGGAAACCACGTGGCCCAATAGAAAGCCCACGGTGGTCCCTTAGCCGAAACCCTAGGTGAGCGCTATAAAAGGAGGAGAGGGTCCCCTCTATGTACAAGTAGTCTGAAAGCAATAAAGAATTCAGTCGCTCCCCATATCTCTATGTCTCTCTCTTTCTGTTCTCCAATTTTAGATCTGTTCGGGAACCCCAGACTATTCGATAGCGAGGTTCCTTAACACGTTATCAGCACGAAGCTCTACCGGAGTTCAGATTTGAAAGGTGAGAAAGGTAGGATTTTGGCAATTGAATCTAGACGCTTGTCGCTTTCACGCATGCATCTATCCTACGCATCTTGTACCGCTTTCGCCACGCGTGTACGGTTAGCTACGGCGATTGCTCAAGACTACTAGCACGAACCTACAAGATACACGGTTTCTCTGTTCATCACGAGAAAAAGAAAAAAAAAACCGCGGCGACAACCTCGGCTTCCACGCGACGGCAAGCGCGACCGGCGGCCGCGCCCGGCGTCGCCGCTTCAGCCCTAGCCCTCGGCCGTGCGTGCCGACCCGGCCTCGGGCCCCGCCGCCCATGATTAAACTTGCCGGCTCGAAGCCGCCAGCGTGCGTCGCCTTGGCCTCCGGCGCTCGGCAAAGAAGCCGTCTGGCGCCCGGCAGAAGCCATCGGCCTCAGCGACCCGCCACCGCGGCCGCTGGTTGCTCGGCGCCCGCCCTCGCCGCGGTTGCTCGCCGTTGACCAGCTCGGGCATAGCATGCGCGCGTGCGCACCGCCCCGCCGGCCACCGCCGCGCGCGGCACCGGCGACGCCTCGCTCACGGCCGTCTGCCGGTTCGGCCTCGCCGCGCCGGCTATGCCGCCGGCGCCTCGGCCCTCGCTCCGCCGGCTCGAAATCCGGCCGCGCCGCCGCCCGTCGCGCCTCGGCAGCCGCCCGATGCGTCTTCCCGCCACGCCTCATGGAAGTAGCGAGCCACCCGCAAGAAGAAGCCGCGCGCCGCCTTGGTCGCGCCAAGAAGAGCCGCCGCCTCGCTCGCCGGCGCCCTTCGGCGAGAAGCCTGGCTTTGGCGCGTGCAAGCAACAGAAGCAGCGCGGCTAGGGCTTGGGAACCCTAGCCGCCGGTTCTTTATGGGCCAGCCAGGCGCGGCCGTGGGGCCCAAAAGACCGGTTCGGCCGGAAGAAAAGAAAAAGAAAAGAGAAAGAAAAGAAAGAAAAGGGAAAAAAAGAAAAAAAAAAGAGGAAAAATTGCAGAAATTTTTTTAAAAAAATTGCCAGAAAATCAAGAAGATTTTTTTGGCTCTGTTTTAATTTTTCTAGCTTTATTTCTCTGTTTTATGAATATTCTTTATGAATTTTGAATCCGTTGCTTTATTTAATATATTGCAATGCATAGCAATTTAATTTTCTTTGCACTTTATGTTTTTGCAACCTTTTTTTCTATCAGATTACACGCAGTAATCTAAATCGGAATTTTGAAATCATGCAGATGTCTGGTATTGTGAATCGTGAGTTTGAAGAACTGGCCCCGCACGGTCAGAACTACCTCACTTGGGCATCGGACGTGAAGATCGTTCTTGGGGCAAGAAGCTCGCGCCGCGGTGGTCTAGGGTCCTCGCGGGATGCAAAACCTACCCGAAAGCGAGCGATCAAGCCCTCGCATTTCTCGGGCACCACCTCTCACCACTTTGAAGAATGAATATATGGTGAGGAGAGTGCACTTGAGCTTTGGACCGCACTTGAGCGGTTGAAAAGCTCAAGTACACCATCTTGCCCAAACACTGACAAGATTGGGTGCGCTTGAGATTTGCAGACTTTAAAGCGAGTGGTCGAGTACAATTCGCCTTGCACAGAATTTGTACCAATCTCTCCCTATGTGGCAAGAAGATCACTAATGAGGAGAAGATTGATAAAACCCTCTCCACCTTCCACCCAAATGCTATCCAGAGTGCACGCAGCTATCGTTAGGACGCATACAAGGAGTATAGCGAACTGATTGATGTAATGCAAGTTGCGGAATCGCAAGACGATGTTCTACGCAAGAACTACGTCTCGTAGACACCTGGACGAGGCACTGGCACAGAAGTCAACGCCAATAGCTACAAGGTGAGAAAGCCCATTAATAGAAAGAAGGGCAAGCGGTGGTGGAAAAAGAGGACTCGGGCCAAAGGAAAGTCAAAGCCCACGTGAAGAGGGATGACAAAGAAAGACGACGCCAAGCCGTATGGATAGTAGAACCAAACGTTCTTCAAGTGTGGCACTTGGGGACATTGGTCGAAGATATGTCGAGAATCCAAGGAAGTGATCAGCGATATCGGGCTAAGAGGAAGGCAAAGGAAAGCGCCGCGAGGCGCGCCGTAACATCGGTGATCATGATGTCATGGATGTAGATACCCCACTTGTCTCATCCTCACAGAATAGCTCGGACATCGATGTTGCACCATTATTATGGCAAATGAAGAAAACCTGCCAGATGACATAGAAGCGAAATTAATGCATATTTTACAGATTCTGTTTAATGTTTTTTTAGATTATGGTTGTTAGCATTTTCTTTAAATAATGAATTGTAAGCTCTAGAAGAGCATACTTCTTTCATGAATAAATACGCAATTTATTCTTTATTCCAGTATTCTTCAAATTTGCAAGCAATATTTGGATTATTTGCCTCTATCTGATTAGAATTATATTTCTTTTATCTAGAAATAGTGTAGCGCCCAAATGGAAGAGATATGCATTGTTGATAGTGGCACAACAAATACCATCTTAAGAGAGTCTAAATATTTCCAGTCGATCACGAAGAACGCTGGAAAGATTACTACGATCGCAGGAAGCGACTCATATGTAATCGGCTTAGGAAGAGCCACTATTATATTGCCTATGGGTACAACTTTGGTAATTGAAGAAGCCCTTTTGTACCCTGAATCAACACGCACTCTCTTAAGTTTCAAAGGCATCCGCGCCAATGATTTTCACGTAGAAACTAATGAAGAAAATGGCAAAGAATACTTGTGCATTGTGAAGCACGCGGTATGTGGAGAAATGGTATTAGAAAAATGTCCCTCATATGAATCTGGGTTGTACTACCCGAATATTCATGCACCCGAAGTGTATACTTCCATAAAGACTGTTTTTAGAAGCTCTAAGTTATTTTCCTTATGGCATTGTAGATTAGGCCATCCTGGTCTTAGAATGATGAGAAATATAGTGAACAACTCACAAGGTCATAGTATTAATGTTAAAAATTTCCCGAATCATGAAGATTTTGTGTGCCCTGCATGTGCCACCGAAATTAATAACTAGACCCTCATTATGAAAGTGCAAAGTGAAATCCTGCATTCTCGGACGCATCTAGGGGATATTTGCGGCCCGATTCAGCCCTTGTCGGAGCCGTTTCGATACTTTATGGTGCTCATCGATGCTTCCTCGAAATGGTCGCATGTATGCTTATTGTCAACAAGAAACCATGCTTTTGCAAAGCTGATCTCGCAGATCATAAGAATTAAGAATGCTTTCCCTGATCATCGCGTGAAGTCCATTAGAATGGACAATGTTGGAGAATTTATTTCAAAGGCATTTGATGATTATTGCGGCAACGAGGATAGCGATTGAGCACTCCACCGCACGTCCATACGCAGAATGGACTAGTGAGCACTAATAAAGAGGATTAAGTTCATTGCGGACCGCTTTGCGAGTTGTAACTTGCCCAACACTTGTTGGGGACACGCGATCTGCACGCAGCAGCTCTTATCAATTTGGACCGTCGGCCTACAACATCCATTCTCCTATGCGGCTTGTGCACGGATCATCCCAAGATCTCCCATCTTAGAAAATTTGGGTGTATGGTATATGTACCTATACCACCCCTCGTGGATCGCAATGGGCCCTCTCCGCAAGTCCGGGATATCGTTGGTTATGAGAGTGCATCCATAATCGTATTTGGAACCCATGATTGGAGACTTGCATACTGATTCGTCGATTGCATTTTTGACGAGGATCGTTTCCGTCATTAGGGGAGGAAATCAACCTTTGGATGAAAAATGCTAGGAAATCATATGGCATTCCAGGATCCCGCACTAATGAAGCAAATCAAGAAGTCTAGAAGATAATTGATTTGCAGAATTTAGCAAATGAACTGCCTGATCATTTTTGTGATATGAAGGGCGTGGTTAAGTCGCATGTACCCGCAAGGAATACACCAGAGAGGGTGGAAATACCAAAGAAAATAGAAGGTATCCCTCAACCTGTTCAGAGGCCTCAAAGAAAAAGAGCAGGAAATTTGGCTCCTCAAACCCAAAGTACCCGGAGACATCTGGAGAAAACTGGGCGAGAGGACTTACCACAACCAATCACAAAAATGCCCCAAGGAAAGAAGGGAGCGGTTGAGACACTCGCACTGAAAGAAGCCAACGAAAAAGCAATTCAGGACTTGAATCTTCCACTGCAGAAGCTGCGGAAATAATGTGCGCACACATAGGCGATGAAAGCTAAAGGAACTTGCTCTGCGATAGGGAATAGCGGTGAAGAGCAAGTAGAAGTGCATGAAGCACCCCATGAAGAAATGGCCATAAACTTTGTAATAACAGGAGAATCCTGAATAGAGCAACGACCAACGTTGATGCATACTTTGCAAAGAAGATTGCCTCGATCATTGATCATGATCCCGAGCCCTGCATCTCGCAGAGTGCAAGAAAAGACTAGATTGGGAAGAATGGAAAAGGCAATCAACTGCAGAGTTAGTCTCTCCGAACAAGAGAGAGGTGTTTGGGCAGATGCGCACACCTCCCCATATAAAACCCGTAGGTCACAAATGGGTCTTTGTTCGGAAGAGGAATGAAAACAACGGTTGTAAGGTACAAGGCAAGGCTTGTAGTTCAAGGTTTCACTCAACGTCCGGAGTTGATTATGAAGAAACCTATTCTCCGGTCATGGGAGGAATTACCTTTAGATATTTAATCTCAATGGCGGTCAACTTGAAGTTGAGAATGAAGCTAATGGATGTTGTCACAAACATATTTGTATGGAAACTTGGATTCGGAGATATACATGAAAGTCTAGGAAGGAATTCCTATCCTGAATCAAGACGGAGACAAATAGAAACACATAAATGTGAAATTGGAGAAATCACTGTATAAATTTGAAGCGATCGGGAAGAATGTGGTACAATCGCTTGAGTGACTTTCTGCAAGAAAGGCTACACAAGCAATGAAGATTGTCCATGTGTGTTTATCAATGATCCCGAATGGATTTCGTATAATCTCCGTCTATGTAGATGACTTGAACATCATTGGGACGGATGAAGAAATTGAAGAAGCATGCTCATACTTGAAGTCCGAGTTTGAAATGAAGGATTTGGGTAAAACCAAGTTTTGTTTAGGCTTGCGGCTTGAACATGTCCAAGGAGGAATCTTGGTACACAATCAACCTACACACAAAAGTGTTGGAAAGATTTGGCTTTGAAAAGGCATATCCGCAAAGACTCCAATGGTTGGAAGGTCACTCCAAGCGGACCAAGACCCATCTGAGACCTAGAGAAGAGGGAGGAAGTCACGGGAGCAGATTCCCATATCCGAGTGCATTGGAGCGCTCATGTACCTTGTGAATAGCACCAGGCCGGACATTGCGTTCGCCGTGAATTTGCTAGCCCGGTACAGTGCAGAACCCACCAAAAGGCATTGGAAAGGGATCAAGGACACCTTCCGCTACCTCCAAGGATGCAAAGATCTTGGTTTGTTCTTTAGAAGAAACAATGAAATTAATTTGGTTGGCTATGCCGATGCTGGGTATTTATCAGACCCGCATACTGGCAAGTCCCAAACTGGCTATATTTTCCTATGTGGAGGAACAGCAATTTCTTGGAAGTCGTCTAAGCAGACTTTCGTCTCGACGTCGACAAACCACTCGAAAATCATTGCTTTATATGAAGCATCTCATGAATGTGCATGGCTCAGAAGAATGGTTCACCACATCCAGAAGTCGTGTGGCTTGAACATTGAGCAAACTCCCACGATAATCTATGAAGATAATGCAGCTTGTGTTGCCCAAGCATAGATGGGTTATGTGAAGAGCAATCTCACGAAGCATATCAACCCCAAGTTCTTCTATGCTCACGAATTGCATAAAATGAGCGAGATCAAGATATTGCATACTAAGTCATGTGAAAATCTTGCAGATTTGTTTCATGAAGTTTTCTTGCATAAGGGACGAGGCAATTAGTGCAACATAATAAGCGTATGCTATGTACTCTTTCTCCAAGTATTTTTCCCCACCTGGTTTTTCTCGGAGTTTTAATGAGGCATATGCATCTCGCGGTAAAGGGCCCAAGGGGAGTGTTGGAAACCACGTGGATAGAAAGCCCACGGTGTCACCCCAAGAATCTTTTCCATCGTCCTAATAAAGGAATCCCCTCCATTGTTATCCCTAAAACCAATACAGAAATGAAAAATGAAATTCTCTATGTGAAAAAGGATACGTTTTCCAATGTTAGAAACAAGATCGTGTATATTAAGTGTGGCAAAAACAAAACTTTCCCCGTAATTAACCATTTGAAAATTATTGATTTAAACCAGAGAAACATAAATCCACCTCAAATTTAAAAATAACCAACTAATTAGACATATTGCAATAGATTATGTAAATTCAAATGTGAATAGTTCGCATTTAAAAACCTGGGCTATTTGTTGCGAATTTAAATAGGGTATAAACTATTAATCGGATGGAATATACCATATTGGTGTTTTGCCAAGTACGGTAATCCAACCATCTAAACTAAGAAATACGATCACCGTCGGATGATATATACGAATAATTTGTATCCATTTTGCATCCATTCATTGGTAGCATACGAGGTGGGCTTGCGATGGGCAGAGCTTGGGCCTCAGGCTTTGGGCCATTAGCCTGAAGCCCGACAAAAACTAACAAAATAATAAAAATACTATTTTCATTAAGGAAAATAAATAATAATATTCATTAGTTTTGGGATTTGAGTGTAGCGTTGTTGGGTTGGGCCGAGCTTGAGCTTGAATTTTCAAGGCCAGGATTTTTTTTGGACCGGCACGAAGCCCGGCCTGGGTTTGAAGTTGAACCTCTACGGCTCTGCTCCAGTCTGTACTGTAGGTTTTTTTTTGGAAATGAAATGGTTGTTATCTGGGACCCTTTGAGTTGCCATCTGATTAGGTTCTCTTGGAAATCCAAGATGTAGAATTGTAGATTGAGGCAGGTAAGAAGTATTAAGGATCATATAACAAATAATAAGCACTAATTTTCTCCACCGTATCGATGATGAACGTTGATTCTTTCCAAAGTCAACCCTTTTTGTATTACAAAAATGGACGCGTCCACAGACCTCTCCTGTCCACCAGATAGTGTTATTTCCTCCGGCTCCCGACTCCACTCCTCCATACACACATGTGAATGCTCCCACTAGCATATGACGAGTTATGGTAGCATGCACATTCCAACTAGAGTCGAACTTCCATGTATCTCTAAAAGGCCAATATGATAACTTGCAAACACTTCGTACGTACAATTTTTTAGTGAAAAGAGTATGGAAAACTATATTTCTATTTTAACCAATGTGTATTATAAGTTTAGTTTTCCCTCTTAACAGGCGTGTTACACTATGATACTCATTATGCCACCAGAGGCGGATCTACAATGTAGAGGTCGGGTCAAGCGATACCGACGCTCTCAATCCAGCACACATAGTTCCTTTAGTATATAAATATATAATAATTTTATTATAAGTTAGAAGTTAGTGCTATAAGTTCGTAATGACTCGGCAAGTTCGATGAACTTTTCTTCCGCCTCTGCATGCCATGTTTCCGTCCTAGCGTACCTAAACAAAAGGAAAACGCTAGGTCCTTACTAGTCTATACTAGGCCGCCCATTTCCATGCTTGCATTACGGGAGCGACTTGGTCCATATACGAGACCTTTTTTTTCTTTCTTTCTTTGTTAAAGAAAAGCTATACGAGATTTTTTTTGTGTGTGAAATTGCGCGACTAGCATATCCTCTGAAAAATAGTATGAAGGAGAAATATTGGAAAGTTGTTAACAAGGAGCACTACTATAGAAATATACAACACAATCGGTTCTTTTTCGTCATCACAATTAGTTCTGATGGTGACACAAAGTCATTAGACAGTGACGAGGCGACGCTATCACAGTCGGTTTTAGTCCGATGGTGGTGAATGGGTCATCTCTATCGATTCTTTATAGAAACCGATAGAGATAACACCCTCATCTCTATCGATTCTTAGAAAGAAGCGATAGAGATAAGGGGTCATCTCTATCGGTCTATCGCTTCTTAGAAAGAACCGATAGAGATGATTTTGTCATCTCTGTCGGTTTTTACAAAGAACCGATAGAGATGACCACCTCATCTCTATCGCTTCTTAGAAAGAACCGATAGAGATGAGGAAGTCATCTCTATCGCTTTTTAAAAAGAACCGATAGAGATGACGATAGAGATGTGTCTGTTTTCTAATTCATCCTCCTAAATCAGCACATATTTCATACATTATGCATTTATCACATTAGCTAGAGAAGCTTATCGACAATCTAATCACAGCTCCCCTGAAAAGGACAATCTAATCACAACAGGTTTCATTGGACAATCTAATCACAACAGGTTTCAATTAAGATAGTAAATTCTAATGCTTCAAATAAAAATTTCAGTCTTCAGTAAGCATATATGAAATACAATTTTATAGACACTCGCAGCACCAAATTTGATTGTACCGATTTAGGTGTAAAAGCTCACTGATAATCGAGTTACAACTAGTTTTTGTATCATTAAACGTGAACCCAAAACAGTGAAGTAAACATCAAATTTCCCACACATATCAGGCAAAATATGTATTCTGCCAATGTTGGTAATCTAGCCATCTTCCCTTGTCAAAATGCCACACACCCAGTTAACTAAATATGTCTAGTATCTAATATATCAATTGTCACTACAATGTATTATTGTTCTGACCACACTGATGTTTCCAACATATGTACTTGCCATTGGAAATATAACAGTCTAATACCCATGACCTGGTAAATGGTTGAACGGTATCATTTTTATGTTAAGGTACTATAGGCACTTTGTAACCTAGTTATCACCACTGAATTACTAAATCTAATTATCACTATTATGATATGAATTTATGGCCATGGCCTATAACACATGTACAATAAAGTGGTGCCTGTTGGAAGTCATGATTTCCAGGCAGCATCACGGTAGTTTTTTCTGCAAAGCTTGTCATCATTCCAATAACAACCGGTGGCTTCTTCCTAGAATGAGTTCCATTTGTCTCTATATTTCCCAACAAATCCTTCATGCTTTGCAGCAGCCAGCTGCTCCATCTCAAGTGATGCCAACAGCTTGCCTTGCTGCCTAAACATAGAGGATGTTTATCACTAAAGCACTAACTGAGTAAATATAGCTCAAAGTCTCGATTACAATAAATTCTACAAGTTTTGAGCACCAGCTCCAATTTACTCCCAAAAACTAAATAATGTACTGCATAGCATGGCATTGAACAGTTTGTCAGATTGTACAGTAAGAAGGCAACATTTGCATATTGAGGGTATTTGCTGCACGTCGAATTACGCATGCAACAACCTTCAAGATGTCGTCCACTGATATTGCCGATTGCCCCTTGATTTTATGAAACTCGTATGCTTAGCTCAATCCTAATCAGACCTAGAAATACGAAGAATGCACCCTTCTAACCATAGTCTGCATAGAAGTTAGTAAAAGTAGATACACTGTGATGCCTATAAGTTGCTATCGCCACTGAAAGTTCCCATAATCAATAATCAAAATATCCAGCAGTTACAAACAAATTGAAAGTTCCCACTTGTTCTCTAGTTTTATGATCAAAAGGGGAAAAAACTGGAAAACAATGATCTCCTCAAAGCATAGCATAACCACACCTTGAATTGAAGAAAATGTAGAGGTAACCAAGTGCTGAAGCAAATACTTAACTCACATGAAATTCTCTTGAAAACTTTCAAGCCCTACTAAGCATAGATGTCAAATTAGCAACCATAAATTAGCAAATTTTGGCAAAAGGAAAGTTGTCTTGATTAAAACTTCAATGACATACACAGGTCCTGAACATCTAGAATTATGCTTAAATCAATGTGCCTTTGCAGCAGTAAGAAAGCAAAGTGAAGGACCAGCATATCTAAGAACCCCGTGGCCTTGATGTAACACAAAGTCATCGTGTTCAAACAAAACAGGTTCCTCTCCAGCACTCCATTGAGCACCTCCATGAAGAATTAGGTGATATGGCAACAAATCTTCCATGCTGATATAGTAAGATAATTTAACATAGTAACAATTTACACCAGTAGTGGTTGACGTAAGTGGAGGAATCCATGTGTGCATAAGGAAAGAAGCCACATGAAGAATTAGCCAATAAGGTTGTCCAAGCATACCTACCTATTGATATGAAATCATACCCTAATCGATGGATGATTCAACCAATTGTGTAGGTGGATTCGACACTGCTCATGCTGCTGCAAGGTACGCACACGATTGTGCTCTAAACCCTGTACTGAAACCCCATGTATTCACTTTGTTTCACCAGGTTATTCTTGAAATGGGCTTACTTGGTTGAGGGCGCAGATGAGGTTGAAGGTTGGGGGCGCAGATGATGGCAGGGGGAAGCGTCGCGGGGGTGAAGGTTGAGGGTGCAGATGAGGTTGGCGGCGGCGGAGCAGGGGAACTTCGAGGCGAGGACCCGCGCATAGGTGGGGAGCCGGAGGAGGCTCCCATTATCCACTGTAGAAGAAGGAGAGTGGGCACCGCTTTGTGGAGGAAGATGCTGGAGTGGTGACGTGGCGTCCCGACGGGTGAGGCCAGATCTGATGGTGTATCGGTGTGGGGTAGGCCGGATGTGGTGGCGACATTGTGGGATACGGCGCTGCATCGACGGTGGAGGCGACGGGGGAGACAAGGTCCGGCGTCAGCTTAAGGGGAGGTGGACTTGGGGACAGCGACAGGGTGGTGGCACAGCAATCCGGGGAGGCCAGATCCGGTGGCAACCTAGGAAGGGGCGGCGAAGTGGGGAGAAGGCGTGAGAGTGAGAGTGGTATGCCGTTTTGGGAGAGGGAGGCATGCGGAGGAGATGGAAGTCAGCCATCGCATTGCAGTTGGTTCTCTGCCGGAACCGACACAATTATACCTTCCAATACAATCGGTTCTCTATATAACCGATACAAATATAAATACCATCGCAATCGGTTCTCAATTAGAACCGATACAGATGTAAATGCCATCACAATCGATTCTCAATCGGAACCGACACAGATGTAACATGTATTGCAATCGGTTTTTGAAGAAGCGACACGGATGTGCAATTGCTCATCTGTCGGTTCTAAATAAAACCGACACGAGATGTAAATGCCATCACAATCGGTTCTCAATTGGAAGATGTAACATGCATTGCAATGTAACATGCATTGCAATCGGTTTTTCAACAAGAACTGACACAAATGTAGCTCATCATAATCGGTTCTAAATAAAAACCAACACAGATGTAAATACCATCACAATCAGTTCTCAATTGGAACCGACACAGATGTAACATGTATTGCAATCGGTTTTTCAATAATAACCGACACAGATGTGCATTTACTCATCACAATCGGTTCTAAATATAAACCGACACAGATGTAAATGCCATCACAATCGGTTCTCAATTGGAACCGACACAGATGTAACATGTATTGTAATCGGTTTTTCAATGAGAACCGACATAGATGTGCATTTGCTCATCACAATCGGTTCTAACCTAAGAACCGATTGTGATGCGTATCGCACATCACAATCGGTTTCAACCTAGGAACCGATTGTGATGTGCATAGGCACACATCACAATCGGTTCTAATATTAGAACTAATTGTAATGATTTTGAGCCAATTATTAACCCTCGTCGAATCATCTATCACAATCGATTTTTTTCTGAAAAGTTAGGAATCGATCCAGATGAAGCGATAGTGTTATACCATTCTGTAGTAGTGGAGGGGTGGAGCCACCTTAGGTAGGGTGGACGACTGCTTAAATTCACCAGCGACGAGTGGTAGAACTCTAGTAGGGTCCATCACGCATCATCGTGGAAGATGTGTTTAAAATTTCCAGATTTCGTCCCTGATAACAAGGAAATTAAACCATCCAAACCATACATTGACGCTGAGCCTGTAAACACTGGCAGGCTATCATCATGGAGATGGAGTCTGTTCAGGATAGGGTGAGAGTGCAATTTGTGCTCGATCCAGCAGATCATTTTCCTTGTGGCAAATGCGTATAGAGTATATATCTATCTTTTAGTACTATATATCTATAATCCAATTCACACACTTGCAGGCATGATGTATATCTTCATGGGACAAGGATCCCATACAGTTTCAATGGGGACTGCAAGTTTAGCAGTCTCTATTGATCCGAGCCGTCCGATCTCATGATGTATATCTTCATGGGACAAGGATCCCATACAGTTTCAATGGGGACTGCAAGTTTAGCAGTCTCTATTGATCCGAGCCGTCCGATCTGTGAATCGATGGCCCAAATCGTTCTAAAATCGTGCGCTACATCAACTGCTATAGTACTCGCTACAGTGCCTTCGCAAAACCTGAGCCGCTGATTTTCCATTCAATGGTTCAACGGAGACTGCCAAACTTGCAGTCTCCGTTGTAACTGTCATGGATCCCTGTCCATCTTCATGTGAAGCAAGCAACTAGTTATAGGTAGCTAGGGCCATATGTCTAGCACGCTGGAACTTGTGGATAACTAGATCAATTCAATCGCACTGCAACAATTAAACTGACTCAAAGGTATGGACTTTGGATATCCTTGACAAGCCAGCTACCCTAGTCTATGTGGCTCCCGGCCCAAAGTGGATTTGTCACGTAGGTAAGGTCCGGATAATTTCTGTGCAGCCAAGTCAGATTAGCAGAGTCAAATGTAAAACACCGTTAGGCCTCATTTGGTACGCAGGAATTTCACATGATTCTTGTGGGAATTGAATTGGTCCATGTGGAATTCCCATGAAAATTATGTGAAATTCTAGTATTCTCAGTGGGGTGTTACAGGTACCCCGTTTAGAACATAGTAATTTTTGAGTTTCTTGCGAGGATTAATCTGTTTTACATGAGAATCATGGGTTCTAAAACTGGCCCTTGCTGCAGCTAGACCTAGACGGGAGAACTCTTGACGTTCCAACATGTCACATGTATCTCCACCCATGATTGTCAAATAGGAAGGCACGATAAGATATATGGGTTGTTTGGTTCTTAGCCCATATAAACCATACCAAAATTTAGATTTAGTAGTAACAAATCATGGCCATGATCAAAATCTTTGATAGCATACCAAACACCAGCCAAAACATTCGTAAGCCAAACTTTGGTATGTCGATAATTGGCCTATATATCATCGAGAGAAGGGTTATCAAAGTTTTCTTTTTTAAAAAAAAAATTTGGCCAGAAACACTGGCATACAAACGTACACACACTTCACACACACACAAACATTTGTACGCGGCTCCGTAAGAGCCCAGGTCAAGTGGCGCTCGAACCCGAGCCAGCAGCTGTGCCTCCTGTGCGCTTGCCAACTGCGCTAAGCGCAGCCCTTGACGTTACCAAAGTTTAGTCATCAATTTCTCCACCTATGTTTTAGTCAACAACTTAAACAAGAATCTTACCAAATCTTACATGCCAAAATTTAATATCAAACCAAGTGAAGGGCTAAAATACAAAGGTATTATCAATATTTGATAAGATTTGCTTTGACATTGAACAAAACAGCCCCTACCGATGTGACGCATCAAGCGATTGAGGATTAAGCATGATCCATATCTACTAGGTACGTTCGCGCGGCGACACACCGCGCCGCGTAGATCCTAGCCAAAGAAAAGAATCACAGAAAAAATATAAGAATTTTTTGGAGCGCACTATCGATGAGAACCGAGCTAAACGTAGAATTTGAGGTATTTCAAATTACATTTCATGTGTTTTTAGGCGGATGACACAAGACAGACAAATAAAAATCACATGAGTTGTGAGGGGTTTAACAATGAAAAATTAGATAAATATGTATTTTTTGAAGGTCTCAGGCAAATTTACGTGAAAGACGACGTGTTAAAAATAAATTGCAGAAGCTTCGGAGGGCCATCATAAAAATTTAAGCGCCTATGTAAAAACTAACGTATTAAAAATAAATCTCAGAAACTTCGGAGGGTCTGTGGGAAAATTTGTGCGCCGCACCGCACAGAAATGGCGTTAAAAAAACGAAAGAAGATAAAAAATATATCGCAGAAGCTTGGAGCGGTCTACGCAAATTTGAGCGCTTCTCTGTATAAAATAGCGCACTAAAAAATTGTAAGTTACGGGCGGGCGAGAAAAAAATTGAGTGCGTTTTTTGTACAAAATGGGGTGAAAAAAGGTAAAATTTGAGGACGGCGCCATAAAAACCAGGGCACCAAAAAACAAGCGGTCATAAAGGCGCGGCGCAAAGCGATAGCCGTAACACGGAATGTGTTTTTTTTCCCGCAAAGAAAGCGATGTAAATGTATTTTTTTAAAAATCTTCAGAGCGAATCATATAATCTTCAAAGCGCGGCGCAACACGATAGCCGTAACACGGAATGTGTTTTTTTCCCTGCAAAGAAAGCGATGCAAATGTATTTTTTAAAAAATCTTCAGAGCGAATCATATAATCTTCGCCTCCTGCAAACAAAAGACAAATATGTATTTGTGCCGCCGGGGAAAAAGGCTAATCTGTTAAAAAAATAGATAAAACCGTAATTTTACAAAACAAAAGACTAATACTTTTCTTCACTAAAAGCTAAATTCAAAGAAAGATTAAAACGTTACTGGTTGAATCTTGCGGTCGCTTTTTTTTTGTTACAGACGTCCACGAGCTGGGCTAGCTCGCCCATGCAGCCGCCCACAAGCACGCGTCGTATCGTCGGTGGCGCGAAAAAAGAAACGCGCGGGAAAGCGCGACAAAAATATCGAGCGCGGGAACGCTCGCGAGCCAATGCGGCCGCCCACGCCCACACGTTGCACCCGAAAAATTCGCTCTGACGACTGCGCGAGACGGAATCGAGCAGCGGCGGCGCGCAAGCGAGCGCCTACCACTACGCCACACTCGCGACACGCAGGCGGCGCAGCGAAACATCCGAACAGCACGGCCGCGAGCGGTGGGCGGCGTGGGCGAACAACGAGCCGGCCGTGCAGAACGAGCGGCGTTCTCCGAGCGGCAGCGGACGCGGCGGGTGGAGACGCGATCACGATCGCAAAATGGCGGCGTGGACGGGGCGGCAAGCGGCGAAACTTTCCATCTTTTATATATTGAACGCGCGGCGGCTAGGCGCAAGCGAGAGCGCCTACCACTACGCCACACTCGTAGACACGGAAGCGAAGCGCAACGAAACATCTGAACTTGGCATGGCCGCGAGCGGTGGCGGCGTGGGTGAGCGGCGAGCGGCGTGCAGACGAGCGGCGTTCTCTGTGCAGCAGCAGCGACGGCGCGGGTGGAGACGCGACCACGACTGCAAAATGACGACGTGGACGGGGCGGCAAGCGGCGAAACTTCATATATCCATCTATCCGAGTATCATTGGAGCCATGATTCATGAGGTACCTGGCACGGCACGGACAACAAAAAAGGCAGAGAGAGAGAGATATTCCGATCGCCATTGATGAGTTAGTAGGAATATGAGGCAAAGTAAAGCAGCTTTAGGCAGGCTGACGATCGGCTGGCCATGGATTTGGGTTCATGCATGCTGAATTGCTGATGCAGCATTGACCCTGACTGCCTCGCTATTGGAGAACGACTGATGTGTGTCCTCCGGATGCATGTTCTTTTTAGAGGTGGGCGCCTGGGTGCCGGGCCAACACGACATGGGTCCATTAGGTTGTATATTTAAATCGTGCAGGTACAGAGTTAGTAGAAAAAAGAACTAAATTATATTTATTGTTAAATAGGTACAGAGTTACTGTCTCGTTAAAAATCTTACATCCAGTGTATGGTGCCCCAGTGCGGAGCGGCACGGTGCATGTGCTTGGTGTCAGTGAGCATATACTCTCCGGTTCCATTCTCCACTTTTTAGCATTCTCCGTTGTCTCCTCTTTTTCCGCATACAAAGACTGCAAAATGTGATGGCCGTAGGGCGAGCCACAACATTACACAATATCGCGGCAAAGCACCCTACCGCGTGTGTGCCTGTTTCGGGCCCATCGGCCTGTTTCATGTCGTGCCGGTCCAAGCACGACCATGTTGGTATGCCGTGCCGTGTCGCCCATTGTGCTCGAACGCAAGGTCCGACACGGCCCTATCATTCGTGCTGTGCCAGCCTGACCCGTGCGCGTGCCGTGACATGCCTCCCGTACCACTTGCCGGCCCAAAAAAGCTCAGCCCAATGCTCAGATCTATCTTTTTAATAGGCATGTACAATAGATAGAGACAATGTTGTCTTTAACATGTGCCACATTATTTTTAGAGACAACATCTCTAATGAATTATCTCTAGAACACTTCGTAATATTATTTTTTATATTTTTATTTAAAGAGGGACCAATATATTAGATTTTTTTAATTAAGCACCAAAAATCTGTCTCCCCTTCCCATACCATCTCTCCCCTTAGTCCCATCACAATCACTCTCCCTCTCGTCACAACACGCATAGGTCGCCGCCTAGAGGTGGGTGTCGTGTCGTCTTGGCCGGCCAACCATCGCTCATCGTGCTTGGTCGAGCTATCTTTGAGTCACGACGGCCCGTTGTGCCGCGTCTTGGGTCGTGCCGGCGAGCTCGCCGGCGCGAGCCGAGCACTGACCCATTTGTGCCGTGCCATGCGGCCCGGTCGGTCCATTTACACTATTGCGACGAGAGGAAATAATCCAAAGTTGCTTGCAGTAGCGTGCGTATGCAATACTACGGTATGCAGCGACGTATAGCCACATTGATCAAAGAAATATGTAAATCTCAAATTGAGCAACACGCATTCGCACGGGTGGCGTCCGCACGCGAGGCAGCCCGGCGCGGCTCCCCTGTGGGACTGGCGAGCACGTCGACGGCCCTCGGAGAGGTCTCTGGGTTCGTGCTCCCGGGCGAGGGCGGCGGCTCGGCTCCGTGCGTCTCTGACTCTTTTTCTCTCATCGCAACAGGGCAAATGGGCTAGAGCTGGACCAGGAAAGCCGAAGTCAGCACGAATCGTAAATGGGTCATACCTAGACTTGTTGAAGGCGAGCTGGACTGACACGACACAACATGATGGGCGGTCGAGCCGTGGTGGCGCGATATGATTTAGGCACACGGCCCGACGGGTCTGTACCGTGCCAGCCTGACGCCCACCTCTAAAGTCTGTATCTATGTCCAACGTGTGGTTAGAGGAAGTAGCTTGACAACGATCCGATGCACCTAGCCCTCACCTGCGTCACACGCATTAATGATCCTAAATAGCTGATCATCGTCTATTTTTATATAATTATATATGCGTGCGCGTGTTTTCTTATTTAAAAACCCAAGTTCCTCCTCTCCGCTGCGTAGATTTTTTTTTCAATGAAGGCTTCGCTCCTAGATACGTTGTATTCAAGTTGTATATTCCTAACTAGCCTGTGTTTTTGTTGACATTAATTTGACATGCATGCACATTGCATGGCATGCACGCTACGGTGGTGCACTTATCCTTGATCTCTTGTATATATGCCCACGAAGCCGGGCATGCAAAGTAGGTATATGATATGCTCTCGGTTCATAAATATAAGACATATAGTTTGAATAATTTTATTTAGAAATATAAGACTCCTTTGTAGATTTAATTATATTTTTTCTATTATACTTCTATTCATTCTCTCTCAATCATATACAGTTATTCATTACCTACCACCCACACAAAGTATTATCTCTCATCTTTCAAGACAATTAAGTGAGATATCTAAGTCATTTTCTCTCATATATTTCTCAATTTCACGTAACATTAATCCTTGTGCAAAGCCAAAATACATCTTATATTTATGAACGGTGAGAGTACTACAAGAGACAGCAAATAATTAATTGTAATAGTACGCTGCTAAAGCTCGCGTGACAATAATGAGTATAATTAAGGAGGACACTACTGCACACAGGCACATCATAGACGGTTCATAAGGCACATGACAGACGGTTTTGCCAACCGTCTATAACCAACTGTTAGTGATGAGTAGGGTGATCACAAACGGTTTGCGACCGTCTATGAAAATAGTCATCACCGATGGTTCTAAACAAGAATCGTTTGTGATATTGTCCCTTCACATACGGTTCCAATTTAGAACCGTTTGTGATGTAGGGATCATCACAAACGGTTCTAAATCGGAACCGTCTGTGAAGGGACAATATCACATACGGTTCTCTAAATTGGAACCGTCTGTGAAGGGACAATATCACAAACGGTTCTTGTTTAGAACCGTTTGTGATGTTGAATTTCGATTATTTTGTAATTTTTTATTTATTGGCTAGCCTCAGGAAATGTTAGCCATGCCCTCTGAAACAAAAGAGTTTACAGAACATCACCAGTGGAATTAAAAATTCTTCTAATCTAATTAACAAACGCCTAAGCACCCTTATGACAAAACCTTAACAATAAATAATGCGAAAGCGATAAACTAAGATTTTGACGATTAAGGCCTAAATCAACTAGGCTCACTAAGTGCACTAACTAATTATATCTCTAACAATAATTTGCAATCCTAAAGACAATCAAGCAATTTAATTCTAGGAATGTAAATTGCAACAATATAAATAGAGAATTGCAAGCATATATGTCGGGACTAGAATATGCAAATTCGGACCCTCTTTGTATATCGCACTAGTCCAGGATCACGCTAGTGCACACAGGCTCAACATAGATGTTATCACAATCATACACAACGGAATAATATAATAGTCCCATTATTTAGTAATAATTGTTGTGACTTACATGATTATTGCCACGCAGGGCTTAGACTAAGAAATAGAAATATACAGCAGTGGAAATATGAATAAATGTAGCAGCTCTCCAGTTCACCACAGGCAACTAACGAGGTTCGAACCCTAAGCATTCGCACCATCATGGTACTCCTCCTCTATAGCAAGTGTAGCCTCTTCATCCTCTAAGGTTGTTATTATTGTTGGTGGGGTGAGTACATAAAGCACTCAACAGGTTGTACACAAAATGCAATTCTACCATAACTATATGCAAGGCTTGTTCCAAAGGAATAGCTAATAAGGCTAATTTGCAATAAAGCAGTGTTTCATTAAAGAATACGATAAATAGATTGAAAGCAGTAAAACATCTATCAATATTAATAACTTGCAACATTTCTCAAGTAACACAGTTTTATTTAATTAAAAGTTTAACCCTTGACTGTAATTCTCGAGCATTGCTCAATACCATGAACACGGCTATTCGAATAGATTATGCACTCTGCAGAGGTTATGCACTTTACCCACACGATACAACTAAACACCACAAAGGCGAGTGATTGTAACAAAGCCTTTACAATGCTCCACCTAGACCTAGTACTGCTCGATAAGGTTTCAACACTGAAGGGATAAACCACAACAGGGCACCCCTCTTGCGCCATATGAGTTAATCCGTAAACCTGGGACTCACTATTCACCATGACAGTACCAAAACCTAGACATCACAAATTAGTCATCTAGGCTGTCCCATTCCAGACATGTGGTTGCAAGAAAGACTCAGGTCAAAGGCTTGCAAGGTTAAGTCCTTAGGGTGATTAAGGCAAGACTTCCACATACCTCTGCCATTCCTGGCCCACCTTGGCACACTGCCCCTCGCCACTTGCCCCAATCTAAATCATTACCACCTCAGTTGATTACCATACACCACATTCCATCAACAATTCAATCTCATTGTGTGACCTCCCCACCACTACAACTCGACGTCACTGTGTGACCACACATGACACACAAGTTCATAACTTTGTTCCATATTCTATTAGTTAAGATTAACTTTCAGCATTTCAAATGTATGACAGGTACGTGGCATGGCTAAGCAGACTAACACAGTCTAACCAACCCATGTTGATTGCTAATATTAACCAACTAGTAATTTAACCATCCTAGGGTGACAATTAGATCATGGCATACGATTGACAAGGTAGGGTATATACTTCAACTTTAGGCATGATAGCTAGATCCCAAAGTAACCAAAATTATTTGTACACATGAAATATTATGCAATAGTTTAAAGACAATATAGCGAATTTGTAAAACTAGGTGCAACATGATCAAAGCCCAACTTGCCTTGGAATAGGTTCTGATCTTGCTCTGAACTTGGATCTTGAAGCGATGAATCATCCTCCGGAACACCGAGCAATTCAACGTCTACGCAAATCGAGACACATATAGCAAATAAACACCACAACAGAGAGAAGACAGACTCCAAAAATCAAATAAAATTTACCATTAAATAGATCTTGATTTTAAAAAAATTTAGAAATTTGAATCACCCAAATCCGAGTTGAAATGCAAAAGATATGGCTCTTCAAAGTTTTATTAAATTCTGAAATTAGAATTTCTGATTTTCCCGAATTATTTTTATAAAGAAAATTCGGATTAATGCGCAAGCGACATGTGGACCAATCAGACGCTGACACGTTGCCTTGACGCACAGACCCGGTCCACGAACCTCCTCTGGTCCACCGTGAACCCGGGGCACAACGCTTCGGCTTCTGCACCGACATGCGTCGCACATCCGCGCAATGATCCGACGGCCACCGATCTGCGCCACGTTGCACTAACCCGATGGTTAGATCTAAATCCAACGGCTACTACTACCCGAGCGGTTTACCGCACTTACCGAAATGTGGCATGATCTCTACCGTTCACATCTTATCGGACGGCTAATCTTATCGGTGGCGTTTACTGTTGATGCTGTCGACGCGGCGTGATCTCGACAGCTCATGAAGATCCGACGACTCCCGAAGCTTCGAAATGATGATGACGGTGCGGCGGCGTAGCTTCAACGTACTTGGAGATGAAGATGAGCCCGACGGCGAACCAAGCTCCCCCGGCGATGAAGAAGTGGCATCTCCGAAGCGACTTGACGCGACGAGTTAGGATATGGAACCCACACGGCGGAAGACGGCTCAACGGTGACAGAAAATGGAGAAAACAACCAGCAACTCCTTCGGGAACTACGGCGAGCTCTAGCGCATGAACGACGCGGCTCTCGCGAGGACTTACCGATCAACGGGTGCGGCAAGCTGACGAACCTCGGGGTGCGGTCGGCTCCTTAAATAGCCTCAGCATGCGCCCAGAAAAGGTAACCCTAGAGTCTAAGCGGCGGCGGTGGCGTATCGTAGACGAACTCGAGGACCGAATCGTAGACGATGACCGACAACCGTCCGATCTGCGATCGACGGTTGAGATTGCATCTCGAACGATTCGATTCGATTCGATCCGCACCTTCCAAAATTCAACGGATGCGATCAGATCCGTCCAAATTAACGCAACACGATCTTGATCCAACGGTTCGCAAGAGTTAGAGTTCCTGGCTTCATCTTCAAATCCCGAGCACTTCTTCGCGATCCAACGGCTGACCTCTACAGGCGACGCAGCTTGATGAAGACCACACGACGAAGATCTAACGGTTGTGGGCAGCGACGCGGAGAACACAGCCGGCCGGGCCGCAATGATAGGCGCGCGCATGCGATCTTTGGGCTTGACCCGATCTGTTCACATGGTTTTAAATCCGTTTTTTGATTTAAAATATTTACAGAAATAAATTTTATTAGTTTCAGGCTATAAAATAATCAGGAAAAATCCCGAAAAATTCTCATAAATACTTTGAGATATTCTGGATTCAAATAAAATATTTTTTATAAAATTTTATATATATTTAATTTGTTTTCGCAAAAGGTCAATATACATTATTTGAAATAAATTCCAGAAAAATCCAATAAATCCCAGAAAAATACAAAATGCACAATTGATATTAAAATAATATTTAGAGAAAAATTTTGGGATGTTACAATACACAAGGAGACACAATACATTTTACTATGGTGTTCGAAGACTTACTTGTCTCCCCTAGTCCACGTTGAGGTTAGCCCAAACACATTGGACCGGCTCCACGATTTGAGCACCCACCTCGAATCCACTAGTGGCAGCTCCTTTTCCCTCCCGGGTAGGTGAGTTCAACCTTCACAAACTTTGCCGGGGCTACTCACAACCTCCGTTGAGAGCTTCCGCGCACGACGCTGCTACGCCGTCTAGGTGTCGGCAAACACCAAGAGTAACAAGTCAATCTCTCTAGATTGAACTTCACCTAGTGCAACACATGCACTCCGGTGACATCCTAAGTGCAACACATGTACTACGATCCTCCTCAAGTGCAACATATGCACAAGAGGACCTCAATCCACTTCACCCCCAAGAACTCCCAAAAACTCAGCAACCACACATGCCATCCCTTGGCATCCTCTTATAGCCCCCACACGAAATCTAGCCATTGGGGGCTAATTGGGCATTTTTTAGCATTTTCGGTACTACCAGCCATGGGCGGTAGTACCGACTTTCAGGGCAACGTCTCAAAAACTATCCATTGCGCAGGAAACCCGGTACTACCGCAGGCAAAAGCTCGTAATACCGCTCGAGCGGCAGTACCGGCCTCCACAAGCAGTATTGCCAGCCTCAGGTCACCTCTAGAGCAACCTCTCTGGAAAATAACTATCGACGGCTTGGGGCCGGTACTACCGCACCTCCGGTAGTACCGTCCATTGACCGGCGGTAGCTCCGACCTTCAAAAACCGAGAATGACAACCAATCTAGAAAATAACTATCGTCCTCATGTGCGGTACTATCAACCTCCGGTAGTACCGACTCCCAAACAGCGGTACTACCGGTCCAGCTGTAGTACTGGCTTTACACCTGCGGTACTACGGATTTCCAGATAAAATCAGATTTCACACAGAAATCTTTTCTTTTCAAATCAAACACCAATAATGATTGATTCTTTGAGCCATGTGATGATCAATACATGATCGAGAAATTTGCAAAACACATTTGAGAACCCAATTCATATTCTCCAAAGAATCACATTAAGTACAACTTATTTGCAAAATACATTTACAAATAAACCGAGAACCTATGAGATCAATCCTCTAGCCATGTAAGGATCAACACATGATCCGACACTTTGCAAAATATATTTGCAAATGCCAACACATGCTCTAGGATAGAAACCCATAAACTCCAGCTCATTTGCAAAACACATTTGCAAATAACAAATCCAAACGATTAACTCAAATCTTGAGCCTTGAGATGATCAACACATGATCATAACAGTTTGCAAAATACATTTGCAAATGCTTATCTCATACTCCAGGATAAGAACCATAAACATCAATGTTTTGCAAAAACTCATTTTGCAAACACAAAGCATAAACCTATCTTAGCCTTGTGATGATCAACACATGATCATATCACAAGATAAACTTCAATGCATGAGCTCTCCATTTGCAACACAAGCAAATACCTAGCACCATGCAAACAACAACCATTTAAAACCAAATGCTTGAGCTCTCCTTTTGCAACTCATGCAAATCATAGCTCCAAGAAAACCACAAAACAAACTCAAGTGCATGAGCTCTCTATTTGCAACACATGCAAGTCTCTAGCTCCATGCAACCACTTTAAACCAAATTGCTTGAGCTCTCTCCTTTTGCAACACATGCAAATCCATAGCTTCATGCAAATCCATAGCTTAATGCAAAAACCAAACCAATTAAGATTTAAATAGGAAACAAGCATGAGCTCCCTTATTTGCAACAAATGCAAATACTTAGCTCATGCAAAATCCAAACAAAAGAGTGAGCTAGAGTGAATCGGATTGAGTTCATCAACACATGATGAAGCTCAAGTTAAATGACTCAACCCCTCTTAATAGTACGGCAACCTAACTAGCAACCCGGTCTCTCATCAAAACACCGAGACCGGTAAAAGCCTAGAAACACATCCTTAGCCCTAGCTAGTTATACCTTTGCTTCCATCGATCCACTTGGAGCTTTTATGATATCCAATCAGCTTCTTTCCAGGATCAAGTCCCGTCTTGTTCATCAACACATGACGAACCTTCGCTAGCTCTTCTCTTTACTTCGGGATCTCCACTTGAAGCTCATCAACACATGATGACTTCTTCCCGATTCTTGACTTGATGTCTATCAACACATGATGCCATCCAAATCTTTATCACCGTTGGACTCAACCTACTTTCACAACTTATAGAAAAGGTCAGTCCAACAAACACGGTTGTCTCAATCATCAACGCACTCCATTAACACATAATATATGCCTACAAGATCGATTGAGCACAACCCAAATCAATTTGAATGATTTAAAGGTGTCTTGAGTACTTTGATGCAACTAATGCTTCATTATACTCAAGAACTTTTCGTTTGTCCTTAATCAACAAAGAACACTGTGAACACATGATTAGTTTTTTGAATGATTGGAAGACAACTGAACTCAATTTAAACTTCATTTAAATTGATATGAGTATATATTAACTATACAAGTTTTCATATACTCATTTCGATGGTTTCAAGTAATGATCCAAAATATTTGAGTATAATGGAAAGGGATCAATACCTATTTAGACCATCAACCATAGAATACACTCTATATAGATATGTGCATACATATAATTTGATTGGAAACAATTTGCACATATTCAATTTGATTGCATTGGAGTTTATCCTATATTACCATGAGTATACAACAATGCAAGTCAAATATATACTCAATGAATTGTTTCGATGTATTGATCCTATATATTATTTGGCAAGAGAACATGGATCAATACTATTGAAACATCAAGTTAAATTATAAACTCCCCCTAGATGTATACATTCATGTAATATATGGAATTGAGAACATAATGCATATCTTTAATATATAAGCAATGGAAGAGTTCATCCTTTAACTTGAATCCTACGTATGCATTAAGATAATAGAGTGAATACGAGTGCATACCTTGGGTTTTCCATTTTCTATCAAAATTTGAGACTAATAAAAATATAGGTCAATAAACATGTTAGTCTCATAATGATTAGATTTGTCATTAAACAAAGATAAGCATTAATTTAAAAACAATCACCAAAACTAATGGAGCTTGAACTTACACAAGTTCACAGTACGTTCGGCCTTTATCGGTCTGTTTCGGTGCTAACTCAAGTTTGATGCCCATATCGACCAAGTCAAGCCTTACGTTGATATCGTCCTTTGTTTTGCCCTTAATGTTCAGTAAAAGACCAATCAAGCTATCACAGACATTCTTCATTACGTGCATGACGTCGATGCAGTGCCGAACTTCTAGGTGCTCCCAATAAGGTAGGTCCTAAAATATTGATCTCTTCTTCCACATGCTTTTCTCATGGGTCCTCAATTTGCGTCCCTTTCCAAGCGCAACATCTAAGTTCTTAACAATATCATGAATGTCTGTCCTGCTTAAAGGCTTTAGAGCTAAATCGTCTTCGTTCATTCTGTCGAATTGTTTCTTCATCTTGCGGTATGGGTGATTCCTCCGAAGGAACCTACAATGACGCATGTACACGGTTTTGCGCGAGTGATTCAGCCACACACTATTGGTATCATCTAAGTAGTGAGTATAGGCTTTGTCTCCTTTCGTACTCTGGCCCGACAGGTTAGCAAGGGCCGGATAATCATTTATGGTGCAAAACAACAGGCAATGCAAAGTGAAGTACTCTCGTTTGTGAGCATCCCATACCTATTCCCCAGGAGCCCACCGTGTGTTCAGACCTTCCACCAATGGTGCTAGGTATACATCAATATCATTCCCAGGTTGCTTCGGACCTTGGATAAGTATAGACAGTAAAATGTACTTCCACTTCGTAGATAACCAAGGAAGAAGGTTGTAGATACAGAGAGATTCACAGGCCAAGTGCTATGACGGCTGCTGATTCATTTCGTCCGTACTCAATTCGAACCTTATATTCCTCAGATCCGCAGTGAATTCTTGAAACCTCCTATCGATGTTTCTCCACTGGGTGGAATCAGTAGGGAGTCTTAACATTCCATCGTTTTTAGTTTTGCCTCTTTTGGGTTCGCAAATAAACGCTTAAAACGGGAAATTACAGGCAGATACCATGCCACCTTAGCAGGAGGTCTTTTCTTCACCTCGATGCCCTCGTCGTCGTCATCTTATTTATCTTTACGCTTGTACTGAGATGTGTTGCACATTGGACATACATGCAAATTTGTGTACTCTTTGCGGTAGAGGATACAGTCGTTCGGATAGGCATGTATTCTTTCTACTTCCATTTCCAAGGGACAAATAACCTTCTTGGCTTTCTAGGTGTCTTTCGGCAACTCGTTTCCCTCCGGAAGCATGTCCACTAACTGACCTAACAGCATTGTGAAACTCTTGTCGGACCAACTGTTGCTTGCCTTTAATTTCAGCAGTTCAAGCATGGATGACAACCTTGTGTATTTTGACTTGTAGCCTGAGAAAAAAGGTTTCTCCGAGTCATCCATCAAACCCCGGAATTTTACATACTCCCGCTCATTACGGTTCCCTTCTGCACCCCGTAGCATCTGATCTAGATTGTCATCATAAAACCTATCCTTATTGAAAGCACAGTCGATATCGTCCAGAGTATCGTTGACTTCGTCGAAGATGTTAATACTACTTGCTTCATGTATAATCTGCTCTTCACCGTGACAGGTCCAACATGTATATCCCCTATTGAAACCCCTTAGAATCAAGTGTACTTCGATCTACGCTGGGTTTCGAAACATCCTCAGATTCTCGCAGTGAATGCATGGACAAGGCTTAAATTCCATCCCCTTGTTCGACATATCCTCCTTTGCAGCTCTTCTAAAAGCGGAGACACCATTAATGTACTCGGCGCTCAAACGCTTCTTAGCGTACTTCCAGCTTCGGTCCATCTACGCTACGTATATAACAATAAATGTTAAATAATGAATTAAGTACACTAGGAGTGCACATGCACACATATGCTACATATAAGCTACATTTAAACTTGCCAATTAACCTATATAGCTCCTTATATCACAAAGAACAAATGGATATATATATACACACACATATGTAAGCTACATTTAAAATTAGCATCTTCAATTCTCTCTTTACATAGCTAGCTACATCTTGAGTATAAAGCAATTAGAACCAATTACTACTTTAGATCAAAAAACAAATGGATCTACACCAAGCTAGATCAAAATCATCTTCAATTCCCTCTTTACCAAGCTAGATATATCTTGGATATAATGCAATACAACCAATTATTAACCTAGATCACATTCCTTTATTTAACTATCTATATAATGAGTATAATGCAATTATAAACAATTACTACTTTACATCATAAAGAACAAATGGATCTACACCTAGCTAGATCTAGAAAACATCTTTCCCTCTTTACCAAGATAGATCTTAAATATAATGCAAATTAGAACCAATTACTAGCCTTAGATGACCTAGATCAGAAGGATTTACAATCACACTTCCAAATCCAGGGTCTCTTTCTACCAGATCGCCTCTCAATCGCAGTCACCTTAAAAATAACTCGAAAAACCCTAAAAATACAAAGGAGATCGAGGCACTCTGTACCTATTTCATAGAAATGGTCATCCCAGACAGTTTTTCGCTAAAATCGTTTGGGATGTGCCCCTCATCATAGATAGTTTTAGCAAAAAAACCGTTTGGGATGTGCCAGAGACTCATTATTGACTTTTTTTCTTCCAAAAAAACCGTTTGTGATGATGAATCTAATATGAGTCCTTTTGTAGTAGTGGGAGGAAGAGAAGTTGATCGAAGACTGAAAACACGGAGATCAGATCGTAGACATATACTTCCTATGTTCAAGAACGAATGATGGTTTGGACATCGATGGAGTCTCAAATATACAACTTTGATTTTTATACAAATAAGTTCATAAAAGTATAAAATAATAATAATATAAAAATTTTCATGATTAATCTAATAATACCATTTTGACATATGACCGATATAAATAGTGTTTTATATACATTAGTAATTAAAGTTAAAAAAGTTTAACTGCACAAATGTTGTACATTTATGAATGGACGAAGAAGTATATGAATACAAGAAAGGTATAATGATGTGTGGAAATGAAGCATGCTTTTGTGCGAGGAAAAAGGATAGTTAGATTAAGACGCAACCATCCGTCACATGTAAGCAATGATCTCTTCCAATTTCTTCCTACCCCAATGAACGAGGAAACACCAATGAATATAATTTCCATCGTTTAGTTGGCTCTACACTTTTACAAATGTGTAACTATGTTTGAATAATGCATTTCCCTTTTTTTTCCCTCAATCCATTATCAATAATGGAAGATGACATATTTTACAATTCGGTTTTCGCATCGGTTTAAAATTTTTTTAACCATGTCACAATATAATTAGATATTTTGGTGCAAACACTACTACAGAATAATACAACACTATCTCTTCATGTAAGTCGGTTCTTAACATTTCAAGAAAAAACCGATAGTGATAGATGATTCGACATCGGTGAGAATTATTGTGCAAAACATCACTATCAGTCTGACCTCAGAACCGATAGTGATGACAACGGTCATTACGACTAGTTTCTGATGTTAGGATTGATCATGATAGTACATGTACCAAATACCAAAAGCCGAGGCTTCCACCTCGCCCTTACCTCTCCGGTTCTAGGCATCCACCTCGTTCTTGACCTTTCGACTTCTCTTTCCGATCCATTCAAATGCCAAAAGCTGAGGCGGCATTGAACTCACAGAAAAGACGTCGTCGACGATGAGCTCCTCCTCCTCCTCATCTTTCAATAGCGGCAGGAAGACGGTGCCTGGCGGAGGTGGCGGGCCTACCATCTGCACCTTTGCCAACCTCAACCGCCGCCTCTCCGTCCCTGGCTTCCCTGGCGTGGGTAGCGACCCCGACGAGAAGAGGTATTTCCCTGTCTCTAGAGCTATGTATATTGCCGGCATCGCCAAACGATTAGGGTTAGAGTTTGTTGGTTGATTAGTTCATGGATATGAGATTTGTGCTGGGTAGAATCTGATTCAATACTTTGATATAGCAAAAAAGACACATACAAGAAGATCAAAATAAAGGAAATATTGACACATCATATGTGAATTTGTACATACTGATATTCTGTTGGTGCTTTGTGAGTATACTCAACTTCTATCATTCTGTATTGTTTGTTATGCAAAGGAACTAGACAATTGTTTGTCTTTGGGATCTTGCAGGTGTGGTGGCTATTGCTCTATGAAGATTGGGTTATAAGACAATTTGTGACAATATTCATATTCAGGTTTCTGGTTTAGAGATTCTTGTCTAATTGAAATCTGTCTAATTGAGATTTAGAGATTCTTGTCTAATTGAGAATCAGTAAGCATAATTTTGAAATCTGTTTAAAGTGAATCTGAATGGAAAATATTATCACAAATTAATCTATGATCTTGTCTCTAGTGCCAAGGAGGTCTTTTAATTAAGGTAGCCCGACATTTGAGAGCAATCTATAAATCAACTTGAGCTTTTGTTTCTAGTTGTATGGTTTGTGGGTCTATGTCGCCAAATGGATTTGATACGCTAACGATAGGAAAACCAAGGCATGGTCCAAGAGGAGTAAATAAAAGGCCCTAGGTCCGACCCTGCAAACAAGGCTATGTTGGATGCTTCTCAAAGCAACAATACTTCATGAGAGTTGATGAAGGTAATAACATTGTAATTACTTTATGCAATTCATTGCTTAGGTGATCATGTAAGTACTATTTTAACTACTTTATTGTATCCTTGTAACCTAAACAGGAAATACTTTAGAAAAAGTTGGATATAAAAACAATATGAAAGACCAAAAAGTTATCCTGTTTCTGAATGACTGCTTTTGTGCCAAGAAGTTATGCAAAGAAAAGGCTGCTATTACACTATAGGGCTGCCTGAGGAGAAAGTTACGTTAGAGGATTATGCTACTGATTTCTGCATTGAGTAGGTATCCATAAATCAACATTGTCAATATTAGAGTTACCTTCATTCCTTGTTTGCATCTAGTTATAAAATCATCGTGGGGACTTCTTCGGGGTCGACTTCATGGGCTGTAGTGGCATATGTGTAGAAATACTTGAGCAGTGATGTAATATGTGAATTGCAGTGGCATATGTGTCAATTGTGAATTTGTGAATTTATCAATTGTGCATATACTGTCAATCTGTGAATATGAATATGAATATGATATATGTACTCCAGTTAAGTATGTTTGTTTTCTATATACTATGAATGTCATATGTGTACTGTGTGTATATTTGGTGTTGTTCTAGAAAAATAGCCTGGACTTGCAGGGAGGATTTATCTCTATCAGTTCCGCGCTCAGAATCGATAGATATTCCTAATTATCTCTATCGGTTCCACGCTCAGAACTGATAGAGACAATTGGTCTTCTGGGTTGACCACGAAACCGACCCAAAAGACACTATATCTCTATCGGGAGAAAACCGATCATGATAGCCACTCGTCATCACGGTCTAAGGACTTTGTATCGCCACCAAAACCGACCCAGATGACCATTTCTGTAGTATAGGGTATAAAAGGAAAAAAAAGAGTAAATAGTCACCTCGAAATTGTAGAATGGTATGTATTTCGAAAAAAATTAAAGATAGAATGGCATAAGTTCATGAACTGAGGGAGTATTAGTTCTTCTAAGGACAAGTTATATTTGCGATTGGAGGGAGTTGAGAACCTCACATTATCACATCTCACTGTAGGGGTAGGGATAGCAATTTAGTGGGTACCTTTGGGTATAACCACCTCAGATCCGTCACCCGAACTCGAACGTTTGACACCCACCCAAACTCGCTAAGCTTTACGGGTACAGAACCATGCCAACGCTTGAACCCGATGGGTACCCACGGGCACAGAGGCGTGGGGGCGGGGGGGGGGGGCAAGACGGTCGGGGCAGAGCCAGCGTTGAGGGAGACGGAGGCTGTGGTAGGAGGCAGAGGGCGGCGAGACTAGGGAGGGAGAGGAAGGGGAGCGGGAGATAGCGATGGGGGCCGTGGGGGCGAGGCGGCGTCGAGGTAGAAGGAGGCGGTGGCGGGAGGGCGAGGTGGGCACACGGCCGAAGGGGGAAGGGGAAGGGGAAGGCAGAGGGGCATGTGTACCTAATCGAAGAAGGAAGGGGAGGGCGTCGCACCGCGCTGTGCGATGGCACACCGTAGCCGTCACAGCGCTGTAGCAGTCATCGTGCCATCGCCATCAACAAGCTGTAGCTGTCGCCGATGCCATGGCCACCATGCCCCGGCCCACCCTGTCACCACGCCAAGCTCGGCTTAATGCCACACTGATCTCGGCTTGCTGCCACACCAACGAAGGGGGAGGGAGTGACCGGGCAAGGGGGAGACGGCCGGAGGGGGACGGCGGAGGCAGTGGCTATACGGCGGCGATAGAGAGGGAGAAGATCGGGGAGAGCCAGA
This sequence comes from Otatea glauca, assembly GCA_036346275.1. Classification (NCBI taxonomy): domain Eukaryota; kingdom Viridiplantae; phylum Streptophyta; class Magnoliopsida; order Poales; family Poaceae; genus Otatea; species Otatea glauca. The sequence continues at coordinate 45,083,519 of CM070711.1, forward strand.
GGGGAGGGAGCCGGCGTGGGTCGAGCGGTGGAGGCTGAGCGATGGAGAGAGAGGAGATCGGGGGGAGCAGCAGGGGTCGGGCGACGGAGAGGGAGGAGATTGGGGGAGCTAGAGGGGAGGGAGCCGACGGGGGACGAGCGATGGAGAGGGAGGGGATAGAAGGCTAGAGGAGGCAGCCGTGGGGGCGAGGAGGCGAGGGCATGGGGCGGCGATTCGGCGAAGGCCGAAGGGTAGCTGAGGTTTCCCCTGAACTTAGGGTTTTGTTTTTTAATATATACCTAAAAGTGAGGCCCATATGTCATAGGATACCCATCGGATACCCATGGGTACAAATTGACATCCACGCCCATCCTATAATCTTATCAGGTATCCAAACCTAAAAATCCATTGGTCTGAGGTGCTACCCGTGCCCGCCCTTATCGAGTCGGGTATCCGCAGGTATCCAAATCCATATGTAAAACTGCTATCCCTATGTAGGGGAGGGGGGAGGGAGTGGTTGGACGCTAATGATCTGGGAAAAAGAAACCTAGTTAATGAGTCCTATTCCCTACGCATCGCCAACCTTTTTCATCACAAAAGAAAAGTTGTGAGGTCGCAATTTGGAGACGTCGATTTGGCGTGTGACTAGAGAATCATGTGTGACAGGTCCAAGAAAATGAATTGGTCGCTTTTCTGTCCCCTTCCTCTCTCTTTTTTTTAAAAATTGGTTCTCTTCCGAGTGAATTGCAAATCTAACCCTCTTCTAACCGTGGAAGGTACTTTCCACATTCTCCTATCATAGAATCACATCTTGTGCTCCCCATTCACGGTAGCCTTCCTCCTAGGCTTACCGGCCATGGCACCTTCGCTCTCGCCCACGCCAGCTGCAGCACCTCTGCCCCAGCGTTCGCTTGCCGTGGGAGCTTGTAACATCCCAAAATTTGGCTTAATTAAGTTTTTGTTGTTTAAAAGTGCATTTGTGATTTTCTGGAATTTATTTGGATTTTTCTGGATTTATTTGAATTAAATGTTATTTTGGGTTTATTGCTTTTTATTCAAAAGTATTTAAATCTGTGCAAAGTCAAAATAAAGTTTTGTCAAAATATTTTATTTAAGTCCGAATGTCTCAAAGTATTTTTGAGATTTTCTTGGAATTTTCCGATTATTTTATTGCCTAAAACAAATTAAAGGAATTTTTGGAATTAGTTTAATTGGAAAAGCTGTTAAAAAATCTTTTGAGCAGTGTTGGGCCGAGCCCAACACTTGCTTGTATCAAACAGCGTCTCGGTGCGGCGGTCGGCCAAATTTCGGCCGTCGCGAGAAACCCTAGATCGGCGACCGTTCATCGCGATCCAGCGGTCGAAGAGGCGCGTGTGTGTGTGCGCTTTAGCCGTCGGATCCGGACACGCGTCGCAACGTCGATTGTCGTCTCCGATCTGGACTCGGAGTTCATCGCCGTGACGCCGCCGGACTCTTTCGCCGTAGTGGAGCGCGGACGCCGAGGCTATAAAAGGAGGGGTAGCGCCCGAGGTATCGCAAGCGCCGCATCTTTTGGGTGGAAAGTTTCGCGAGAGCAACAAGTAGAACGTCGCCGCAAGCTCGCCGAGTTGAAGTCTGCGGCCGAAGTTTTTGCTCAAGCACGCCGCGGTTCGTCGGTTTTCGTCGTGTGGACTCGAGATCTGGACTCACCGGCCGCGCCGCGCCGACTACTCTACCTCACCTCGCCGGAGACGCAGCCAAACGCCGCGCTTTGGTCTTCGTCTTCAAGTCCGGTGAAGACTCACCGTCGCGCCGCCATCGCTGGACCAGGAGCTCGAAGCCGTCGGATCTAGATTGGATGGTCGATGCGTTGCCACGTCGCTCGCGATTGATGACCGTCCGTCGGGTTTCGTCGGATCGATCGAACATTGGGTTGAGCTAATCGCAGACGGCCACGTGTCGGCGCGGTGCCGAGGCGTCGTGAGCCGAGTCTACCGTAAGCCAAGACGAGTTCGTAGACTCATCCATGCGCCGAGGACACGTGTCGGCGTGGGATTGGCGAGACCAAATCTTGACGTCATGCTTGCGTCATAATTACATTTTCAATTGGAAAAATATTCCGATTGGAAATTCCGTGATGATGACGTCATCATGAGGTCACGCTGACGTCATAAATCGATTTTTCAAGATAAAAATAAATCTGTTAATTCGTATTTTACGATTTTACGATTTGAGATTTATTTCAAACTTCAAAAGGCTATATCTTTTGCATCGTAACTTTCGGAATTGAGTGATTCCAGTTTATAAAAATTTGTAAAATTGAGATCTATTTAATGGTGAATTTTAATTGATTTTTGGAGTTCAATTGCTCTCTGTTTTGGCATTTATTTGCTTTTCTCTTTGATGCAGAGAGCGTTGAATTGTGCGGCGCTTGGAGGAAGATCAAGCAACCCAAGAGCAAGCTTCAGATCAAGATCAGGACCTATTCCAAGGCAAGTTGTGCTTTGATCATGTTGAACCCATGTTTATAAAATTGCTATGTTTGTTTTACAATATTGCATATATTTCAAATATACAATTGTTTCAAATTAGATTGGGTTTAGCTAAAATACCAGATTGATCTATACCCTACCTTGTCATTATATGCCATGAACCATTGTCACCCTAGATTGGTTTAATATAGTTGATTAATAATTATGATCAACATTGGAGGTTAGACCGTATTAGTTGCTTAGCCATGCCACGTCATCACATGTGTCAGAATCATTGTTAATTAATCTTGATTAACGGAATATGGAACAATGTTATGAACTTGTGTGTCATGTGGGATCACAAGACGAGATTGAGTTGTTGTGGCGAGTCATGTCACGCAACGATGTTGAATTGTTGATGGCACGTGGTGCTTGGTAATCAACTGGGTGATGATAACTTAGATTGGGGCAAGTGGCAAGGGGCGAGGAGGCCAAGGTGGGCCCGATGGGCAGATGGTATGTGGAAGTCTTGCCTTGATCACACTAAGGACTTAACCTTGCAAGCCTTTGACCTGAGTCAATCATGCAACCACATGTCTGGTATGGGCCAGCCTAGCTGAGTAATTTGCAAAGTCTTAATTTTGATACTATCGTGGTCGGTGTGAGTTCCGGGTCGGTGTAATTCACATGGCGCAAGAGGGGGCCACGGATGTGAGTTTCTGAGACGCCGATGTTGAAACCTTAGCGGGTAGTATCGGGTTAAGATAGAGCATTGTAAAGGCTTTGTTATAATCTCTCGCCTTTGTGGTGTTTGGTTGTATCACGTGGGTAAAGTGCATAACCTCTGCAGAGTGTGAAACTATTCGGATAGCCGTGCTCGCGGTATTGAGCAATGCTCGGAATTCTGATTAAGGGTTAGCTTAATTAATTGGACAACTTGGTTGGGATGGCGGAATGCCATGTGGAAGATGGAATTTAACTTAGGATTGGAAACTTGGTTTACTTGAGAAATCTTGAATTTATTTATTATCGTTATTTGTTTTACATCCTTTACAATCTATATATTGTATTCGTTCATAAATGCCGCTTATTGCAAAATAGCCATGATAGCCTATCCATTGGAATAAGCCTTGCATATAGATACATGGAATTGCATTCATGCACAACTTGTTGAGTGCTTTAAGTACTCACCCTTGCCAAACAACAATAATCAACAGTTGAAGAATCTACACGTGTTGGAAGATGAAGTCCAAGAAGACACGAGTCATTAGGGTCCGAGCCTTGTCGGTTGCTGTGGTGGTGATGAGCTACCTACGTTTCTACTTTCCACGCTTAATTATTAGTTTATATTTTGGTCTTGCCTGCGTGGCTTAATAATGTAAGTTGGTCATAAGATCATACATTTAGTTATATCAATAAATGAACTATTATTCTATTATCGTTGTGTATGATGTGATATGTACCAATGTTAAGTCGTGTGCACTAGCGTTGATCCCGGAATAGTGCAAGATAAACACGGTGGGTTCGAATCGATGGATTCGGGTCCTTACAGAGGTGGTATCGAGCATACTTGTTGTAGGTCTTGGCCTAGATAGTTTGGAGGTGTCTTGAGTGTGTCCAAAATTATTTTCTAAAAAGAAAATCTAAGCTTGACTAATAAAACCCTCTCGACTCATCTCATTCTCTACTTCTCGCCTTTGCTAAATTTACCGTTTTACTTGCCGTTTGGGTGGAGAACTTATTCCAAAGTTCTTGTGGAGCGGATGCCGATCGTTCGACCTTTGAGGAGGCAGTGGCGGCTACGCCATGGAGCTGTGGAGAGTACTTGAGGCGCTTGAGGTTTCTATCGTCCACTTTACCGAGGAGGCGGTGGTCGGTGAATGGTGTACACCGAGGATTTATTTGCAAGTTGATCATCTACGCTCGGGAGAGCGAGGAAGCTAGCGGGCCAATCAACATCTCCGCCGAAGATTCTCGACGAGGTTGCAATTCAGAGGTCGCTCGACTTGCTCTTCGCCGTGTCGCCGCGACTACGCCGACGAGCTTCACGACTCGGTGTCCGACTTCACCAGACGTTCAAGCATGCCAAGACGACGGATCGAGGAGCGAGTGTGCTCAGCGACGCACCTTGCGAGTTCGCCCTTGCCGGGAGGATCATATGAGAGAGACTACCAGAGCCGGAGGCGTATGCGAGGCACTCGAGTAGCAGAGCGAGAGCTCGAGGTGACCCGTGCTTGACCATCGGGATGATCACCGAGTGGAGAGGCCCCGAGGCGATTGAGGACGAGTGGGAGCGTGACTCGAGAGTTCGAGAGCCGGTGAGGAGTCGAGGAGGATCCAGAGGAGCGAGTGGGAGCCAGAGGGGACGTGACCCGTTGTTGCAGAGGACCCGAGAATAGGTCATCGGGATAGGTTTGCTCGATGCCACCCACCCGCCGGTGTATGCGCCGGATCGATCTCACCTGTGGTGGTGGATGAGTGAGTGTCGACCTTGAGCTGTGTTGAGACTCGAGTGTGAGTCGCGTCTTTAAGTTAGTCTTTACCTTTCTAGTGGACGTTAAGGTTGCGTGTTTAGTTTGCTTCTTTGTATTCTTTGAGTGTGCGATATGTGTTGCAGAGCTTGTAGGCTTAAATAAGCGACCATACCAAGTTAAATAAAGAATTGTTCAGTTTGGGTATAACCTATCTCCCGCTTTAGAAATTCTTACTTCTCATCTATGCTACATCTACCTTTCCTAACCTAAGAGGCAATCATCGGATGGTGAATACTGAGGAAACAACGGTGCTTTGAAGTGGATGCGTCGAATGACAATCCCAATGATGGAGGCAGCCCTCAACCACCGCCGGTGGACATGCAGAACTGGGAGCATTCCTTGCAAAGACAGACTCAAGCGATGCAGACAATGATGCGGCGAGATGCAGAGATGACCAATGCAAAGCGATAAACCACAACAATCCCGCAACTCGGAACAATCATGGTGGACCTCGACCTATGTCCAAGCTATCGGATTTTATGAGGACTAGGCCACCAACTTTCTCCGAAACGTGAACCCTTTGGAAGCCGATGATTGGCTTAGGACCATTGAGAAGAAGCGCACATCACTCGGTGTGAGGGCAATGAGAAGGTGCTCTACGCTCTCATCAACTTGAAGGAACCGCCGCGAGAATGGTGGGAGAATTCTCGTGCCGCTCATGGAGCCCCGCAAGAGATAACACAGGAGGAGTTCACTAATGCTTTCACGATATCATGTCCCGGAGGGAATGATGGATCTTAAGAAGGAGGAGTTTGAGCTTTGAAGCAAGGAGGCCAACCGGTGGCGAATACGAATAAATTCACTCGATTAGCTCGTTATGCCCCGAGGACGAAGCGACGGATAAAGCTAGGCGATCTCGTTTCATGAAGGGACTGAATTCAGATCGCAGTGGGGTGATTACCCACAATTTTCCGGATTTTCGTGAGGTGGTAAATAAGGCTTTAATCCTAGAGGACAAGCGCAAAGAGCTAGGTGAAACCGTAGCGCTTGATGAACAATCGGGGTGGGCGCCCAAACCATCTACGTTTGAGGATGTCACCCCAAAGAATTTGCTAGATTTCAACCACCGGTGGGAACAAGACATCAACCCCTACACCTCGCCACGCCAATCGAATTTCGGACCCAGCAGCAAGGCAACAATGCACGGGAGGAAATCAAGATGATGCGGTGAAGAGATGCTATACTTGCAATGAGCGTGGCACTTTTCAAATAGGTGTCCATGAAGGAGGCATCACACCGATTCGTTTCAACACTGGGAACAACACCCGCTAAAGCACCAACATCGAGGAAATCGCACCAAGCTGCCGAGCAACGCCGCGATCAACAAAGGCGTGGAAGAATCAACCACATCACCGATGGAGCTCGAGGAAGCTACGGGCGTCGTCTTGGGTAAGTTCTTGGTCAACTCGACTTTCTGCTTTGTTTGATTACGAGCTTCGCGATTCGCTTGTTTCTCAAAGTTTTGCAACCAAGAATGGATTTAAAGTGGTGAATCTTAAGTGTGTGCTCTTAGTCCAAGCCCGTGATCCGAGCTTAGATCTAGCCTTGGGTGTTTGGGAGCTAAGTTGTTTATGGATGGGATAGAATTTCTGAATCTTATCTTGATAGATGCGCAATCCCTAGACGTCATCCTTGGAATGGATTGGCTGTCCAAGCATAAAGGTCGTTTTAGATTGTGGTAGAAGGATCGTGACCTTGGAAGGCCCTAGTGGCAAGAAAGTGGAGTTTCAAGCGACCGATTCGGGACAGGCGATTAACGGTCAACGATGTGAAAGCCATCGGCATGGAAGATGTGCGATGAGCGAGAATACCCGGAGGTATTTCGTAAGATTTGCCAGATTGCCACCGATCGTGATATCGAGTTTGTCATCGAAGTTAGCACTGTGTACAAAGACCGATATCAAAGAGACCATATCGGATGCCTACAAGCGAGTTAGTAGAAATGAAGAAGCGATTGAGGAACCGCAAGAGAAAGGTTTCATTAGACCAAGTTCATCGCCGTGGGGAGCCCGGTTTTGTTTGTTCGCAAGAAGGATGGAAGTCTTAGAATGTGCATCGACTACCGTGCACTTAATGAAGTAACGATCAAGAATAAGTATCCATTGCCCGGGATCGACGACTTATTTGATCGCTTAAGAGGAGCTGAGTTTTCTCCAAGATAGATCTTCGCTCGTGATACCATCGATTGAAGATCCGAGCAGAGGATGTACCTAAGGCTGCGTTTTCTACGCGATATGGACATTACGAGTTCACAGTCATGTCATTCGGATTGACTAATGCCCCAAAGATATTTCATGAACATGATGAATAAAGTCTTCATGGATTACTTGGACAAGTTTGTTGTAGTCTTCATAGGCGATATCTTGGTTTACTCAAGACAGAGGAAGAGCATGCGAGAACATCCGAGAATGGTTTTAGGCAGTGCGAGAGCATCAACTATATGCTAAGTTTAGCAAGTGTGAATTTTGGAAGGAGAAAGTTGAATTTCTCGGTCATGTAATGACTACCAAAGGAGTCATGATTGATCCCAGCAAAGTGGACGCATGTTGCATTGGGAGCCACCAAGTCCATTACTCAGATTCGTAGTTTTCGAATGGCGGGATATTACCGCCGGTTCATAGAAGGATTCTCGACAATTGCTAAACCCCTTACGCAGCTTGTTAAAGAAAGAGAAGAAGTTTGCATGGGCGCCGGAGTGCGAGAAAAGTTTCATGGAATTAAAGAAGTTTAACAATGACCCCGTATTAGTGTTGCGGATGTGCGTAATGGATTTGACATTTATCGCGATGCTTCAAGCGTGGCTTGGGATGCGTGTTAATGCAAGAAGGCAAAGTCGTTGCTTATGCGTCGAGACAATTAAGACCACATGAAGTGAATTACCCAACGCATGATTTGGAGTTAGCTGTAGTAGTGCATGCTTTAAAGATATGGCGCCATTATCTCATAGGAAATAGATGTGAGATATATACGGACCATAAGAGTCGAAATACATATTCACTCAATCGACTGAATATGAGGCAGCGAAGATGGCTTGAGCTAATTAAGGATTATAATGTGGGAATCCATTATCATCCCGAAAAGCCAATGTGGTGGCAGATGCCCCGAGTCGAAAAAGCCATAAGCGCAAATGCATTGTCAATGGAGGATCAACGAATTATGCAAGGAATTTCAGAGGTTAAGATTGGAGGTCGTTCGCAAGGAATGATAGTGCGCTAGAAGTAAAACCAACATTAGAGGATCGATTAGAGAAGGTCAACAAGATGACGATAAAATTTCAAAAATCAAGGCTAAAAGGAAGAAGGCCTAGCCATAGATTTCACTGACGAACAAGGAACTATGTTCTTCAAAGGCCGAATTTGTGTGCCGGATAAAAGGAATTAAAACAATTGATTCTTGAGGAAGCGCATGATTCAAAGTACTCAATTCATCCAGAAGTGCTAAAATGTACCAGATTTGAAGGAGAGATTCGTGGCCAAAATGAAGCGTGAAGTGGTGAGCATGTTGCATTATGCGACGTGTCGAGAGTAAAGGCTATGCACCAAAGACCCATTTGGGTTGTTGCAACCGTTGAAAATTCGGAATGGAAGTGGGAGGAAATCGGGATGGATTTTATCACCGTTTACCTAAGACTCGAAAGGTTACGATTCCATTTGGGTTATCGTGGATCGTCTAACCAAGGTCGCTCATTTCATCCCGAGAAAGACCACTTACTCGGAGATCGTTTGGCGTAATCTGTACATGTCGAGGATTGTATGTTTGCATGGAGTGCCAAAGAAGATTGTGTCGCATGAGGTACCCAATTTACCTCAAGGTTTTGGAATAAGTTGCATGAAGCAATGGGAACCCGTCTCAATTTCAATCTAAAGATATCACCCGCAGCATGATGGTCGGTCGAAAGAGTAAATCGATCTTAGAGGATATGTTGAGAGCTTGTGCCTTAGCTTACGCTACGACATGGGATAAATGTTTGCCATATGCGAGTTCAGATTACAATAATAGTTATCAAGCTAGCCTACAAATGTCACCGCTCGAGGCATTGTATGGACGTGCTTTTGTCGACTCCATTGAATTGGAACGAGACAGGAGAACGTTTGGTGTTTGGGCGGATATCCTCGAAGAGGCGTAAAGTCAAGTAGCAATGATCGAGAGAGATTAAAGATAGCACACCAAGGCAGAAAAGCTACGCCGATAATCGTCGTCGAGATTTGAGTTTTGAACGAGAAGATCATGTGTACCTCGTGGTTACCCTCTTAAGGGCGTTAAGAGATTTCACGTTAAAGGAAGCTTGCACCAAGATATGTCGGTCCGCTCAAGATTACGAGCCGTCGAGGAGAGGTAGCTTATCGATTAGAGTTGCCTCGGTCATTGGCGTGGAGTGCATGATGTATTCCATGTATCGCAGCCTTAAGAAGTGTCTCAGAGTGCCAGCAGAGCAAGCCCGTTGGAGGCAATAGAGTGCAAGAAGATTTGACTTATAAAGAGCAACCAATGTAATTTTGATGTTGTGGGCGCAAGACCGAAACAAGTCTATTCGCTTTGCAGAGTTCATGGAGCAATCATTCGAAAGTGAAGCCACTTGGGAGCGAGAAGAAGAATTGAAGTCGAAATTCGAACCTATTCTCTAGTTAGCCCCAATCTCGGCCGAGATTCATAAGGGGGAGGTTTGTAACATCCCAAAATTTGGCTTAATTAAGTTTTTGTTGTTTAAAAGTGCATTTGTGATTTTCTCGAATTTATTTGGATTTTTCTGGATTTATTTGAATTAAATGTTATTTTGGGTTTATTGCTTTTTATTCAAAAGTATTTAAATCTGTGCAAAGTCAAAATAAAGTTTTGTCAAAATATTTTATTTAAGTCGAGAATGTCTCAAAGTATTTTGAGATTTTTCTTGGAATTTTCTGATTATTTTATTGCCTAAAACAAATTAAAGGAATTTTGGAATTAGTTTAATTGGAAAAACTGTTAAAAAATCTTTTGAGCAGTGTTGGGCCGAGCCCAACAACATGGCGTCAGAAACCAGCGTCGGTGCGGCCGGTCGGCCGCTGGCCGTCGCGAGGAAACCCTAGATCGGCGACCGTTCATCGCGATCCAATGGCCCGCAGAGGGCGCGTGTGTGTCGCGCGTTTTAGCCGTCGGATCTGGACACGCGCCGCAACGCCGCTTGTCGTCTCCGATCTGGACTCGGAGTTCATCGCCGTGACGCCGCGGACTCTTTCGCCGCGTGGAGCGCGGACGCCGAGGCTATAAAGGAGGGGTAGCGCCGAGGTTCGCAAGCCGCCGCATCTTTTGGGTGGAAAGTTTCGCGAGCAATCAGAGAACGTCGCCGCAAGCTCGCCGGAGTTGAAGTCCGCACGCCGGTTTTTGCTCAAGCACGCCGCCGGTTCGTCGGTTTTCGCGTGTGGACTCGAGATCTGGACTCACCGCGCCGCGCCGACTACTTCTACCTCACTCGCCGAGACGCGCCAAACGCCGCCGCCTTGGTCTTCGCCTTCAAGTCCGGTAAGACTCACCGTCGCGCCGCCATCATTTGGACCAGAGCTCGGAAGCCGTCGGATCTAGATTGGATGGTCGATGCGTTGCCACGCCGCCGCGATTGATGACCGTCCGTCGGGTTTCGCTCGGATCGATCGAACCGCTGGGTTGAGCTAATCGCAGACGGCCACGCGTGTCGGGCCGGTGCCGAAGGCGTCGTGAGCCGAGTCTACCGTAAGCCAAGACGAGTTCAGACTCGATCCATGCGCCGAGGACACGTGTCGGCGTGGGATTGGCCGAGACGATCTTGGACGCCATGCTTGCGCTCATAATTACATTTTCAATTGGAAAATATTCCGATTGGAAATTCCGTGATGATGACGTCATCATGAGGTCACGCTGACGTCATAAATCGATTTTCAGATAAAAATAAATCTGTTAATTCGTATTTTCGATTTTCGATTTGAGATTTATTTCAAACTTCAAAAGGCTATATCTTTTGCATCGTAACTCGAATTGAGTGATTCCAGTTTATAAAAATTTGTAAAATTGAGATCTATTTAATGGTGAATTTTAATTGATTTTTGGAGTTCAATTGCTCTCTGTTTTGGCATTTATTTGCTTTTCTCTTTAGACGCGTGAGACGTTGAATTGTGCGACGCTTGGAGGAAGATCAAGCAACCCAAGAGCAAGCTTCAGATCAAGATCAGGACCTATTCCAAGGCAAGTTGTGCTTTGATCATGTTGAACCCATGTTTATAAAATTGCTATGTTTGTTTTACAATATTGCATATATTTCAAATATACAATTGTTTCAAATTAGATTGGGTTTAGCTAAAATACCAGATTGATCTATACCCTACCTTGTCATTATATGCCATGAACCATTGTCACCCTAGATTGGTTTAATATAGTTGATTAATAATTATGATCAACATTGGAGGTTAGACCGTATTAGTTGCTTAGCCATGCCACGTCATCACATGTGTCAGAATCATTGTTAATTAATCTTGATTAACGGAATATGGAACAATGTTATGAACTTGTGTGTCATGTGGGATCACACGACGAGATTGAGTTGTTGTGGCGAGTCATGTCACGCAACGATGTTGAATTGTTGATGGCACGTGGTGCTTGGTAATCAACCGGGTGATGATAACTTAGATTGGGGCAAGTGGCAAGGGGCAGGAGGCCAAGGTGGGCCCGATGGGCGATGGTATGTGGAAGTCTTGCCTTGATCACACTAAGGACTTAACCTTGCAAGCCTTTGACTGAGTCAATCATGCAACCACATGTCCGTATGGGCCACTTAGTGAGTAATTTGCAAAGTCTTAATTTTGATACTATCGTGGTGGTGTGAGTTCCGGGTCGTGGTGTAATTCACATGGCGCAAGAGGGGGCCCCGGATGTGAGTTTATGCACCGCCAATTGTTGAAACCTTAGCGGTAGTATCGGGTTAAGATAGAGCATTGTAAAGGCTTTGTTATAATCTCTCGCCTTTGTGGTGTTTGGTTGTATCACGGGTAAAGTGCATAACCTCCGCAGAGTGTGAAACTATTCGGATAGCCGTGCGCAGTATTGAGCAATGCTCGGAATTACTGATTAAGGGTTAGCTTAATTAATTGGACAACTTGGTTGGGATGGCGGAATGCCATGTGGAAGATGGAATTTAACTTAGGATTGGAAACTTGGTTTACTTGAGAAATACTGAATTTATTTATTATCGTTATTTGTTTTACATCCTTTACAATCTATATATCAGATTCGTTCATAAATGTCGCTTATTGCAAAATAGCCATGATAGCCTATCCATTGGAATAAGCCTTGCATATAGATACATGGAATTGCATTCATGCACAACTTGTTGAGTGCTTTAAGTACTCACCCTTGCCAAACAACAATAATCAACAGTTGAAGAATCTACACGTGTTGGAAGATGAAGTCCAAGAAGACACGAGTCATTAGGGTCCGAGCCTTGTCGGTTTGCTGTGGTGGTGATGAGCTACCTACGCTTCTACTTTCCGCCGCTTAATTATTAGTTTATATTTTGGTCTTGCCTGCGTGGCTTAATAATGTAAGTTGGTCATAAGATCATACATTTAGTTATATCAATAAATGAACTATTATTCTATTATCGTTGTGTATGATGTGATATGTACCAATGTTAAGTGTGTGCACTAGCGCTGATCCCGGAATAGTGCAAGAACACAAGTGGGTTGAATCGCTGGATTCGGTCCTTACAGAGCTCTAGCTCCTCCCGTGCTCCTGAGGTGCGGCAGGCGTCTGCTGTCGTGCTAGCCACCTGCTGCCACGCCTTCCGCGGTGTGGAAGGGGATAGATGTGCAAATTCATTCGGAAGGGAGCCAATTTTGCAAAAAGAAAAAAAAGAGGAGAGGCTAGAAAAGTGATCACTTCCAAGAAAATCTCCATCGGCTATGGCTAAGGATCAGCTAAAGACGAACATCATGTCACCATTAGGGGTATAAGTGGATGTGGGATGTTCGCTAGCCCGCTAAATCCGTCCCGCAATAAACTATAATTGGTCACCGGCGGAACAACTTCTAAGTTAAGTGGACGCCCGCGTAGCCCGTCTTATCCCAATCCTCATCTTTGTCATACTCCCCTTCAATCCATGCGGTGCCCGAAGTCGAGCCTGCAGAGGGGGCTAGGCAACGTGTGGATTGTTGGCGTGTCCGCGCTGGTGTGTGTGGTAGTGGTGCTGGTGCTGATGAGGCGGTGGATGCTACGGGCGCGACAGGACATGGAGCAAGACGGCTTGCTGACATCGCCGGCGTCCAGCTCATCCTATGACGTGACGAGCTTCCACAAGCTAAGCTTCGACCAGCACAAGATCGTGGAGGTGCTCATCGACAAGAACATCTTTGGCCACGATTGCTCCGAGATGGTGTATAGGATCAAACTGAGCAGCTGCGAGCTAGTGGCGGTGAAGAAGCTGTGGGTGTCACGGCAGTCCAAGGAGCACCAGAACGGCGGCGGGGCAGCCTGGACTTCGAGCTGCGCACGGAAGTGGAGACGCTGGGCAGCATCTGGCACAAGAACATTGTGAAGCTCTACTGCTGCTACTTCGGCACCGAGAGCAACCTGCTAGTGTACAAGTACATGCCCGCTGGAAACCTGTGGGACGTGCTGCATGGCGGCTGGGGGGTTCCTGGACTAGCCGACGCGCCACCGCTTGGCACTCGGCATCGCGCAGGGCCTCGCGTACCTCCACCACGACCTCATGTTCCCAATTGTCAACTGCGATCACTATGACCATCATCGGCACCAACGGCTACCTCTCGTGCCATGTAATTAACCCCCTTACTAATAATCATCATGCATGCATGGATCGATCGTCATTGTGTTTGTTTATCCGTGCTTCAATTGCATCACTCGATTCATCGGCTGATCATGCATGCAGAGTACACCTACTCATCTAAGACATTAGCAGCAGCGGCGAGCACCGCTCGTGGTAGTCGTGCCCTCCGTGTAGGAGTTCACCAAGGACCGCACTGAGCTCCTGTGAAACTTCTGCGTGATTGGCAAGCAACCCACTTAACCCACAAACACAATAGACCAACACAACGTTAGCTCGCAAAACACTTTGCGGCTCGTGCGGGCGTCTGCGGGCTGGCCGTGAGCAATCCCACTTTCATCCTGAGTCACCATGCGATCGAGTTGGAGGTCGTACTGCTGCAGCGACCAGCCGCTAGGTCAGGAAGCCTCATTATATTTGGCCTTTTACATATTTTTATTTCACTTTTGGCTCCCTTTCAAACCAAATTACAAATCTAGTCTCCTTCTCGATCGCGGAAGCATCGGCAGGTGACATGCATCGCCTATTGCACCCCCTACCTTGAAAGGTTCCTACTTGAGCTCGAGTATTGCAGCGGGTTCTTACCGAGCTCGAGTACCGCGTACCTCATGTTGTTGAGCTTGGGTATCGCGGTAGCTTGTCCTGCCAAGTTCGAGTACCACGGTAGCTCGTCTATCACGGTGGATGTAGTGCCAGTGACTATCTGCTGTCGGGGAGTGCTGATGCTTCTGCGATTAAGAAGAAGACTATATTTGCAGTTTCATTCGGTAGAGGGCCAAAAGTGAAAAACAAGTGTGCATCTGGGGCTATACATGCAACCGTGCGTTCGCGTGAACCGTTAGGTTCTAGCGATGCATTGATCTTAGCCGTCGATTATATATTTGATCCTAAGTGTCTCTTATGGCTGCACTAGCGAATCCTCCTCCTCCTTACTCCTGATAGATCGATGCAGGATAACTACTAAAGTACTGGTTCTACAATGGAGGAGGAGCCTCTCTCCCTCTCGCCGCCGGCAAGATCGGCACTTGAGGGGAGGGGAGACTACTCGGTCTGTCCTCGGTCGCAGCGAGTAGTAGTGAAGGATTTAGTACGATCTAACTTGGGGATCCATATAAATAGATGGATTCTAGCATTTCTTTAGTTTATGGACGAAAATTTGATGGATGATCATACGAGGACACAAACCAAACACATCGCACTACACTAAAAAACGTCATCAGTGGCGGTTCATAACCGCCATCAGTGGCGGTTATTGAACCGCCACAGATATAGTGCCACTGATAATCGAGGATTATCAGTGGCGGTTTTCTAACCGCCATAGAGATAAGTGTTATCGTGGCGGTTCTACACCAACCGCCACGAGATAACAATACTATACGTGGCGGTTCTATCCACCAACCGCCACAGATAACTACACTATACGTGGCGGTTCTTTCTACAACCGCCACGAGATAACAATATTATACGTGGCGGTTCTTCCCACCAACCGCCACAGATAACTATATTATACGTGGCGGTTCTCTACACCAACCGCCACAGATCTATATTATACGTGGCGGTTCTATCCACCAACCGCCACGTATAGTACGACCGAAAAATAAAAAGCTGCATTTTGGGCTAGCCTCGAGTGTTGCTAGCCATGCCCTCGAAACATATAATACATCAATCACAGATTTTGCATACACACGATTACAATGTACAACAATCACAGATTTCGCATATACACAACTACAATATAATACATCAATCACAATTGCAATTTTGCATATGCACAATTATAATGTACAACAATCACAGATTTTGCATATACACAACTACAATATAATACATCAATCACAATTACATATAATACATCAATCACAATTACAATCACAGATTTTGCATATCACAATTACAATATACACAATTACAATGTACAATTAAAGTGTCTCATGCATGAGGTGCTCGATCATGGTGATGGTGTAGGGCATGCCTCCCGCTGGACCTGCTCCCTTCTCCTCCAGTTCAGTCATCTTTGCATCAATATTTCTCAGAGTATGTAAATGAAGTCATTATATATCATACTATGGAAAGCTAAATAGATCACTTTTGTTGTATCACAAATCTAGCCGATCCATTGCCGTCTTATTCCATGTGAATGCCGTGGCATCCTCGAGATATTGTACATGCATTAGCTAGTTTATACTCCTCTATTTTTGAATATGTGACATTCTATTTTTCAATTTTTATTCCTAAATACATATCATTCTACAATTTTGATCCTACTTTTTACTATTTTTCCTTCTATAATCTCCATTTAGCTATTTTTAATGGCATTTACTATCATACATTAGAGTAAAACACACCATCTAAAAATATAAGGACCATGTAATCAAATATCTTATGAATGGAAGGTAAAGATGCAAAAGGAAACTTGACAACTAAATCAAGCAATCAAATAAACCTCTGTAATGGTGCGATTTTTGGTGTGAGCTCTTTCGTATTCATCCACCACCACGTCTATAAAAGCTCTACTAGCCATCATGAAAGGGCACGGAGAAAAGCAATAGAGGGCGCTCCTCGTCTAGAGCGCACGCCACACACACACCACCCATCAACACACACACACGCACGGAGAAGGGCAACAACACAAGCGCAGATCAATCACAACTTCTTAAATGAAATGACAGAAATTAGAACATGTGCAAGCCATGCCATCCAATACTAAACTTGACATTCAATGAAACATCAATTTACACCACCGTAAGAAAAAATTAACTAGTTTTGTGAAATATAAGCCTCACGAGTCTTCCTTGTTGGTAGGGGCCTCGGGAGGTGGCAGATGAGTATGGAAGACTTCATCGTTATTATCTGGGTCATGAAACTCGTCGTTCTTGTTGAGTACTTCCTTTACGATGAAGTAGGCGAGCTGTCACTGAATGCCTTGGATTTCATTTGGAACCAGTCCTCCCGTAGGCAAGTTCAGACGCTATAAATAGAAAAAGTTTGTCTTAAGAGCTTATATAGAGAATGAGATGTGCAAATCAATGTGTGATGTTAGCGTGACAAACCTCTACGTCATTGTTTACTATTGTAGAGCCTAAGATTTCGTGCATGTATTGGCACACTGAAGTACCCACATAAATTTGTTCTGGCGGTTGCTTGTGGCCTCGCAAAAATTGATTAAACTTATACGACATTGAAGGAGTTATTGACTACGAGTGCGATATAGGAAAATTGTTTTTGTGCGTCATCGGAAATTTAGTACGGATTGTCGGTGATTTATGGAAAGGGCGGTGTCTTGAGCACTTTTACAATAT
Source organism: Otatea glauca (assembly GCA_036346275.1). Classification (NCBI taxonomy): domain Eukaryota; kingdom Viridiplantae; phylum Streptophyta; class Magnoliopsida; order Poales; family Poaceae; genus Otatea; species Otatea glauca. The sequence continues at coordinate 45,100,569 of CM070711.1, forward strand.
GCTTTGAAGGCCCTATTCACTAGACTTGTCATATCTTTGTAGTCTTTTGGATCTTTGTCCGTGGGTCCAAGATCGACATCTTGCTTTTATCGGAGTAATTACTACGAGAATCCGAGTGGAAACTACATACACATGTATGATGCCGTAGTCATTAGTCCTAAGTCGAGCAAAGAACGAGATCAACAAGTAGTTGAACTAGCTAGTGAGCCACTTACTTGAAATTGTATGGTAAAAGTATGAACTCCTTGTCTTGGAGTTTGATGAGGCGTTATATCGTAGTCCTCGACCTCCTTTGGTACTCTTTTGATTTCGGTGGCAAACCGTTCCGGATCGAGGCACGCCATCGCCCTTTGGTTCTTTTTAATTCGATCAACTCGTATCTACATAACAAATGATTTAGACATCACATTTATCGGTATTACATGAATGTAGACAATGATTTTTATATTGGACACTTACGGTGACCAAACATCTCATAAGAGACACGTCGAGGGCATCTTGATAGTACATGTTGTGCAACTCATTTGAATTCTATCATGAAGCGGCCGGTCCCTCATGGTGGAAATGTTCCTCTCGAAAATGGCGGTGATCACCTTCGGAGTACATGTTGGTTCGATCGCTCCATATACCATTCATGTAATCGCCTTAGCTGCCTTTGTTAGACTATGAAGCTTGAAGGGTGACAAGCGGCTTCCCAATTCGTATTTGATCTTTCTTTGACTTGTCCTTTGGAGACCGCTTTACCCTTACTTTTCTCGCACACAACATCATACTGCTGCAGCCGCTGACCTCGTGATATGGCTTGTCTATTTTGCCATGCCTTTAGAGGAGGTTTTAAGTCGGTCAGCTGAAGTTGTCGCACTAACTTTTGTCTGTTGATGTGTTGGTGACGATCGTATGCGAGGTTTATTGTAGGACAGGCCGGCGAGTTCACTACTGAGAGGCCGCGGGTTCACTGCGCAGAGAGGTGGTGGTCACCTCGGGAGGGGCCGCGAGTTCACCTCGGGAGGAACAGCACTTCATGATGGTCCAAGTTGATGTCACGTTTGCGCCCTTTGGATGAATGTGTGGGCGGCACTTCCTAGAGTTGTAACCTCGTCGTTCGGGGCATTTCTAGCCCGAGGTTGGGCGGGATTAACCGTGTCCACCGGACCTTTGCGTATCCGGCGCTATCGCGAGTTGTGCAATACACCTCCTTCTTGGCATGGGTGCGCTATGCTGCATCCGGCTGAATGAATATGTTCATGACGGGCAAAGTGGTAGCACGGTGTGGGATCATGTATGTCGTCCACGGGATAATGACCCATGTCTTGTTCTACAATTGGGGCGGATGCGCAAGCGCTGCGACGATTCGGAGGGCTGGTCGTAACAATGTTCTCGGCTTGCGGCGCTCATGGCTTGTTGTACTTGTCGTTGTACTTGTTGTTCTATTGTGCCTTGTAATTCTCGAAGCATCTTTTCCTTCATCATTTCTATTTGACAAGCGCTTCTCTAGCTCTCTTTCGACTCTTGTAAGTGTGAAGGTGCTCGGGAATCTGTCTTCCACGGAACCTTAACCCGACACCTCGTGTCCGTCCGGGATGCTCCTTGTTTCCCGGGGCGCGTGTTAGTTCGTCGTTCTCCTATCTGGTTGGAATGTTCCTTGGGAAGACTCGACGTCTGACTCTCGGACCCTTTGTGACATTGCTTCGTCATCGCTATTTACGAAGGATAAGCCCCACGGGCGTGACACTTGCCCTCGCTAGCACGTAGTGCTTGACTCGATTTAGTAGTCGGCCAATTGACTTGTACCGATCATTGTAGTGATTACGCTTCTGCCTCTCCCATTGAGGATTTTACGGCGTACCCACCCGTACCAAGTGCGTGTGGATGGATGTTCCTTCTTAGATGTTTATGTGGTCCTCATTGGACTTCTTTCTTTGCTTCACTTTGCTTCATCGACACGAAATCATCCCAATATGGTTCTAAGTTTGGGTAGTCCCGATGGCGATCGGTTTTCTTCACATAAGTAGTATTCACTGGCCTTGAAGTTCCTCCATGCGCATCCATGGTCATCAACGCATCCCGCCGCACGCGGTGTTCATCTTCTTGGGAATTGAAGGTTTGTTTTTCGATCCATAGATCCGTTTGATGGTATCGGGCACTTTGTGCCAATCCAAAAAGTGATTGGCACTCTCTCCCTTGCGATATACCCAGGTTGTTACGTACTTTGCTACGAACTTTGGCGGTGCAATAGGGGCCCGACACGAGACCTCCGAGATGGTATCTGGCCTTGGGCTTCTTATTTCTTCCTCGCCACGAGGTCTTGCCACTGGTATGTCAAGATCGGCGGCAACACAGGTGGTTGGGTTGAGGTTGAGGAACCTACTAGGGCTAGGGCTCGGGCTCGGGGTGGATTGCTCCTCCATATCAGCCTTGGATGTGCGAACTGAAAGAGGTAAAGTATGAATTTTGAGATTTTGGCGATCATTTCGGTGCCTCTTCAAGGTTCCATACACTGAATTTTGAGATACTATGAAATACCAATGCTAGAATCGACCCACACATAGGCACTAGGCAGTAGCATTCCATCAAGTTGTATTCCCTCACTAGTCACTACTAACTTAACAGGAAAAATTCAATATCTTGTTGACCCATCGTTAACTATCTTTTTCTTCCATCCGAATTATGGGATATGAAAGATAAAATATGTATGATGTAAGAAAATGCTATATTTGTAAGCACATATCTCTTTGTTGGGAAAAACAATTGCACCATTTGATCTCACATGTGAACTGCTATTGCTTTCCCCCTTGTGCAACGATCCTGTAGGACCTAGATCAAATCGTTTTTAGCTTAAGCTACGCCAAGGCGTCAATCATTTATCTTACTATGTCTGTGAAATTTGAACAAACCATTTTCCTCCTTTAAGTAAGCTTAGATCCATGTTATAATCTAATGCCATTGTTTGGGAAAATTAATAGATACTTTGCTTTCGATTAATACTGCATTGAGCATTACGGATACTAAATACTACCCTTTGAGATTGAAAGGAGTAATACTATGTGCTAACAAAGAAGCTTTGATGCAAATATAGAAATGCTTTGTGGCTTGAAGTAAATGGGAATTTTCCTCCTGTTGTGGTCTATATAGAATGGTTGGCATCAATCAAAGTCCACCATCCATGGGATGCGAAATTATTATTCCAAAAATTGATGCTTAATGCAATCAGTTGTGCATTCAAATCCAAAACATCGTATATTACCATGGTTGATTACCTTGTTGGACTGAAACTCAGTCTGGCGTCGTCGGCGGCGTCGGTATGCGTGGCGCGGCGGCGACGGCTGGCGCTGGGCGGCGGCGTCGTCGGGGGAGGCGGCGTCGTCGAGGGCGGCGGCGCGCGGCGCAGCAAGGGGCGGCGACGGCATCAGGCGCGAGGGGCGGCGTCGTCGAGGGCGGGCGCTGCCGAGCGCGGCAGCCTTGCGCGCGATGAAGCGGGTATGTCGAGGCAGCGTCGTCGGGAGGCGGCGTCGTCGAAGCGGTCGAAGCGCGCGGGCGGCGGCCGTGGCGGCGCGGGTGCGGGGGTTTAGGAGTTTATGCGCGTCAGAAGCGGCGGGAGTTTAAAGGTTCAGGGCACTCAGAAGATCAAGTGTATCCATTTTACATATATATGGAGCATTATCAGTGGCGGTTCTTCATACGAACCGCCACAGATAACTTTATCAGTGGCGGTTCGTATTAAGAACCGCCACAGATAATTTTTATTACTGGCGGTTATTCACAAGAACCGCCACTGATACACTTATCTGTGGCGGTTCGTATAAAGAACCGCCACAGATAATTTGTATTAGTGGCGGCTATTTATATGAACCGCCACAGATTTGTGTATCTGTGGCGGTTCTTGTGAAGAACCGCTAGTGATATAATTATCCTTATATATTAATCCATACATAATCCTAATATAGTAATATACCCTATATAATACTAATATATTAATAACCCTATATAATCCTAATATAGTAATGACCTTACATAATCCTAATAAATATTATATACCCTATATAATCCTAATATAGTAATTACCATTTATAATTCTAATATAGTAATAAACCCTATATAATCCTAATATATTAATGACCTTTTATAATCCTAATATATTAATGACCCTATAATCCTAATACAGTAATGATCATATATAATTCTAATATAGTACTATACCCTATGTAATCCAAATATATTAATGACCCACATTTCCATTACTCCACACAAATGCATAACACCATATTTCCATTACTCCATACAAATGCATATTGTTTACATCACATTGCCATTACTCGTATATAGCTAATTATTTTCTTTCACAATTTGCCCTTCTTCATGATCGTCGCGATGATAGGTAGCTTCCTGAGTGGTTTCTTCCTCGAGCCTGATGTTGCCATCTACGAAAGGAGGCAACTCGTCAAACTGGTTGTACTCATCCTCATCCACGACATTCTCAACTCCGACGATCCTTCTTTTTCCCTGAAGAACTACATGGCGCTTCTTATCTGCAGGGTCGATTACATAGAAGACTTGTGCTACTTGCCCATGAAATACGAATGGTTAAATCTCTCAGATCCGACATGTTCGATGTCCAAAGTAGTGAAGCCGTGCTTGTCCACCTTGACACCCTTTGGGAGTTGTACCCAACGACACGAAACATCGGGATCTTAAAAATACAATAGTCGAGCTCCCAAATCTCTTCTATGAACCCATAGAAGCTAGTCTTCTTCTTGCTGTGTTGTCATAGGCATCTATCACGGACACCACTATTTTGGTAAGTGCTTTTGCTATCCCGAGATCTCGTGTAAAGGTATATCCATTTATGTCGTATCCTTGCCATGTCAAGATTGTACACGATGGCCCTTTTGCCAACCACCTCAACATAACACTCGTTTCTTTCCAGTCATATGCTCTTTGAACCAATGATTGAACAAGCGGTTATGCTCTTTTGTTACCCAAGCCTCGATCGTCCACGATTTTCCTCTCGTAGCTTATCCTTGTGCATGTCCATATACGAGGACACCTCAACCGATTTATTGCAAGGCGTGAAATGAGCTTTTGAACAATCCATGATCGTAAGAATTTGTTGATTTCCTTCCAATTGTCCCTTTCCCGGATAGCCTACCCTCATGGCGAGATCTGAGCACTCCTACCGGTTCCACCCCTCCATGTAATCCACGCAAAACTCGATAACCTCCTCGGTTGCATAACCTTCCACAATGCGACCCTCACCGAGATCGATTGCGTACATACTTCTTCAGATACCCATGTACCTTTCGAGCGGGTACATCGATGCGAGAATACGGGGCCACATACATTTATCTCATTCACAAGGTGAACAATGAGATGAACCATTATATCGAAAAATGATGGAGGAAATACATCTCTAGGCGGCATAGTGTCTTCACCACATCATTCTCGATTCGAAAGTCCGATGGGATCGATGACCTTACGTGAAATCGTGTTGAAGAAGAAACACAACCTCATGATTGACTCTCGGACCTTTTAGGGCAAAATACCTCTAATTGCAATAGGAAGCATTTGTGTCATCATCACATGACAATCATGAGACTTCATGCGATTAACTTCAAATCTTTCATCGACACAGTTTCTTGATGCTTGCGGAGTAACCGGATGGAACTTTCACACCATGCAAGCATTTGCAGAGGCATTCTCTCTTTCTTGGATAGAGTGTAGCAAGTCGGGGAAGGTAAAGTCGGCCTTTCCGTTGTCTCGAGGATGTAGCTCACTCGATTTTCATATCTTCCATGTGTCCCTTCGTGCCTTCAAAGTCCTTAGTTTTGCTAGGAATATTCAGTACAAAATACCATCCTCTTTTCTCCCGTCGAATTGTTTCTTCATATTGCGGTAGGGGTGATTCTGCGAAGGAACTGCGGTGATGCATGTACACAATTTTCCTCGAGTTATTGAGCCCACACTTGCGGTTTCATCCATGCAATGGGGCATGCTTTGGCCCTTTACGATCTGACCGGATAGGTTACCAAGGGCAGGGAAATCATTGATGGTGCAAAACAACAATGCGCGTAGGGTGAAGTACTCTCGCTTGTACTCATCCCATACCTGTACACCTTCGTTCCACAGTATCACTAGATCTTCCACCAATGGTTGTAGGTATACATCAATATCATGGCAGGTTGTCTCGGCCCTTGGATAGCGGCGACATCATAATGTACTTTCGTTTCATACACAACCAAGGAGGAAGGTTGTAGATACAGAGAGTCACGGGCCAAGTGCTATGAATACTACTCATGTTACCGAAAGGATTTATTCCATCCGTACTCAATCCAAACCTTATATTCCTCGGTTCATTCCCGAAGTCATTCCTAAAGAGCCTATCGATGGTTCTCCATTGGCGTAATCAGCAGGTGTCTCGACTTTCCATCCCTTTACGCTCTTACGAGTGCCATCGCATCAATTGGGCATGCTTTTGTTTCCAAATAAGCGCTTCAACCGAGGTATTACCGGTAAATACCACACCACTTTAGCGGAGCTCCTTTCTTCACCACGGTGCCCTCATTGTCATGGCCTTTACGCTTGTATCGCGATGATTTGCACATGGACATACATGCATGTCTCAGTATACTCTTTGCGATAGAGTATACAATCGTTTGGACATGCATGTATTCTTTCTACTTCAATCCCAATGGACATACAACCTTCTTAGCTAAATAAGTGGTTATCGGCAATACGTTTCCATCTGGAAGCATGTCCGCTAAGAGATGTAATAGCTCAGTGAAACTTTTATCGGACCAACCATTGCTTGCCTTCAATTTTAGAAGTGAAAGCACGGTGTGCAACTTTGTGTATTCCTCCTTGCAACCCGGGAACAAAGGTGTGTCGAGTCGTCAACAAACCCTTGAATTGATTAAACTCTCTCGACTAGTGTAGTTCCCTACGCATCGCGCAACATCGAGCAAGATTATTATCGTCATCAATGTCCAACCTATCCTCATTAGATCCATAACTGATGTCAGTTGCCATAATGCCTTCTCCATCATCCAATACGTTATCACCTTCATGTATGTTTTCCTCTTCACCGTGACTTGTCCAACGTGTATAGCCAAGTACAAAACCCCTTCGAATCAAGTGCAAGTGGATGTGCTCTTTGTCTGAAAACATTTTCTCATTCTTGCAATCAATGCATGGACAATGTATGTACTCCGCCTTCTTGTGCAACTTGTTCTCCTCAGTGGCTCTTAAGCGGATACCCGTCGATGTAATCTCTACAGTAAGCAGTTCGCATTGTACATCCATCTCGGTCCATCTAAAATTAATTAACATATAAAAATTGATTAAAAACTAATCTAATTACTTATCATCTAAATGAGCTAGATAATAAATTCATCATCTAAAAATGATGAGCATCCACCTACCAAATTAGCTAAAATTTCATGTATATTAATATCCAATAATCTTAATTAAATAAATTTAATATATGTCCACACTAATGGAACCAAATTAATAGTAATTAAAAAACTAATCTGAATACTTTTCCTGTAAAGAAGCTAGATAATAAATTCATCATCTAAAAATGATGAGCACCCACCTACCAAATTAACTAAAATTTCATTTATATTAATACCCAATAATCTTAATTAAATAAAGTTATTATATGCAAGATGTATATGTCCGTACACTAATGGAACCAAATTAATAGTAATTAAAAAACTAATCTAATTACTTATCATCTAAAGGAGCTAGATAATAAATTCATATATATGCAAGATGTATATGTCCGTACACTAATAGAACCCAATTAATAGTAATTAAAAAACCAATCTAATTACTTATCATCTAAAGGAGCTAGATAATAAATTCATCATGTATCAAATTAACTTAAAATGCAATTAATATTAAATATATGCTTAATCATAATTCATCATCTATAAAAGGAACACAACATCATCTAATGAACCTAGCTAGTAAATAAATTCATCAACTACAAAATGGTAGCTAAATAAAAATAAACAAAATCTAAACTTTTCATCTCATCTACATATAAACCCTAATTAAACTTGGTTTAAAAATTAAATTGCAACAAGATTAACACAAATCAAGAGAGGAGAAAAAATAACTCACCAAGGAACAACTAGAGGAAGTACAAGCACAAGAATTGGAGAAAACGAAATCAAATTTAGAAGTTTTGGTTTGCTCTCTGGAGGAAGAAGACCGGTCACGCATCGACCACCTATTTATAGGCAATATTATCAGTGGCGGTTTTTAACTAGAACCGCCACTGATAACATTATCCGTGGCGGTTCTATCCTCGAACCGCCACTGATAATTCATTATCAGTGGCGGTTCGAGGATAGAACCGCCACGGATAATCCAATAGAATCAGTGGCGGTTGGAGGATAGCACCGCCACTGATAACCTAGTTATCAGTGACGGTTCTAGCCTCCAACCGCCATCGATGTATGTGTTATCGATGGCGGTTCTATCCTCGAGCCGCCATCGATAATTCATTATCAGTGGCGGTTCGAGGATAGAACCGCCAGTGATATTCTTCCCGCCATTTTCAATATAGAACCGCCACTGATAATTATATTTGTGACGGTTCGGAAAAACCCGCCACAAATAGACCGTCACCTATTGCAGGTTTTGGCGTAGTGTCGCAAATTAAGTTTCCAGAACTCCATCCTGATACTTGGGCTTCATATGTTATTGATGAGAAGCTTTTCCCTGGTGAGCACATTTCTTTCTCTCTGTGGGATGTGGGCAATTTGGAATGCACGTAAAGAAAACATGGAGAATCAACGAGAAGTTTGTTTCAATCGGTGAGATAGGAAAGGAATGTGGCCTCTGATCTAATGCAAATTCATAAACCGCAGACGCGAGTGCCATCTGATGCTAGGTCTCACCCTCTTGGCGCCCCTGAGACAGGTTCTCTAAAGGTTTAACATAGATGGAGCGTTTTATACTCCCTTCGGTTCACAAAACTTATCAGTTTGAAATACATGTAGTTAAACTTTTAAAACTTTAGCTATCGATACACTTTTAAATATTTAGATTGGATACGTGAAATTATATATATAGATTCGTCTCGAAACGTACTTTCATTATATTATAATTTTTTTGGATTTTTTAAATATATTACAACAGAAATTAGTGATCAAAATTGAGTTTTTAAAGCCATGTCGATATTCAAAAATAACAATTATTTGTCACAAGAAGGAATAATACAAAAGACCAAGATGCTATTGGGGCCATCATTATGAACGTGGATGGAAATTTCATCGTCGCAAGAGCGACATGCTATGACCATATGACTAATATGTTAACTGCTGAGGCGCTTGCTGTTGGTGATGGGGCCAGTGTCACTCTTACAACAGTGTCCAAAAAATTTTACTGAATAGAACACCTCGAATCCGAGTTAGATTTTGACACCCGTATCCGATTCTATATAGTATTTTGTGTATTCAAAAAATTTTGCCGAATCAAAATCGAATACCCTAAATCCGATTAATGCGCCTCGCAAGCCTTAGTCCCTCCTTAGAAGAATTCTGGCTTTCATGGCATGGAGGTTTCCTGTTCTTGCAGATGTTTAGGAGTTGGGTAGGAGTTTTTCTGATTTAAGTAAATTTCACAGACCTCTAGCTTTTATGGTCACGGACTCACGGTAGCAGAAAACCAGTGAGTTTTTGGCACACTAGGCAAGTGACCACGGCGTGTCACGCCGCGACATCTGCTCGACACACAAACAAATCGAGAAAACGTGTGCTTGCCGCTTCCCACATGAGCAAATCGAGGAAAGACGCGATGTAAACTTTTTTTTCCGAAAAAAGACCTAAACCTAGTAGTAAAAAAACCGCAAAATGACCTAAACGTAGCACTTGCGTAATGCAAAAAAACGCAAAAAAGACATAAACGTAATATGTTTTTTTCAAAAAAAGGATCCAACCGTATTTTGGTTTCCGAAAAAGGACCTAAACGTAATACAAAAAAAAGCAAAAGGACCTAAATGTAGCACATAGTTTTTTGTTTTTTTCCGAAAAAGGACCTAAACGTAGTACAAAAAAACCGCAAAAGGACCTAAACGTAGCACCTGCGTAATGCTAAGAAACGCAAAAAGGACATAAACGTAATATGTTTTTTGCAAAAAAAGGACCCAACCGTATTTTTTCCCAAAAAGGACCTAAACGTAATACAAAAAAATGCAGAAGGACCTAAACATAGCACATAGTTTTTGTTTCCATAGAAAGGACCTAACATTTTTTTCCGAAAAAGGATCTAAACGTAATTTTGATTTTCCCAAGAAGGACCCGAGCGCAATGCTTAAAAACGCAAAAAGGGCATAAACGTAATATATATTCTTTTTTAAAAAAAGGATCAAACCGTATTTTTTTCTAAAAAAGGATCTAAACGTAATTTTTTTCACAAAAAAGGACCCGAGTGTAATTTGTTTTCGGCATAGCTCAAGCCGCGAGCCGAGCCGACGCTCTCCCGGCTCAAACGCACCGGAGGCCAGGAAACCTGCCAACAATAGGAGAGGTTTTATTTCCCGAAAAAGGACCAAACGTAATTTTTTTTTCTCAAAAAAGGACTCGAGCGTAATTTTTTTCCCGGCTTGGCTCGAGCCGCGAGCCGAGCCGGCGCTCTCCGGACTCAAACGAACGGGAGGTCAAGAAACATGCCAACAATAGGAGAGGTTTTTGTTGAGGAACCTCGCTATCGAATAGTCCGGGGTTCCCGAACAGATCTGAATTGGAGAACAGAAAGACAAGAGAGACACAGGTTTAGGGAGAGTGACGACAGAATACTTTATTGCTTCCTGATTGCTTGTACATAGGGGGGACCCCCCTCCTCCTTATATAGTAGTCGCCTAGGGTTTCGGCTAAGAGACCATCGTGGGCTTTTCATTGGGCCACGTGGTTTCCCAACACTCCCCCTTGGGCCCTTTGCCGCGAGATGCATATGCCTCATTAAAACTCGGAAAAACTCGGTGGAAAAATACTTGGAGAAAGAGTACATAGCATACGCTTCTCGTGTGTTGCACGAATTGCCTCGTTAAAACCTTATGCAAGAAAACTTCATGAAAAACTTGCTAAGGAAAAAGAGTACAATTCACCCAAACTTCAACTACTAATCTTCGAGATTCATGTTGGGTACTCAAGATTCATATTCGAGATTTATGTGGGAGTATGCGAAATATCTCCCCCTGAAATCTGCACTTCTCTAAGTCTCATCATTACAATCCCTTTTACGCACCTTTCAAAGGTAGATGCTGGGAGTGATTTAGTGAATAAATCTGCTGGATTTTCACATGACTTAGTATGCAATATCTTAATCTCGTTCATCTTATGCAATTCGTGAGCATAGAAGAACTTGGGGTTGATATGCTTCGTGAGATTGCTCTTCACATAACCCATCTGTGCTTGGGCAACACAAGCTGCATTATCTTCATAAATGATCGTGGGAGTTTGCTCAATGTTCAAGCCACATGACTTCTGGATGTGGTGAACCATTCTTAAGAGCCATGCACATTCACGAGATGCTTCATACAAAGCGATGATTTCCGAGTGGTTTGTCGACGTCGAGACGAGAGTCTACTTAGACGACTTCTAGGAAACTATTGTTCCTCCACATAGGAAAACATAGCCAGTTTGGGACTTGCCAGTATGCGGGTCTGATAAGTACCCAGCATCGGCGTAGTCGACCAAATTCAGTTCATTGTTTCTTCTGAAAAACAAATCGAGATCTTTGCTTCCTTGGAGGTAACGGAAGATGTCGTTGATCCCTTTCCAATGCCTTTTGGTGGGTTCTGCACTGTACCGGGTAAGCAAATTCACAGCGAACGCAATGTCCGCCTAGTGCTATTCGCAAGGTAACTACACTCAGATATGGGAATTCTACTCCCAGGACTTCCTCCCCTCTTTCTTTATGGGTCTAGGTCTGTATGGGTCTAGGTCTGCTTGGAGTGACCTTCCGACCATTGGAGTCTTTGCAGGATATGCCTTTTCAAAGCCAAATCTTTCCAACACTTTCTGCGTGTAGGTTGATTGATGTACCAAGATTCCTCCTTGGACATGCTCAAGCTGCAAGCCTAAACAAAACTTGGTTTTACCCAAATCCTTCATTTCAAACTCAGACTTCAAATATGAGCATGTTTCTTCAATTTCTTCATCCGTCCCAATGATGTTCAAGTCATCTACATAGACGGAGATTATACAGAATCCATTAGGGGATCGTTGTATAAACACACATGGACAATCTTCGCTGTTTGTGTAGCCTTTCTTGCAGAGAAAGTCGCTCAAGCGATTGTACCACATTCTTCCTGACTACTTTAGCCCATACAGTGATTTCTCCAATTTCACACTGTACAGGTTTCTGTTTGCTCCGTCTTGGTTCAAGATAAGAATACCTTCCGGTACTTTCATGTATATCTCCGAATCCAAGTTTCCATACAAATATGCTGTGACAACATTCATTAGCTTCATTCTCAACTTCAAGTTGACTGCCATTGAGATCAAATATCTAAAGGTAATTCCTCCCATGACTGGAGAATAGGTTTCTTCATAATCAACCCCAGGACGTTGAGTGAAACCTTGAGCTACAAGCCTTGCTTTGTACCTTACAACTTCGTTGTTTTTATTCCTCTTTCGAACAAAGACCCATCTATGACCTATAGGGTTTATATGGGGAGGTGTGCGGCATACGGGCCCAAACACCTCTCTTGTTCGAGAGACTAACTCTGCAGTGATTGCCTTCTTCCATTCTTCCCAATCTAGCCTTTTCTTGCACTCTGCTAGAGATGCAGGCTCAGGATCATGATCAATGATCGAGACAATCTTCTTTGCAAAGTATGCATCAACATTGGCTGTTGCTCTATTCAGGGATTCTCCTGTTATTACAAAGTTTATGGCCATTTCATCATGGGGCGCTTCATGCATTTCTACTTGCTCATCGCTGCTATTTCCCATCGCAGGAGCAAGTTCCTTTAGCTTTTCATCGCCTATGTGTGCGCACACATTATTTCCGGTGGCTTCCTGCAGTGGAAGATTCAAGTCTGGAATTGCCTTTTTCGTTGGCTTCTTTCCAGTGCCAGGTCTCAACTGGCTCCCCTTCTTTCCTTGGGGTATTTTCGTAATTGGTTGTGGTAAGTCCTCTCGCTCAATTTTCTCGGACGTCTCCGGGTACTTTGGGTTTGAGGAGCCAGATTTACTGTTCTTTTTCTTTGAGGCCTCTAAACAGGATGAGGATACCTTACATTTTCTTTGGTATTTTCACCCTCTCGGTGCATTTCTTGCGGTACATGCGACTTAACCACGCCCTTGGATCACAAAATGATCAGCGGTTCATTTGCTAAATTGTGCAAATCAATTATCTTACGGACTTCTTGATTTGCTTCATTAGTGCGGGGTCATGCGGGATCCCGATGGAATGCCATATGATTTCCGGCATTTTTCATCCAAAGGTTGATTTCCTCCCTAATGATGGGAAGCGGTCCTCGTCAAAAATGCAATCGTGAATCGGGTGTATGCAAGTCTCAGTCATGGGTTCCAAATACACGATTATGGATGCACTCTCATAACCAACGATATATCGGACTTGTGGAGAGGGCCCATTGCGATCCACGAGGGGTGGTATAGGAACATATACCATACACCCAAATTTCCTGAGATGGGAGGTCTTCGGGATGATCCCGTGCACAAGCTGCATAGGAGAATGGATGTTGTAGGCCGAAGGTCTGAAATTGATGAGAGCTGCTTCGTGCAGGACTGCGTGTCCCCAACAAGTGTTGGGCAAGTTACAACTCTGCAAAAGCGGTCTAGCAATGAACTTAATCCTCTTTATTAGTGCTTCAGCTAGTCTATTCTGCGTATGGACGTGCGGTACAGAGTGCTCAACTGCTATCCCTGTTGCCGTGCAATAATCATCCAATGCCTTTGAAGTAAATTCTTCGGTATTGTCCATTCTAATGGACTTCACGCGATGATCAGGGAAAGCGTTCTTAATTCTTATGATCTGCGAGATCAGCTTTGCAAAAGCATGGTTTCTTATTGATAATAAGCATACATGCGACCATTTCGAGGAAGCATCGATGAGCACCATAAAGTATCGAAACGACCCTGATAGGGGCTGAATCGGGCCGCAAATATCCCCCTGGATGCGTTCCAGGAATGCAGGAATTTCACTTTGTACTTTCATGACAGAGAGTCTAGTTATTAATTTCCCGGTGGCACATGCAGGGCACACGAAATCTTCATGATTCGGGAAATTTTTAACATTAATGCCATGATCTTGTGGGTTGTTCACTATATTCCTCATCATTCTAAGACCAGGGTGGCCTAATCTACCATGCCATAAGGAAAATAACTCAGAGCTTCTAAAAACAGTCTTAAAGGAAGTATACACTTCGGGTGCATGAATATTCATGTAGTACAACCCAGATTCATATGAGAGACATTTTTCTAATACCATTTTCCCACATACCGTGTGCTTCACAATGCACAAGTATTCTTTGCCATTTTCTTCATTGGTTTCTACATGAAAACCATTGGCGCGGATGTCTTTGAAGCTTAAGAGAGTGCGCGTTGATTTAGGGTACAAAAGGGCTTCTTCAATTACCAAAGTTGTACCCATAGGCAATATAATAGTGGCTCTTCCTGAGCCTATTACATATGAATCGCTTCCTGCGATCGTAGTAATCTTTCCAGCTTTCTTCATGATCGACTAAAAGTATTTAGACTCTCTTAAGATGGTATTTGTTGTGACACTATCAACAATGCATATCTCTTCCATTTGGGCGCTTTCAATTCTGATCACCGATAGAGCTTCGTGTTGATAACGTGTTAAGGAACCTCGCTATCGAATAGTCCGGGGTTCCCGAACAGATCTGAATTGGAGAACAGAAAGACAAGAGAGACACAAGTTTAGGGAGAGCGAAGACAGAATACTTTATTGCTTTCTGATTGCTTGTACATAGGGAGGACCCCCTCCTCCTTATATAGTAGTCGCCTAGGGTTTCGGCTGAGGGACCATCGTGGGTTTTTCATTGGGCCACGTGGTTTCCCAACAGTTTTATTTCACTTCACCATGGGTATTGTGATATTGGTGTTTCGCAAAACCCCATCCCTGTCAAATCTAAAGCTACACTTACATCTGCGCTCACTTGAAGATTCAGGTGGCACTTAAGGGATGGTCCCGGTTGGAAGCCAACGTAGAGACTGAGTGATACACTGGGAAAGTCGTTTTTGTCGAATAATTAATTGGTCATGTTAGATCAATCTTAATACCAATCAAGAATATTGAGAATACCCGAATAACAATCACAGAATAGATGAACACTAGATATAGAGGATTTCAACTCTTTTCTTTTTATTGACTGTAGATTGATTCTCTTATACAATAAGGAGCTATATTTATACCCATAACCCCTTAGGGGTAATTTCAGATTTGTTCCACTAAAACTATAAGTCCGGATATATCTCAACAACCAAGACCAAGAGTTGGTTATATCTCAACACTCCCCCTTAGGCGAATACCATGCAATGCATATTCCTCATCAAAAACTTCTCTTGATAACCCAGCGAAAAAACGAGACAGAGAAAAGAGTACATTGTACCCACATCACATATTGTGTTATACTTCTTACCTTATTAAAAACCTTCATATGAAAAAACTTCAAGAAAACTCACTAAGGGAAAAAAGTGTAATTTATAATCTTCTGGATTATGATAATATCTTCATGATTATACTACGGGTTATGGTTTAGAGATTTTCTTCCTCTGAACTCTGCATATCTCTAAGTCATCTCATTCGAATGTCACGAACACATCTCTGAAAACTGGATGTTGGCAAAGACTTAGTGAATAAATCAGCCAAATTTTCACATACCTTAGTTTATATGATCTTTACCTCATTGTTTTTCTAGAGTTCGTGATGATATAAAAGTTTAGGGGTAATATGCTTTGTGATATTGCTCTTTACGTAACTCATTTGCATTTTTGCATCACAAGCAACAATATCTTCATAGATAATTGTAAGGTATCGACGGTGTTAATGGCACATGATTTCTAGATATATTAATCATACGTCTTAGCAAGCAACAATATCTTCATAGATAATTGTAGGGTATCCACGGTGTTAATGCCACATGACTTCTGGATATGGTTAATCATACGTCTTAACCAAACACATTCACGTGAGGTTTCATATAATGCTATTATCTCTGAGTGATTGGTAGAGGTAGTTACCAAGACTGCTTAAAAGACCACCAAAAAATGGTTGTACCACCACAAAGAAATACAAATCTAATCTAAGATTTAGCACTGTAGGGATAGGGCGGATAGCCAGCATCTATATATCCTACCATGGTTAAGTCTTAGTCCTTCCAGTAAAATAAGCCAAAATCTTATGTACCTTAAAGGTATCTCAGCAAACTCTTGACACCAGTCCAATGCCTTCTAATTATGGCTGCATTGTGTCTAGCTAGCAAATTTACTACGAATACAATATCAGACCTAGTGTAACTCGTAAGATACATAAGTGCTTCTATGGTACTTAAGTATAGAACTCCAAGTCCTAAGACTAGTGTACAAAGATTGCTTCTAGGAAATGCTCTAGATGCAATCCTAAGCAATATTTGATTTTACCTAAATCTTTCATATCAAACTCTGTTATAAGATAAGAAGTTGCTTCCTTTATGTCCTTCGTGGTTTCGATGATATTCAGATTATTGACATAGATTGGGATGATACATAATCCATTCTGGGAATACACAAGGACAATCATCATTATTGGTGTAAGTCTTCTTCAGGAGGAACTCACTAAGTCATTTGTACCACATTCTCCCTTATTGTTTTAATCCGTATAGCGACCTTTGCAGTTTGACACTATACAAGGTGCGATTACTTTTATTAGGTTCCAGAATTTTGACTACTTCAAAGACTCATATAAATATCCGTCACTACATCTATCAACTTCATTAAAAAAATTCATGCTACATCAATCAACTTCATTGAAAAGTTCATGCTAGATGCCAATGATATTAAATATCATAATGTTATTCTATTCATGACAAAAGAGTAAGTTTTATCGTAATCGATGCCAGGTCTCTACGTTAACCCTTGGCTATAAGTTTTGCTTTATATCTCACCACCTGATTATTTTCATTTCTCTTCTGGATAAAAATCTATTTGGATCCTACAAGGAGCGCTTTAGGAGGTGTTCGGTCAACGAGATTGAATACTTTCCTTTTATTAAGCGAGCGTATTATGCCTCAATTGCTTCTTTCTATTTGACTTAAATTGAGTGCTTCTAGCACTTTACCTTGGTTCTGGATCCAGATCGAGAGTTTTAGCTATTTTTGTGGTAAAATGTATGTCGATAATTATAGTCTTTCTTTTATACGACTCTCCTGAATCTACATAATTAGTGGATATTTCTTCATTAATTTCTTTCAGCTCATGATTTCCCAGAACGATGGAGTCTGGGTGTTCCACGCAAATATTCGTTGGAGTTACCCTCTTCAGGCTAGCTCATTTTAGGGATTTTCTCAAAATCAGGTTGAGCTTCTTCCACTACATTAGGGAGTGTCCTGACTTGTTTGTTTAACAATTTTTGTGGATGTCTCAGCAGAATTGAGTACTGTGCACCGGAGGTCTCCCTCTATTCTTATCATGAGGGTTAAAAGTGGATTCAGTATCCTTCTGGGGTATTTCCACTCTTTTTCGTGCATTTACTACAAGTATATAAGATTTTGTCACTCCCTTATGTTCAGTGAAGGTATCAAACAGATTATTAGTTATTTATTATAGATTTATTATTGTTCGCACTTCAAGTTCGGATTATTTAGTGCATAAGCCTAAAGATTGAATGCCTATTTATTGCATGAGCCTAAAGTGGATTCAGTATCCTTCTTGGACGCTGCAAGGGGGAAGAGGCGATGGAGGCATCGGTGGATCCGGCAGGGGATCCCGCATGAGGTGGCCGCGGCGTAGGCCCAAGCATGGCCGCAACCGCGTAGGGGTGACCTAGGGCAAGAGAATTATAGAGAAGGGGATAAGCTCGATGGAGGAAGAAAAGAGAAGGAGATGGGGAGAAGGAGAGCACTTAGCTCATGATGACCGAGGAGCCGTCGGCGTTGAAGGAGATGGCCGGATCTAGAGGCAATGGATCGGGTGTCACAAAAGAGAGGAGGGCCGAAGGCCGGTGTCGGCTGAAGAAGGCGGCGCCAAGGGGAAAGCGGCGTAGAGCGCCTGCACGCGGAAGAGAAGCATGTGCGGCGGCTGAAGAAATTGGGATGGTTGCGAATAGGTCTAGGGTTAGGTGGAGGGATTGGTCGGGCCAATGGGCCGAAAGAAAAATGGACCGGTTGGGCCCAAGTGATGGCCTAGCCGGCAAAATAAAAAAATATATATATAATGATAAAATAAAATGAATATATATATATACATAGAGAAAGAAATAAGTACATAAAAATATAAAATAAAATAAAGAAAATGGACTGAGAAAATAGTAGGAGATAAATAATTTATTTTCTTGTCTCTAAATTAATAAAATAAAATTTAGAGATAAAACATTAGATACACAAGGCTTACCATAAAAATGACTTATAGGTCTTAATCCAAATAATTTTTGCATCTTGAATTCGTAATAAAACACATGCAATCAAGAAACTCTAAACCTAAACCACAACTGTTCTGTGTAGTAAATTTCTATTTGATTTTTCATCTGATTTCTTTTTGCCCTTATTAAAAGTTGTTATTTGCTATATTTTCAATGAGCTACGTGTAGACTCTGACGTTTCAGAGTCTGCAACAGTCGACTCTGACTTCACGACTGAAATCAACAAGCAAGGCAAGCACCTCCTTTGATCATATTGATCCTAGTGTTTATTTTTATTTTGTTTCATAAAATATATTTATGCATGCGTGTATTTTCTATAAATTCGCTATATTGTGGTATTGGTAGATATGCCTGTTATCTCATGTAACTTTCTTGATAAGTATGGACATGTGAACCTTATAACCCTAGAATTAAGGTTAGAAAATATATAATATCAATCTGGGTATAAGCGAAGAATAATAATCATACTTAGCCATGATTTAGATTTGGGATGAACAAATTGGATAAACTGATCAGATCAAACTTTATTTTGAGATATGATGATGGTTACTGATATTTTGGTATAAAAACTCAAAACAAAACTATAGTTTAGACGAGGGCGATTATTGGCAATAGCCGGGTGTGTGAGGGATGGACTTGCACGTAGTGTAGGGGAGATTATTGCCCTGGTCGGATTAAGTATCGAACTATTGTGTTGTTTTCAAGCCAAGAAAACCGTACAACCACAATTGCTGGTATGAGACAGCTTTAACCTATTAAGTTACTTAGAACTAGCTTTGCACATTAGAAGGGTGTAGTAGTTCGGGCATTCTGGTATAAGTTTGCTCGGAGGGGCGCCCACACCGAGGTGTTGGGAATAACACTTGTTGATGCAACGGTGTATGCCTTGCTGTGGGGAGAAACGTGTGTGGCACACTACTACAGAAAGGCTTATATTAGACATCTCAATACAGACGGTTTGAAAAAACCGTCTATGGTAAAGAACATCACTGACGGTTCTATAGTGAAACCGTTAGTGATATAATCACAAACAGTACTCTTCATGAACCGGTCAGTGATATACATCCATATCGCGGCGATTTTAATTAAAACAAATGCGTGATAATATCACGACGGTTTTAAATCTGGCCGTCTATGATAATTTCACATCACAGACGGTTCTAACTACGAACCGTCTGTGATATGACCTCAGACCACTATATAAATATATCGATAGAGGTTCGTAGCGCAGACCTATGTGTTTCATCTCCCGCAAACCCTAGCTTGCCCCCCAGCGATTCTCGACCTCCTCCCCGCCCGGCCTCCTCGATTGAACAAGGGGCGCCGTGCCGCCGCCGAGGCATGTCTCAGATGGCATCTCCGGCGTCGTCGCTCAATGACGCCGTTGGCGGCCTCGACCGTGACCCCTTCGTCGCCCTCCTCGCGAGGCTCATCGGCGAGTCCCAGCGGTAGGTGTGCTATGCCGAGGGCCGGAGCAACGTCATCATCGAGTACCTGGCACCATCCTCGGCCTCGTGGTCTCCTTCGTCGGCCGTCACATGGACGTCGTCCTGTCCAACTCCAACGAATGGGTGGGTTGCTACCATATTTTTCTTTGATGATATATGTTGAGTGTTTAATATTGATGTATGTTCTAAGATATACGGTTCTTGGGCGAAGAAAATCGCTTCTCATATTTAATATTGATATATGTTGCAAGGATTGATACCATGTATCATTCGAAGGGTGACCAAAGTATATCTTAGAACATACATGATTCGTGAAGATAAATATTTTTATACATGATTCCTGAAGACAAATATCTCTTAGAAATTTGCATTTGTCTTGTCAATTTCACATGGATTATGTATACTCATGTACTTGAAAATAGAGCCATAGAACCAGTAGGTATATTTGTCATTGTGTTTGATGATTGATCAAGAAAGAGGAGCTTGCTAAAGCATAGCTTTGTGTAAAACTGGTAGAATCGAAATTGAAACTAATTGACAAGTATCAAATAATTGTTTGTAACATGCATTAAGCTAATGATTATGTGACCATGTGTTGTTGATGTGAATATGTGATCATGTGAAGTACATATTGTGTGAAGTAATCACAGAGGCAACCACATGTTAAGTTTTGGATTAAAACCTTTGACATATGGGTTGTGAGAAAGATTATTACATTAGCCAATTGTCGATGCTCGAAAAATAATAATGACGTGAAATCAAACTAGTTCAAGAATATAATTATTGTCGATCACCAAATTAATTTCTTGTAGTTTCTCTTCTCCTCTTCACATGGCTACTATTGCACTTCTTTCTTACCTAATCCAAAACTATCTTTCTTACCTAATCCAATTCTTCAGCACGCTACCGTCTGTGATCCTTTGTTTTTCCCTACACCCCGAGCAGAACTTCTATCATTAGTATCTGTTGTTCGAAATTTTATTCTGCTTAAGTATTTCTGCAACGAAATTTACAAGGCACAACCAAGTTATAGATTTAGTAATTGAATATCTAAACTTCCTAGATGCATCGAGGCAACAGCTTGTCTGATCAGGATCTTAAAATATGAAGTTTTTGTAGCACTTTCATCTCTTTCTTATTATAATATTGATGGATTCTAAGGTAAAATCCATTTCATTCCACAGTTCGTGGTGTCAGGAGCTGATTTATCGTTATCACTTTATCCTCATCTCCGAATGAGAATATCATTGGCAGCCATGCTTCTTGAACTATAGAGTTGATTAAGTCATCATATTGAGTTGATTAAATTATCGTATGATATACGATAATTTAATCAACTCCATACGATAATTTAATCAACTCCATATGATGACTTAATCAACTCTATAGTTCAAGAAGCATGGCTGCCAATGATATTCTCATTCGGGGATGAGGATAAAGTGGAATCGATAAATCAGAGTTTGACAGCGTTCATGATGAACTGTGAAATGAAATGGATTTTACCTTAGAATCCATCAATATTATAATAAGAAAGAGATGAAAGTGCTACAAAACTTCATATTTTAAGACGATCCTGATCAGACAAGTTGTTGCCTCGATGCATCTAGGAAGTTTAGATATTCAATTACTAAATCTATAACTTGGTTGTGCCTTGTAAATTTCGTTGCAGAAATACCTAATCAGAAGAAAATTTCGAACAACAGATATTAATGATGGAAGTTCTGCTAGAGGATCACAGACGGTTCTATTCATAAACCGTCTGTGATGTTTATATATCACAGGTGGTTCTACTTGAAACCGTCTGTGATGAGTACTCATCACAGATGGTTATAATGTAGAACCGCCTGTGATGAGAATTTTCACAGACGGTTCGAAAACCGTCTATGATGTGCCCTTACATCACTGACACATTGTTATTGAAGGTTCATAAAATCGTCTGAGATGACGATTTTGAACCGTCTGAGATGATGTTTTCTGTAGTAGTGGTAGGGTTATTGTGTAAATGATAGGGACTTACTGTCATGTCTTGGGTGTGTGTTTCTACCACCATAGCAAGGGTTTAACGTCACCGGGCTGGTGCAAAGTTAGGGCTAAGTAACATAACGGTTATATTATGATCTCCCTGCCGACACACCAAAGGAAATGTGTTACTGGCCTGGCAAAAGGGGATGGTCATTTCTTGTGGGTAAAGCTGTACACATCTGCAGACTGTAAATCTTTTCGAAAAGCCACGCCCGCGGTCAAGGGCACTTGGTAAAGTCATCACATAGTTAGATGTTTTATTATTTTCAAAAAGGCTTGATTTCATCTGATATGCCTTGTGTTGGCAAAGGATAGGGTTGTGCCATATTTTGGCAGGAATTGTACATCTCGAAGCTTACGTCATGGAGGACTGTGAGTTGTTACTATGCGCTACATACTTATTACTTTCATATCAGTTAAACTTGCTTTTATAAATTTCGTTTTGCAAATTACATCTTGTTCTACCAAGTTCAAATTCGCTTTATGCAAATTAACCGTAGAAGCCTCCTTTGACATAACATGCATTGCTGCATTTGCAAATACCACCTTAAATCTTGCTGAGTACGAAAGCACTCAGCCTTTCTTATTTGTTGGTTTTAGGAGAAGATAGTGAACCTCCAGACGACATGTACTTTGACGCAGGTTGCGGGAATTATCTTAGCGAGTTTTTCTAAGGCTTATATCTTGTCAGTTGTCTGAGGGTTGGATGGGCACACTACAAGACTTTTGCTTCTTTCACCACTATATACTCTGAATTGTAAGGCTACATGATATAAATAGCTTCTGCTTTAATAATATTGTGTATGGATGTGATTCCAATTGTTGTAATATGCGTACTAGCCACTGATTATAGGACTAGCACTGTATACATATAGATCATCCTTCTTGGTATTTGTAAAAAAAAAGTCTCTGCATTCGAGTAGTAAGCTACTAGTTTTCCAGCACTGCAGTGATCGTCAACAATTACACATTAGCAGCTCCGACAACGCAACTAGTCTCGCTCGCTGTATGCACGGAACGACACTACTTAGCATGGGCATGAATTATCAGCGCGAAAAAAATAGGACAACAATTAGTTATGGAAATTGGCCAGGTACTACTTTTGCATTGGATGGGGCACCACTAAAAACTGGCAGGAACTTTTTTTGCTTTCCACTTGCAAGCCAACATCCTCCCATTGTGAAAGATGCGTGCATGATTTCATTGTACCAACGGATCATTCACACAAACAACTGTAAAGATTGTCGGCTAGTGATGGAAACCTGAGAATTAAAGGGCTGCTTCCTTGAGTTGCTCGACTTTAGCCCTAATCAGACCAATAAAGATGTCTAAGTTTATAAAACAGATTTTCTCTGTATATATAGACTAAAGAGATATTAAAAATAACTAGACTATCTTTAATAATTATCTCTAAGCACTATATTCAATACATACATGTAGAGAATATTAAATAAATTTAGATATTTATTAGGGTATAAAGGGAACATCACACTAATTTTTGTATTAAAACATAGAATATAGACAAGACCATTCAAAAAATACGCTCTATAAACTTTGACAAAGGGAGTACCAGCAATCATGCACACAAGCATGTCTATAGACTACTTGGCTTTCTTGAGATTATGCCCAATTAATTATGCTCCATATATGATCGATCAGCAGCTTGCAATCCTTGCATACGTCATTTTCACCTGCACACACGTATAAATACGCAAATTCAAGCCAAATTCAGGTTTTTTTTAAAGAAAATTTCAGTTTTAAGAGGTATATATCTATCTATAACAATTCAAATGAAACACGTACCTTTAGAAAAAATATACTCGAATTCAAAGATTTTGAAAGGAATTAGATCGCATGCTTTGATTTATATATAAAATCAGCATATACCTACAATCAAACTATCATCGAAAAAGAAAACTCTAGTTTGAATTTCAATTCAATCTTGTTTGAACTAGTTAGAAAACTAGTTAAACTCAACATCCTAAAAAAATTTAATAACTTTTGCATGCAATACATAGGAAAAATACCCGTTTTGGATCATGGTGCTTAGATACCATGGTGTCCCAAGTATTTTGAACAAATTTATATCACATGCTTTACTAATTTATATATAAAATCAAAACATGCTTACAATCAAACTATCATTAAAAAAGAAAGGTCTAGTTTAAATTTAAGTTCAAACTTGTTTGAACTAGTTAGTAAACTAGTTAAACTCAACATCCTAAAAATTTCAAAAAAAATTGCATGCAATACATAGGAGAAATACCCATCCTAGATCAAGGTGCCCAGGCAACATGATGTCCCAAGTAATTATAATATATATGTGTGTGCGCACGCTAATCTTTACCCGAGAGTATAATAACATATTCTACATCCCACCACCTTGTGTGGGTCTAAACCCATGTCCCACGTTTGTCAAAAACTAGTCAAAGAAAACCCACTAATTCCTACCTTTGTCAACAACCTAGATTTTTCGTGTTAAAATGATACAATAATTGTTTAGTTTATGTACAGTAAATTCACACTTTGGATGTGGTAATTATTTTATAACGTTAAAACATATTCATCATGGATTTCTTTTTGTTAAGCATATTTTTTTCCAACAAAATGCTTGAAATGGATTATAAATAGAATAAATGGTTTAAGAGATATCATCGTTCAAATATTGCAATCAACCCACGTTTATCTCTCCATATACCCATAGGTGCTTAACAAACAGTAAAATCTAACCATGCATCTAGTAAATAAGAGTGTATTCAGTAGTAACTTTGGTACATTTCATCACACAGCCATAATACGCTATGGTGAGATTCGGTAGTAAAATCTAAACACATGACCATTAAATTGGAGTGCATTTGGACATTAACTTTGGTACATTTCGTATTGCCGCTGTCGCACGGTCATCACGCGCCACTACGTGGTTCAGCAAGAAAATATAACACCGTGTCCAGTAAATTAGAATGCATTTCTTACTACCGATATCACATGACCATCATGTGGCACTGCTAGGTGTGGTAGTAAAATATAACAATATGTCTAATAATTAGTTATAAAATCTCATTCATCTGACATTTATTGATGAAACTTATATGGTTAAGTTCCTCTCGTTGTACTAGGAGCGATTTTGCTCATTATCATTTGTGGAAGTGCTACATTTCATAGTTAATTGCCTTCCTTCCCATAAGCCACCTAGCTTAATTTTTATTTTATTTTATTTTTGCCTTTGACACGAAGAGTTTTCCACAAAGCCCATGCAATGATTGATTTAGGCAAGCTGCATGTATGCTGATGAAGCAAGGTCAAGGCCGGTTATCTATCGGCATATCACACACTATTGGAGAAAATTAGGTAGAAAACATCAATCGAATGGACACCTAGCTCATTGCAATCCTAGGGAAATCTCGTTTTCCCATTGCCTTTTCCTTTTTCTGGTTTTAGCTGAACGCGTTTGTCCATTGAAAGTTTCGCATTTCTGGGCAAATTAAGCCGAATGAAAGTGCATTAGCTTTGCCCATAATTTGTTTTCCTTTTCTTTTTTTTCTTTTTTCTAGGAAGACCGTTACATGATTACTGGTTTTACTTCGCCAAATATATAATGCTGTTGCCTTGGGCTCTACAGAGCCTCAAATCAACACGCACGTGTTAAATTACTTGAAGAATTTTTGTCATGATACGGATTGTGAATCCGGCCCTTATGTGTATACCGTGCAGTCCAATTATCAATTGCTAGCACACACATTCATCATTGATATATCATATCCATATACTCGATAAATAAAAATTCATAGTGGCACATATAAATAGCATTTAAACATTAGTCTATATAGCCTATTTTTACAACAAAAAGGGCCAAGCCGTCATATAATTTCACAAGTAAAAATTTTCGACGGAATCAAGAGTGATAAGGCAACAAGATCTAGTTAGTATGCCTCTTCTATCCACATACAAATGACTAGGCCATGATCCTTAGCAATCGGTGCCATCATCGGCGAAACCCTTGCAGTAAAAGTATCCATACGACGGATTCTCTTCCTCATCCAGTGGATATGTTCAACAAGCAACGGTGAGTACGAAAATCATACTCCATAAGACTTTTAAGCAAACATTATATAGCATGCAAGGCTATATCAATGGAATGGCTATCCTACCAGGTTTTCCAACTTTACATAAAACGAGCTTTCATTTGCAATATTGAATAGCATATTACAATCGAAAAGTTGTAAGATCATTTGACATTTGATAACAAGTAGTAATAGAGCATATGTAACATGAATAGACGGGTCGCTTGCTGCCATAAACATTTAAAATCTCAGGAAAATTCTTTTTGCCAGTCAAACAGCTCATGGACTCCATGTCCACACACTTTCCAACTAATTTTTAAAACATAATACTACCTATTGTGGAATACAACCAAGCGATGTCCATACCAAGAACATGACCATTCAAATAGATTTAAAATCTGCAGAGATTGTACAACTTTACCCACACAATATAAACATCCCATCATATCAACCATATCACGCGATGCTAGAGTCATCCGTTTGAGAGTTTCATGACAAATCTTTTACATTGTCAATTATAACAACTATCATCGTATGATCTGCATCTTAAGATATGGAGCACCCTTCAACCTTAATAGCTTATAGTTGTGCTGGTAAGCTTTGAATACCTCACAAAAACCACTACGAACATGGAGGTCCTTTACTATGCCGGTACTAGCCCAATTTCCACCTATCAACTACCACTTGTGGTTAAATTACTAGAACACGACAACTTATTATGCTAGGGCTTTTCCATAAAGACACATGTGGTTATACGAAAATACTTGATTTTATGGCACAATAGATCAGTCCTTAGTGACCTAAACGAGACTATCACTATGTCACCTCTCGTGCAACTGCACCGATCTCAACAACCACTCACCCAAGTCTAAAACATGTTTTTCAAAAAAAAATACCCAAAATACCAGAGGTACCTCCTCTAGACCATATCACAAGCATTTCTTATTTTGAACATTTTGACCATTGTACAAACTAATTGGTCCCACTACTACAGAATGGTACATCACTATCGCTTCATCTGTGTCGGTTCTTAAGTTTTTAGGAAAAAATGATTGTGATAGATGACTTAGGAGAGGCATTAATCATAATCACTATCGGTTCTCAGGTTAGAAGTGATAGTGATGTAGCACTGGGAACATCACAATCGGTTCTTATGCGAGAAGTGATAGTGATGTGCCTTATCATCACTATCGATTTTCATATAAAAAGCGATAGTGATGAGCCCGTACACATCACTATCGGTTCTTATCGAAGAAGCGATAGTGATGATAATGCACAGCACTATCGCTTCTCGCAAAGAACCGATAGTGATGAGGTCATCACTATCGGTTCTTTTGCGAAGCGATAGTGATGTGCGATATCATCACTATCGCTTCTTCGATAAGAACCGATAGTGATGTACGGCTCATCACTATCGCTTCTTATGGGAACCGATTGTGATGACTATGATAATCACTATCGCTGGCTTATAAGAACCGATTGTGATGTGCATGATCACATCACTATCGCTTTTATATGAGAACCGATAGTGATGTGCCCGTTAGGTTATTTATACCACTCGAGTGAACTCTTCTCTATTATTGTTCGGAGGAGGTTTCTCCGCCGCCACCGAAAAAATAGCTCATATTCTGTGGTTGGAAGCAATACTTGGGTGAGAAAATTTGAAATCCTCAAAGGTGGGTGTTAAGAGGGTTAATTTGAAGCCCTAACTTGAGGAGATTTCCCCTCATTTTGCATAATTTGTGGTTTTCTTCAAAATGTGAGCATTCCTTCAAACCCCTTTAATTTTGCACTATGTAATTTTGATATGTCGCGAAGAAAGTCTAGATTGCACTGGTATTGTGTATGTCCTATCAGATTTCACACCCTTTATTTCACAAGCATGTACACATGTATTTAATTATCTTAATTTGTAGTGCTTTGATGTTAATATGGAATTATTATTGTTGTCACCTGATGAATGCTAGAGTTTAGGGTGCGGAACCTACGTCTCCCGTTCGAGGATGCTTGTTTATAAATATGCCGAACGAAATGGCATATTTATAAGCGAGCAGTCTCGAATTGTCCACGTTCTTTGGACAGTTCGAGGATATGTGCTTTGGGCAAGATCTAAGTTGTGTTGTACAAGCTGCGAGTAGAGATTTGGTAGCGTCTCCTGGTATTCTCGGATACACACCCTCTTGACCTGTTGTCGAGGCGTGTATATGGAGAATAGCGGGAGATCTTCCAAATTTTCTCTGGAGTTGTAAAACGGCTTAGGAACTTGTCGGAACCACATATCCTCGAATGGGATTAGGACCAAACCTATTTAGAGATTAGGAGTCATCATTGGTACCCTTGTTTTGTTTCGTTGTAGTCAAAAGATCCAGAGGCTCTTGCACTATATAATTAGATTGTTTGATATCATTGTATGCGTTGATGTTAAAAATGTATGTCTCCTATCTAGGAATTGGAAGCTCTAAACCGAGAAGAATCTAGGTATTGATTGGGAGAACACATTTTATATATCTTGCAGAACTTGCAATCCTCTATTTTGCAAAGGTAATATTAAATGAAATGATGTCTCAATATTTCAAATAACTAGCTAGCTTGTTTGTCGCTCTAGTTCTTCCTTAATTTATTGTGTGAATTTTAATTGCGGATGGACCGTAAGGAATGGATGTATGACAAAAGTCGTGTGAGTGCTTTGAATTTCGAGGGTGTTAAGGAGTTCAAAAAATTGCGAGCAGACGGGGTGAGGAGGGTGTAAACTTCATATCTTGTCCTTGCATTGATTGCACCAATCGAGAAGATTTAACAACTCGGCTCAAATCGAGGACCACGATTCGACGTGGCCGTGAGGAATTACACGTGTTGGATCCATCACGGGAGACAGGTAGTACCTTCCGGTATGCAACGAAGACACGGTGGAACCGGATGATGAGTTGCGACTGATATGTTTGAGGAGGAGAATTTAGAGCAAATGTTGCGGGATGTGGAGGTAATTACGAAAGAGAGTTTGAAAAGTTTAAAAGCTTGATGGAAGACGATGCCAAACCATTGTTCACGAGTTGCAAAGCGAGAATACACCAAGTTAGGTTCGGTCCTTGCATTGTTCGAATTGAAGGCAAAACACCGTTGGGCGGATACAAGTTTCAATGCACTTCTAGTTCTTCTATCGGATCCGCTTCCGGAGGGAAACGAGTTGCCAACAAGCATTTATGAAGCGAAGAAGCTACTATGTCCCATGGGAATGGAAATAGAAAGGATACATGCATGTCCGAATGATTGCATCTTGTACCGTAACGCACATCGAGCTCGCACGTGTGTCCGGCTTATGTGTGCCCGGTACAAACAAACGGAGAAGTGTAACGACAAGAAGCGTAAGAGTCGGGGCAACGACGGTGAAGAGGTCACTACAGGTACACCGGCCAAGGTATTGTGGTACTTGCCCATCATTCCCCGTCTGGAGCGGTTGTTTGCAAATCCCAGAGAGGCAAAATTGTTGCGTTGGCATTATGAGTCTCGGAAGGAAGATGGCAAGTCGAGACACCTCACGATTCGGCTCAATGGAGAAACATCGATTGGAAACATGAGGAGTTTGGTGCGAAATGAGGAATATAAGATTTGGGTTGAGTACCGACGAATGAATCCATTTGGTAACATGAGTCGTCGTCACAAAGACTGCCGATTCATTGTGCATCTACAACCTCCTCCTTGGTTATGTATGAAGCGGAAGTATATCATGATGTCATTACTAATCTCGGGACCCAAACAGTAGGAAATGATATTGATGTATACCTTGCACCACCGATCGAGGACTTGGTAAAATTGTGGAATGAGGGGTCGTGGTGTGGGATGCGTACAAAGAGAGCATTTCACCCTACAAGCTATGGTATTTTGCACCATAAATGATTTCCGGCCCTTGGTAATTTGGCGGGTTCTGAGACAAAAGGAGCCAAAGCGTGTCCTATTTGTGAAGAGGAGCGAGAGTCTATGGCTGCCGAATTCTAAGAAAACTGTGTATATGGGTCACCGTGAGGTTTCTACCTCAAGTCATCGATACCGTAAGATGGATGACAAGTTTGATGGGAAGAGGAAGTCCGTTCGCACCGCAACCTATGAGTGGAAGGCAAGTATATTCACGTGTAGAGGATATCGATGTTCAATATGGAAAGAGCCAGAATCTGTTCGCCTAAGGACAATTTGGAAGAAGAGATCAATATTTTGGGACTTACCGTAATGGAAGGAGTTAGATGTCCGACATTGTATTGATGTCATGCATGTTGAGAAGAATGTCTGCGATAATTTGGTTGGCATCCTGCTGAACATACCTGGGAAGACCAAGGATGGTGTAAATGCTCGTCATGACATGGCCTACATGGGAATCAGGCCAAGCCTTGCAGTGATAGAGGAGGATGGAAAAGGTCCGTACATCCCTGCTGCATGCTACACCCTGTCCAAGAAGGAGAAAGAAGATCTCTGCAAATGTCTCCAAGGTATTAAAGTTCCATCTGGCTACTCCGCAAACATTAAGAAGCTTGTGTCCATGGATGATTTGAAGTTGTTGGGCATGAAGTCCCACGACTGCCATGTCTTGATGACCCAAATGCTCCCAGTTGCAATCCGAAATATTCTGCCAGAGGATGTCAGGTTGGCAATCACGAAGCTGTGTTTTTTCTTCAATGCGATCTCCTACGCAAAGTTATTGACCCGATGTGCTAGACAACTTACAGAGTGAGGTGGTGCAGACTCTGTGTCAGCTTGAGATGCATTTCCCACCGTCGTTCTTCGACGTAATGGTCCACCTTGTTGTTCACCTTGTCAGAGAGATTAAGATATGTGGACCTCCTTTCCTACGTTACATGTATCCGTTCGAGAGGTACATGGGTATTTTAAAGTCCTACGTGAGGAATCGGTCAAAGCCTGAGGGTAGTATTATTGAAGGTTATGGGACTGAAGAGGTCATTGAGTTCTGTGTGGACTACCTAGGTAGAAGACAAGCAATTGGCGCCTCAGTATCTCGTCATGAGGCGGATTTTTGGCAAAGGAACCGTTGGGTCCAAACTAATGAGTCCGAGGTTTGATATGTATTGCAAGGCACATTTGTGATCTTGCGAGTAACAGCGCAGGTTCGTCCATACATCGAGCAAACATAAGTTGATATTACGGAAGAGAATCCACAAATGGATGAGCTTTCCATCGCACAAGAACACAATGATCGATTCCTCACATGGTTCAAAGAAAAAGCGGAGGTCTCCTTTAGTGAGAATGTAAAATGGTTGGTGACGGACCAAGATTTAATGTCTGAGACATGGCGGGGATACGATATTAATGGTTACACCTTTTACACTGAGAGTCAAGATGCTAAGAGTACTGTCCAAAATAGTGGTGTGAGCATAAATGCTTTCTCCGATTATCATCACTCGCAAAGAGTCTCCCCAACAACAATGAACTCCTACTATGGGTTAATCGAAGAAATTTGGGAGCTCGATTACGGAATATACCAAGTTCCCTTGTTCCGATGTAAGTGGGTAGGACTTTCACATGGAGTGAAGGTCGACAAGAGAGGCTTTACTATTGTGGATCTCAGTAGACTTGCCTACAAAGATGACCCGTTCGTCCTTGCGAAGCAAACAACTCAAGTCTTCTACGTGCGTGATCCGTCCAATCCGAGGTGGCACGTTGTTCTTCATGGCAAGAGACGGATCGTAGGAGTTGAAGATGAAGAAGAGTATAACCAATTCGATGAGATACCTTCATTTGCAGATGGGGCCTGTCTTAGTGGGGATGACGACACTCATGGAGCCAATTACATGCGAGTAGATCATCATGAACAGCAGTATTGTAAATAAATGGACTGTTATAATGTTTGTTGTTAATCTCAGTGTTGTGTTATGTACGTGAAATAGTTTGCATTGCTTTAAAAGTAAAAATCCATTGTGAGTTGCTGTTGGATGCTTTGATGGAAATGCAATTTCTCTGTATGCATGCACTTTGTGCCACATATGTTGTGAAAGAAAATTCCATTTGACGATGTCTAGTCTCGTTGTGATGTACAATCTATATAATTCTGAGACACAGAAATGAGGCTAAGCTATATGAAATCATTTTTGGAAATTTTCAAAAACTTGGACTTCATTTGAGAAAGTTTTGAGTTTTCAACTATTTCAGGAAAATTCATGCGTAGAAAGTGAATTTTGGCATCTTTTTCCAATGCTAACTCTTTTTTGCAAAATTCTTTTTGAAAAAGATTTGTAGTATCTCAAAGTATATTTCTAGAAAATTTCAAATAATTCGAATGATATTTGCAAAAGTTTTTCACTCTGTGATCTAATTCTGAAAATTTGGACTTCATGGTTTGTCTGGACAGACAACAGTGCAATGAACTACATCCGTGTCGGTTTTCACGAGAACCGATTGGGATAATGATCTATCGAATCGGTTTTCTTTAAAAAGCGTACGGATATTGAAGCATCAGTGTCGGTTTTTATATGAAGCGATACTAATGACTAACATCAGTGTCGGTTTTTTTATGTGAAGCGATACTAATGACTAACATCAGTGTCGGTTTTTACAAAAAAACCGATATAGATATTGAGAATCGATGTCGCTTTATTGAAACGCGATAGGGATATGGAAAATATCCGTGTCGGTTTTTGATGTAAACCGATACTAATAACTTACATCAGTGTCGGTTTTTTTATGTAAAGCGATACTAATGACTACCATCAGTGTTGGTTTTTTTAGGTGAAGCGATATTGATGAATACCATCAATGTCAGTTTTTTATGTGAAGCGATACTAATAATTAGACATCAGTGTCGGTTTTTTATGTGAAATGACACTGATGACTAATAATAGTATCGGTTTTCTGGGAAAAAAGCGATACTAATACTCCGTCCCCATTTTATTCCCGCAAGCACCCGATCGATTCGCGCGCGCAGCCATCTTTAGTTAACCCTAGCTCCGCCCCCGCCGCACCCTGCGCCCGTCGCGACGCCCTCCGCCACGCCGTCGCGCCCGGCCGCTCGCCCGCCCGTCGCTCGACCTCGCCGCCCCCCCGCCCGTCGCGGCGCCCTCCGCCACGCCCGTCGCGCCCGCCGCGCTCGCCACGCCCGCCGCTCGACCTCCCGCCGCCCACCCTAACGCCCATCGCCCGGCGCGGCGCACCTCCGCCCGCACCTCCGCCCATCGCCCGCCCCTCCGCCCGACGCCCGCCCCCCCCGCCCGCCCCCACTCGCCCGACACCCTCCTCGCCTCGCCGCCCCACCTCGCCTGACGCCCCTCCCGCCCCGCCCCCTCGCATCGTCCTGCTGCTTTGCTCATTGCGGCTTCCTCCTCCTCGCGATGCTAGCGCCGGCCAAACCCAAGGCGATCTGATCGATTCTGAATAGCTCCACGGCCGACGGTAATAGCTTTCCCATGTCTTGTGCGTCCTGCTTTCAGTTTGAGGTTGTCATCAGGGTATCTCGATAAATTTTGTGCGAGCGTCTTAGGTTAGGTTCTTGAGAGTCCTGCATTTCTGGATAGAATTTGGAAAGTTTCCTTCCTTCCATATGTCAACGGGGTGAATTGTAATACTATTTTGTACTCTTAGAACATATGTGGTGCTTAATTACAAGTTTGTTCATCCCAGTTGAGGTTTTAATTTGCATCGATGGGAGGAAATTGTGATGTTTACCTCTGTAAGTACTCCATGTTTACAGAGTTGCATTCCTCGTCTTCCAATTTTGGAGCACTTAGTGGTTAGTAGGGAGTACACACATTGGTTATACTGATTGTTGCTACTTAGCGTCATGGCTTCACACAATAATCAAGACTCAGTCTATTTAGCGTCATGGCTTCACAAAAGGAACAAGCAAAATTGCAGAGATCACAATTTTCTTGTTTCATTTTAGGTCAATTTACTCGGTCCTGGTAAAGCTTTTCAGTTGTGCAATAGCTAGCATAATGCTGAAAAGTCTCAAATTTCTATGAGATGCCTCCAATTATCTAAAACTAGTACTTGGCAACCTTGTTATAATTATTTCCAGTATACTTGCATTTATACTGTCACATGTTCAAGCAAGATAACTAAATTAGCTCTACACAGAATAGATTCCACAAAACGTATCAAACCAACCCTGGTATGAACTTTCAGGAGTCTGAAAGCTAAAAATTTATATCCCATGCATAACTAACGGAAAGAAGCGCATTATGTTATTATCTTCCATATTTGGTCCCGCCATCATTGCCATCTTTTGAACAAATACAGTGCAATCAAACATCATGTTTTAGCTTTTGGTGTCCACACATATAGAAGGGTCACATTGCACTCATGTAGGGTCCTCTCATGAGTTATCCCAACCTAAATGCTCCTTGGACGAAACTTGCCGAGATGCGAATAAGCGGTTGCACATGATGGAGTGAAATCTTTAGCTTTTGGTTTTCATCTGAAAAATCATCAACTTTGGTAGATTGTTGAAATTTTTCTTTGTCCACAAGCAATTTCGGTGTAAGCGTGTATCTATGATATATAAAATTCTCAAAAATATGAGATGGAACTGATCCAAAAAATTTTGTCACAAGTAAAGGTATTCTTTACTAAGAAATTTAACAAGAATCTTGAGCATGATTCTCTGATTCGATGATGGCACTATTCGAGAAAAAGTATGAACATTAGTGGGAAGTTTCACTTATGATGCACTAATCTTTTCCTAGTGGGTGAAACAGTAGTCTTATTTTCTTATCTTTGACTTGAATTTTCATCGCTCTCGGCAAGCTCACAGCGTGCTAATGGCAGGTTGCCTCCTCCTTGGGCAATTGTTGCTATCAACGTTCTTGGTTTTAATGAGATCATGGTGCTTCTAAGGTACATGGCACATTAGTCGCACTATGTGCTGCAGATTCTTCTACACACCGAAAACAATTACATGCGATTGCCATTTTGTTCTCGCTGACCAGAATCCCATATATCTGTTCTTGCTATTTGTGGGTTATTTATGGCGAAGCTTTAGCAATGTAGCTAGATATCGTGAGAAAATTCAAAATAGCGTGCCAAAATTTTGAACACTTGATATGCAGCTCAGCTTAAGAGTCGTAGTTTTATTCTCATTGTAGTATGTTAAATTGTGAAAATAATTCCTACATGTCTCAACTAATCACGATACTTATGTTTTGTGTTTTATCTTCTGAAGGTCATTATTACTTTAAAGAAAGGTGCCAAGCTCATCTAGTATAGCCGGAAAGGAAAACCCACGACCCGCTTGTTCAGACTTTCTAGTGTAAGTTCATCAGCATGCTCCTTTGATATTGACATGGATATATGTTCCAGAATGATTCAAATATCAGGTTCACTTTACATGTACTTGCTTGTGATTCTTTTGCAAACATTTCACAATGCATGCTTTCATCACCTACATGTTATTATTGTTACTATAATATGATCTACGTTAGAGTTCGCAATGCGTAACCTACGTCTCCCGTTCGAGAGTACTTGTTTATGAATATGCCATTTCGGCACATTCATAAGCAAGCAGTCTCGAATTGTCCACGTTTTTTGGACAGTTCGAGGATATGTGGTTCGGTCAAGTTCCTGAGCTGTTGTATACCTCCAGAGTAGATTTCGGTACCATCTCCCTACGGTGTTCTCCGGGTATACACCCCTCTTGACCTGTTGTCGAGACGTGTACCTGGAGAACAGCGGGGAGATGCTGCCGAAATTTTCTCTGGAGTTGTACAACGGCTTAGGAACTTGCTCGAACCACATATCCTCGAATGGGATTAGGACCAAACCTATTTAGAGATTATGGGTTATCGTTTATGCGTATTTAGGTGGTCGCAGATAAACTTTTTTTTGAAGATCATTCGTTCATTTGTTACTCTACTGAAATATGCTAGAACGATTACATCTTATTACTTATCTATTCAGCTATTGCTTTACATGATTTATTGTCAAGTTCACAAAATAGGTACTAATTGCTTTGTCATGTCAAATATATGACCTTATCAGATTAGAAAACTCAAAATGTCACAATTAGAGAGCATCGGCTCCTCGCCGCACAGTAGAAGGTGCTCCCAGGGGCCGAGCCAAGTTCCAAATGTTGAGAGGCCAAGTAAGGTGAGGAAGGCCCGAGGACCGAACAAAGGGGCCACAGGAGAACACCGCAGTTCTCCACTTCAATGCCACGGGGGTCCGCACAGGCCCTCCCAAGTACAAGGGGTGATACCGTTCATTCCTCGGTCAATTGGTGAGAGAGAGAGTGCCCATAACGATTAAGGATTGGAGGAAGGAAGTCAGCGCCGAGCAGAAGAATCGACTGTGGGATGAGGTTAAGGGCAAGTGGATTATAGAGGAGGAAGATGAACGCAACGCGAGGGCAGACGCCTTGAAGAGGATGGGTGTGGCCTTGAGGCACTTCAGGGTCCTCATGCACAGTGAGTACGTACTGAAAGGTCGTACACCATTCGAGAGGTATCCGTTCGTTACTACAGATGTTTGGGTGGAGTTCACGACGACGAAGGGTGCGCCGAGGCGAGCGGCTAAGAGAGAGGAATACCGCTATCCAGAGGCACAACACGCACCCGCACCACCCTGACAAAGCGGCTATGAGGGGAAGAAGGCAGAGTGGGCGCGACTAGCCGAGGAGTGCGCGAACTCCGGGACGACGATGCCTTACTCCCACATATGTGAGGAACGGGCACGCAACTGGGTATTAGCGAGGACAAAGAAAACCCCTGACGGGCAGCTTGTAGTCGCAAACCCCGCTACTGCGCACGTCGTCTCTGCCATCGTAAGACATCTGACTTAGTACATTGCAGTTGGCCTAGCTTGTTGTATTTCAGATCTAATTCGTACTCGCTTATTGCAGGAGGAGGTAAGCCAGCGGAAAGAGCAGGGGACCTTCGAGAGCCAAGGGTCGAAGGATATCCTGTCGTCTGCGATCGGGAAGCCCGATCATAAGGGCCGGGTGCTCGGCGCAGGTCGGGCATCGAAGAAGTCCTACTTCCAAGATGACGCGTTTGAGTGCTAGATCAAGATCATGGGAGGCACGCGCGGAGCGCCTCAAGGAGACGCTCAGGGAGCAGCTGAGGGAGGAGATCAAGGATGAGATGAGGGGGGAGATGATGGCACGTGAAGATGAGATAAGGGCTGAGATGATGGCACGTGAGGAGCGCCTGAGGTCTGAGATGATGGCGATGATCTCCCAGAGTCAGAGCCAGAATCCCTCACCTCTTGTAGAGAAGCCTGTGCCTCGATCTAGCAGCTGTGGTTCCAAAAATGATAAGACCGATCCCCATCTGAAGGTAATAATTAATTTTTCCTAAATTAAATCTACAAGTGTAACTCCCACAATGTTTCTCCTCAAGTTGCGTACATCTTGCAGGCCCCTGCTAAGTGCCAGCTCACCACCCTGACGGAGGATGGATTTCCTGTCGAGGCTGCACGCGGGGTTGCATTTCCGTGCAAGGAGACCGACATCGTGCATGGTCGCCTTTGGGAAGGGCTACATGAGGGTGCGGTGGACTCGCCCACGAACACTTCTTATCACATGTGCTCGAGTTCCCCCAACGAAGATATCGGCACTCTCGAGCAAACACGCATGTCGCTCATCAAGTGGCCCACGACGGGTGTCGATCTTGGTCAAGGTAAAATCCCCGCGTCTTCTCTACCATTCCAAAGAGTACCGCAATAAGTTAAATATGCGTGCTTTGTAGGTTCCTACCGCACTGTGCTTACTCGTGCTCGATTCTCGCTCCCACCACCGTGATGAGTCCTACACGAGTGCAGAGCTCACGTGTAAAAGGACAAGCACGACACCAATGAGAACCACAAGAGGCCTCGAGACTCCTTCCGCCAAGAAAGCAAAGGCGATAAAGGCCACAAAGCCCCTTGAGGTACTTGAAAAGCCAACTACCCTCACCTCGAAGACTCCTTCGCCCGAGAAAGAAAAGTCAAGACAGCCACGGACATCCCTTATGATTTTAAGGCCTACGTACATGGAAAGCCCCCGCTTGCATCCAACGAACTAAATGGTCTAGGCGGTGGACTCGCAAGCTCCATGGATGGTATATTGATAAGGTGAATGAGGAAGAGCGCCGAGTTGACTTCAATGTGATGTATAAAGGGTACATTTCCACCGTGACGAGAATGGGATATTCCCGCCGCTTTGAGGATCTTCTTGTGTACCAATTAAAAGTCGTCGATATTTCTACTTTACGATCTTGGGACATTTGTGAGTATCGCACCATACAACATGAGTTGACGACTTTTATAGGATTTTGCATTATGTTTTCTAATATCAACACGAGTTGCAGGGCAATGAGACAGCGAGCCGTGACGAATCTAAACCAAGTTGGGTTCGTCGACCCCGAGCTAGTGTCTGCGACCACGGCTAGGATACATCCGGTGTTTGTTGCTGGCTACGTCAAGAGGGTATTGCATACTGAGTCGACGAAGGACTTCGTTGTAATACCGTACCACGAGGAGTAAGTAGTACAAACCCTTCAATTACTTGTACGCACTTAAACCGTATGCGAACTTATTTCCTTGCACTACATTCCATTTAATAAGCAACCATTGGGTTCTACTCGTCCTCGTTCCGAGTGAAAACACAGTCTATATTTTTAACTCAATCAAGAAGAGACCGATGGCCTACGCGATCAAGTGTCCTTTGCAGAAGTAAGTACATTACCGTAACCTAACACTTTCTGAATTTAACTATATTTTTTTACTCAATGGCATCTCTCCAATATATGTAGGGGTTTCTCGGACTATGTCGATGAAGGAGGGTCACACAATAACAAAAAGGGCAAGACGCTGGAGTATAAGAAATTCACGGTACAAGTGCCTAGCATATATACGTTTAATTTTTTTGACATCTAATCTTCGTGTGTTGATTTCTTTTTCTCTCTTCACAGTGTCATCAACAGTGGGCGATGACTGTATGCGGCTTCTATGTCATGCAACACATGTTGGTTGTGGTCGGCAACTCACACCTTTTTCCTAAGGTATATGTACATGCATACTTAGCCTTTCACATACAAATTTTGAAACTTAAATTCATGCACTCATTTATGTTTTGCAGATGATCAATATCCCCGAGAAGAGCTTAGACAACAAAGCACTCAACAATTTACGAGATCACTTATGCCAATGGTACTGGTTAGAAGTTATATCGGAGGACGGTAGGTTTAGAGATCCTGAAGCGTCCTACTAGTCCATATGGAAACAATATTAATTGTATATGTCAATGTGATATATATGCACGTGTACTGATTGTTAAGCATGTTTGTGTTTGTATGTTGTGAACGAATGGGCTATATGTATTGCAATTTACGTATTCGTGTTCTGTGAATGTGATATGTGCATTTTGTGTTATGTATTGTCAATGTGATATATATATGCCCAATGTTAATATGTGTGTTATTTTGGATAATATGCAAAATTGAAACACCCCCATGAGGGTCATCAGAATCGGTTCTTATGAGGAACTGATTGTGATGACCTCTCATCAGAATCGGTTCTTTTAAGAAAGCGATTGTGATGACCACATTAGTAGAATCGGTTCTTTTACGTAAGCGATAGTGATAACCATACCATTACAATCGGTTCTTGGAATAAAGCGATTGTGATGATACATTATCAGAATCGGTTCTTTAAAGGAAGCGATTCTGATGACCCCCTCATTAGAATCGGTTCTTTTTCGGAACCGATTCTGATAACGTGGTTATCGAATCGGTTCTACAAAGAACCGATTCTAATGATGAGTCATCGAATCGATTCTTTAAAGGAAGCGATTCGATGACCTCATTAGAATCGGTTCTTTTGCTAAACCGATTCGATAACGTTGTTATCAGAATCGGTTCGGCAAAAGAACCGATTCTAATGATGAGGTCATCAGAATCGCTTCCTTTAAAGAACCGATTCTGATGACCCTTTATCAGAATCGGTTATTAGAAAAAACCGATTGAGATAATGTGTTCATAGAATCGGTTTGATCTAAGAACCGATTCTAATGAGGATTTATCACAATCGGGGTAAAACCGACTGTGATAACTCCACCTCATCACTATCCAAAGACTTCGTATCGCCACTTGAACCGACTGTAATGACAAAAAAGAACCGATTCTGATGTACAATTCTGTAGTAGTGTCCAATATTGATATAAGCATGGCTAAGCATCTATTGTATCATTCATCTAGAACCCCACTGTTATGTCGGGATCCTAATATGCAAATTTGGACTCTCTGTGTATACCGTACTAGTCCAGGATCACGCTAGTACAAACAATGGCAACATAAATGAAATATCACAATAATACGCAGCAGAATATAATAAAAACTATATTTATTGAATATAAGATAGTTAATTGACCTTATGGTCGACTTTATATTATTATGCCACAGGGCTTAAACCCTAAGAAAATAAAACAATAGTGGAACGAACACTTCGTAGCTAATCCATCAATATGCCATAGGCAACTAATAAGGTTTGCTTCCTAGTAACTCGCCACCTCCTGGTACTCCTCCATAGTAGGTGTAGATTGCTCTTCAATTGAAAATTTTGTTGTGGCAAGGGTGAGTACATAAAGCACTCAACAAGTTGTACGTAGAATGCAAGCCTAATATAACAATATGCACAGCTTATTTCAAATGAATGGTTATCATAGTTATTTTGCAGTAAAGCGGCATTTACAATTGAATGCGATAAATAGATTGAAATGACAGTAAAATAAATAGCAATAATAAATAACTTTTAGGTATTTCTCAACAATAAATCGGCACATAACATAAACCAAATTCATCTTTCCTAGTGGCACACTGCCTCACTTTTCAAGTTTTATTTCATAAAATCAAACTCTTGACTGAAATTCCTGATTATTTTTTATAACCAGGGACACAGGTATCTAAATAGATTTACACTCTACAGAGATCATACATTTTACCCATAAGATATGATCAATCTTATACTGTTGGCAATTACACGTACCCACCGACGTGCGACTAAGAAGATCATAATAAAACATTTCGAAAACTTTATCTGAACATAGACCCCCCAATAAGCCTAAACTCATTATTCCTTCCCTCATACAAAGCAGAATATAGGAGGGCCTATGTTGGTATCTATTAGCAACCAACTAATAATCATCCATCCTAGGGTGACAAATAATCATAGTATACAAATGACAAGGTAGGTATAGCTCAATTGAGTTAAATAGCTAAATCCCAAATTATTTGAAAACAGATCTATACATAAAATAACATGCAATACATTAAAACAACATAACATTTGCAAAACTAGGTTCAATATGATCAAACCATAACTTACCTTGAAATAGTTCCTGATATTGGTCTGAACCTTGAGCTTGAGCCAAATTTTCACTCTCAAATGCTCCCAGCACTTCAACGTCTACGTGAAATGAGACGAAACACCAAATAAATACAAACTAGGAAGAAAACCATCTCTAAAAATCAAATAAAATTCATTATAAAATAGATCTTGAATTTAGAAAATTTTAAAAACTTGAATCGTCTCAATCGGATCTTGTATGAAGAAGAATGGCTCTCAAAAAATTCAAAATAAAGAAAAATACAGAAAAAGAAAAATACTTAATTTCCCAAATTTTTTCTAAAGAAAAATCAATTTATGACATCATATTTTTTGGAAATCTCAACTGATATAAAAGAGGAGCATGTACGTCATCCTCTCTTCCCTTCCACAAGAGCATACCAAGCCTCGCACGCGCTCCCCTGAAAAACTAGATACACTACTACAGAACTGGGCATCACAACCGGCCTATTAGAAGCGGTTTGGTGCGAACCCGTTGTGATCTTCGCACGAAGCGGTTCGTTGGCAACGGTCGGAGAGGGCTTCGAGCGGTTGGAACACGAACCGCGAAGGTTGCGTTCTAGAAG
Organism: Otatea glauca; assembly: GCA_036346275.1. Classification (NCBI taxonomy): domain Eukaryota; kingdom Viridiplantae; phylum Streptophyta; class Magnoliopsida; order Poales; family Poaceae; genus Otatea; species Otatea glauca. Next base: position 45,142,590 of record CM070711.1, read on the forward strand.
CGGTTCTTTTCTCAAACCGCCGATTTTCGAGCGGTTTGAGAAAAGAACCGCTTCTAGAACGCAACCTTCAAAAGCGGTTCGTGTCTCCAACCACTCGAAGCCCTCCGCAGCAGCGCATTTAAACCCTTCTTCCTCCATGCGCCAAACAGAGGTGCGAATACGATCGAGCAGAGAAGGCCGACCAAGCTTGTTCTTGGGGAGGTGCTGTCCAAATTTTTAATTGGAGGTGATTAGCTCTAAATTAAGTGTTTCAAAGTTAGTAACATCATGTGAACATCCTTCTCACCTAGATATTGCTATTTTTTTCAATGGATGTGGAGAAATCTTGAACTTTTTAAGCATTATCGAAAATTTGTTTTCCGTGCCTTGTTTTATTGTTGTATGAAGATGTAGATGGAGATCTAGTTCAAAATATGACATTACAAGGTAAAGGTGATTGGAAGCTTTAGATCTATGTGGTTGTTAGCTTTAGAATCTTAAATATCACAATATTGGGAGAGATCTAGGTACAACATTGCAAGGAAGTAATTATTGGTGTATGAAATAAAATAGAAAAACATGTAGAAGGATAAAAAATAATTACAAAGGTAGGAAGGGATACAAAATAATTAGAAAGGTAGGTCTTTAATTGGATGACGGTGTAGGTGGAGTTTTTTTTGTTGGGTTTAAATGTTATGAAATTTAAGTTAGGTTATAATTTTTCTAACTGAATTTGTTATAATTTTTAATGAAATTATAACTTGGTATAGATGAATCGGCAATGGATGTACAATGCGGACCGTCGCTCGAGAGAGTTCATTGATGGCGTGCAGGCTTTTCTCGATGCGGCGTTGCATTCTTGCCTTCAGCGACTTCATATGTTGTCCGTGTGTAGATTGCAAGAACGAGAAGGAGCACTCCAGCGATGGCAAGTTATGAACCACTTGATCATGAGAGGTTTCATGCCAAACTATACTGTTGGAGCAACCATGGCGAAGTTGAGGTGATTAGCCGGGAAGGCGATGAAGAAGACGAGGAAGAGGAAGATGGATTCAACAAGTATCCCGGACGACACGCATAATCTGCTCCGTGGAAGAAACACTTGGTGACTTTGGTGATGATGAGCTAGACCAGATCTTTGCGTGACGGAGAGGGAGACTACGGATGAAAGACAGTTCGAGAAGTTCCGGCGCATGTTAGAGGACCACGTAACTCCTTTGTACCCAAAGCGTAGGTAGGGCCACAAAAAGCTGCGTACCACACCTGGAACTCATGCAATGGAAGGCTAGAAATGGTGTGTCGGATAAGGGATTCGATGAGGTGTTATCACTCGTAAAGAAGTTGCTTCCGAAGATAACACTCTGCCCGAATCTACATATGAAGCCAAGCAAGTCGTCATCCTTTGGGATTGGAAAGTAGAAGATACACGCATGTCCTAATGATTGTATCTGTATCGTAATGAGTATGCCGATTTGGATGTTTGTCGATGTGCGAGAGAATCACGGTATAAGGTGAAGCGTGGCGATCCGGTGAAATAGATGGGGGCGTAAGAAGAAGAGACCTCGGCTAAAGTGTTGTGGTATTTCCTGTGATCCCCGATTGAAGCGTATGTTTGCTAACAAAGCGCATGCCGGATGATGCGTTGGCACAAAGAAGAGCGTAAGGACGACGGGATGCTTAGACACCTGCAGATGGCTCACGGTGGAGGAAAGTCGACCGGACGTGCCGGACTTCGCAGATGAGGTGAGAAACATAAGGTTTGGGTTGAGTACCGATGGGATGAATCCTTTCGAGAATTGAGCAGCAGACCATAGCACTGCCCGTTACACTATGTATCTATAACATTCCTCCATGGTGTGCATGAAGCGAAAGTACATCATGATGTCGTTGTTGATCCAAGGCCCCAAGCAACCCGAAATGACATCGATGTCTACCGAAACCATTGGTTGAAGATCTTGTGACGTTGTGGGACGATGGTGCAAGGGTATGGGATGAGTACAAAGGGAGTATTTCACCCTCGTGCATTGTTATTTGTAACAATCAACGATTCGCTTTGCTCTCGGTAACTGTCGGCCTAACTATCAAAGGATATAGAGCACGCATCTAGTGCTTAGATGAAGCGGACGACACGTGCACGAAAAACTCTCGGAAGGTTGTGTACATGGGTCACCGTAGGTTTCTTCTTACGAGTCACCCGTTGCGGAAGGAAGGCGGGGAAATTTAACGGCAACAGGACCTTCGTGCAAGGCCTCAAGATCGTAGTGGGCCACGTGTGTTTGCTATGGTAAAGGATTTGAAAGTAGTATTTGGAAAGGGTCACGAAGCAAACATGTGCGAGAATGAGGATGGTCATGCACCCATGTGGAAGAAGAAGTCAATATTTTGGGACTTGCCTTATTGGGAAGTTATGGAGGTTCATCACTCACTTGACTTCATGCACATCACGAAGAATGTCCGCTTGAACTCGCTAGGCTACATAGATATGTACGGAAAATCGAAAGATACACCGCAAGCTCGGAAGGACCTTAAACTCTTGGGCGAGGAGCGACCTACATCCGAAAAGAGAGAAAGGACAACATTACCTACATCCTGCGAGCTACACTCTAAGCAAAGAAGAGAAAAAAAGCGTGATAGAGTTCCTGAACAGTGTGAAGGTCCCTTCCGGATACTCCTCGAATGTAAAGAGACTCGTAAACACGAAAGAGAATAAAATCGTACACATGAAATCTCATGACTGTCTTGTGTTAATGACACAGTTGCTCCCAGTGGCTGTGAGAGGCATACTGCCCGAGTGGGTACGAGGGACAATCACAAAGCTGTGTTCTTTTTTCAACGCGATTTCACAGAAGGTCATCGACCCAGATAAACTAAGTAAGCTGCAGGATGACGTGGTACAAAGTTTGGTTAGTCTTGAGATGATCTTTCCTCTTGCATTCTTTGATATTATGGTTCATCTCACTGTTCACCTTGTCAAAGAGATAGGTATCCTTGGACCCGTGTATCTACACAACATGTTCCCTTTCGAGAGGTACATGAGTGTGCTAAAGAAGTATGTTCGTAACCGTTCTCGTCCGGAAGGATGCATTGCCGAGGGTTATGGGACAGAGGAGGTGATTGAGTTTTGTGTGGATTACATTAATGATCTAAACCCGATCGGCGTCCCTATATCACGCCATGAGGGGAGGCTACGAGGAAAAGGGACACTAGGAAGGAAAGCAATTGCATGCAATGATCTTCTTACATTTAAGCAAGCACATTTCACGGTTTTGAAACAATCAACTATAGTGGCCCGTATGTCCTTGAGCACAAGAGTATTCTACGCGCGATTTCCGGGAGGTCGAGGATTGGATAACATCTGAAGCACATGGATTCTTTGGTAGCTTGGTTACAAAAGTACATCCTTTTGAAAGGGTCGGACAATGAGCAGTTACAACGCTTGGCTCGGGGACCATCTAGTGAAATCGTGACATTCAAGGGGTACAAGATAAATGGTTACACATTTTACACGGATCGCGGGATAACAAGAGCACCAACCAAAATAGCGGTGTCCGTATAGACGCCGAAGACAACAAAGGCAAGGTGGATACATATTATGGTTTCATAGAAGAGATATGGGAGCTTGACTATGGACCTTTGAAGGTCCCTCTATTTAAGTGCCAATGGGTCAAACTGACTTCAAGCGGTGTGAAGGTAGACAAATACGGTATGACAATCGTGGACCTCACGCAAGTCGGCTATAGGCGCGAACCGTTTGTCCTCGCATGACGATGTGAGACAGGTCTTCTACGTAATGGACATGTCAAGCAAACCTAAGAAGCATAAGGACAAGCAGAAAGATTGTAGTACTAAGCCAAAGCGACATGTGGTTCTACAAGGCAAACGAAGGATTGTTGGAGTTGAGGACGTCACAGACGAGGAAGAGTATAGTCAGTTCGACGAGATCCCTCCTTTCGCTGTGGATGTCGACATAAGCCTCCTCAATGACACAGACGTGGATACTCCTTTCATACGTCGCGATCATAATGAAGGAACACTTGTAAAGACAAAGTACGTTACTACTTAAGATGTACCCCTACTGTATGAACTATGTATATGTAAGTCTTTTACAGTATGAAGTGTTTATTTGGAATGAATGTAAAGTGCCAAAATTCTGGAATGAAACTAAAGTGATCAAAGCATTTTGTGAAAATTATGGAATGAAAGTAAAGTTCTAAAAGCTTTTTAAAAATTCTGAAATGAAACTGAAGTGCTAAAAGTTTTTTCAAAAAATATAGAATGAAACTAAATTGCTAAAAGCATTTTTTAAAAATTCTGAAATGAAACTGAAGTGCTAAAAGCATTTTTTAAAAATTCTGAAATGAAACTGAAGTGCTAAAAGCATTTTTAAAAATTAAAAATGCTAAAAGCATTTTTAAAAATTATGAAATGAAAAGTGCTAAAAGTTTTTTTAAAAATATAGAATGAAACTAAATTGCTAAAAGCATTTTTAAAAATTCAAATGAAATCAAGTGCTAAAAGTTTTTTAGAAAATATAGAATGAAACTAAATTGCTAAAAGCATTTTTAAAAATTATGAAATGAAAGCGTAGTACAAAAAGCACTCTTTGAAAATTATGAAATTAAAGCAAGCGGTTTGAAAAAGAACCGCTTCTAGAGTGCAATATTCGAAACGGTTAGTAATAAGAACGACTTCTAGAACGCAACATTGTAAGCGGTTTTAGAAAAGAACCGCTTCTAGAGTGGACTATTCGAAGCGGTTAGTAACACCAACCGCTTGTAGAAGTCATCCTCTACAAGCGGGTTGATCTAAATCCGCTTGTAGAGATATTCTAAAGCGGTTCGTTCTCTGAACCGCTTGTAGAAGTCATCCCCTACATGCGGTTGGTTCTAAAACCGCTTGTAGAGATTTGCTACAAGCGGTTGGTTATTAGAACCGCTTGTAGAAGTGCTCCTGTATAAATTTGAAACGCCCGCCCTTTTCTCACACCGAAATTTTCTCGACCCCCCACCACTCAGCTCTGTCTCTCTCGGCCGCCGCCGCGCTTCGTCCGGACCCACGCCGCCGTCTCGTCACGCCCTCCTCCTCGCCACCTCTCGACTCCTACTCCACCCGACGCACCCACCCGCGCCTTCTGCCCTCGTCATTGCCCACTCCACCCCGGCCCGAAGCCTTCTCTACCACCCCAAAGCGCCTACTCCGCCACAAAGCGCCGCCCGCCGTCCACCGGGAGGACCGAGGTATTTGAGTGCATGCGTCGTCCTCCTCTCTAGTTAATTTGCCCACCACATGTTCGGTGAAATGCCCACAAGTGTTGTGCTTGCTTGAAATTTTAATTCTAAATTAAACCAAAATGTATATTTTTCACTTAGTATGGAATTACAGAACAATGCATATTTTCTTTTTTCTTTTTATTATTTTGTTGTTTTTTATTTAATTTTGAATTTCAGTTCTAGTTTAGGATTTGTATATTAATTTAACTACTAATTTCATCTAATTTTTATTTCAAATCTATGTTAATTTTCATTGTTAGTTTTTATTTAGTTTTGCATATCAATTTTAGGTAGAATTCATATACAAATCCAGTTGATAATTTTTATCTGTTTGGTTGGTCATATAACTTCGCTTAGTTTTACATGTCACATGCTTTAGAAGTTCTGATTTAGACTACCTTTCTTGCAAAACTTTGTCAGAAGCCGGCACAGAAACTGTGACTTGCTAAACTTTTGATTCTTCTCATTGTAAAATAACTAAATAAGTGCCTTGTGCGACTGTCCAATGCAGTGTTGGACAGTCATTTATACCACATGATGAACTTACATATATACTCTCTTCATGTTATGTAAATTCAGCATTATATGGAATCGGACTACACACCGGTCTCGTTACATTCTTTTTTGACACGTATGATATGGGCACCGAGGCTCTCACGTGTTTATGTATGCACGTATATATATAAATCTCTATAACAAATATCATTAAGCAAATGCTCCTAGCCAATCAAAGATTATACGCCTATATTCTTTGTTTAAAGAAACATTCCTAGTTTGTGATAATTGGCACGATATATGTTCAAGATCATAAACTAGCATGTAGGGTTCTACAGATAGATCTAATCATCACGATCAAAGCGACTAACTAATATGACCCTCTGTTCTAATAGAAAGGCACATGATCCTAGCGTTGCCCCGATTATAGTTTTATACAACACAAGGATCAAACACGGTCAATGTTGCACATTTACTTTTGACACATAGTCCCCGTGTGTATGTTCTTGGTGTATTTCTTGTTCTTGTGTCCACGAGTTCGTGTTTGATCCTTGGGCTAGTTCCAACACGCCGTAGTACTTAATGCTTGGTGTAGAAATTTATGTAATAATATGCTTGTGTTGTAATCGTAATATGGTTGTTTCAAAGTAATATGATATTTATGTCAACATTTTTTCGAATTAGTAGAGATGGCGCAACCGGGACGTGGTGACCCTACTTTCGATGAGGAGAAGCAGTTCTTGTTGGACTCCATCGCCGGGTACCATCGAAGGTGATGGTAACGCTGCCGCTATGGGGCTAATGGTGGTTCGGTGAGGCCGTTGAGGCTGCGGTGATGAAGCCATTGACGCGGAGAGCCGAGTCCGATAACACCGGTTCCGCGGGATGAGGTACGAGCGTAAGAATATAATCCCGTAGACATGTTAATTAATCGCAATTCATTAATATAATACACTCGACACGCTTGTACATATGTTTATGTATTTCAAGCCCCGTGCATCGAGCAACCAATCCAAGCATCGGGGACCTAACAAGAAGCCGTCCACGAAGCATGTGTTTACCGATGTTAACAACGAAGGGATGCCGGTTGCCCCTCTTTTAGCAGTTGGGCCGTACAACAACGCTTGCGGTTACCACGTGAGGGATCACGTCCCAATTAGCATCAGAAAATGGGCCGAAGTTCCTCAAGCTACCAAGGACCTGCTCTGGCAAGATATTAAGGAAAATTTCACATTTCCTCAAGGGTCCGAAGACAAGGCCAAGAAATTTACTTTGAAGAAGATGGCAACAATGTTTCAGGCTTGGAAGACGTCTCTCAGCCGCAAGTACGTGCAGAAGGGAGAAAGACCCGACTTCAACCAATTTCCTAAGTTGGCGGATCACTGGGAAGCATTCGAGGAGTTCAAGCTGTCAGCTGAGGGCCAGGCCGCGAGTCAGAAGAACAAGGCCAATTCACAGATGAAGAAATACCACCACCATCTTGGCACCGGTGGTTACATCAAGGCTGTACCAAAATGGGAGAAGCGGGAAGAAGAATTAATGGCGAAGGACGTCACACCGGCTACCGCTCAGGAACAGCGCTGCGCAATTGGTTCATGGGTCATGGGGGGAGCCTTTCAGATGACAGCAGTTTGGTGATGGCACCAGGAGTACAAGAGGCTGGCCAAAGGATTGTACAAGCTGTTGAGCGCCTCAGCGAGTACATTGGTGCCAGACAGGGAGAATGACGAGCTAACACATGCCCTTGAAAACCCTGAGCACCCAGGACGGACACGAGGTATGGGCAAGCTGACGCCGTGGAAGTATGGTTTCGCTAAGGAAGCACATACGTCATGGAGCGGCATAGAAGCAAATCAAGAGAATCACGTAAAGTGTACCAATTGGAACAAGAGCTCGAGCAACCCGAGGCTAGCATCGGCGACATAGTTGCGCAACAAGTACAAATTGCCCTCAAGAAGCTTCAAGGACTAGGTCCGAGCAATCACCGGACGCCGTGATCGACCCTCCGGCGGCGAAGTAGGCTGCGCGCCCACCGGGCCCCAGGCGGACACCTTGCTATCCCGTTATCCCGTGGATGACATAAGGGTTCGCCGCCGATGTGAGCTGACGTTGATGCGCGTAACCTCTCCATCAAGGTGGCTTACGGCATGGCATATCCGGTGGAGCGGGCGGATGTTCCACCGCAACGAGATACCCCGGGTTACTCAAAGGTCGCGGTGGAGGAGGTGCTTGAGCGGATTTGAAGAACTTCACCTCGATATTCTTTGGAGGCGACGACGTGACCAAGCTTGGACAGGCCCTCCACAATATCATCCTTTGCGCAAAGCGGTACATCATATTTCCGGTGCTATGGACGCGTCATCTCCACCACGGCAACCCACGCCTCCTCCAACGTCACCGCCACGCAATGCCTCGCCAATAAAAGCAGAGCGAAGCCCTACTCCACCACCAGCAGCTCTGTGTCTCCACCCGCTCCACGAAGCCCTACTCCACCACCAAAGATCTCAAACAAAAAGAACCCTCTAGGAAAACCACGCCTCCACCATCTCCTCCGAGGAAGAAGCTCGATATGAATGAAGGCTCCCCACCGCTCCCAAGAAGGCGGAGTCCACCGATCGGCCAAGGTAAAGGAACCTCCAAAGAGGGCATATGATATGAATAAGGAGGAGAGTGACGCGGTCACTAAAGCGTATGGCTACACACTTCGCAAAAAGAAGGTAGAGCCAAAGGTACCAACTGATCCAAAAGCGGCAGAACACTTCGCGACATGCCGCAAAGCCGCTACTGTGCCGCCCAACTATGAACGGACAATAATTAAGGCTACGGAAGAATAAACGGGTCAAAGCGGGCGGCAAAGAAGAAGAAGAGAGACCAAGATCGGAGAACCTCGAGAGGTTTATGAAGGAGGCGGGACTCGGCCCACAGTGCAGCTCTTGGATTATAGATGATATCCCAATGGCAACAAAGGTCGATGGCAATTTCGGTTGGGCCGGAGTTGATTGACCCAAATGAGATAAAGGATCGCCAACCAAGATGCGGCAATTTCACGAATGGTACATGACAGAGTCCGCTCAAGGAAGAACGATGTTCCTCCGTTTCAAAGAAGATGATTTTTATCGCGGGGACAACACCATATGGCTCGAATTTGACGACTTATACAATATTTACCATGCCGACTCCATCAACGTGTCTCTCATGAGCTGCTTTGGTGCTGTAAGTGTCAAGCTCATACCTTTACGTGTGCTTCCTCGTACAATAAAATTGCAACTCTTAAACTTATACCTTTCTATGTAGAATGGAGATACAACGATGTAGAAAAGAGAATATCTTCAACGTGGGCTTCATTGACCCGTAGATTGTTAACGAGTTCGTCTTTGGATACAACCGAAAGGATGTTGAAGATTACATTCTCGATGCATTCTTGGGACAAAGACTACAAACCGTACATACTTACGCCCTTCAACTTCGAGTATATATACAACCTCTCATTCTTATATTTTCCAAGGCATTTATAATACTACTAGCTAGTTACATATATGTTGCAATACATGAATAGGTTTCACTGGATCCTTCTTGTCATCAAGCTTGATAGCGACGGATCATTGTTCAAGACTCAAAAGGACTCGGTGAAAAATATCAATTTATCATTGACACCTAAATAGGTATATAGCACATATATATCGATAGTTTTCCTTATTATATATATTTAAATACCTTGCTAATTCCAACTCTGATAATTACCATTCATACTAACGCATCACACAGGGCATTCGCATGGTTTCGAAAGAAGCAACAAGGAGATTTCGAGAACGAATTTGATGTACAATTAAGCACTCGAGTACGTATTAAAGAATATTAATATGCCGTAACAGTTTTTCATCCCAATAATCGTGTTCTTTTCAAATTTCATCGTAGGTTCTACAACAGACGGGTGGAAACAACTTATGTGGCTATTATGTGTGCCACTATATGCAAAGTATTACCCACGGTGATGTGCCGATAACCAACGCCGAGGTAGTGTGCACATGTCAATTTCTTAGTACTTACACTTTAATAATTATGTGTCCAGAGATTTATTTACCTCCGCTTTGTCACCCAACGTCGATGTGCAAGGCGTGATCCCGCCGCCGGGTTGCGACAATCCAAGAACAACTCATCGGCTTTATTGTCGGCGAGATTGTATCCACCAAAGCGAGTTCCACGCAAATGGTTGGAGAGATTGTCCTGAAATAAGGACAGTGAACTAACATCGGCGTCGACCAAGGGCACAAGAGGCACACAAGAAATGAGCTCAAGATTCGCCCTTTTATTCTTTGAAACTTTTGTAAAAGTGGCTTATTATTTCATGTGTTCATCAACTTGTTCATTTTTTAGTCTGTAATTATCTGAATGAATACTCATGACTAATATATATATATTTAATTATGTCAAAAAAACTCATGAAGTTCTATTTATTTTAATTGTCAAAATCTATATCAAAAACCCCTCTGAAAACATATTCTATATTGAATATAATAAAAACGCTATGCTGTCAGACTCTTCACAAGCGGTTGGTAACTCCAACCGCTTGTGGAGAGAGCTTCTCCACAAGCGGTTCGTAACACCAACCGCTTTTGGAGAGAACCTCTCCACAAGCGGTTGGTAACACCAACCGCTTGTGGAAATGTCGAACCACAAGCGGTTCGGAGAACCGCTTGTGATACCCGACGGGGTATCACTCGCGGTTGCTTACAAGCGGTTCTAAAACCGCTTCTGAAAGCGGTTTCGAACCGCTTGTGCATGCCCGATCCGCAGTAGTGATAAAAAACCAACGAGTGTCAGTTGGAATTTCTCTCAGTCGGTACAGTCTGCAACGGAAGGAGAGAGGGGTGTCGTTCGCTTAACTGTTGAGCGAAACAAAACTCGCACGAGAAGCCGAGGTGAACGAATCAAATGAGGCGTTAAGGTGATGGAGAGGGGGGAAATACCTCATTGCCTCGAGACCTTCACGGCTTTACCATCTTCAAGGGTTCAGATCTAATGTACTACAATGAAAAGATGTGGAAAATCAAAATCCAACAGTGAGGTTTCTAATTTTTTACATCAAACTTTGGTTGAAACAAAGAAACCAACAAAACAAAGGCAGATCCAAGAGCTTAGATGCAACCTCCTGCGCTGCATCCCTACCTTCTCTGGCCCACAGCACTGGATCGACACTGCCCACCCTTTGCCGCCCCCAATAGATCTGCATCAGTCACTCCATCTTCTTAAGCTCCAAGCCCCCGAAAATTTGTGAGAAGAAGAAATAAGAGGAGTCTAGATGTGTGGAAAGAAGGGAAAAGATAGGAGGATGGCATGGAGCCAAGAAGAAAGAACTCATGGAGGAAGAGGATGAACTGTACAGGAGAGGTGTTAGAAGTGGCCATATGGGCGGGCCTAGTCGTGTCGCCCACGGCCGCAGATCGTTGGTCGGCCCACGGACGCAAGACGACGGCGGGCGGGCGGCCGGCACGCATGAGACCGTGGGCCATGCTTGGCGGAGGCACCCCCACGGCCGCGACGCGACGCGGACGGTGAGGATCGGGCGGCCCAAGCACGGTGGGCGAGGCACGGCCCAAGACGGCATGGGCACGACGGGCCGAGTGGAGGCGGGCGGGGCACGAGCACGGTGGCGCGTAGCGCCGACCGTTGCCGCCGCCGTGCCGATCCGTTGGGCGTGGGCGCTTGCCGGCGGCTCGAACGGCACGACTGGTTTTTTTGAATTTTTGACCATTTTATAGTCGTTAGGTGTTAAAAAATTGATAAAAAAATTAAAAAAAGGGCAAAAAAATCCTGAATTTTTTCCTATAAATAGGGAGGACCCCTCTCCTCATTTTGCACCCATTCACTCATCATCTTCTCTATTGGTCATCTTGTGAAAATTGTGATATTGTTTGTAGTTATTTAGCAAAATTCGGAGAAATTTTGCTAAAATTTCGGAGAAATTCAAACTCGAGCTTTCGGTAACACAAGAGGTTTGTCATACTGAATTTTGCTAATTGTATTGTTTTTATTATTTTTACTAATGTTTGGAATATTCAATTTGCAGTTTTTTGCATGGATCATTTCCCTATCTCCGATTTCGGGATCGCTCCGGAGGACCTTGAATCCTTCCAAGATTTGTTCGCCGTACCCGAAACACAAGCACCTGAAGAACATCATGTAGATGAAGAACCATCAGGCTCCATGTCCATGACCATGAGTGCTTCTGGCTCGACATCCACTGGAGCGAAGAGAGCGAGGCAGACATCGAGAATTTGGGATTTTTCGACAAGCAAACGAGTACAGATGCGAAAGGAAAAGAGGTAAGAGTTGCTGTTTGTAAACAATGTCATCAAGTTTTATCTGCAAAATCTATTGGGGGTACGGGACACTTGCATAGACATATTGAAAGTTGCAATGCGAAAATAGGAGCAGCTATGAGACAGACACAACTAATATACAATCCGGACGGTTCGGTCCGTAACTGGGAATATAGTGGCGAAGTAGCTAGGCAATCTCTTGTACGCTTAATTGCATCACAAGATTTACCTTTAAACTTTGGCGAGAGTGCTGATTTTGAAAATTACATTAAGCGTGCACATAATCCAAAATTTAATAAAGTATCTAGACAGACAACTAGTAGAGATGTAGTTAAGTATTACAATAGTTGTCGTGAAAATTTAAAAAACATGTTCAGTACTTGCATATTTTCCGTATCTTTGACTTCAGACATATGGAGTGGTAGGGCTAAGCAAGATTATATTAGCGTAGTTACTCATTATGTCAACCAAAACTGGCAACTAGAAAAAAGAATTATAGGTTTCAAACTAATTGATGTCGCACATACGGGAGAGAATATTGCTGAGAGTATTATTAGGGTGGTGGAGGACTTTGGTCTCAGTGATAAGAATTTTGCTATAACTTTAGATAATGCCTCCGTAATGAATATTCTCACTCCAATATTTGGTACTTATGCTAAATCATTTTTGCTTTATCAACGTTGTGCCTGTCATATTAATAACCTTATAGTTAAAAGTGGACTTGCCCCATTAGAACGTTACATTGCACCTTTCCGTTTGGCAATTTCTTTTATGAATCATTCTAATGCTAGAATAGCATCTTATAAGAACTTTTGCATTGCAATGGGCGTACGTCCAAGAATATTTGGTTTAGATATGCCAGTAAGATGGAATTCTACTTACTTAATGCTTAAGAACATTCTGCCATATAAGAGCACATTTGAGGTTTTCATTCAAACACATCACCCTAAACGTGATTTATTATCTGAAGAACATTGGTATGTTGCATCAAAGTTACTTCAGTTTCTTGAAGTTTTTTATGACTCCACAGTTGCTTTATCCGCAGTTTATGAACCCACATCTTCTCTAATTGTGCATCATATCTTAGATATGGCTACCCATTTTAAGAACAACGAAAATGACATGATTTTAAGAGATTCTGTCTACCCATTTTAAGAACAACGAAAATAACATGATTTTAAGAGATTCTGTCACCGCAATGAAAACAAAATATTTGAAATATTAGAAAGAAATTCCACTTCTATATGCCTTTGCCTTTAGTTTAGATCCTAGAGAAAAACTTAGAGGATTTGGTAACGTCCTCTCTATTTTAGGTGATGTTCTAGGGGAAGATTATTCAATTTATTTTACTACTGTTCGTACTAAACTAACCGAAGTTTACAACAAGTACGAACAAAAGCATCAAGGAGTTCGTTTGCAACGACCTCCTGCACCTATCGCGGATAAGAAAAAGACCACGTGGGGCAAAATCTGGGGTTCTTCTTCTTCAGGTACAGGTTCTACAACAGGTGGTGATACAAGCCGCAGCCAACAAGTCTCCTCTGGGGAACTATCTGCCTATATGGACAGTGACGCGTTGGATTACCAACAAGAAGGAGACGATGTCTTCAATATTGTTCAATGGTGGCATGAGCACAAGCTAACATATCCCATGCTATCCATATTAGCTCGAGATGTGTTAATTATTCCAGTCTCGATGGTTTCCTCCGAGTCTGCCTTCAGTCTCTCCGGCAGAATATTGGAGGAGAGAAGAACAAGCCTATCGAGTGATATGGTGGAGATACTCATGACTATCAAAGACTGGGAACACGCTGATACAAGAACTCAACATTCCGCTGAAAACCGAGAACTAGAGGAAGCCTTCGAAAATCTCTACCTCGACAATGACGAAGACCCTCCATCTACCTCTTAGTATGTATTAGAGGCTTAGAGTTTTAGTTGTACTCTTTTCTTTGTCAAGGTTTTCTCTAGATGAGTTTTTACTTGGCAAAGTTTTTAACGAGGCAACCATCCAAACATTAATAAAGCTCTTTGTTACATGTTCTACAATTTTTTGTCTCAATTTATTGTACGTCATTTTTATGCTATTTTCTAACTCTACATATTTTTCCTCATTTTTTATAATTTTTTCTAATTTTTTCCCCTATTTTTTTCCTTTTTTTTGCACATGGGCTGGTGGGCGGCCCGAGGCCCACCGTCTTGAAGTCGTGTTCGGGCCGGCACGCAAGACGGCCCATGTGCCCGGCGTGCGTGCACAGGCCTCGACCTCGGCCCATGGGCGGGCACGGCACGGCACGACCGAGCCTTCGTGCCTAGATGGGCCGGGCCGGGCCGGGCCGCCCATATTGCCAGCTCTAAGAGGTGTAGTGGCGGCTGTCTTGGAGTGGGTTGGATGGGGATTGGGGAACTGGGGATGAGGTCAAGATAAAAGCTAGGGTTTAGTTGCAGTAATGGAGGGCTGAGATGGAGTGGAAGTTTCGATCCGATGGTATAGGATGGATGGTTTAGGATACTATGCTAAATTGTTCTAAGAAAACTACAGCCAAGGGAATTTTATAGTTAGCTTTTCATTAGTAGAGATTTGGTGACAAAGTTGGAGGGAAAACTTTTGATCTAAAAAAGATTAAAAAATTGGTTGGTAAAAAAAAAGGTTATTTTGTAATTGTCCAGGATTTCAACGGTGAGTTGTGTACTATGAGCCTTTAGATTACTACAGTAGCCAATTGTCCCCCACTGTCTAAAAAGACATGAAAAGGCTCTTATTTTTTTATTCCTCCATAAGACTTGCGGAGGATATTTTTATTGGTCATGATATTCATGTGCCCCACTATAATGCACATGCATTTGGCTTCAAAGATCTTGCATCCTATATGTATTACTCCCTCTGGTCACAAATAGTTATCGTTTTGGACATTGACACGATCCATAAAACTCAACTTTGACCACTAATTTCTATTGTAATATATTTAAAAAATTCAATGAAATTATAATATTATGAAAGTACATTTTGAGATAAATCTACATATATGATTTTCATACATCCAATCTAAATATTTTAAAAGATATCAATAGCTAAATTTTCAAAAGTTGGACAACATGTATCCCAAACTAACAAGTTTTTGTGAACCGGAGGGAGTAGTACTAACTAGGATTGTTTCTTTTTATTTACGTTGGACAAGAAACGATGTTAGCTAATAAATAATGTAAGAAGGGTGCCCGATCTTTCGATGAGGTAGATAAATATCGATTTGGTGGAATTGACCCTCACGATCCAACTACAACCGCACGACGACGTTTGCGCCTTAGCAATCACTGAACCAACTCCAAATGGTTATTGACTTTGCCGAAGGCGCGGTCAACCTGAACACGAAGTTCAATCCCTGCGAGCAATCGAAAAACTAGCAAAAATAAGATGAAAAAGCAACCTAAATAACAAAGGTGGGATTCCGATTAAGCTGTCTTTACAAGTGGTCGACCGACACAACTGAAGAACAGAAGTTTGCACAAGGGCTAAACCTAAACTCGATGAAATCCGAGGACTTTGGAGGCCGGCCTTGGTATAAAAAGAAGTGGGGGGAGAGGGCTATTCAGCCAAGCCTTGATTTGTGATCGAAAATCAGACCTTCCCTCCTATTCATTTCCATCTTTAGCTAGGCCTCCTTCCTATTATTCTTATCTCTAATTTCAGGACTCTATTACATGGCAATGGCCACTCTATAGGTGATGCAGTACCCCCTCTCCTTGCTGCTGAAATCATGGAGACTTCAGGGTCTTGTGGTCAACTGGAGAACTCCTCCTGCTGCAATCATCATCGTGTCCCTTCACCGTCATCGAGTTTGGACCTTCATTCCTTAAAAGAATAAAACAATCTATTTCAGGCAGCATCATATAGTTCTTGAAGTCATTAGATGTACCAAGAAACGAAAGTATCTGATAATTTAGTTTACGTGCACGAGCTCGAGTGATCAGTCCTTGTATAGGCTGAGGAGTTGTGGCAGCAGGTGCTGTGGACGTACCCGAAGAAGTGATGTCCTCATCACTAAATGTGTAATTTTCTTGGTATATGTGTATGAAAATTTTATTGTTCATGGTACGATTTGGGTCACGTTAGATGATATGTATCATTCTCTTTTAAAGCCTCATTTCAAAGCATGGGCACCTTACTAGTTAAAATAATTCAAGAAAAGGCAATTAGACTAACATGTGGGCCCATGGTACATAGACCGAATCGAAATAACACGTCCAAATAACTGGCTAACTTAAGCGAAAAAGCCTTCGGCGCTAATGTGGCACGGCTGAAGCGATCGACACGTAATCGCCGACTAAGCAAAAAGCTGACGCGAACGCTGACGAGGCACACACGGTGTTAGCTGACATGGACACCATGTGTCAACCCCGGATCATGGCCACGTTGGCGGTGGCGCTGAGCCCTATGGTCATCGCAAGTGACCGGCGAGACCACCTATGGTGAGTACTCGACGATGCGTACCTGATGATGTGGTTACCTTCTTCTTCGGCACTCTAGAACGGTGGCGGCGGTAGTTGCAAACCTCGACGGGCCAGGTTCCCCAGTGCAGTGGTGCTCCAGCTACCTTTGGTCAAGATGGCGTGCGCATAAGGAAGACCTTTCAACGGCGATGATCCACACATGACATTATCAATGATTCAAAATTACAAATGCACATCTAACAAAAACAAATTGTATGTAGCAATCACAAATCGCTCATCAAGGCACCAGATCAAGATTTAGGAGGAGGAATGGGTCAAAAACAAACCTCGGGTCGGGAGCTTGGGACCAACCACCTGTTAGTGCTGGTTGACAGATAAACAGGCAATATGGATACGGGTGGAGCTCACCTATGCCCATGTTCATTTACCCGATGGGCAAGAAATTGCTCCCCTATGCCTGTGGGAAAAAAAGATCCCATACCCACCTCCGTTAGGGTATTTATCGGCAGTCACATAGGTAATCAGGCACAATTGCCAGTCCTATACATCGCCCATGCTCGAAGGTGGCAGGTTCTTACAAGTAGTCTATTGCCACATGGAGCAGGGAGACAAATCTCGTTTCAAAGAAATATAGATACAAAAGAGTCGATATTTCAGTTGTAGAATGAATGTGAAGTTGTGAACCACCCCTAAAAGACATATCCGGTTTTGGACGTAGGGCCATTTTTTTTTTTTCGCTTCACTGGAGAGGCAAGGTGTAAGTGTCATCAATGCTTAATCAAACATTGATGTTGCATGGTTGCTTGCATAATGGTAGTTCGACATGTATTCCCTCAACTCTTAGAAAAAAATTGATCATTTGTCTTATTTTTTAGTAAAATTGATGCATATCAATGAGACATCATAAGATAAATCATCAAGTCCTATCTATTTAACGGGGCAAATGATCAAATCTCCGCCACTTCTTAGCATCTTTAATTTCTTATTGCATATGCTCGAATTTAGCAACATTGTGATGTCTTGACCCCGAAGGAATTGAGATGAGTCACGAGGAAAGATTTTTACGGTGAACTGAGCCTTCTTTCGGATCGGACGGTGGTGTGCAGCAGTAGTAGTGCAGCCTAGGGATGGTAATCTTATCCGATTACCCGTGTACCTACGGGTAAAAACTCTAATAGAGGTGGGTATGTTTCACTTTTATTACCCGCGGGTACGTTTATGGGGGCCAAATTTTACCCGATAGGCAAACGAGTACGAGTATGGGGGAACTTCACCTGTATCCGTTCCGCTCGATTACCCGCCACCTTCTATTGACATATGGGCTAGAACAGACGCCCAATTCACTACTACAGAACTGGGCATCACAACCGCCTATTAGAAGCGGTGCAGTGCGAACCGTTGTGATCTTCGCACGAAGCGGTTCGTTGTAACGGTCGGAGAGGGCTTCGAGCGGTTTAAGACACGAACCGCTTCGAAGGTTGCGTTCTAGGCGGTTCTTTTCTCAAACCGCTTCGATTTTCGAAGCGGTTTGAGAAAAGAACCGCTCTAGAACTCAACCTTCAAGCGGTTCGTGTCTCCAACCGCTTCGAAGCCCTCGCCTGCAGCAAGATTTAAACCCTTCTTCCTCCATGCGCCAAACAGAGGTGCGAATACGATCGAGCAGAGAAGGCCGACTACTGTTCTTGGGAGGTGCTGTCCAAATTTTTAATTGGAGGTGATTAGCTCTAAATTAAGTGTTTCAAAGTTAGTAACATCATGTGAACATCCTTCTCACCTAGATATTGCTATTTTTTTCAATGGATGTGGAGAATCTTGAACTTTTTAAGCATTATCGAAAATTTGTTTTTTGTGCCTTGTTTTTGTTGTTGTATGAAGATGTAGGGTGGAGATCTAGTTCAAAATATGACATTACAAGGTAAAGGTGATTGGAAGCTTTAGATCTAGGTGGTTGTTAGCTTTAGAATCTTAAATATCACAATATTGGAAGAGATCTAGGTATAACATTGCAAGGAAGTAATTATTGGTGTATGAAATAAAATAGAAAAACATGTAGAAGGATAAAAAATAATTACAAAGGTAGGAAGGGATACAAAATAATTAGAAAGGTAGGTCTTTAATTGGATGACGATGTAGGTGGAGTTTTTTTTGGTTGGGTTTAAATGTTACGAAATTTAAGTTAGGTTATAATTTTTCTAACGGAATTTGTTATAATTTTTAATGAAATTATAACTTGGTATAGATGAATCGGCAATGGATGTACAATGCGGACCGTCGCCGAGAGAGTTCATTGATGGCGTGCGAGGCTTTTCTCGATCGGCCGTTGCATTATTGCCTCGAGCGACTTCATATGTTGTCCGTGTGTAGATTGCAAGAACGAGAAGGAGCATTCCCAGCGATGGCAAGTTATGAACCACTTGATCATGAGAGGTTTTATGCCAAATTATACTGTTGGACCAACCATGGCGAAGTTGAGGTGATTAGCCGGAAGACGATGAAGAAGACAAGGAAGAGGAAGATGGATTCAACAAGAACCGGACGACACGCAATCATCGTTCCGTGGAAGAAACACTTGGTGACTTTGGTGATGATGAGCTAGACCAGATTTGCGTGGCGGAGAGGAGACTAAGCAGATGAAAGAGCAGTTCGAGAAGTTCCGGCGCATGTTAGAGGACCACAGAACTCCTTTGTACCCAAAGCGTAAGGCGGGGCCACAAAAGCTGCGTACCACACTCGAACTCTTGCAATGGAAGGCTAGAAATGGTGTGTCGATAAAGGGATTCGATGAGGTGTTATCACTCATAAAGAAGGTGCTTCAGAAGATAACACTCTGCCCGAATCTACATATGAAGCCAAGCAAGTCGTCATCCTTTGGGATTGGAAGTACGAGAAGATACACGCGTGTCCTAATGATTGTATCTGATCGTAATGAGTATGCCGATTTGGATGTTTGTCTAGTGTGCAGAGAATCAAGGTATAAGGTGAAGCGTGACGATCCGGTGAAATAGATGGGAGCGTAAGAAGAAGAGACCTCCGGCTAAAGTGTTGTGGTATTTCCTGTGATCCTCCGATTGAAACGTATGTTTGCTAACAAAGCGCATGCCGGATGATGCGTTGGCACAAAGAAGAGCGTAAGGACGACGGGATGCTTAGACACCTGCAGATGGCTCACGGTGGAGGAAAGTCGATCGGACGCATCGGACTTCGCAGATGAGGTGAGAAACATAAGGTTTGGGTTGAGTACCGATGGGATGAATCCTTTCGAGAATTGAGCAAAGCAGCCATAGCACCGCCCGTTACACTATGTATCTATAACATTCCTCCATGGCGTGCATGAAGCGAAAGCACAACATGATGTCGTTGTTGATCCAAGGCCCCAAGCAACCGGAAATGACATCGATGTCTACGAAACCATTGGTTGAAGATCTTGTGACGTTATGGGACGATGGTGCAATGGTATGGGATGAGTACAAAGGGAGTATTTCACCCTACGTGCATTGTTATTTGTAACAATCAACGATTGGCTTGCTCTCAGAAACTGTCGGCCAAACTAACAAAGGATATAGAGCACGCATCCGATTGCTTAGATGAAACGGACGGCACTTACGAAAAACTCTCGGAAGGTTGTGTACATGGGTCACCGTAGGTTTCTTCTTACGAGTCACCCGTTGCGGAAGGAAGGCGGGAAATTTAACGCAACAGCAGGACCGTGCAAGGCCTCAAAGATCGTAGTGGGCTACGTGTGTTTGCTATGGTAAAGGATTTGAAAGTAGTATTTGGAAAGGGTCCCGAAGCAAACATGTGCGAATGAGGATGGTCATGCACCCATGTGGAAGAAGAAGTCAATATTTTGGGACTTGCTTTATTGGGAAGTTATGGAGGTTCATCACTCACTTGACTTCATGCACATCACGAAGAATGTCCGCTTGAACTCGCTAGGCTACATAGATATGTACGGAAAATCGAAAGATACACCGCAAGCTCGGAAGGACCTTAAATTCTTGGAATTGAGGAACGACCTACATCCCGAAAAAGAGAGAAAGGACAACATTACCTACATCCTGCGAGCTACACTCTAAGCAAAGAAGAGAAAAAAGCATGATAGAATTCTGAGCAGTGTGAAGGTCCCTCCGGATACTCCTCGAATGTAAAGAGACTCGTAAACACGAAAGAGAATAAAATCGCATACATGAAATCTCATGACTGCCTTGTGTTAATGACACAGTTGCTCGATGGGTGTGAGAGGCATACTGCCCGAGTGGGTACGAGGGACAATCACAAAGCTGTGTTCTTTTTTCAACGCGATTTCACAGAAGGTCATCGACCCAGATAAACTAAGTAAGCTGCAGGATGACGTGGTACAAAGTTTGGTTAGCCTTGAGATGATCTTTCCTCTTGCATTTTTTGATATTATGGTTCATCTCACTGTTCACCTTGTCAAAGAGATAGGTATCCTTGGACCCGTGTATCTACACAACATGTTCCCTTTCGAGAGGTACATGAGTGTGCTAAAGAAGTATGTTCAGAACCGTTCGTCCAGGAAGGATGCATTGCCGAGGGTTATGGGACAGAGGAGGTGATTGAGTTTTGTGTGGATTACATTAATGATCTAAACCCGATCGGCGTCCCTATATCACGCCATGAGGGGAGGCTACGAGGAAAAGGGACACTAGGAAGGAAAGCAATTGCATTCAATGATCTTCTTACATTTAAGCAAGCACATTTCACGGTTTTGAAACAATCAACTGTAGTGGCCCCATATGTCCTTGAGCACAAGAGTATTCTACGCCGCAATTTCTGGGAGAGTCTCGAGGATTGGATAACCTTTGAAGCACATGGATTCTTTGGCGCTTGGTTACAAAAAGTACATCCTTTTGAAAGGGTCGGACAATGAGCAGTTGCAACGCTTGGCTCTGGGACCATCTAGTGAAATCGTGACATTCAGGGGTACGAGATAAATGGTTACACATTTTACACGGATCGCAGGATAACAAGAGCACCAACCAAAATAGCGGTGTCAGTATAGACGCCAAGACAACAAAGGCAAGGTGGATACATATTATGGTTTCATAGAAGAGATATGGAGCTTGACTATGGACCTTTGAAGGTCCCTCTATTTAAGTGCCAATGGGTCAAACCGACTTCAAGCGGCGTGAAGGTAGACAAACACGGTATGACAATCGTGGACCTCACCCAAGTCGGCTATAGGCGCGAACCGTTTGTCCTCGCGAACGATGTGAGATGTGTCTTCTACGTAATGGACATGTCAAGCAAACCTAAGAAGCATAAGGACAAGCGAAAGATTGTAGTACTAAGCGGCGACACGTGGTTCTACAAGGCAAGCGAAGGATTGTTGGAGTTGAGGGCGTCACGACGAGGAAGAGTATAGTCGATTCGGCGAGATCCCTCCTTTCATTTGTGGATGTCGACATAAGCCTCCTCAATGACACAGACGTGGATACTCCTTTCATACGTCGCGATCATAATGAAGGAACACTTGTAAAGACAAAATGCGTTATTACTTAAGATGTACCCCTCTTGTATGAACTATGTATATGTAAGTCTTTTACAGAGGAAGTGTTTATTTGGAATGAATGTAAAGTGCCAAAATTCGAATGAATCTAAAGTGCTCAAAGCATTTTGTAAAAATTATGGAATGAAAGTAAAGTTCTAAAAGCTTCTTAAAAATTAAAATGGCCGAAGTGCTAAAAGCATTTTTAAAAATTATGAAATGAAAGCTGTCATGCTAAAAGCATTTTTAAAAATTATGAAATGAAATCAGTAGTGCGAAAAGAATTTTTAAAAATCTGAAATGAAACTAAATTGCTAAAAGCACTTTTAAAAATTATGAAATTAAATGAAGTGCTAAAAGCATTTTTTAAAAATTATGAAATGAAAAAGTGCTAAAAGTATTTTTAAAATCTCAAATGAAACTAAATTGCTAAAAGCATTTTTTAAAAATCGAAATGGCGAAGTGCTAAAAGCATTTTTAGAAAATTATGAAATGAAATCGAGTGCTAAAAGTATTTTTAAAATTAAATGAAAACGAATTGCTAAAAGCCTTTTAAAGAATTATGAAATGAAAGCAGTAATACAAAAAGAATTTTTAAAAATCATGAAATTAAGCAGGCGGTTTGAAAAATGAACCGCTTCTAGAGTGCAACATTCGTAAGCGGTTAGTAATAAGAACCGCTTCTAGAACGCAATATTCGAAGCGGTTTAGAAAAGAACCGCTTCTAGAGTGGACTATTGTAAAGCGGTTAGTAACACCAACCGCTTGTAGAAGTCATCCCTCTACAAGCGGTTGATCTAACTCCGCTTGTAGAGATATTCTAAGCGGTTCGTTCTCTGAACCGCTTGTAGAAGTCCTCCTGCAAGCGGTTGGTTCTAAAACGCTTGTAGAGATTTTCTACAAGCGGTTGGTTATTAGAACCGCTTGTAGAAGTGCTCCTTGTATAAATTTGAAACGCCCGCCCTTTTCTCATACCCAAATCTTCTAAGTCCCATCCACCCGCGTGCGCCAAGCCTTCTCCGCCACCTCGTCGCGCCGTCACTCCACCCCGCCGCGAAGCCTTCTCGCCACCCCGCCGACGCCTTCTCCGCCACCAAAGCGCCGCCACACGCCGTCCACCCGGAGGACCGAGGTAGCTGCTTGCACGCGTCGTCCTCCTCTCTAGTTCGGTGCCCACCATCATTCGGTGAAATGCCCACAAGTGCTCGCTTGCTTGAAATTTTAATTCTAAATTAAACCAACACGTATATTTTTCACTTAGTATGGAATTACATAACAATGCATGTTTTCTTTTTCTTTTTATTATTTTGTTGTTTTTATTTAATTTTGAATTTCAGTTCTAGTTTAGGATTTGTATATAAATTTAACTACTAATTTCATCTAATTTTTATTTCAAATTTTAGCTATGTACATATTTTAGTTTCATCTATTTAGTTTTGCATATCAATTTTAGGTAGAATTCATATACAAAACGATCAAAACGATCAAATCATCACGATCAAAGCGACTAACTAATAAATATCATCACGAGTTCGTGTTTGATCCTTGGGCTAGTTCCAACACGCCGTAGTACTTAATGCTTGGTGTAGAGATTTATGTAATAATATGCTTGTGTTGTAATCGTAATATGGTTGTTTCAAAGTAATATGATATTTATGTCAACATTTTTCGAATTAGTATAGATGGCGCAACCGGGACGTGGTGACCCTACATTCGATGAGGAGAACAGTTCTTGTTGGACTCCATCGCTACCGGGTACCATCGAAGGTGATGGTAACGCTGCTGCCATTGGGGCTAATGGTGGTTCGGTGAGGCCGTTGAGGCCGCGGTGATGAAGCCATTGGCGAGAGCCGCCGAGTCCGATAACACCGTTCCGACCGAGGATGAGGTACACCGTAAGAATATAATCCCGTAGACATGTTAATTAATCGCAACTCATTAATATAATACACTCGACACGTTTGTACATATGTTTATGTATTTCAAGCCCGTGCATCGAGCAACCAATCCAAGCATCGAGGACCTAACAAGAAGCCGTCCACGAAGCGCGTGTTTACCGACGTTAACAACGAAGGGATGCGGTTGCCCCTCTTTTAGCGGATTGGGCGTACAACAACGCTTGCGGTTACCACGTGAGGATCACGTCCCAATTAGCATCGAGAAAATGGGCCAAGTTCCTCAAGCTACCAAGGACTCGCTCGGCAAGATATTAAGGAAAATTTCACATTTCCTCAAGGGTCCAAGACAAGGCCAAGAAATTTACTTTGAAGAAGATGGCAACAATGTTTCAGGCTTGGAAGGCGTCTCTCACCGCAGAAATGCGTGCGAAGGGAGAAAGACCGACTTCAACCAATTTCCTAAGTTGGCGGATCACCGGAAGCATTCGAGGAGTTCAAGTGTCGGTGAGGGCAGCCGCGAGTTAGAAGAACAAGGCCAATTCACGATGAAGAAATACCACCACCATCTTGGCACCGTGGTTACATCAAGGCTGTACCAAAATGGGAGAAGGGAAGAAGAATTAATGGCGAAGGGCGCCACACGGCTACGCTCGTGGGAGCAGCGCTGCGCAATTGGTTCATGGGTCATGGGGAGCCTTTCGGATGACGGTAGTTTGGTGATGGCACCAGAGTACAAGAGGT
The DNA here is from genome assembly GCA_036346275.1 of Otatea glauca. Classification (NCBI taxonomy): domain Eukaryota; kingdom Viridiplantae; phylum Streptophyta; class Magnoliopsida; order Poales; family Poaceae; genus Otatea; species Otatea glauca. Next base: position 45,167,251 of record CM070711.1, read on the forward strand.
GGCCAAAGGATTGTACAAGCTGTTGAGCGTCTCGGCGGGTACATTGGTGCAGACGGGGAGAATGACGAGCTAACACATGCCCTTGAAAACCACGAGCACCTGTGACGGACATGAGGTATGGGCAAGTCGACTTGAGTGGAAGTATGGTTTCGCGAAGGGCCTTTTATACGTCTGAGAGCCGGCATAGAAGCAAAAAGAGAATCACGTAAAGTGTACCAATTGGAACAAGAGCTCGAGCAACCCGGCTAGCATCGGCGACATAGTTGCGCAACAAGTACAAATTGCCCTCGGCAAGCTTCAAGGACTAGGTCCGAGCAATCACCGGACGTGATGATCCCCTCCGCGGCGGCGAAGTAGCTGCGCGCCCACCGGGCCCCTGGCGGACACCTTGCTATCCGTTATCCCGTGGATGACATAAGGGTTCGCCGCCGATGTGAGCTGCATGTTGATGCGCGTAACCTCTCCATCAAGGTGGCTTACGGCATGGCATATCCGGTGGAGTGGGCGGATGTTCCATCGCAACGAGATACCCGGGTTACTCAAAGGTCGCGGTGGAGGAGGTCTTGAGCGGATTTGAAGAACTTCACCTCGATATTCTTTGGAGGCGACGACGTGACCAAGCTTGGGCGGGCCCTCCACAATATCATCCTTTGGCGCAAGCGGTACATCATATTTCCATTTGCTATGGACGCGTCATCTCCACCACGGCAACCCGCCGCCTCCAACGTCACCGCCACGCAATGCCTCGCCCGAAGAAAGCAGAGCGAAGCCCTACTCCACCACCAGCGGTGATGTGTCTCCACCCGCTCCACGCGAAGCCCTACTCCACCACCAAAGATCTCAAACAAAAAGAACCCCTAGGAAAACCACGCCCACCATCTCCTCAGGAAGAAGCTCGATAATAGAATGAAGGCTCCCTTTGCTCCCAAGAAGGCGGAGTCCACCGATCGACCAAGGTAAAGGAACCTCCAAAGAGGGCATATGATATGAATAAGGAGGAGAGTGGCGCGGTCACTAAAGCGAATGGCTGCACACTTCGCAAAAAGAAGGTAGAGCCAAAGGTACCAACCGATCCAAAAGCGGCAGAACACTTCGCGACATGCGTGCAAAGCATTTGCTGTGCTGGCCCAACTATGAGCGGACAATAATTAAGGCTACATGAAGAATAAACGTGGTCGGTGGCGGCAAAGAAGAAGAAGAGAGACCAAGATCGGAGAACCTCGAGAGGTTTATGAAGGAGGCGGGACTCAGTTCCCAGTGCGCACTCTTGGATTAAGAGATGATATCCCAATGGCAACAAAGGTTAGATGGCAATTTCGGTTGGGCCGGAGCCGATTGACCCAAATGAGATAAAGGATCGCCAACCAAGATGCGGCAATTTCACGAATGGTACATGATGAGTCCGCTCAAGGAAGAACGATGTTCCCCCTCCGTATCAAAGAAGATGATTTTTATCGCGGGACAACACCATATGGCTCGAATTTGACGACTTATACAATATTTACCATGCCGACTCCATCAACGTGTCTCTCATGAGTCTTGGTGCTGTAAGTGTCAAGCTCATACCTTTACTGTGTGCTTCCTCGTACAATAAAATTGCAACTATTAAACTTATACCTTTCTATGTAGAATGGAGATACAACGATGTAGAAAAGAGAATATCTTCAACGTGGGCTTCATCGACCCCAGATTGTTAACGAGTTCGTCTTTGGATACAACAGAAAGGAACTTGAAGATTACATTCTCGATGCATTCTTGGGACAACACTACAAACCGTACATATACGCCTTCAACCAGATGCGTATATATACAACCTCTCGTTCTTATATTTTCCAAGGCATTTATAATACTACTAGCTAACTAGTTACATATATGTTGCAATACATGAATAGGTTTCTTTGGATCCTCTTGTCATCAAGCTTGATAGCGACCAAATCATTGTTCAAGACTCAAAAGGACTCGGTGAAAAATTTCAATTTATCATTGACACCCTAAGCAGGTATATAGCACATATATATACGATGGTTTTCCTTATTATATATATTGAAATACCTTGCTAATTATTCCAACTCGATAATTACCATTCATACTAACGCATCACACAAGACATTCGCGACGGTTTGAAAGAAGCAACAAGGAGATTTCGAGAACGAATTTGATGTACAATTAAGCACTCGAGTGCGTATTAAAGAATATTAATATGCCGTAACAGTTTTTCATCCCAATAATCGTGGTCCTTTCAAATTTCATCGCAGGTTCTACAATGACGGGTGGAAACAACCTATGTGGCTATTATGTGTGCCACTATATGCAAAGTATTACCCACGGTGATGTGTCGACAACCAACGCCGAGGTAGTGTGCACATGTCAATTTCTTAGTACTTACACTTTAATAATTACATGTCCGAGATTTATTTACCTCCCGCTTTATCGGCCCAACATCGATATGCAAGGCGTGATCCCGCCGCACGGGTTACAACAATCCAAGAACAACTCATCGGCTTTATTGTCGGCGAGATTGTATCCACCAAAGCGAGTTCCACGCAAATGGTTGGAGAGATTGTCTGAAATAAGGGCAGGTGAACCGACATCAACGTCGACCAAGGGCACAAAGAGCGACGACGCAAGAAATGAGCTCAACATTCGCCTTTTATTCTTTGAAAGTTGTAAAAGACGTGGCTAGCTTATTATTTCATGTGTTCATCGATCAACTTGTTCATTTTAGTGATCGTAATTATACGAATGAATACTAATGACTAATATATATATATATTTAAGTGTGTCAAAAAAACTCATGAAGTTCTATTTATTTTAATTGTCAAAATCTATATCAAAACCCTCTGAAAACATATTCTATATTGAATATAATCAAAGCGCTCTGTTGTCGGACTCTTCACAAGCGCGCAGTAACTCCAACCGCTTGTGGAGAGAGTCTCTCCAAGCGGTTCGTAATACCAACCGCTTTTGAAGAGAGCCTCTCCTAGCGGTTGGTAACACCAACCGCTTGTGGAAATGTCGAACCACAAGCGGTTCGGGGAACGCTTGTGATACCCGACAAGTATCACTCCGATTGCTTACAAGCGGTTCTAAAACCGCTTAAAGCGGTTTCGAACCGCTTGTGCATGCCCGATCCGCAGTAGTGATTGGTCCCCTAATCCCCCAATTTGTGGTATCTAATATTATTAATTGTTGAACTTGAGCATCTGTGTGTTATTTTTTTACATGTGTTATTTTAATTCTTATTCTCATGTAAATTTGAAATTTTGAATCATTGATAATTATTCTTCAATCTACAGAATGTAGCTGATTCTCATAATATCATCAAAAGAATTGTATCAGTACCATAGCTCATTAGCTCCTAGTACCATTTGGTTGGAAGGATTGTTGATGGTGACGAGTAAACGGGTGTAGGCGAGATTCTTCGCCCGTAACTCTTCGCGGGTATACCCGTAGGGAAGATTTTAGCTAGCGGATATCGGTATGAACGAGCACTACCTATGCTCGCCGCATTCAATTGCCATCCTAGTGTAGCCGTGCAGGTACGTACGTACGGAGGAGGAAAAGCCATTTACAATTTCACGGACAGGATTAAAAAGGAAAAGCAATATATATATATATATATATATGAATCATCCAGATCTTAGCAGTGTTAACGCGTGCTGATTAATTACGGCTGTTGCGACTTGCGACACCATAATTAAGGCCTCAAGCTAGGGGCTTGCAAATTAATCGATCACGGCTCGTTACTTACTGACACGCACCGTGGCCAGATCTACACCGACACTTCTAAAATCTTAAAAACATAAGAAGATTACCTCTTCAATAGACTATTTTTTTATTGAATTGATTCTGATTTCAGTGATTTGATATTTATAAAATCTTAAAACTATTTATTTTGTATTTTTAGCAAATTTCGAATATATTTGTTGGATTTATGATATTATAAAACTATTTATACAAGACTATAGTGTTCTACGTGCAAAGTGAACACCTCCACTAAAAGTTTTATAGTTCCGCCGTTGTCACACACAAAAACTGATCAAAGCGCGTATCCTAACTTCACTTGTATTAGGTAGCCAATTTGGGTCATTTTTACGTGTATTGTTAAGTGGCAACGAATGATAGGAACTAATTAAGCTGGTATGAATTACACGCAAGAGATTGTAAAAGTGACAAATTATATACTCACAAACTGGTTTATGTCCGTGACAGTAGTTTTATTACTAACAATGCTTTGTATAACGACGTTCTTTAACATGCTTTATATAACGACGTTCTCCCTCACTATTTCAAGTTACATTTGCGACAATTGCATTTTCACACTTACAGTTTTTTTTTTGGTAAAAGTGATGGTTCTATCATCACAAATGCACATATGATTTTGTGGCAAACCTGAGATAAAGATGTGGCAATCTTTCATAAAAAAATTTCTAAACATTTGTGACGGTGCAGAAAAAATATGAATTTTACAAAACCCAAGCAATCACTGTAAAAGTAATTTGGAATTACCAGAATGCCTTGTGCAATTTCGCGGCTAGATATTACGATACAACTCTAATCTATGATTGAAAATACAATTGTATTTATTATACAACTCTAGTGTGTACATATTATTAATTTGCACCTTTATAATCTGACCCACCAAAATAAGTAGCGTGGATTGCTATTTTTTCTCTTGATTAATTCATGAGAGAATTTCATTGATTTTATTTATATAATTATTATGAGATTTCTTTTTCCTTAAAATAAAGAAGACGCGTTGAATCTCACCGTTTGTTTGTATTTATATAGATTTCCCGATTCAACATGGACCTAATTGGGATCTAGCTGCTCCAAATTACTACTACTAGTAGAGTTACTAACACAACCTGATACTGTGCAATAGATACTAGTGTAGGTATTATAAAATTTGGAGTTGGTGAGGCATCTCTTTCCTAAACACCCAAGTTTGTCATTTGTCACCAACAAAAGACCAATTTTTCCAACCTCTTTCCTCATCCAGCTTTCCTTGCCACAAAGTAATTTCCTTCGTGACAAGGAAAGCTGAGCATAAAAAACTAATTTCCTTTAGCAGTTTCACCTCAATTATATTATTACACTACACACATAAGACTACATGCAAACTTACGAGTAGTACCATGCAAAGGAATCGATGGGCAACCACAACATCTACATCGATGTGTGTGCTATCTACACATGCCATGATGCTAATCTCTGGGGTGTGCACAGAGATCCGGAGACGCAACATAGAGTATATATATCGATCGGAGTGATATATTACCGTGTCGGAGTACCGCGTTTCTTGATTTGCCTGGTACGTACCAGCCGGAGCAGTTGTCTTGTGTGTGCATATCGAAGTTGGCATGCACGCACGACGCACCTAAATGGTAGTTACGGCAGAGCTATCGTGTTCGTAAAAGCCTCTGTTAGTATTGAACAGGACACGGCCGACCACATCGACTTGGACGCTATGACATGCCAATTGCCATGCGGTCGGTGACATACGCGGGATAAAATTACTGTACTAGTTATGGGCATCTCTCTTTTTATGCTGACCGATGCTTTACTATAGTTTAGTCGCAGTATGTGCTGTTCTTACTACTTACTACTACTAGCACATTATTTAAGTGATCCGATTTGTCATGTATGGAAGATGATTGATTACCTTTATGTGACATGAAGCACATGAGGTTGTGAAAAAGGTTGAGGAGGATATATAGATGAACTGGCGAATGCATCCCGGTACAAGCCTTTGTGATACGAACACAGGCAAGCAAGCTTGGTTTTACTTTCAGCTGCGCCGCTTGCCTACACATGAGGCAATCCATCTGCATTCTCCAGCTTGGTTTACTAAAAGCAAGATAGAAGCATGACGAAGCAAAAGGAGATAATACACGTTCTATGTAAATAAACAACTAATGTCTCCCTGTAATAGCTATGTAACTTAGTGCCTGTTTGTTTTAGTTTTTGATTCTGGATTCTGGCTCTAAAAGCAGAATAAAAAACAAATAGTCCGATTCTAGAATTCAATTCTCACTATACAGCCCACCCATATACACTAGAATCCACAATCCACTTTATATGTGCTTTTGGATTTTAATTTTTAAAGAATCAGTTTCTCTAAAATCACAATCCAGAATCAGCTTTTAGAGAATACAAAGCAAAAAAACAAACAGGTCCTTGACAAGACTTCCTTTCAATAGCGCTATGTAACTAAAGAATCAATGCATCTTTGCAATTGCTATGTAATAATGCCTCTGCTTGCAATAGGTATACTCCATAATTGAACAATTAATGTCTGACTGCAGTAGCTACTATGTCACACAATAATGCCTCCTTCCAATAGTCAATGATAAATGATAAACATGAAAATTCTCAAGGAAAAATAAAATAAATTAAAATGAGCAATTGGACATTGAATATTGCTTGTTAGAGCATTCACACCGTGATACATTTTTGGCCTCCAAAACGAGAGAGGTTGGCTTGAAGGCAGCCTCCAACCACTGCAACCCTCAGCCTCCAAGCTTTTTCAGCTGGACCTGGAAGCGCATTAAAATAATACTTTCTGCAGCATGGCCGTTGCAACATGACATGTTCTAACTGCTGCCTTCATCCACCCCGCCTATATTGTACCAGACGCTATACCGTTGGGTTCCGTGTCGATATCTTTCTAAGTTTAGGATTTAATATAATAATATATATTTATAAGTATACATATGTTTAATTATATGTATATCAAATTTCACTTATAATACTACTCTAAATACATAGTAGTACTATCATATATAATATATAGTTTAAAAGACCATATTATCAATTTCACCGATATAACTGGTATTCACCGGTATCAAAACCAGTATGACCGATATTAACCAGTATCGAGCCATTATGACCTGAATTGACCGATATTGAGGCCGGTACAGTACATAGGGCTATGATGTATCGGTTTAGGTGCTGAAATGATACATACCGGTCGGTACCGGTACAATATTGATAACTATAGACTATAGACCGAGCTACCTCCAAACATTGTGAAGGCCCTTGAGCAGCTCACATCCTTAGCAAACTCGATAATACATATCTCTAGTGGAGTCCTTAGCTTTGCAAATCTGTCACCTTTTTGAATAGATTTGCAAAAATAGCTCATTCCTTAACTACAGAAAGTGTGGTAGATGACACATGTCATCTGCCACGTCCAAGGAGTTCGGTAGCATTTTAGGCAACTGCTGAGCACGTGGCGCTCGGTAGGACTACTACGGAGCAACAGGAGCTCAGTAGAAGGCCTGTTGTGCTCGTAAGCTCCTTTCGAGTTAGAGGAGCGTGACAGCGAGGTGTGGTTGTCACCGGTTCCACAGTCAACCGCCCAACCATGAGCATGAAAAATTACGGAGATCCCTGAGCGCACACGTCATCTGACACGCCTTCTACTATTGGAGAGGGCACCATTTTGCAAATTCATTGAGCCAGGTTAAAGAAAAAAGGTTAGGAGGAGAACAGAAAAGTCAAGCCTTCATCTCCAGCCTAGCCAGGTTGACGAAAACTCCACGACTCCACGTAAGCAAAGGGAGGGCCCACACCTAAGAGAGGCAAAAGGCCATGTGGGCCCCACCCCGACTCCCACCAAAATTTCCCATCCCATATAAATACACCTTTCGCCCTCTGCACCATGTGTAGCCGGGTAGCCCAAGTCCCAGAGGCCAGAGGGACATCACTATTCTTGTGGCCCCACCGCAGCAGTCTCACACCCTTTCCTCTCTCTTGCTCTCTCTCTCTCTAATTAACAACACTAGTAGTTGGGCACTTGGGCTCCACGGGTCCAAGGTTCCAAGCCTTCTCAACCAGTCCTCGTCCGACACTAATCACACTCCCACGCCCCTCTAGATTCTTGCACCCTCTCCTCCGAAGTGATTGATAGCATTTTGTTTTCTTTCTCAAACGTGAGCTCTTCCTACCGGAATTATAAATATAATCTCGTCTCAACAAAGAAACGTGTCTCCCACACTCCTTATTGCAAGAGGAGACCTCCCGCACTCGCTGCCGTGGTAGGCGTGCGTAGGAGGAGACCTCCCACGGCAGGGGAGCACGGGAGGCATATTCCGCAGTTGGAACAGTGTTATATTTGCAATTTCATTCGAAATGAACCACATTTGCAAAAAATAAAAGAGGTAAAAGGGGCTAAAAAAAGTGATCAATTATGTCAGTTCAACGCCCTCAACAAGTGTTGTGAAAAAGATATACGCCCGACGGACGGACGTGATGCCGCTAAACGATTAATCACAATACGTTCGATTAATCGAAATTTAAAGGACAATTATGTGTTGTTGTTTAGAATTAATTAGATATATTTTAGTCACCCAAAGTTGTTGTAAATTATCACTTTACAAAAATATGTTTTACATTTCATTGTTTGTACTTCAATTGTACATATACTATCGATCTGTGAATATACTGTGAATTTATCAATTGTACATATACTATCAATCTGTGAATTTGTCAATCTGTGAGTATACTGTGAATGTGAATATGATGTAAATCTATGAATTCCTAGTGCTATTCTAGAAAAATGGCCTGGCATTTTTCTCTATCGGTTCCACACTCAGAACTGATAGAGACGTGTAATCCCTATCGGTTCCGAGCACGGAACCGATAAAGATAATACACGAATCTCTATCGGTTTAACGCTAATAACTGATAGAGATTAGGCGGACGTCTCTATCAGTTCTGAGCGTGGAACCGATAGGATTCGTATATTATCTCTATCGGTTCCATGCTCGGAATCGATAGAGATAATTTGTCTTCTCAATCGGTTCCAAGCTTTGAACCGACCCAGATGACGCTATATCTCTATCGGACAAAAACCGATCGTGATAGTCACTCCTCATCATTGTCTAAGGACTTTGTATCGCCACCAAAACCGACCCAGATGATGAAAAAGAACCGACTCGGATGACCATTTCTGTAGTAGCGCTCAACTACAAAATCGGATATTTAATATCCTAAATTTACAAAATCGGATCAAATTACACTCTAAGGCTGTTTTGTGGGGTAGTTTTAATGACGTAGATCCCACTCAAGATGGTTTCTGTAATATTGGCAGCTATATCATTGGATTTTGCTTATGAGGATTCAACTCAAAGTATGTTGACATTCATATCGTTGATCTTTTTTGGAAATGGTTCGGGTGCACTCCCTGTGGGTGTGGGCCGTCCGATCAAGACAACGGACGGTCCGAATCGGCTAAAAAATTTGCTACATTAACTTGCTACAAGTACCCGAATCGTTTCCATCTTTTTCTTACTCATCTCTCCATCTCTATTATCTTTCTTTGTCTTGTTATTCTCCCTTCTCTTGTTTGGATTGTCATCGGAAAAAAAAACCGATGGCATGGCCGCTAACATGGCAAAATTCATCATGAGTTGGATCAAAAACCATCCTTTAAACTCACCTTAGGGTGTAAGTTGATATATTTTTTAAGTTTAGGGTGTCGTGTTAAATAGACTTATTTAAAGCTCAGCAGTGTAAAATGGTTTTTTTTTTTGACAGAAAGAGGGATTCAGGGCTAAGGCACCTTCTGCATCATAATTAAGCCCTCCCCCTCCCTACCAATCCCAAGAACAAAACCTGGAGAGAGAGAACGCAAAACCTCTAGAGAGAGAGTTATCAGCAAAATCACCGGGAAAGAATGTGCTACCGAGGAAATGAGCGGAAACACACTTGTTGTTGCATAGTAGGAGTGGAGAGAGAAAGGAAGAAAGAGCAAAAGGAAACCAGCTGTGAGGTGTGAACACCGGGAACCAGACAAAAACCAGAAGAGAGAGTGATACGGTGATACCTCTCTCGCTGTCCTCTCGTGCCGTCACTGAGAGCCTCACTTGGTTCGCACCTCCTCTCAGTGGAGGGAAAAGCACCGAAACGCGCGGCCTTTTCGCTTTCGTTGTTCTTTTTTTCACACTTCCCTCCCTTCCTTCCTCCACCCCATGGCCTCGCCGCCGGCTCCGGTCGCCCTCGCCGTTGCCGTCGCTGTGGCCGTCCTGGCCGCGGCGGCGTCGGCGGCCGTGACCTACGACCGCAAGGCAGTGGTGGTGAACGGGCAGCGGCGGATCCTGCTCTCCGGCTCCATCCACTACCCGAGAAGCGTCCCCGAGGTGCGCGCCCTTCGCTCCATTCTCATCCTCCGACGCCTCTCTCTCCTCCCCGGTAATGCACGGGTCGGCCGTGGCGGCCGCTGCGTGAGCTCGTGGTGTGACCCTCTCGCGTGCTTGCTTTCTTGGCGCGTGCAGATGTGGCCGGATCTGATACAGAAGGCCAAGGACGGCGGCCTCGACGTGGTGCAGACGTACGTTTTCTGGAACGGCCACGAGCCCTCCCCCGGCCAGGTTGGTGGTAGTTACCAGCGCCTAGAACCGACGCCGGCGCAAGAATTACCTGTAAAAAAGTTGATTTTTACCCCTGCTGTTCTTGACGTGGTGGTTGATTGGACAGTACTACTTCGAGGGAAGGTATGATCTGGTGCAATTCATCAAGCTGGTGAAGCAGGCCGGCCTCTACGTGCACCTCCGCATTGGCCCGTACGTATGCGCCGAGTGGAACTTCGGGTAACAACTACTTACTGGCCTCTCTTCCCTCGCATTGCTCTGAAGCTCTTTTTCTTGATATTTTCCTGCGAAATGCTTTGGGTGGCTCTTGCCGTAGCCATTACTGTTTCTTTTGGGTTGTGGGAGTTTGGGTGGCGAGGAAGTGGCAAAAATCAAGTTTTTAATTGTTAATTTACTTTTTTTGAAGGCAGTTTTGATGATCTTGTAGCTGATGGTGATTGTTCGTTCAATTTGGCTAGTGAGGAATAATTAAAATAGAACTCTTCATGTTGAGCTGGTTTGAAATATGCTAAAAATTATGTTCCCTTTCCCCCTTTTGGTTGCAGTGGGTTCCCTGTTTGGCTGAAGTATGTCCCCGGCATCAGCTTTAGGACCGATAATGAGCCGTTCAAGGCAAGGATCATTTTGACATATCTACTTTCCATGTTTAGCTCCTTTTTAAAATTTCTTCATTCTTTATTTTTTATTTTTTTTTACTTTGGTGATTATTCTTCAAACAGGCTGAGATGCAGAAGTTCACCACGAAGATCGTCGGCATGATGAAATCCGAAGGGCTCTTTGAATGGCAAGGAGGGCCAATAATCCTTTCCCAGGTATGCTTGCAGTTGGTCCATTCTTGATCTGTGTTGATGGCATATTGGCATTCTCTTCAATGCAACCTACCCTAGGATCCCCATTGTCCCTGCAGATTGAGAATGAGTTTGGGCCCTTGGAGTGGGATCAGGGCGAGCCCGCCAAGGCCTACGCGTCATGGGCAGCGAACATGGCAGTTGCCCTGAACACCGGTGTTCCATGGGTCATGTGCAAAGAAGATGATGCCCCGGATCCAACTGTATGTACTGTACTTCCTTCTCTTTAATACATGTACAATAGGCAGCAGTTCCTCTTTTCTTTAATGTGCTGGGGTCGCTGACCTTTGTAACCATTATCCAAGAAAGGAAAGAAAATGATTGATCATACATTGGATGATTTGCTAAGTCTTTCTTTATTTTTTCTACAAAAAATCTCTTCCACTCTTACATGGTAGAAATCTCACATAGTACATATAAATTGGGCTGGAAGTTTTTCACTCATCTAGTTCGTACTGTGATTTACCGGTGGCAGATTAATACGTGCAATGGATTTTACTGTGACTGGTTCTCCCCAAATAAGCCTCATAAGCCTACCATGTGGACTGAGGCTTGGACCGCTTGGTAATTTCCCTTTAATTTTCTTGCTATAAAGGCCAGATGGTTATCATGTGTTTATCTTTCTCCTTATATATCTTTCTTCTGTTCTCTTAAATGCAGGTATACAGGCTTTGGTATTCCAGTACCACATAGGCCAGTAGAGGATCTAGCATATGGTGTTGCCATGTTTATCCAGAAGGGTGGCTCTTTTGTTAATTATTACATGGTAGGTCCCATCGATCCTTACTATTTAGCTGAAGCTTATGAACTCATCAAAATATTGAGTAGTCTCAAGTTGTGACGCCACTTTTCAGTATCATGGGGGAACAAACTTTGGTCGCACGGCAGGTGGTCCATTCATTGCAACTAGCTATGACTATGACGCTCCAATTGATGAATATGGTGAGTTGAGCACTCTCCAATCTCCATGTCTAGTATACTGTTGTTTAGTTCACCTAAAATGTATGGTGTACTTCGGTAAGAGCTATATAGTTTGCACCTATTTCCTGTCATGTAAAGGACTAAAGGTTGCTATTACATGTGTTTTTAGTCTGAAGCAGCTATTACATGTGTTTTTAGTCTGAAGCAGCATTTATGCACACTAAAGGTTGATTTTTCCTCTTATTTTGTTCTTTGAGGCGAATGTTCCTTTCTAGTGAACTTCAGTAAAACAAAGGTGTAGGTGTCTTATGGGTGCTTTCTCCCTTGACAGTACAATATGGTAGTATCCACAGTGTAGTATTCAAATTCACAGTCCCTTGTCCGCAAGTTGAAGAAAGGTTTTCATCTCTTGAATGCTTGATATAATGTAAGCTCCTAATCCATAATAAGATGCAGTTGGAAAACAAATTGTTTGTCTAAACAAAAAGGACATGTACCGATGTAACATATGTTATGAAAGATCCTTCAATGGAATAAGAGTTGCTATGCAACGGTGACATTTGATGCTAAATGAAAAGGAATTGTTATTTTTCTAACATTTCCAATATAATACAATATACTCCTTTCATTTACCAAATTGATCTGAGTTTCCCCCCATTCACTTCCTCAGGCTTGTTGAGGGAACCAAAATGGGGCCACTTGAAAGAGTTGCATAAAGCCATCAAGCTTTGTGAACCAGCCTTGGTTGGAGGAGACCCCATTGTAACTTCACTTGGGAATGCTCAACAGGTTTTTATGACATTCTGTTCTCTCCTATCCTTCAGACCTACAATATTTTGTTCAGAACTGACTCCTTGGTAATTTTCTGCTTAGTCATCCATATTTAGATCAAGCACAGGAGCTTGTGCGGCTTTCCTTGAGAACAAGAATAAAGTATCTTATGCAAGGGTAGCATTCAATGGAATGCATTATGACCTGCCTCCTTGGTCCATAAGTATTCTCCCAGACTGCAAAACAACAGTCTTCAACACCGCTAGGGTGAGATCTGGCACTTGAGTAATTTTTTGTTCATGCAACTACTTTATTTCCTTTCAAATTTAAATTGAGTTTCTTGGTTGAATTGGGTGTTTACCCCTTTCAATTTAATTCATGCAGCATTTCCTTTGTACTACTGTTATTCTAAAGTAGTGTATGAGTTTTATAAATTTACTCCGCATCCAATCTGAACTTGGACCTTTTTATCATTGTTGAAAATCAAAATTGGAACTCATTAAGTTGAATTGATATGTTTATGCAGGTTGGAAGTCAGATTTCACAAATGAAAATGGAATGGGCTGGTGGATTCACGTGGCAGTCTTACAATGAGGAGATTAATTCCTTTGGTGATGAACCATTTACAACAGTAGGATTACTGGAACAAATAAATGTGACGAGGGATAACACAGACTATTTGTGGTATACAACATAGTAAGTAGCCTAACTCCAAAACAAATTTGAATAAATGATTCTTCATTCTTTACAATTCAGAGTACTTAAAATTTCAATATCAGTGTCGATGTTGGCCAGGATGAGCAGTTCCTCAACAATGGGAAGAATCCCATGCTCACTGTGATGTCAGCTGGTCATGCTTTGCATATTTTTATTAATGGACAACTAACAGGTAAAACATGAGCCCCCACACACACACAAAAAGATGAAAAACACCCATCTGTGCTAACTGATCTTTAATATGCTCTCCAATTCATTGGCAGGAACTGTGTATGGCAGCATAGAAAACCCAAAACTGACATATACAGGAAACGTGAAACTGTGGGCGGGCAGCAATACCATTTCCTGCTTAAGCATAGCAGTTGGTCTCCCGGTAAGTGAATGTTTTGTTCATTAGCAGGTAGTATTCTTCATAGTGTGCTATCGATCCTTCCAAGAGTCAGTTTCCATTCTCCTCTATTGTAGAATGTGGGTGAACATTTTGAGACTTGGAATGCTGGAATCCTTGGTCCGGTTACATTGGATGGCCTAAATGAGGGAAGAAGAGATCTCACATGGCAGAAATGGACCTATCAGGTTACATATATCAGTGTTATGTATTATTAATTTGTTATCAACATTACGAGTAATGTGCTGTACACTTGAACCTAAACAATTTACTATTTGTACAGGTTGGTCTGAAAGGTGAGGCTTTGAGTCTTCATTCACTTAGTGGAAGCTCATCGGTAGAGTGGGGAGAACCTGTGCAGAAGCAACCTGTAACATGGTACAAGGTAACGAAGAAAATTAACACATGATTAACTTCTATCCATGTGAAAGGACCGGTCTCAGAAGATTTATGCTGTAATTTCCTCTCTTCAGGCTTTTTTCAACGCACCAGATGGTGATGAGCCATTGGCTTTGGACATGAGTAGCATGGGGAAGGGGCAAATCTGGATAAATGGACAAGGTATTGGTCGATATTGGCCTGGCTACAAGGCCTCTGGAACTTGTGGATACTGTGATTACCGCGGTGAATACGATGAGACAAAGTGTCAAACCAACTGCGGCGACTCTTCTCAGAGATGGTAGGCACTCAATGAAAGTATCACTACGATACCATGTCTGTGTTTACTAGTAAAGCTCTTACATCTAAAGTTATGGTCTTTCAGGTACCATGTTCCTCGTTCATGGCTTAATCCCACAGGGAACCTTTTGGTGATATTCGAGGAGTGGGGTGGTGACCCTACCGGGATCTCAATGGTGAAAAGAACCACTGGAAGCGTCTGCGCTGATGTGTCTGAATGGCAGCCATCAATGAAGAATTGGCGCACAAAAGACTATGAGAAAGCAAAGGTCCACCTCCAGTGTGATCATGGACGGAAGATAACTGAAATAAAATTTGCTAGCTTTGGCACACCACAGGGCTCCTGCGGGAGCTACTCTGAAGGAGGCTGTCACGCACACAAGTCATACGACAGATTTTGGAAGGTAATGAATTTGTAATCATCGTGTTGACTAGATCCAAACTCTTAATACATATTCGTGTTTATGCATGCAATCTATGCTATTCACATGATGCTTCTTGCAGAACTGCGTTGGTCAAGAACGCTGTGGGGTAAGCGTGGTTCCGGAGGTATTTGGTGGAGATCCATGCCCTGGGACAATGAAAAGGGCTGTTGTTGAGGCTACATGTGGTTGAACCGCAAACATAGCTCTCATTTCTTCTCTACATTGAACGTGTCATAGTCCATACAAGCTCTTGGTTTCTACACAGGTTGCAGCTTATCAACCTTCTGTCAAGAGGTGAAAGTCACAGTAACTGTGACGCATGGTCGGTTAGAAGTTACAGAAATTGGTTGTGTGTTAGATTGAATCATCAGTGTATGTATGTACATTAGTCTACATAAGAATTTGCAGGGAAGAAAAGATAACGACTCTGTAGCTGTGGGAAAGGGGTCTGATCCTCTAGATACGATTGGTCTAGTTTGGGGAGTGCACAGATGAGACTCTGCTGATACATGAGTCCATATGTGCAATGGCTATTAGGCTGGAGGAGGGCAAGAACCAAACCATTGGTTTGCATTATGTGATGATTCATTTTTGCTCATTGAAGGATGCAAAATGTAATGCGCAGGGAGCACGGTCCATCATTCATTCATGTATTGCACTTCTTATTCAGTAGTAAAAAGGGTTACTGGTTCAGCTTATAAATAAAATTGCTCTATGCTGTTACTATGCCTTATCTGTAATCTGTTGAATATTCAGCTATGATCTCGATTAGTCGATGACCATACAACTACTTCCAAGACATGCGGTTGTTTAAAATGGTGATCTAGTTATTAATTGACAATGAATCCATGGTGTATACTATCTTGCTAATTTGTACTCACAATTGTTTATGGTTTAGTATATGGTTTCCTTCTGAAGGAGCATCGATGCCAAACTGCCATGCATGTTTCAGTGGCCTCACTTATGGTGATGTATGGCTTTGAGTTTGCCCGCACATGGAGACCATTATATTCTCAATGTTGTAAGTCCAAGTTGCTAAATGTTGGCCCAAAGCATTTTTTAATGTTGAAACATTGTACATGTGCATTGTAGGCAGGGTTCACAAAGCCAACGAAAATCGATCGGTTTTCGCGAAAATCGATCGGTTTTCGCGAAAATCGATCGGTTTAAAATCGATCGGACCGACCTTGTTGAGCCGGTTTAGTAATAAAAACCGAACGGTAAACCGTGGAGTTCAAATATAAATTTTAAAAATTTGAATAAATTTAGCAAAAAGTGTTAAAATTTTTTTGAAATTTTTTATGTGAGGTCCTGAGGTAATGTTAATGATGCTATAAAATTTTCAGATGATTATCAGACTTGTGTATTTTTTTAAATTTTGACAGTGATACTGTCACAATATATGCTCTTCAGTTTTTTATTTTCTAGAGGTACAAAATGAAGTCTAATATTTCTTGAAAAAAATCCAAAAAGTTTGGAGGGCCTTGCCGTAAAAAGTGTACCTAGATGTAATTTTTGTGGGATTTCGCAAAAAAAAGATTTGGATTTAGAATTCTAGGGTGCCTTTGTGGAAAAAAAACAATTTGTGCAAAACGAAAACAAATTTGGGAAGTTTTGGGGGTCTTCTCGCTTAAAAAATATACCTAGATGTAATTTTTTAGGGTTCTTGCGCGGGAAAAAAGGGAATTGCGCTAAAAAAAATCAGATTATAGAAGTTTGGAGGGTTTCTCCGAAAAAAACCGTACCTAGATGTAATTTCGGAGAACCTTTTCAACGAAAAAAATGGCTCTAGAAGTTTTGGGGGTCTTCACGTAAAAAATACACCTATATATAATTTCTAAAAAATTCGGAGGCATTTCCGAAAAAAACCTCATGCCACGTGGCGATGTCGGGCGGGCGAGCGCATGGGGGGATTCGAAGGCATGAACGTGGGGAGTCTTACCGCTGCGCCGGGTGCGCGTTGTTGAGGAGCGTCGGCGTTAAAATGCTTAACGCGTATCAACAAACGAGCAAATAGGTGACGCGACGCAATCGTAGAGCGAGCACGTCGGTCCGAAATCGACGTGATCGTGCTACGAGGCCGGAACTCTTAGGAATTTAATATAGGGAGTATTCAGGAAGGTTCGCTGCGTTCCAACTTGTTAATGGAAGGCGACAAGCACTACCGACACCACGTCCGGCTTAATCTTATAGGATGCAAATCACGCTGCAGTCTGCACCCCGTCCTGCCTGTATATTGACCACTGATCAGGTGGCTACAAATCAGGCGCACGATCGAGCTGCAGGTGGCAGGTGCTAATTGTTGTCCATAATTTCTTGCATGCGTGTGGTCGTGCCCTCGCGCTCGCTGTTTTCGTTTAATCCGGGGGCTCAAAGCGACCACACGCACGCATTACCCCGGCCCGTGTTGGAAATCATACCTTTTCTATCCCTCCTCTCCTCATATTTTACAAATTTAGCCCCCTCACAAACACATTTATAAAATTAGCCTCGTTCCCTACTACGAAAGCGTCGGAAGGTACACGTATCACATTCCACACTCCCCTACAGTGGAGAGAGCCTCCCAGGCTCCCGGCCGCCTCCCACGCTTCCCATTCGTGGTAGCATACCCGCCTATTCCGCCGCAGTATTGGCCGTCCTTCTCACGATGCCTGTTCGCGGAAGCTGCTGGTCCCGTACTGGCGTGCTTACACCCGCGGCTCGCCGGCTACCGTGTCCTCCGAGCATAGGAGCGCCTTCCACGGTGAGAAAGGAACTAAATCTGTAAATGATTTCATAGAGATACTAGATTTGTAAAAAATGAGCCTAGAAAAAGGATTATTTCCTGTGTTGTGCCTTTCTTTCATAAATTATGTAGTTTTGTACCTAAGGTTTCAAATCTCGGTTTCGGGAGACATCTTGGAAGGTACCGAAATACAAAATTTCTGTGGGATCTCGTAGTTTCGAACAAATTCCAAACGAAATACAAAAACGAAATTTCCAATTCATTTTTTCGCATCGAGATTTCTGAAATTTCGACGGTAAGTACCGAAATTTCGGTAAAATTGAACAGAGTGGAAAATGGTCCAAAACACATTGTTTTTTTTTTGTCGATGGTTCTGACATATCACTAATATTCCCATAAAAATTTTAGATGATGATCAAGCTTGAGGAATTTTTAAAAATTCGGAAAGTGCTACTGTCCTGATAAAATGCTGACCGACAAATTTGAACAGAACGAAAAAGAGAACAAACCACGTTAGAAAATTTTGTAATTTTTTGTGTACTGTACTGACATATCACCAATGTTGCCATAAAATTTTTAGATGATGATCAACCTTGAGAAATGTTTCAAAATTCGGACAGTGCTGCTGTCTTCATAAAAGCCTTACTGACAAACCTCAACTAAATGAGAAATGGTTCAAACCACGTTAGAAAGTTTTTTTAAAAAATTGGATGGTTTTGATGCATCGGTAATATTGCCATAAAATTTTAGATGATGAACAATCTTGAGGAATTTTAAAAAAATTCTGACAGCGCTATCTGTTTGAATGCGACATACTAAATGTTTGACATAAAAGATCGTAAATTTACAAATTTCAGTAGTATTTCAACTGATATTCGGATTATGAGAGTTACAATTGGTAACAATCAATATATAATGTCATCAAAAATGATATAAATGAAATAAAATTGAGACATGATAATTCACCACATATATGAGCATAAAAGAGCATACACACCACATATATGAGCATACACGAGCATATTCACCATATATATGAGTATATGATTATGCAAGGATGGTTAATAAACAAGAGAACTACCTGTGGAAGTTTGGATAACGCTAGAACGCACTGTTCTGCTCGAATCACCTGCAAGGAGAATAACTAAAGAATGCGTATGACCTATGAATATGTTTTGCAAGAAGAGGCCTAATTAAAGGAGTACAACATGTGAAGCCTCTTTTTTGGAGGCCCTTAGGGCTATATTGAGCTGCTCCTACTCGGTACGGTAGTCGGTGGCCAAGGTAGCCCAGTTGTCACAAGCATCCTCCTTATGGAGGCGCTCCACCTCCTCCTTCTTCTTCTCCCGACCTCCATAAAGGTCCACGAGCATGGCCTGCCTAACCACTTTAGACACGCCAAGGCAGGCCCTCACATTGCCGGTGCGACCAGCCAGATGTTTCTTTAGCTAAGTTGCCCCTCCACCTTTCATAAAATGAGTAAAGTAGTTGCACTTCAACCCTTGGCCGACGCCTCTCCACTCTCCCATACATTACCCACATGATCTGCTATCACGAGAACCTACAACGGAATACAAAATATGCCAATGAATGAACAATAAAAATATTATTTGTGATAACTAAATACAAAGTAGCCATTATCACCGTCTTAAAGAATTCAAATGAAATAAACATATGCTCGTACATGCCACTAAGGCAATAACACATGCTTGCTGCTCATACATGCCACTGAGGCACTAACATATGCTTGCTGCATACATGCCACTAACACATGTTTGCTCAACAGAGTTAAACCATACAACAGAGTTAAACATTGCAGAAGGAGAAGCTACATGCATCACTTCGGCCAAATATGCATCACCCTCTACCACTGTGCATAAGATAAATCTCACCACATTGCAGAAGCTAAATCCTGTAAAATCCAGCCAGATCCGCCAGGTAAACGGTACATTTCGACTAAAAATGACAAAATCTCGAGCTTAAACACCGAGATTTCGGTCTCCAAAAATGAGATTTCGTTCTGCTAAACACTGAGACTAACTGAGATTTCATCCTGAGCTAACTGAGATTTCAGTAATAATAATCGAGATCTCGGTCTTGAGAGCCGAGATTACCTGTTTTGCTCCCCAGAGATGACCGGATTGTTGCTAGAGCTACCCGGATTCGCTTGGCTGCCGAGGGGAAAGAAGGAAGAAGCTGAGAAAGCTTGGTGAAAGAGAGTGGAGTGTGTTGTGTGCGCAAGAGAGGAGTAACTACCTTTGCTTGTTTTGTCTGTGACTGGCTTTGCTTTACCTTGGCAGCACATGCATGGATGCACCTAGCCCAGGCTGCTGTGCTACCACATGCCTATCCACTTAGGCAAAAGTTACATATAATTTTCTATAAACTACTATATGTACGCAAGAGCCAATAAAGTAATTTCTTAGCTTATGGAACATAGAATAACACTTGTCCGATGGTTAATTGTGAGTTTTTGGGATCATTAGTTTTCTTATATTGCCATAGCTCCCTATCTGTTCAAGCAAACCCACCAGCAATGCCATTATGTGATCAAACTCACTTCATGTTGTATTTTGAATTGTGATGTCCTCGTAAGAGATCTCCATCGGAATAACACGTATGCCCAATACAATCAACGAAAACTTGTTTTTTAATGCCATGGGTGTGCCTCTCGCCCTCCTCTCTCCTTGCTTGATTGTAGGCCTCACCATCGGCTTGATTAATCACACAAAACAGTGACTTGACCTCTTTATACTCACTTCTCTTACGAATGAGGTGCACCTTAGCTTTGATCTCTCTCCTTGATTGTACAGGATAAATCCATTGCAAGTAGTAGTCCCGACAGCCGACGCTACAATTTTTTTTTTAAAATGTTGTCATGACATGAACTTCAAGTGGCTGAGTTGGTCTAAGTGCCAGGTGAGGCTTGAGAGGGCTGGGTTCGAATCCCGGTATCGGCAAATATTTTTCACTTTCTTTTTTTTTCCTTTGTACATACAACATGGATTTATTGGTTTCAAAGATTTCATTGAGCAAGTAAATAGGTTTAAATTTTTTGAAACTTTTAGATAAGGGTTATGAGGAAATTCCTAAGATCTCCTAAAAATTTTGGATCATGATCACACTCGAGCGAATTTATAAAATTCTGACAATGTTACTGTCTCATTTATATTCATTCTATTTTTGATTTTTTAAAGATAACAAATAAAGTTAAAATATTTTGAACAATTTTTTTGTATGATTCTAGACTTCTTAAGATGGCACCATAAATATTTTAGAGCATGATCAAGTTTGTACAATGTTATAAAAATCTGACAGTGTTTCTGCTATTTTTATAAAACGTCTAAAAAATTCGGTTTTTCAACAAATTTTCATGGAAGATGCAATTCTTAAGGATTATTGACCCAAATCCATTCCTCAAATTTCAAAATACGGGCAAAAAACCGGAGATTTTGGCAAAAAGTGGAGAAATCTAACTTAAATTTTTGAATTTACTATAGCATTTTGAATTTTTTTAATCCAGGCGGAATTTTGAATACCGTCCACGTTCGAAATCTGAAATTTCGCTGAGATCTCATGAAATTTCTCCCAGATTTTATTCCTTGGTTGTACCACTGCATAATGCTTTGACGGCGAATTTGATCTAGGGAACAATAAAAGTTAGTCCTAGGGATGGCAACAGGCCTCGCTCCTGTAGGGAATCTCTCTTTTAGGACATGGGTACTAGGAGATTTTATCCCCGCTATGGATAGGACAGAAATGCCTAATACTCATTTTAATAAGTACGGTTTGTTTTGGTACGGTTGACCATTAATGTTTTTATAATGTTTTGTTCATAGCTATAAAATTATAATCCTAGGAAATTACTTTCAAATACAAATCAACGGTATCACTTTTGTGTCATATAATCTATATATTGTTGGAATAATTGTTGGTCAAAGTTTACAAACTTAGATTCTTGAAATATGTGGGCACCTTATAAAAATCAACAGAGGGAGTATAGTTCTGTACACTATACATAGTTCAAAATCTCGGTAAAATTTCGGAAATTTTGTCCGAGATTTCATATTTCGGCAGAGGATAAGATTCAAAATCCTGGTCGGATAAAAAATTGAAAAAAAAATCAAATTGCAATAGTAATTTCAAAAATTTCAGCGAAATCTCGGGTATTTTGACTTTTAAGGACCGTATTTGGGTCAATAACCCTTAACAATTTCATCTTCCATGAACATTTGTTGAAAAACCGATTTTTTGAGATGTTTTATAAAAATAGTAGAAACACTGTTAGATTTTTATAAAATTATGCAAGCTTGATCTTGCTCTGAAACATTTTTGATACCATATTTAGTAGCCTAGGATCATACAATTTTTTTTTTGAAAAGAATTGAACTTCATTTGTTATATTTAAAAAATTAGAAACAAAATGAACATAACTGAGACAGTAACTGTATCAGAATTTTATAAATTTGCTAGTGTGTGATAATGATCCAAATTTTTTGGAGAGTTTAATAATTACCACAGAACCGTTCTCTAAAAGTTTCAAAAATTTTAAACTTGTTTTTATTGCTCAATCAAATTTATGGAAGCAATACATGTAGCATCGTAAGGCTTTTATAAGGACAAGAGCTGTCATAATTTTTAAAAATTTCTCAACCTTGACCATTATCTGAAAATTTTATGAGAACATTAGTGATGCTTCAAGACCATCCACAAAATTTTCAAATTTTCTAACGTGGTTCGTGCCATTTTTCATTCGATTGAAACTTGACGGTCAGCCTTCAGTAGCACCATCCAAAATTTTGAAAATTCCTCAGACTTGATCATCATCTAAATTTTTATGGGAATGTTATTAATGAGTTAGGACCATCCAAAAGTATTTTCAAAATTTTCTAACTTGGTTTGCACTATTTTTCATTCAGTTGAAATTTATCGATCATCCTTTTATTAGGACAGTAGCACTGTGAGAATTTTTAAAAATTCCTCAAGCTTTATGATCATCTAAAATTTTTATTAAAACATTAGTGATGTGTCAATACCATCCACAAAATGTTTTAAATTTTTTTAACATTGTTTCGACTATTTTTCACTTGGTTAAATTTTGTGGAGATTTCAACAATTTCAAGTGAAATTTCGGATTTCGCTCACATCTGAGATATGAACCAAAAACTAAATTTCAAACTCTGATACTATATTTTGTCATTCCTAGTCTGCTCCCTGGTATACCCCCAATAAACATCCGTATTTTGTCTCTAGCCTAATATAGTTTTGTATACACTGTATAATATTACTCCTTTAACATTATTCCACCATGTCATGCACTAACCAATGTACACATTTCTAGTAACCATATAATAATTTTATTCAATTACCTCAATGTCATTCGAATTTATATTATTATTAGGGCCCCCACTCCCTGCTAAAATCCCAGCATGGGATGGGGTCAGGTGAAAAATCATCCCCGATAGCTAAGGCTCTGTTTGGGATAGATTCTGATTGTGCAGATTCTAGATTCTCCAAAAATTAGGTAGATAATAGCTTATAATTCTTCAAGAATTTAGATTCTGGATTCTCCAAGAAGTTTCTTGAGAAGCTTTTCTCACAATCAGAAGTAAATTTGTACACAAAATCAGAAGTTATCCCCCACTGATTTTTGGAGAATCCAGAATCAACATAATTAAAAGATGTCCCAAACAGAGCCTAAATAGAGAGTAGGGATGCGAGGGCATTACTTCTGGGGAATAGCCCCCATTGCCATTCCTAGTTGGTTCAGATGTATGTGTCATTTTAACTTACGTTGAAATCAACTCCGATCATTTCCCCAATTAGTTAAGATGGTTGCTAGTTCTGTAAAAAAAAACTGCAAGAGCGTGCTCACTCGATTAATCTACACCATGATTTTTTTTGTTTGACATTGCACTGAAACTAAACGGATAGTACTACTAAATAGATGTTTTAGGCTTTTAGCCATTGGCACAAGTTTCACAGTTTCGCTAAATATATATTTGATAGCTGGCCATTGGAGACACTTGAGATTTTCTGCAATTGCTATCTTCACGTCCATAGGCAATGCTATGAACTTTTCTGCCTAGGGGAAAGAATGGGATAAATCGGCTGCATCTCTCCAACCAGTCCATGTATTTGGTATAATGACAGTAATAGAAAGAATCTAACACCATGTACTAGTTAATTCTATTGTACCAATAGCTACCTTTTGTGTTGCCCCAAATTGACACTGTTTCGCTCGAAATAAAAGAAGTTTCTCAAAGTATTTGTTCACCTGCCATTTCGGGTTGTTAACACTCTAACAAAGCATTCCTAAAAAAGCATACTGACAAAGCATCATTATGGTGCAGCGGCAGACCTAACGGCGAAATTAAGTGGGGGCACTATCTTTAGAAATTGAACTAACTACAGGATTTTCCCCGCAAATACAAGAGATCGATATGTAATTTGAAAAATTGAGTGAGGGCTCATGACCCCACTAGTCTAAACATATATAGGTATCTACCTAACTAAAAAATTGAGTATGAACAAACCACAAGATTTTTCTTCAAGATACAACGTAATTCCAAAAATTGAGTAGGGGCATGTGCCCCCCACTACCCATGCTAATGTGAGGATGACGTTCTTTCTCAATGTTGGCACTTGGAAGCTGTCCATGATTCGGAAAATCCTTAGAATCACTCAAATTTGTGTTGACACGTACAAAAACTACTATACCAATTATTGTATTGACCGCTCTAACAATAGTACCATCTCTGTTTCGATCATGGGTGGTTCTTGAGAAATCATCGCTTATCTAGTCCGTGAACATTATTTTTTTGCAAATCTAGTTCTTTGCGCACGCGTGTTTACAAATTTCGCCTCCTCTCGGCTCCCTATCACGCCCGGTGAGCGCGGAAGCCTGTCTAGTTCCCGCTCATGCTCTGCCATGCTCCCCGGTGTTGCAAGGAGCTTCCGCACTCCCCAGACGTGGCAGGGGATGCATGTCGCCGGCTGCGTCTTCCACAGTGAAGGAGAAGGCCATTTTTAAAAAAACATGTTGGATGGCTAGATTTGCAAAAAAAAAAAAACGATATCTAGGAGGCTATATATAAACAGTGTTCAGTTCTTGAAGCACAAGAGCATGGGTCTTAGGACAGATATATTCAACACATGAGTATGGGTGCAGTCGGATCGGATATTTGTCGTCTGATCGACCGACCAAATACTTTTGGATCGGATTCGGTTCGTTGATTCGGATATTTGTCGGATTCAGATCCGGTTTAGGATATTTTGATTCGAATTCGGGATAATACTATCCGTTGGATCGAGATGTTTTAGCAATATTATCGGATATTCCCGAAAAAAACTCGTATCAGATATCCGAAATCTCCAAGCGCCCAAACGGCCGATGTAGACGTCGGTGAAGGCACCATCGGGGCCGACCACCTCCTGGAGCTTGATGGAGTAGGACGTCTACTGGTTGTGCTCCATGTAGCGGCGATTGAAGTAGGTGGTGGCAGGTATCTTGGGTGCGATGATGTGGATTTAGTCATCTGGGTGGTGTACATGGCGTCGATGACCCTGGGACGCCGAAGGTCCTCTCGAAGCCCTCCTTGAATCTGGGCACGGCGGCCTCATCGGGCCATTGGAGTAAGCGTGGCATGAGGATAGACTTGATGGCGGCGCATACCCAAGGACGAGCATGTGGCAGGTGGAGATGCCGAGGCCGAAGCGCTTGTAGACGAGGCGGAGTGGCTCGCCGGTGGTGAGGCGCCAGATGCAGATGGTGACGCGCTGGCGCACGAGGATGCGGTGCGGAGCATGGTGTCCTCCTTGGCCACCGCGGAGCCTAGCGCATCGCGGATCCAGCGTTGGACTTGAGCAGCGCGAGCTCACGGCGGGAAGCATCGGCGGCGGTGTCGAGAGAAGATGGGAAAAAAGTAGTATCAGTAGTAACTAGTAAGTGA
Source organism: Otatea glauca (assembly GCA_036346275.1). Taxonomy (NCBI): domain Eukaryota; kingdom Viridiplantae; phylum Streptophyta; class Magnoliopsida; order Poales; family Poaceae; genus Otatea; species Otatea glauca. Next base: position 45,193,052 of record CM070711.1, read on the forward strand.
TTTTCTACCAGTAGTATCAAGAATCGGCTCAAGAAAAAAAGTAGCAAGTATCAGTAGTATGGAGAGCGGCGACGTCATGAGCGAGTAGTAGTATCAGTAGTAAGTGATTTTCTATCAAAACCTTCTTTAATTAGTGAAAAGCTTAATCTTAGTATCGGTAGTAATTGTGATATTATTTACATCGTTCTATTCTATGTTGGTAACTTTTTATATATGTATCGTTGAAATTGAACGTACTTTTGCAACTTTCTTAGACTACCTGATAAAATAACTTGTTAAATTGCGATAGTTCTGTTGCATTCTAACTCATACGGTTGATTAATCATTGTGATATATGTGCTATATAAGGTATATATTCTCGCGCAATATCCGATCAAAAATATTCGGTACCATATCGATTTTGCTCCGTATTTATTTCGAATCCGTAACCGATATTATGTGTGCCGTATTTGTATCCGGTACTATCCGTATCCGATTCCGAATCCGACAAAAAATATGATTTAAGATATGAAAAGAACAATATCCGACCAAATCCGAGCCGATTACGCCCCTACACATGAGCAATATATCAAAGTATCACCGCACCTCAAGATGGAAGAAGGTGACAGAGACAGACAAATCTCTCCATCCGCGAATTGCATGACTGGTATTGGACAAGGTACCAATACTGTGGCACTAGATTTTTCCCAGGGTGATTGTTTCATATCTCATGTCCTACATGAACCAAGTGTCCTACATGAACCAAGTTCTTGTATCCCTGCATGCTAACTGGGTCATAAGATATGCTCGTCATGTGTTCATTGTGCTTCATGTTGCTGCCAACCACCCAACAGCAATTGGTCCATGCATGGCTGACTTGCTAATTGTGCAGCTGCACTTTTTTTTTATTCGGCAAACCTTACGGTGGTGCCCCCACACGTTAAGCTTGAAATTGTATATATACACCTACAATAAATCTTTCTCTCCAATGTTATTGGCTACAGATGAATACTCCTGGTTGAGCCACATCACCAAGAAAATATCACCATCTGATCCTTTTGTAACAAAATCTAAACCAAATAGCTGCCCTTGCCCCATTAGTTGCTTCCTACCAGAAGATGCATCCAGACCAAAAAGAAACAGAGCAACTACTCTGTCCTGCGGGGAGCTCGCTCCCTGCGGACATTGAGCTCACGACGACGGCCATGGACAAGAATATGACCTTGAGCTCCCTCTGTTGTCGTCCCTGTTCAGCTCGACTTCCAGTTCCCCTCCTACGAGGACAGAGCAAGGACTCTACCCCGCGCCGGAATTTTCTTGGCGGCTTGGCAACCGTCAGGGAAATTCCAACACTTTCTTGACGTCTTTGAACGGTCAGGTAAATTAGGGATAATTTTACTGAAAGGTTCCAGACTTGTTGACAGCAGTTTAAATACTTGCACATACATTTGTTGAATTCCAAAACTCATTTACAGCATTCCATACACACATGCATTCCAGTGTCTATCCATCCTTGCATTCATACACATCAATACACAACACACAACCATCAAATCGCATCAGGCCAGCCATGCGTGTCATCCAGGTTAACAATACCATTTCGAACTCGGATTTCGACGAGCTTGCGATATCGAAAACCGCGAAAAACTGCTCAAAATTCGCTCAAAACCGATCGGTTTGGAAAGTCAAATGATTTTAAAATCTGATCAAATCGATGAGCGAATTTCGAACGAAATGGACGAAAACCGCTCGACATCACGTCAAGGACAACATCGGAAACCGCCTCTTGATGGGTGGTGGAGTTATGATTGTACAACTTCACTCACTAGGCTTCAAATCCTAGTGCTCACTTATTATACACACGTAAGCACATTTTAGTATGAATTTTGTGAGGTAGCGAATTTATCTTTGGCCTTTGCCTATCTAAGCATGTGCTAAGAGAGCGTACTCGTATGTGTGCACGTGTGATATACGTGCGTGTGTATCTTTCTTGTAATTGAAAAATAGATAGCAAAGCATTGGCTTCTCAATTTGACGGATTCATCAAAAAAAAAATGGGAGTGACTAGCGCCTGGACATACGATGAGAGTGTTCCTGTTGTACGCTTCGATCGCCATTGGATCTCACCTAAGAGGACCAATCCCAACCGTTCAATCCGATGAAACAAAAATTCGTGAAACTCAACAATAAGTTACTTGGTTTGCAACAAAAAAAATTGCCTCATGTGCAACAAAGACAAAATACAAACCCAGATTTTTGCAATAAATAAAAACTATTTGTGCAACAATACAAGAAACTCTCACCCGGACATAGAATACCTAAGGGTCTTATGTGTATATTGTACTAGTCCCACGATTAGTGGCTAGCACACATATTCAACATTATTATCACATCTGTACTCAATATAACATAAACATAAAAGCATAGGTCATATTTATACGAAAGGTATATTGTTGAAAGACCATGTGGAGGTCTATCCTTGTGTGTGATGAGTAATTGATGAGTTTTGAGCTTGTGTTGTTTTAAATTGATTTGGATTTGAAGCAATTTGAGTGTTTGTCTACCGGCTTTGAGGCTTTGGCTGGTTGGAGACCAGTCGTCCGACCTGAGTGGTCGGGGCTTTGGCTGGTTGGAAACCAGTCGTCCGACCCCGAGTGGTCGGGTCGTCCAACCCTGAGTGGTCAAGGCTTTGGCTGGTCGGAGACCGAGTGGTCGGGTCCGAGTGGTCGGGCTTTGCCGGTTGGAGACCCGTCCGACCCGAGTGGTCGGGTCGTCCGACCGAGTGGTCGGGGCTTTGGCTGGTTGGAGGTTGGAGACGAGTGGTCGTCGTCCGACCAGAGTGGTGGTTGGGTCGTCCGACCGAGTGGTCGGGCTTTGGTGGTTGGAGATACCGTCCGACCCCGAGTGGTCGGGTCGTCCAACCTGAGTGGTCGGGGCTTTGGCTGGTTGGAGATCAGTCGTCCGACCCCGAGTGGTCGGGTCGTCCAACCCCGAGTGGTCGAGGCTTTGGCTGGTCGGAGACCACTCGTCCGACCCCGAGTGGTCGGGTCATCTGACTCCGAGTGGTTGAGACTCCGAGTGATTGAGTCGGAGACCAGTGAACAGACCTCGAGTGGTCGGGATAGAGACCAGTGGTCAGACCACGTGTGGTCGGGATTTTTGCTGGTCAGCGTAGTGTATATCTATCTGTTGAGATGGATATGTGTTGTTGGACATTGCTATGTGATGTGGTTTCCTTGTCTATGATGGTTGCAGGACTTTGGAGCTAGGTCATGGTGAGGCGAAGGGGATCAGGACTAGGCTGGGAGAGCTGAGGTCCAGATGATCAAGGTGTCGCCAAAGATGACTAAGGTCAGGGAGTAGCTGCAAGCCGAGAAGACAAAGGAATGGATGAGATGCTAACTTGGAGCTGCTCTGATCAAGGAGGACCGTTGGATCGCGGTCAGGAAGATAGAGTAGCGGGTCAAGTTAGTGTGAGTTGAAAAGCGTGCAAAACCCGTTGTGTTGTTGGGTTTCGGGTGAGCCCATGCATAGCTGTGTGAGTGGGTAAAATCTTAGCCTTTGATGGAGTGCTCTAGGGTTTAGAGGCTCATCCAAGGGTGGTAGGTGGTCCAAGCCTGCTAAATAGATAGGGAGAGAGGTGTCTCCTTGTGAGCGTGAGCAGGTGAGGAAAGTGTACGTGAGTAGTTGAGAGTTGTTGAGAGTGACAGTGTAAGGATCAAATCCTGGCTCTTGGATGTTGGCTTAGGATTGAAGCAGGACAACCAAATGTGGGAATTGATCCGTGTCACTATAAATAGAGGGTAGGGCAGCCTCCCCTCTCGGAAGGTTCTGAGGTTTTTGCTGCTCATTTGAGTTTTGCCCACTTTGTTGTGAGGCTTTGTAAACCTCCCTTCCAGAAATGAAATGTTCTTCATTTATATTCTTGTTTCATTTCCCTTACGTATTTACATTATGCACTTAAGTTCTGTTATCTAAATTCCGCATTTACTTACTTGCAATTTACTTTACGTAATTTGGATTTGCCTCATCTCCTTCTACATGCTATTGAGTCTTTGTTGAAATTCATGATTGATGAACTCTTCTCTGGACTTGGTGCTTTCAATCATCTAGGCAATCCTTGCATTCTTGTTGCAAGTTAGTAAATCTGTGTGTTCTTAAAGTGCGTAAACGTGTGACTTGCAGTTCTTTAGTTTTGATTGGCTTCTGGTTCTTGTTGCCAAGGATGAAAGATTGCTGGATGAATCTTCTATAGATCATATCCCAATCATCTAGGCAATCTACAACCTCTTCTATTCAGTTTTGCAAGAAACCAATTTCTGTGCCTAGTTTTCAGATAGTGTTTCTATTTGTTTGAAGGGTTGTTTCTTCGTGTACTTACTTGCTATGATTTGTGGAGAGTCATCCAAGGATTTCTGACCATCAACTCCCACCAGCAAGTTAGGGGTGAAGTTTGTATTCGTGACTCTGTTTTTGGTGTTGCATTTGTTAAACTGAAAAGGACGGAACCTTGGTATTAATTCCTTCGATTGTTGATTGAAATAGGTTCCTGACATCCTTTGGGAGGTGCACACCAATTTTCACTGTTTTGGATCAGCCGATCAAAAGTTACATCGATTTGCTTTTGAGATCGTGCTGATTTTTCTATTCACCCAACACTATTCACACCCGAGTACTGTTCATCCGACCTCCGCAGTCGGGGAGGGGGTTATTGTTCACCCAGTCATCGTTCATCCGAACTCCGCAGGTCGGGTGTACTGCTCATCTAGGTGGGGATACTGTTCACCCGAACACTGTTCAGCCAACCACTTGAGGCGGGAGTACTGTTCATCCGACCAATCTTTGGTCGGGGGTACTGTTCACTCGAACACTATTCATTCCGAGTAATCGCTCATCCGACCTCTGAGGTCGAGTACTGCTCATCCGACAGAAATACCCGACCAGTCTGCTTTTCTTTCTGGTCTTTTGGTGGTTTGAATTCTAGGGGGAGAGTTTATTCGAAAATTTTATTTGGCTCCTATTCACCCCTCTCTAGTCGCCTTTTTCGATCTTTCAATTGTTCTCACAATAAAGGGGCCATTGATAAAATAAAACGCAACAAAAAAAGTGGTGAAATAAATATCAAAGTCCAACAGTATGCCTCAACCCAAAAATATCCAAAAGCAACCGACTAGATTAAGCTAGAAGAGACCATCGTCATATTCCTCGAAACCTATGGTGAAATATGTATCGTCGGGGACCATGGTTTCTTCGCTCTCTGAATATCAACGAGTAAAAGTGAGTACATTTGTACTCACTAAGACTTGTAGTGTATTACAATTATAAGTATATGTTTGGCCATGTTCTCAAAGGCATAAAGTGAAATTTATTCGACAATAAACAAGTAGTAGATTGCAAGCGAAATTTACAAAGAGCAGTTGACAAGTATGTAAATATCAAATTTATAACATAAATATGAGCAATTCACAATCCTCCATGATTGTGATCGAGATCTGTTCCCTGCTATACCTGGCATAACATATGAAATATGGATACCCACTAGTTTTCCAACATAGGTCTTTGCATAAATATTTAAAAAGCTAACTAGTGTTTATGCACCAAGTCTCTCATGACCGCGAGCATGACTTTTTGAAAAGATTTACACTCTACAGAGAGGTACAGCTTTACCCACAATACATAAGCAACACTTGTTGCCAAGCTATTATTACACTTTCTTTGGTGTGCGCTAGAGAGATCATGATAAAACTGTTAGATCACCTAGACCTAACTTTGCACCAGCCAAGCGATGTTTGACCCTCGCTACGATGACGGAAACCAAACGCGCACACAGTGCCAATAATAGTTTACGCCTTGTCATAGCTATTTCCCTCGTAGCAAGCCTTGCACCGTTGTATCGAAAAAGAGTTATTCCCAACACCTCGGTGATGGCACCTATGCCAGCAAACCTATTTGGAATGCTCGTACTACTCCAGCCTTTAAATTTGCAAAGCTAGTCCTCGATAACTTAATAGGTTAGAACCACCTCATAATAGTACTTGTAGTCGCATGGATATTTTTTATTTCATGACACTATGTTCGGTTCTTAATCGACTTGGGCGAGAACTCTCCTTATACTCTGTGCAAGTCCATCCTTCGCACTTTATAGATTATGATAATAACTCATCCGTGTCAAAACTTAGTTTTTTAGTTTTGATTTTTATATCAAAATAACACAGGTAACCCCTCTGTCCCATCATGTCAAAAATTCCCTTTTTTGAGTAAATGTTTCAACCATTCATCTGTTCTTTCCAAAACTAAAGCATGGCTAAGTATAAGCATGTATAGTCCAGTATACCCAAGGTTTATACTAGATATTGCCTAACCTCTATCTTAAGGTTTTCAATGCTATGATAGTGTATTTATCAATAAATTTCCATGTAACAAATAGGACTATCTACCATTGCCTACAATATAGCCATTTTACATAAAATATACGCATGCATAGATAAATTTGTGAAATAACATAAATTAAATGAAATAATAGGATCAATATGATCAAAGGAGGTGATTGTCTCGCTCGTTGAATTTTGGGGCTTGTTCTGGTTCGACGAGGAAGATTTCTGGGACGTTAGTGTCTACACGAAGAATATCGTAAAGCAATAATAAGAGTCAAATGAATACAAACTAAAATCAAATTCAAATATTTTTGTAGATTCAAAAAGAGCATGTTTTTAGAAAAAAATTAGAAACTAATTTCATGCAATTTAGAATTTGTATGCAAAAGGTATGAGCATTTGAATTTAAATCAGCTGAAAAATCATTAAAATAAAAAGAGGGGTGACGTCGAAGGCGTATTTCCAGAGATTACGTCTTCCAACAAAGAAGGCGTATTCTCTACTTGTTTGAAAGAGTATTTCTCAATTAGGAAAAATGAATTTTCTTTTAGAGAGACTGATAGGTGGGGTCCACATGTCAGGGACTAATAACTAAACACCAGTTTAAATTACAAATCAAATCATTATTTCTAATTGGGCCCACATATTACTATATTAGTGAATGAGTTTTTGAATTAGGTTTTTAAAAGAAAAACCGACACATGGGGCTGACTTGTTAGTGACTATGTGAGAGAGAAATGAGCTCCTGGCAGGTGAGGCCCGCTCGTCAGTGACACAAAATAAGGTAGTGGTTCGAGCGAGGCTGCCGACGGTGAACGGTGGTGGAACTCGTGACGCTGAAGCTGGGAATAGCAAGAGGAAGTGGAGGGGGTCCTTAGGGAGTGGTTGGTGATGGCCGGGATGGTCGAAGAGGGCTGGCGGCGAAAACTCTACGACAGCGGCCATGGCGAATAGTGGAGGAGGTGGTGTGGTGGCGCGGGGGTGGAATTGGTGGAGGGGAAAGCATGAGGGAGGTGAGAGTTTTGTTTTATTGTTGGCTGTGGTAGAGGCTCATCGGAGAGGCTTGGCGATAGAGGCCTGAGGCGACGGAAGGAGGTGACTGTGGCGGCGACATCCTTGTAGAGCTAAGATGCCAAGGGGTAAGGGGAGTGATCAGGGCATGCAAGGAAAGCTCAAGCTCAAAGTAATTGGGAAATGGCTCACCAAAGAAGGAGGTTGAGCTTTCCTCGATCCTATGGCTTCTTGCGGTAATGGGGCTTCACAGAGGCGTAATGGCGCTAGTCTCTAGGAGGGGGGATGACAGGGAGTTGCGTGAAGTGGTGGACGGCCCGTAGTGTTCCTTTTGTAAGCGTGGGGAGAGGCCTCAGCTTGACTAGTGAGCATGGTGCTGCTGCTAAGGGGGGCAGGACAATGGCACAACAGAGATGTTGGCTTTCTAGCTACTTTGTAGCGTGCTTTGCTGCATGTGCAAAGAGGAGCAAAGAGCACTGACAGGGCGGTGGCAAGGAGATGTGACTGCTCGACGAGAATCCAGTACGGGTGGCGGGGCAATAGTGATGTAGGCCTGGCTGGACTAGATGGGGTGAGGCATGGCTTTCAATCGGTGTTGCGACATGGGTGGCGTGGCTTGGGTCGGCGGTGGCAGCGAGTGAGGCGCGGTGACATGGCGGCTAGGTCCTGAGAGCGTAGTGCTGTTGGTTCTGGCGCATGTGGACTAGCTTGAGTGGCATGATCTGGAATGGCAATAGGCACGAGCGGTGCGGTGCTTGGGCGAGCTGGGAGTGATCGGCACAGTGCAGTGTGTGCGGTGCACGAACTGTGCGAACTACCACAGTGTGGGCACAAGCTAGCTGGGGAGGAGGGGTTTACATAGGCCTGGTGCATGCGCCACTGAGAGAGAATGAAGCTGGGGAAGGAAACACATTCACTGAAGTGCGCTTACCCATGGAGAAAACGGGTTTTTGATCTGGCCGCTTTCCATTTTTGGATTTTAAACATTTTTACTAAAGGGTTTTAATTACAGGTAGACAACTATGTAATTTTTAGAAATATCAAAGTAACTAAAAAATTTATGAAAAGTTTTGTGGATGTTCCTGACAAGGTACTGGTATTTGTATAATATTTCCAAAATTTTAGCGGTTCTAGATTTTTCATCGAAATTCTTTTATTGCCATTGTTTTTAATACAAATTGCAGCATTTTGTTTTGCAAAAGTAGCAACCTAGCTCCAAAATTCATCAAATTTTTTTGTAGAGGCACTTTAGATTATTTAGAACCTAAATAAAATATTTTCATACCTTTGAAAGTTTTGAATAAATTTTCAAAATTCAAAAACTGCAGCTAGAAAGTGAAAGAGGCATTTTCTTAATTTTTGAAAATTCTAGAAATGCCAAAAAATTGTGATAATTCATAATAAGTGTAGGGGAATAAGTTGGCAACTCAATATTTAATCCATGGTATAATTTGGAATGTTACGGGAATAACTACAAAAGCTTAGAAAATGTATTGCAACAAGGAAAAAACCTACTGCAACAATTCGACTTGTTGCAACATTTTGGACGAGCACGGAGAAAGTGATGTCTAGCCAAAACTACCACCTCGTCGCTAGAGGGCCCAGATCCGGCAAGGGCAGAAGTAGAACTTGGTTGCAGAATGGTGATGCTGCGTGTAAGGTCAAGGATGCCGACTAGAAGGGGTAAATAGGCGGCTTTTAAAAATCTCTCTACTAATTTCTACAAAGCAATTCACCCCTAATTACTCTAATGCCAAAACATTAACAATTATTAATGCGGAAGCGATAAACTAAGGTTTTGGCAATCAAAACCTAAATTCTCTAGGCTCACTATGTGCACTAACTAATTTTGTCTCTAACAATAATTGCAATTCTAAAGACAAGCAATCAATCAATTTAATTCTATGAATATAAATTGCTTGTATATAAATAACGAATACAATGCAATTACAAGAGACACGATACTTTTTACCGTGGTGTTCGGAGACTTACCGGTCTCCCCTAGTCCACGTTGAGGTTAGCCCAAACACATTGGACCGGCTCCACGAATTGAGCACCCACCTCGAATCCACTAGTGGTAGATCATTTTCCCTCTCGGGTAGGTGAACTTCAACCTTCACAAACTTTGCCGGGGCTTCAAACAACCTCCGTTGAGAAGCTCACCGCGCACGACACTCTACGCCGTCTAGGAGGAGGCAACCTCCAATAGTAACAAGTCAAGCCCTTCCGCTTGAACTTCACCTAGTGCAACACAAGCACTTCCGGTGACCTTCTAAGTGCAACACATGCACTAGGATCTTCCTCAAGTGCAACACATGCACAAGAGGCTCTCAATCCACTTTATAATTGCAACACATGCAATTAGGGCTCACTCTTAGCTCAAGAACCAAATTGAAGAGTGCAACACATGCAACCAACTCCCACAAACTCCCCCTAAGTTCAGCAACATCAACCACCCCATGCCCTTGCCCCCCAAGGCCTCCTTTTATAGCCTCCAAACCAAAACTAGCCGTTGAGGACGAATTGGGCAAAAGTCCAGCAAACCCGGTGCTACCGCCCTACTAGGCCCGGTAGCACCGGCCTCCTTGCCAACGGCTACAAAACTAGTCGTTGCATGAAATCCGTGAGCACCGCCAATCGGGAGCAAGCATACCGCTCGGCGTAGCACGGCCTTCACCCCGGTAGCACCGGACCTGAGTCAACCGCCAAAACATCCCTCTTTGGAATTTTTACACCGAAGGTTCATCCGGTGCTATCGGTGGTAGCATCGGGCTACCATGGCCAGTAGCACCGGCCTCCAAGAACCCCAAAAACACCTCAACTAGAATTTTCACACCGGCAGAGGTGCAGTAGCACCGGACCTCCGGTGCTACCAGGCTACCATGGACGGTAGCACCGGACTGCCAATCCGCCCAAAACATCCCTCTCTGGAATTTCCACACCGACTAGAGAGACGGTAGCACCGGCCTTCCGGTGCTACCGCCTTTACAAGGGCGGTAGTACCGGCCAAGCGGCAGTAACGCTCTTATAAGCGGTACTACCGGTCCTTCATGGGCGGTACGACCGGCCTTGGGGAGAAAACACTATTTTTCTTAAAAATTTTCTCCAAACCATTAAAGATTCACTCTTTGAGTTATGTGAGGATCAACACATGATCACAACACTATGCAAAACACATTTGCACATGTTAATCACATACTCTAAAGAATCTCATTAAGCACAACTTATTTGCAAAACACATTTGCAAATAAACCAAGAACTTATGAGATCAACCCTCTTAGCCATGTGATGATCAACACATGATCAAGTCAATTTGCAAAACATATTTGCAAACCCTATTCACATGCTCTAGGATCGAAACCCATAATCTCAAGTTCATTTGCAAAACTCATTTGCAAATAACAACTCCAACTTATTTGCAAAACACATTCGCAAATAAACCATGAACTTATAAGATCGATCCTCTTAGCCATGTAAGGATCAACACATGATCCCGACACTTTGCAAAACACATTTGCAAATGCCAACACATGCTCTAGGATCGAACCTCATAACTTCTAGCTTATTTGCAAAACACATTTACAAATAACAAATCAATACTTTGCAAAAACATATTTTGCAAACACAAAGCATAAACCAAGCTTAGCCTTGTGATGATCAACACATGATCCAATCATAAGCTAAAACACCAAAGCATGAGCTCTCTATTTGCAACACATGCAAATCTATAGCACAAGCAAAAACCAAATCAAATAAGGTTCAATTAATATGCAAATATGAGCATCTTTATTTGCAACACATGCAAATACTTCGCTCATGCAAAATCCAATGCACGAGCTTCACCCATTTGCAACACATGCCAAATGGTTAGCTCAATGCAAACACCAAACAAGAGAGTGAGCTAGAGTGAACCGGATTGAGTTCATCAACACATGATGAAGCTCAAGCTAAAAGACTCAACCCCTCTTAATAGTACGGCACCTAACTAGCAACCCGGTCTCACATCCAAACACCGAGACCGGTAAAAGACTAGGAACACATCCTTAGCCCTAGCTAGTTATACCTTTGCCTATAGTGATCCACTTGGAGCTTTTATGATTTCCAATCATCTTCTCTCCATGATCACATCTTCTTCTTCTTGTTCATCAACACATGATGAACCTTCTCTAGCCCTTCTCTTTACCATCTTGGACTCAACCTACCTCACAACTCATGGAAGATGTTAGTCCAACAAACACGGTTGTCTCAATCATCACCGCACTCCATTAACACATAATGGATGCCTCTAAGATCGATTGAGCACAACCCTAATCAATTTGAATGATTAATTGGTGTCTTGAGTACTTTGATGCAACTAATGCTTTATTATACTCAAGAACTTTCCGCTTATCTTTAATCAACAAAGACACCATCAAGACATGATGAAATGTTCTTTGATTGATTGAAAGACAATCGAACTCAATTTAAATTACATTTAAATTGATATGAGTATATATAACTACACAAGTTTCATATACTCAATGATCCATATATGTTTGAGTGATGGAAGGGATCAATACTTTTGAGACCATCAACTATAGAATACACTCCATTTGATATGTGCATATAGATAATTGAACATTTAGTCAATATGGACATAATCAATCTTAGATTGCATATGAGTTTATTCTATATCTGTATGAGTATACTACAACTGCACAAGTTATATATACTCAAAAGATTGTTTCAAGGTCTTAATCCTTTATATTATATTATATGACAAGAGGACATGGATCAATACAATTGAAACATCAAGTTAAATTATCAACTCCCCCTAGATGTGTGCATTCATGTATATATGAATTAGGAACATAATGCACATATTTGGACAAAAGCAATGGAAAAGTTCATACTTTAACTTGAATTCAAAGTATGCATTTAGATAATAGAATGAATACGAGTGCATACCTTAGGTTTTTCATTTTTCATCCAAATATGAGACTAATAAGAATAAGGCTCAATAGAACATGTTAGTCTCATAATGATTAGATTTGTCATTAAACAATGATTAAATATTAATATTAAACCAATCAACAAAACCAATAGAGCTTGAACTTACACTGTACCATATGGTAGCACTTGTAGATGTATATCACCACTACAGAAATGTACATCGCAATCGGTTCTTTTTTATCATCACGGTCGGTTTTGGTGACGATACAAAGTTATTAGACAATGATGAGGAGACGCTATCACAATCGGTTTCGCCCGATAGTGCTAAATGGTTGTTCCAATCAGTTGCAGAATGGTGGCGCCGATGCTTTCGATGGCCTCTGGAAACACAAAAGACGCCAACGACCTCCTCTCTAGCTTCGAATAGGATATCAACATGCATGGACTGACAAGTGTTGGCCCCGGAAGGGGAGCGCTTCATGCGGTCTCCAGCTGCTCTAGCCGTGGTGACATCGAGTGAGAAAAACATGAAGGAGAGAGTAGCAAGGAGGAGAAGAAGGGCAAGGACTCACGTGTGTGAAAAAGATATCAGAATGGTTAGTCGGTGCCTGGAGAGAACCGTGAGGGAGAGATTGCAGTAGGGAGAAGAAGGGGCATGGACTCGTGAGAGAGAGAGAGAGAGAGGTAGAATGGGTTGTTGGCAGGGTTAACAATTTCGAAACTTCAAAAATAGCACGAAATTCGAAAATCAAAAAATCGAGTCTAAAATCTGTCTAAAATCATCAAGGATTGTAGAATTTTAAAATCATTTTTTTAAAACTTGAGGCGTTTGGACGGAACAGCGTGCTTCGTCTTTTCGCATGGTATCAATTAAAAAAAAATCACACACTGTATATAACACATATGCCAGGTAAAGTTGGTTTCAATAATACGCGTGTCCGACAGCAGTACGGCAACATGTCGAGTACTAATAACTCACATCTATACCCTTTATAATGTACCTAAACATTCTTTTCTACATCCACCTTAAATGATACACCCCACTAGAGATGGCCTAACCTTCATGCACCCAACGAAACGTCCTCAGAAACCTGCCTCCATCAAAATTAACCTTTCAGATCTTTCCTCAACTTTACTCACCCACATCCGATGGCCATTATTTAATGTATCTAACTCATACCTGTGGCTCACAACAGATCTCCCCCCACCTCCAGCATCATCTCAAGGAAAAGGAAACAAATATCCTGGAATTAAGGAAAAGGAAACAAACGTTCTAAGAAAGGAAAAGACTATATATTACGTGCTTGGAAAAGAAAACCGGAAGACAGGTCACTACACTAGTAAAGAAGAGATAATACTAAAAAAGAAAGTACTAGCTTACGGATACAAAGAGGCCGTGTCAGACCTGGCCATCCAAGGCAAGGCCAGTTATACGTAGAGATGCATGTACGTGTTGACGTTTTCCTTGCTACGAGCTCTGGCCAGGACCGATATGCCCATTACGTTGTCTTTAGGACGCATGTATGACGACGAGAGTACAGACTCCTGGGTTTGCAACAACGAATAGCCGATACCATGCGGCCATGAATGCATTCCCGCTACTACAGAAAACGTTTTTACTTTCGGGTCTATATCGGTATCAGTGCCGGATATAGACCCAATACTATCTAAGTGACAGTGATAGTCGGAGACTATGACTACCACGTTTTGAACAGGCAGTGATAATCACTATCACTGCCGGTTCGTGTTATACAACCAGCAGTGATAAGTAATTATCACTGTTGGATTTTCCTCGATAACTCGCAGGAGGGTGAAAACGGGTCGGATACGGGCGGATATTGCTCTTTTCGTATCCTAATCCATTTTTTTTGAATTTGGAACCGGATACGGGCTAGCCGGATCTGGATACGAATCCGGATAATTCAGGATACAGACACGGGTCGGATATATGACGAATTCGGATCGAGAACAGATAAAGATATATGGATAATGGATGCATAAATATATGGCATAGCAACAAAACTAATTGAGCATTATGCATGCATAAATAGATGTGAAATCTAGAGTCTAGACAAACAAGGAGTAATCCTTCCATTGTTTTACTATTTTATGGGTATGTAAAATGCATCCATTCCCTGTTTGAAAGGAATAATCAAGCTCTATACATATCTTGTTGCTATTGGTGAATTAAATTATCTGAATAGCTAATTAAACGAGCACGTATACGTAAGGAATTCATCGATCAGCACACAAGCGTGGATTTATTTGGTTTTGATTCGTGCGCGTCCCCATCACTTTGGACGACTAGCTTATTAGCCACAGCGATGTGCACCATGTGAATGGTTTTGAGTAGTAATTTTGTGTACGCCCTGTGTATGATTTTAAGTAGTTATTAAATTTAATTAGGTGTAATGGAGTGAAAGATTAATTGAGCAATAAAACAACGACCGAGTTTACCAGTCTAGTAACTCTATTACTTCTTTGTAATCGTCTGTCAGTTTCCTCATTGAGTCCAAGACAGTGATCGTGCTTTCGTTTAACATGATGATGAGAAGAATCCAGTGAAAATTGTAGAAGCCAAGTAGTCATCACATAGTATTGCACATGAAATGTGTGAGACTAGTAGGCAGGGAAACACGTACTGAAAGTTGTAGGATAAAAGTACATAGGTCTTGTCTTGTAGCTTTAGAAACGCCTTGAGTACGTACTCCTCAATCTCTTTCAGCATGTTTGGATCTTGAATAAGTTTGAAGTTGACAAGGCCCGAGTCGAGGAATCCTACCTTTTCATTTAAGTCCGCTTTAAGTGTCATTGCCTCTATTCTACATAAGAAAGAAGTCAGAACCTCAATTTAAGGGTACGTGAATATACAGCATGAATTATACAAGAGACTTACAGAGTCCACATTCTTAATATAGACACGTCCAGGGCGTCTCGTTGGTACAACTGGTATATTTCTCTGTGTTCTACCTAGAAAATGCCATCCACATTATGAAAATCCAAATCTTTGTATCTAACAAGGAACGCATCGCTCTTTGTCTCTTGGACAAACTGCCGATACCATTGATGCAGACGTTGTAACTGTGTTGTCAGTCTACGCTCCTCGTTTGGATTCACCAATGCTTCCCCGTTAACGAACGGCCACCTTAGAGGGGTCTCCTGCCCTTTAGCACCCCCTTGGTCTGCAACAACAGCTCCTTTACCACCATCACCTTTAGATTTCTTCCTAGAGATGCGCTCGTAGTCTGATCGTTGGCTAAGTTGAGGAGATTCAGTTGCTCGTCCTGTCTATTTAACCGTTGCTAAGCCCACGAAGAAATCCCTTTTGGCAGCTTCGATTACAACCTTATCAGATGGTGGCGTCTTTTTGAAGTGAGCTGTTACGCTGGCGTCTACTTCCTTTTTAGTTTCTTCTTCGGTCAGGTCATATGCTCGTTTCTTAAGAGATTGTGCTGGCTTAACAGATGAGGAACTTTTCTCCCCTAATCGTGCTCTTTGATTACTTTTTTGTGGCGCTAGAGAAGGAGGACTTTTTTTGGGTGACGCCGGAGGAGTACTTTTCCTGGGTGGATAGTCCGCCTCGTCATCATTATTATCATCATCGTGCTATGACAACTACTCATGTTGCCAAAAGGATTCATCCCATCCGTACTGAGCCCGAACCTTATATTCCTCATATCATATGCAAAGTGTTTCTTATATTTTCTATCGATGTTCCTCCACTGCGCAGAGTTAGCAGCGTGTCTGAGCATTCTATCCTTCTTACGCTCTTCAGCGTGCCATCGCAGCAATTGAGCATGCTTTTTGTTCGCAAACAGACGCTTCAGACGGGGATTATAGGGAAATACCACATCACTATGACTGGGGGTCTTTTCTTCTTACGCTGCTCCTCGATGTTGTCATTGCCGCGCTTATACAGGGATGCTTGCAAACGGGACATGCATCCAATTTTGCAAACTCATTGCGATACAATATGCAATCGTTTGGACATGCGTGTATTTTCTGTACTTCCAGTCCCGATGGGTAGACAACCTGCTTGGCCTGGTACGTGGTTGCTGGCAACACGTTACCCTCTGGAAGCACGTCCCTGAAGAAACCTAACAGCTCTATTAGCTCTTATTGGACCAACCATTGCTTGCCTTCAACTGCAGCAGTGTAAGCATAATATGCAGCTTTTTGTGCTCCTCCTTGCAGCCCAGGTACAAAGGAGTTGTAGAGTCCTCTACCATACGCTGGAACTTCTGAAAATCTCTTTCACTCGTGAGGTCCTCCTCCCCATCATGCAGCATTTGTTCTAGATCATCTTCGTGGTTATCGACCAACGTATCTTCTTGGGTGCCCACAAACGTATCTTTGACCGCCGTCGAGTTGTTGTCTTCATCATCATCATCAATTGGATGCCCTTCACGTACAATCTCATCTTCATCGTACTCGGTCCAACAGGTATACGCAGGCTTGAAACCCCTTCGAAGTAAGTGTGCACGAATCGCCTCAAGGTTAGAAAACTGCTTCTCATTCTTGCAATCGACGTACGGGCAACAAATATAGTCTGTCAGCTTTTTTGACTTGTACGCTGCAGCCGCGCTCAGAAAACTAGTCACACCGTTAAAGTACTCTCTATCACAACGGTCCACTTCATACATGCATTTTTGATCCATCTACAAATATTTATAATAAATAAAATCTCAGTAAATCAATTAGTGGTCACAAATTGTTTTATTCATTTAATTTGTTATGTAGTACGAATTAATCTAGAAATTTTCATTATTTATAAATCCATATCGAAATCTCGCTTTTAAAATCAATTAAATAATTGCAATTAGTTATAATGGTTTGTCCGACAAATTTGCATTACTTAAAAATGTATTAAATTAATATACTCCAAATAAAGAAATAATCATAAGTAATTAGATTAAACGATAATTAATTATGTAGTGCTACTATATTTAAATTCATTGTACATATTAAATGCAATAACTAATTTAGTCCTCATAAATACTTAAATTCAATATACATCTTAATCTCACCAATCACTATACATATAAAATGCGGTAAATTGAAATCTAGTCTCTAAATTAGAGCTCTAATTGTGCTCTTTATGCAATCAATAATTCTCATAACCTACAACAATATAGAACGTAATATCGAACTAAATCAACTACAAATGAAATGTACATCGAGATACGAACCTTAGATCGCGAGTTAGAAGTGAATTCCACCAAACTAGAGAGCAAAAATTCGCCCCCTCTCTTCCCCAACCGAGCAAGAACAGAGCTCCTCTCTGTTCTAGATAGGTTAGGGAAGGAAGCCAGGCTATATATATAAGGCTATATTATCGCTGCCTACTCTTGTTCTCGAACCGACAATAATATATCACTGTCGGTTCTATCTCTAAATCCGGCAGTGATATCGCTGTCGTTCACGCGGGAAAAATTTACTATGTCTTTATCACTGTCGGCTCTTGTTCTCAAATCGGCATTAATATATCACGGCCGGTTCTATCTCGAAATCCGACAATGATATTGCTGTCGTTCGAATGGAAAATTTTTACTGTGTCTTATCACTGCCAGTTTGCACTGGGAACTGGCAATGATAAGACACAGTAAAATTTTCCCGCGCGATTGGCTCCCCACCCGGCAGTGATAATCATCACGGCCAGCTTGGACCCATCCGACAGTGATGGGGGTCGCGGATGAACCTTTCTGTAGCAGTGTCCCTTTTCGAATTAATGCCTACTTGAAGTGGAGTGCTTACTACGTACGTATGTACATCGATCGGAGCTGTCTATGAGCCTATTTGGTAGAGCTCCAGATCCGAGCTCCACCTGAGATCTGAAACTTGTAGGCTAAAATAAAGTGAATTAAGTTTATATTTTTGGTTTAAAATGTAAACAAGATGATCCATATAAACACTCTTAATTTACTTACAGCTCTAACTCCACGGATCGGATGAAGTTAGGAATACCCAGCTCTACCAAACACACCCTATATATAGGGATGCGCCGTATATGCATGGTGAGAAATCAACAAGCTAGCAGTACTAATCAACTAGAGAATTAATCTATATATCCCCCGCGAATCATAGACGCGATCTTGCTGCCACATTGTGCTGCCCACCGTTCTGTAGAAGCGGAGCACCGAATGCGGCGGCGCGCCATGCAGGTCGGTCGCCGCTCGCGACGAAACAGCTAGCGCCGCGTACGAGACCGCCAAACTGAACCCTACCTGTATATCCCACTATTTGACTTGGTTGATCCGTACGTGCCACATGCACGTACGCAGCATCGAGCGATGCAGATGCACAGGCATACCTGCGCCCACCGGCTTGTGCTCGCGCGCGCCAGTTCGTTTCATCTGCGCACTCTGCTAGGTTGCATTGGATTTGGACCCGGCCGCGTGAATATACGCGCATGCATGCAGCAGCTGGTCAGGGTCAGCTCAGCTGTTCATCGGATTTTTTTTCCTGCCTTTTGACCGCATTAGATTAGATTAGATTAGATTAGGTTAGGTTAGATTAGATTCCTGAGAGTCGAAGCAAGCGGAGACCGAAAAGACGCTGCATCCGGCGGTGGGGGGCTCATTGCCTCACCTCATCCAGGAACCATTTCCAAACCAAGCAGCAAAATCAGCGGGAGCGGCTTCCCGCCAAGATCTTCTGCGCTAGCTCGTGTTGTGTGTGGTGGTGTATGTACCGAGCAAACCATGCGTGCCTGCCGGTTGATGGATGTCCGGGCTGAATCCTGGCATCGCCACGGTGCGTTAGCCGCATGGAATCCCCTGTGCTGTGGGGTCGTGCTGGTGGCGCAAGTTGGCGCCGCCCATTTGGACGAAGATGCAGCAGGACGGAACCGACCGGCCGGCCGACCACTGGCATGATCGATGCATGTGTCATGGGATCACTGGATCGATGCATCATGCAGGCAGGAGCAGGCAGAGGTAAAGCAAGCGTGGCCGGGTGGATGACTAGATTGGGTTTCGTCCAAGCTAGCATTGTTTCGATCATATGCATGTACGTGGTATTTTAGTGGGCGTCGTGCCATGCCATGTCACACCATACGGTATGGTTCTAGTTTCAGTTTATTTATACTATTATAACTAAATTTTATTCATTAATCAGGTGTAAAATTACTATCTCGTTAAAAACCTTACACCCACTGTAGGTACCCTAGTGCGGAGCGACTCAGTACGTGTGTTCGGTGTCAGTGAGTATGTATTTTTTAGTCTCTATTCTTCACCTTTTAGCATCTCCATTGTCTGCCCTTTCTCCGTATGCAAGGACTGCAAAAGGCACTGGCCATAGGAAAAAGCCACAATATGACGCAATGTCGCGGCAAAGTGTCTAGCCGCGTGTCATGCCTACTTCGGGCTTGTTTCGTGCTGTGCCGCCATCGTACCCGATCGTAAAGCCTGATACGACTTTATTATTAGTGCCGTGCCGACCCAACTCGTATGTATACATACGGTACCGTGTTTCAGCTATGCCTACCGTGACACCGGCCGGAAAAAAAAACCCGCCCAATACCCAGGTGGTGGTAACATGCAAGGGCACTATAAATGGGAGCTCACAATGCTTCGATCTCCGCATACAGCAGTACTGGACTGAGACTACTAGTCAATTCTAGCATCACACCAGACGTACGTGCGTCCATTATGGAGATGGAGATCCCGGTGATCGACCTTAGGGGGCTCGACGGCGACGACGCCGAGAGGTCGCGGGCCATGGCTCGACTCCACGATGCCTGCAAGGACTGGGGCTTCTTCTGGGTACGCGCAATAAGCACTCTTCTCTCTAATCTCTATCTCACAGCTATTGTTGCCAGGAGACATGTACAAGCAGGCGCTTATACAAGTTAACGTCACGTACGTACGCGGCGCAGGTGGACAACCATGGCGTGGACGCGGCGCTGATGGAGGAGGTGAAGCGCTTCGTGTACGGCCAGTACGAGGAGCACCTCGAGAACAAGTTTTACGCCTCCGACCTCGCCAAGAGCCTGCAGGTTGGCGGCCCCAATGATTCCACCCACGCTTCCGATCAGGTGGACTGGGAGACCACCTACTTCGTCCAGCACCGCCCCAAAAGCAACCTCGCCGACTTCCCGGAGATCCCGCCGGCGACTCGGTTGGTGCCTCCCATTTCCGTGATTCCATCTCCTCCGTCTCCGTCCATCTCACACATGCTGACATGTCACATGCATCCCGTCTCTCTCCGCAGTAACATCACTTGCTTCCTGCCGTGCGTTCGTGCAGGGAGGTGCTCGACGTGTACATCGGCCAGATGGTTTTGCTCGCCGAGCAGCTGGCCGAGTGCATGAGCATGAACCTGGGCCTCGACGGCGGCCGCATCAGAGACACCTTCTCGCCGCCTTTCGTCGGGACCAAGTTCGCCTTGTACCCGGCCTGCCCGCGCCCGGACCTCGTCTGGGGCCTCCGCGCCCACACCGACGCCGGCGGCATCATCCTGCTCCTGCAAGACGACGCCGTCGGCGGGCTGGAGTTCCTCAGGGGCGACCGTGAGTGGGTCCCCGTCGGCCCCACAAAGGGCAGCAGGATCTTCGTCAACATCGGGGACCAGGTCGAGGTGCTGAGCGGCGGGGCGTACAGGAGCGTGGTGCACAGGGTCACCGTTGGCACCGAGGGGCGGCGGCTTTCGGTGGCTACGTTCTACAACCCCGGATCGGACGCCGAGGTGGCGCCGGCGACGACGGGGGAAGCGGTGCAGTTGTACCCCGGAACGTACAGGTTCGGGGACTACCTCGAGTACTACCAGGGCACCAAGTTCGGCGACAAGGCCGCCAGGTTTCAGGCCGTCAAGAAGCTGTTCGGTTAAGCTAAGATTCAAAGCCACTCGGTTCATGGACTTTTCATGTTTAATTAACAAACTGCGTTGGGGTTTGTGTGTTAACTGTGTTTAATTAATCACGTATTTTCTGATTAAATTAAATTAGTCAATGCTGCTGCCGATTGGCGCATCCTGTTTGTTCAATAATTGGGAATGTGTACGCAGCAGGAGTCCTTGTACATGTTGTTCAACGTTTGTGTTGTATGATTTGGAGTACAGTATGTGTCTAAAGTATGGGAGTGTCTAGTCTTCATCCGGATGTTTTGTTTCTTACAAACATTCAAATTTTAGATCTTTAGATCAAAGTATCAAAACATCCGGGTGATGTAAAGTATTGGTTAATGTACATTTCCTGTTAAAAAATGTTCTCTATGTTGTTTCGGATATAAACTGCTTCTCCAGTTTGCACGTATCCGTGACCATCAATATGCTGATTAAATTACATCATTTCTGATTAAAACAATTAAGTGTTTCTGCTGATTGCTGCATTCATGTTGGTTGGACAATTGGGCTCGCTGTGCGTAGGCTTGTACTGTGAAACGGATGGAATGTTGAGGCTGATATGTGGGCCATGATTATCAGCGAGTCTCCTTGCTTTTGCCTTGGCACCCTTTCCTGGTCTCTGCTCCCGTTGTTCTTCTTCCGCGTCCATGTTTGTACTCTTTCTTCAACCTTGGAACACTCCAATTCATCTTTGAAGCTTCCCCAATCCTCTACCATGCAGCTATACTCCACTGTACGACCTGGGAGCCACACCGTCGTCGCTGCCACCGAGGTCGGGGAACGACTGCTGCTCAGCAAGAGCCCCGCGGGTCGTGCTCCCCCTGCGCGCGTGCACATCCCGTCGGCGACCCGGCTTTGATGTAACGTGTCAGGGCTCCATGTCACGCCGTTTCACAAACCATCGCGCTGTTAAACCCCGCCGAGTGAGGGACCTTCCCTGAAAAGGATTCCAAAGTGCCACCGTAAGCAGACGTTGACTTATTTTATGTGAGTGCTTGTGTACCGTTCAAAGTTCAAAATCCCAGCGAAATTTCGGAAATGTCATCCGAGAATTTGGATTTCGGTCAGAGACGAGATTCAAAATCCCGCACAGATATTTTTTTAAAAAAAAATCAAATTGCTACAGTATTTTTAAAAATTTCGCCGAAACCTCGGTGTTTTAGACCAAAATTCATGTTCTTTGGACCGGTTTGTAGTTCTGTTGGACCGAATTTGGTGTCAAACTTTTTTGTGGAGAATCTTAATGCCAGTTGTAAGGAATGCATGTAAAGAAATTGCAATTAAATCATTAAACAAGTCTAGTTCAGTTAGCTATGGTAGATAGGGATAACAGACTTATCCATGGGTGTAAGGCCCCCATTTTCGATAAATTAATATCGAAAATGGATACCATGTGCATACAGTATTAGTCACATGATCAGTGGCTAGTACGCACAAATACAAATTGATATCACAGTCATACACAACTTTATTATTACAGCGGAAGCAAATACATAACATTCTTACAATAACAAAAGTAAAAGCATAACAGCGGAGATATTCATCTTGTAGTATGCCCTTTTATCCCAAAAATCCCCACAGGCAACTGACAAGGAGAACCCTAGTAAAATTCATCGTTCACATCCCCGAATCCTGCGTCATAAAAGGTATCGTCGGGGAAATCTGTTTTTTCACCTAAAAACATCAACATGGGCAAGTTGAGTACTTACGTACTCGCAAGACTTTTGCAAAACCTATCATATATGCAGGCTATTTCAAGGGAAAGCTCATGGTTGTTTTGCATAAAGCTAAATTGAAATGTAAATACAGAATAATAGATGGTAAAACGAAGTTTAAGTAAAAGTGGCTTAATACTGAAAGTAACTGAATGTAAGCTTAAGTAAATATCAAATACCTGGGTATCGTCACCATTTCCAAGAATCATTTCTACTGTCACAGCAGAAATTGCCAAGAAACCATTCCTACCAGTCCCAGGTAGAAATCCAGAGTTTTATGAAAATATAAAACAGTTAACTAGTGCTGGTGCACCAAGATTCCCATAACCGCGGAACGGTTTTGAAAAGTTTGACACTCTGCAGAGTTGTACATCTTTACCCACAAGTAATGATCAACCTCTTTTGCCGTGCCAAGAACACACTTCCTTTGGTGTGTCGGCAAGGAAGATCATAACAAAACCGTTACATTGTTTAACCCTAACTTTGCACCGGCCGGTGACGTCAAACCCGTACTATGGTATTTATGTTTGCGATCAACGCACAATAATGATTAAGCATGTCCATAGTATGGTATTCACCGTTGTATTAGCAAACGTGACTCCCAACACCTCGGTGTGGCGCCCTACGAGCAACCGATCCTTTGAAGAGGCTCGTACTACTTCGCCTACCAATGTGCAAAGCTAGTTTTAAGCAACTTAATAAGTTAGAGCTGTCCCATACCAGCACTTGTGGTTGTACGGTAAATTCTTGGGTTTAACGAACACGTAGTTCGGTCCTTAATCCGACACGGGCAATAGTCTCCACCCTACACTACGTACAAGTCCCTTGTACATCCGGCTATTGCCAATAATTGCCCGCATCAAAACTATAGTTTTATTTTCATTTTTGATCAAAATACCAACCAAGAAAGGTCATACCCATTAATTGTCATATCCAACATTTTTAATCATGTCAAGGTTTTATGTTCAATTAAGCACGGCTAAGCATATCACTAAATGTGAATAACCCAAAGTGACATCAAGTATTGTCTATGTTATTCTAGGGTTTTCAAGGATCACAAATCCATACTTATCAAGGAAGTTCTATGAAGCAATAGGTACAACTACCAATACCCATAATATAGCAAACTTTAATAAAATAAAGTATGCAGTAAAACATTTAATGAAAACATTTATAAAACTGGGATCAATATGATCAAAGGGGGTGCTTGCCTTGTTGATGATCCTCGACGTCAAACTCCTGATCGTCGAATTCACAGGTTTCGTCGGGTGCTACACGTCGAATAATAATAACATGGCAATTTCGACAAAATGAAAGGATCAGACATAAGAACCAAATAAAATCAACTGTTTGAATTAACATATTTTTTGTTCATTGATTTACAAGTTTTTCTGAATATTTTCTGATTAGGTTCTTATAATAGCCAATCTTAGTTTCTTGAATAATTCACTTTCATTTATTATTTTCAGAGACCATTTTTATAGGTTTCATTAGTCTGGATTTTCAATTTCTAAATTCTGAAATTATTTAAATTACCATTATGGAACTACTTTCTTACCCTATATTATACTTTAATTATTTTCCATGGTACACCCTAAGTATTTTTGCATATTCAGGTTCCTAAGAGAGCATGGAGTTTAATAAAATTTGTTTCATTCAATTTGAAGTTGAATTGCAGAAATTCTATTCACAACATATTTCAAATTCTTTCTTTAAATTTAAATCTGAAATTCAAACAGAATTGTTTTTGAAATATTTTTGCATATTCTGAATCTTCATGATTTTATATGGATTTAGAAATTTATTTCACTTCATTTGGTTGGATAGTTCAAAAGATATTCAAGTTTGAATGCATTCGGTTTTGAAAATACAGAAAATTAGAAAATTTTCTATAAACGGAAAGTACGCCTTTGCACTGAAAATACGCCTTCCCTTTTCTGCGCTGCTCTGGACTGAGGCTCTGACGGGCCGGGCCCAATCGCATGAGACGTGCTGCGCGAGGCGACGACACGCGGACCCGCGCGGTAGTGACTACACGCAGCCGTCGCGATCGACACCCGTGGCTGCAGGCGAGACGCAACACACGCGAGGGACTGACAGGGTGGACCCGGCTGTCAGTGACCCGAGACAGAGGCATGGTTGCGAGGTTTGCCGGCGGCGAAGCACGGCCGGAGGGGTGGAATGGGTTCCGAATTCTTGCTCAGTGGGTCCGTGCGCATCTATGGGTGGTATCGCTTCGGCCGGGGGTGGCCGGAGGCGGCCTGCCACCGGAGAGGGGCGGCGAAGCCCACGGCTCACCGACGTTCCGGCGAAACAACGGCTTCCCGAGACGAATGGATACCACCGTGAGCATCAGCGAGTTTCTAGCATGCGATTTTTGGCTTTAGTGCAAAGAATGAGGCATCGGGAGGGTGTTCTCACCGTGCGGTGTGCGTGGAAGGAGTAGCTCGGAGGAGAGCTCACCGGAGAAGAAGGGGTGGAATTGAGGTGGGGGAAGGTTCAGGTGTTAAGAGGATGCTTGGGTTGATTGGTTCGGGTGAAATGGGTGAGGTGGAGCAAGGTGAATTTTTCCCCTTTCGGCTTTTTGGCCGAGTGGGAAGAAGGCGGTTCTGGTGGCGTTGAAGTAGTTTGGCTCGGTTCTACTGGTTCTAGGGGAATGCTCGAATGTCTGCGACGCTTTGGCGCGGTTTTTATAGACGAATGAGGCGGTTTGCACGGGGTGAAGACAGAGGGGAAGGCGGCGGCTTGGACAAGCGCTTTCTCGGCTGTTCTGGCGTGGAAGAGAGAGCACGGAGGCCGAGGCGGTTGCGGTGTATCTTGGGCGACGTGCTGGCGTCCTCGAGTGGCGAGTTGCGGCGCGGGTGGCGACAAAACGGGAGAGGCGGCGAGTCTCCGTGCGAGAGAACGGAGAGAGGCGCGAGAAGGAACGGGAGAAAATGGAAAAGACGAAGCTGACAGGTGGGGCCGGACGGTCAGAGAGAGAAGAGGAAGTCGGCTGCTGGGGACAGCTGTCCAGGTGGGCCCACATGTCGGCGAGACAGGGTTATAATCTCAGGACAAATCTGGACAGTTCAGGATAAAACCGGAAGTTTAGGCTAGAAGATAAAATCAAAATTTTACAAAACTTTTTACTGAGGTCAGAAAGGTAAATAATACAGTCTAGTAAAATTTTCAAATATATTTTATGAATATAAATATTATTAAAAATCTGACAATGCACTGTTAATGATTTTCACTGATTCTGTTTTTTGCTAAATTGAGGGACAAAATAAATTTATTATTTTATGTAACTTTTTGACAAGATTATTATTAATATTATATACCTTTAATAAAATTTTCAAAATTTTATATCTGATATTTTATTTGTAATAATTCTGACATCGCATTTTCCAGCTTTTAAGATTGACTGTTCTTGAATTTCTAAAATTACTAAATGAAGAGATAAATTCTTGATATTTTTACCAGGGTTGGGTTAAGTTAATATGTCGGCATGGTTAAAATTTAAACTATGGTTAAGGTAAGAAATATCCTGATCAAAGCTTTTGGTTCAGATTTCCTTTTCTCTCTTCATGATCATTTTGTTTCTTTATTTTATTTTATTAATGCCCAGACAGAACAAGAGGCATAATCATGATTCTGAGATTTTTAAGGATTTTACTGACTTTATATTTTTTACCTTTTTGCCTTTTACCATTTTACTATATTGAAAATTTGGATTTCTTTTAATAAGAAAAAGCCAAAAGAATTTTCTTTATTTCAAGAAAAATCAGAAAACATGACAATAAATCATATGGATATTTTTAATATTGTATTTCTGATTTTATTGAATTTTGGGTTGTTACAATGGGTTTGGGTACCCGCGGTACCCAACCTGATAAGGGGGCACAGGTAGCACTTCAGACCCACAGGGTTTTCGAGTTTGGCTACCTGATAAGGTTATAGGATGAGTATGGGTACTATTTTGTACCCATAGGTACCTAATGGGTATTCTATGATATGTGGGCCCCACTTGAGATATACATTAAAAAACAAAACCCTAACTCTCATTCCCCCAATCCCCCTACTCGGCTACTCCCCATTCCCCCATGCCCGCCGCAAGACGGCAATCCCCATTCCCGGCTGATCGGCGTGGCCAGCCAGGAGATCCCCACCTCGATCTTGATCTCCTCCCTCTCCGTCTCCTCCGCCACGGCCACCGCCTCTGCCGCTCGGTCTCTGTCAGCCTCGACCTTCCCTTTCCCCCACGCCACCCCCTTCAGCCCCACCTCGGCCCCCGCTGGCCGCTGTCCCCAGGCCACCCCCGGCTCCCCCTCCATCTCCCCCTCGGCGTGGCAGCGGGATGGGCGGTGGGGCGTGGTAGCCATGGCGTTGGCGACGGCTATGGCTACAGTGGGCGCGGTGGCCATGGCTGCTGTAGCGGCTATGGTGGGCACAGCGACAGCTACGGCCAGGTACGCGTGCCCACTCCCCCTTCCCCTTCCCCACTTTGACCGTGTGCGATAGTAGTATCGTTACCTCGAAGACTCCCCTTTTCCACCCTCCTCTCCTTCACTGCACGACGACGGCGACGAGGCAAGAATGAGCGGCGGGCTGCGGTGGCAGCGATAATGATGAGGGCGGATCTCAGCACCATCCAGCAGATGCTCACATCGAACTCCATCCTCAACGACCCCTCTGTCAGCCGCGTCATGCGCGAGGCGCCCTTCTCCGCCGCCGTCAAGTCCACCATTGTGTAGTTCCTTTCCTCACCCTTCGAGACTGTTGGAAATATATCCTATAGGCAATAATAGAGATGATTATATTTCCATAAATATTCATAAACTATGATATTGTTCTTTGAATACCATCATAGATATCGATTAACAAGTACGTGATTTGTTTGTGAAACTCTATATTCATTTTTATGATGTTCATTCTAAAAGGGATCTCTAGTCGATAATCATATGAGGACACATATGAGTAGACTAGCATATGTACTGGTCGATGGCCATGTTTCACAAGTCATAGATATGGAGATATCAAACCAATAATATGGACACATATTAGAGAACATGGTGTTGGACATCGACCCACTATGAGACACTGTGAGAACGCTGTATTCTTTCATATCATCAGTTGGTCTCATATACGATGTGTATGCTATATCCTTCGACTTCAGATTGTCGCATGTTCTCAAGATGTGTAATGACTTACTTAGGGGTCGTCAAACGCCACTCCGTAACTGGGTAGTTATAAAGATGGTTTTCGAGTTTGTCATGAAACATGCTACGAAGCATGGTCGATCAAGATAGGATTTGCCCCTCCATACAACGGGAGAGATATCTCTAGGCCTCTCGAGTAGTCAAAATCCTAAAACGTATGGCCATGCTACTCGAGTCATCGAGTTAAAGAGTTAACTTGATGTATTCGGGGAATCCGAGTCACGGCATCGAGAAAGAATGGTCGAGCCATCCAAATAAGGATGACAACAACTCGCTTTGGATTTGACCGATATCGTGAGGCAAAAGGAAATGCATATAGGACATTGTTGAGGTTCGTCCAATCTTTACATGTACTCGGGAGTCGGTAAGTCCTACTAGGGGCTGCTATCGGCTATTGGTCGAACACTCGATCATCGAGTAGGTGTACCCGATGGTCGATATGGGTACTCGAGCCATGTTTAAGTGCATGTGAACCTATAGGGTCGCACGTTTAAGGGGCTGTAACCAATTCGGGATCCAAGTTGTAATGGGTTTAGAGTTCCTAATGGGCTTTAAGGAGTTAAAACCCGTTATGGGATGTCTATATAAAGGGAGGATGTGGTGGCTTTGCGAAAAGGGAGATACACGAAGAGACACAATAGGAATTTAGAATTCCTGAAACCGTAGCCGCCACCCCTCCTATGTCCAGAACCGCGCAGCCAGCGCTAACACTCCGACGCATGGTGTTCCTGCCTCTTACGTGTGGATACCTTGGAGGCGTTGCTGCAAAGCTTCAACGCTAGGACGATCCGCAACCCGCGACAGTCACAAGGAGTTGTTGGGAGACGCGAGGCTAGTACGACTACATATGCACCACCGCGCTACATCGACTCTACTTCCACTACAGGTCTGCACGTCTAGTGGTAATTCTGTGATCTATAACTTGCAGTGGTTCCTTGGTTACGCGGTAGAAAATTTAGATTTTTCGCTAGAGTAGCCCACCCGTTCCCCAACACTGGCCTCCTCAACCGCCATCTCCACTCCGGCGGCCACGCCTACCCAGCTATCCCCTTCCCCTCTCCTGCGTGTCGGCACCGCCAATGCCTACATCAACCTTCGACTGGAGTTGGTGGTGGCTGCAGCAAGGAAGATGCGCGCAAGGTGCTCACGTCATGCTCAAGCCCGCGCGCCACAACCCAGTGCTCGGGGGCAATGCTGGCCCCGACACGATACTCAAGGAGGCAATCCGGAGGATCCCAACGGCCACCTCTACCCATGGGTACTTATTGGGTATCGGGTACCAATCAAGTTCGGGCGTTGGTACAGATCTGTGCAAATTTAGTGGGTTCGGGTGGGTAGTATGCGCTCGGGTTCAGTTGACGGGTCTGAGGCTGTTGTACTAGGAGGTACCCATCCGATTGCCATCCCTACTAGTAGAGTGGACAAAACTTCAAGTTCAAGGAAAATGCTGTAGAGAAAAATTGCTTCGTCTCTGGTAGAGACTGTAAAATCCAAGACCTGTGGTATGAGACCTTGCGCTTTGTACTAACTGAGCTAGACAGTGAGTTATTGAAGGACCATGTGGAGGTCCATCCATGTTTGTGATGAGTATTTGACTTTATTTGAGTAAGGTGTGCTCAAGTTTGAGTTTGATTTGGATTGATTTTCAAAATGAAGCAATTTGAGTTGTACCGGCCGTATGGACACGGTAGTGGTGAGTTGCATGGTTTATTGCACATCTTTGTGGGCATTGCTATGTGAGGAGTTTCCTTGTTTTTGATGGTTGCGGGACGACGGTGCTAGGTCATGGTGAGGCGAAGGATGACCGGGACTAGGCGAGAGCGTCGGAGGTCCAGACGGTTGGGAGATCGCGGAAGATGATCGGAGACGGAGTCGGGCAAGTCAAGAAGACAAGGAAAGGAGATGATGCTAGCTAGATGCGCGTGGATCAATGAGGACCGTCGGATTGAGGTCTAGTTGATAGGTTAGCGGGTCTAGGTAGTATGCTTTGAAAACTGCAAGAAAACCCGGTATGTGTGTGGGTTTTGGGTTAGCCCTTGCATGGCTGTGTGTGTGGGTTAATCCTAGCCCTTAGATGAGTGCTCTAGGTTGAGGGACTCATCCAAGGGTGGTAGGTGGCCCAAGAGTAGTATAAATAGGGGTAGAGGGTAGCCTCCTTCCTTGAAGGTGTTGAGGTTTTGATGCTCATTTGAGCTTTGCCCACATGAATGTGAGGCTTTGTAACCTCCCTTCCAGAAATGAAAGTTTTATTCATCCACCTCTGAATTTATTTTATGCATTTACATTATGTCTTTACTTTACATAATTTAAATTCAGCATTTACTTTCCGCAATTACATTCCCGCAATTTACTTTCAAGTAATTTGGATTTGCCTCCCCTCCTTCTAAATGCTGCTGTTCTTGGATGTTTTGAGTGTGTTCATATGATTTTACATCTCTTTTGCACTCTTGGATTGAGTAGAGAACATCTTTTCTTTCAAGTTCCAACTTTGTTCTGAACTTGTTCTTCGCGCAGTAGTCAGTGTTTGATTTTTGTAAAAATATAGAAAAATCCTTTTTGAGTGATTCTTGTTGGAGGAGGTGCGGGACTCTGATATCCGCTAGCAGAAAAATTTTTGAGTTCACTTGTTGCACAGTTTGGGCGCCATGAGGTGAAAACCGAGCCCCAAACTTTCTGCTCGAAGTTCTTGACCAGACTGTGTTCTTCGATTTTTCCTGTTTTTTCTGTAAGGCTTTTTGAGGAGAAATTTGGTGGAGTTCTTAACGACTCTAATGCTCACAGGGAGAAAAAGTCTCAAAATTTTGTGAGCTACAGAAACCCACCAACCTCCTGTGCAAATTGAGGACAAGTTCTGGAAATCCTGCTTTTGCTTTTCTGAAAGTGACTTTTGTGATTTGAATTGATGTCCTTTCTAAAAGCAAGAGTTTGAATTGATTCCTCTTTATCTTGGACACTAGACAACCAGGATTGTGACTCAAAATCCCCACATATTTTATGGTACTTATCCATGCAAGCTTGGGGTACACATAGTTGTCTAGTTTTTCGGTTTTTCACAATTCCTTTGAGCGATCTTGTCGAGGTTTTTGTTGGAGTATTTTGGGGAATTTTTATTTGCGACCATTCACCCCCTCTGCTCGCCATCTCGGTCCTTCAATTGGTATCGAGCGGTTTTGCTCTTCCATAGATCTTGACCGGTCTCAAGAGCCATGGCGACGGACAAATATTCCACCAAGCCTCCAATCTTTAATGGAGTTGATTTTCCTTTTGGAAGTCCGGATGGAGTCATACATCACGCCGGGCTACGATATGGCGAAGGTGAAACTCCGTATGAGGTTCCCGGCGATGAAAATGTCACGCCATCAATATGGTTGACGTTGAGGCGAATGCTAAGGCAAGGAACATTCTCATCTGAGGTCTTAGCCATGTGAGTATGATAGGATTTCTCACCTTCGCTCCGCTCACGAGATTTGGGTAACCTCGATGCTTACCATGAGGGCTCTACTCAAATCAAGGCGTGAGGCAGATTCAGTTCAAGCGCGAGTACAACAAGTTTGATCAACGCTACCGGTGAGAGTCTCGACGAGTGTTTTGGTCGGTTTACAAAGATTTTGAGCGACCTCCGAGCGCTTGGTTGCATATACCGACTCGGACAATGCTCGGCATTTCTTGACCGCACTCGACCTTCGGGTTTGGGAGATGAAGATGACCACCATCAAGGACACCACCGACTTATCGACTCGACTCTTGACGGGCTTTATTCCGCCTCAAGACTCATGAGATCGATGTCGTCTCTCGGAAGACGAAATCTCGATCGATGGCTTTGGTCACCGATCCCATTGGATCTTCTTCTTCGATCCTTCTATTGGTTTCTCTCTTTCCGCCCTTTGCGAGCTAAGCGATGACCAATCGGAAAAATTTCAGAAAATGAGCTTGCTCTTCTCGCCGCAAGTTTTCTCATGCATACAAGAGGGTGAGAGAGAGGAAGAGAGGTGGCATGATCACCGCTTGAGTGTGGTGGCCCCAACCACATTTCGCGAACTGTCCCAAGCCGGAGAAGGGCAAGAATGACGTTGGCGGTTCGGGCAAGAACGACTACACCGACAAGAACCGCAACAAGAAGCCTCGGTTCGTGAACCGGCGCACGAGAAGAAGTACCGCAACTTCTCCAAGAACAAGAAGCTCTTCCACCGCGTCCTTGCCGCGCTTGACGACATCAACCTCTCCGACACGGAGACATGGAGCGACGAGGCGAGGATGATCCGCAAGAGAAGAAAGGCGGCGACGACTTCTCCGGCATGTGCTTCATGGCCGACACCAACGACATCGGCGACTCCGAGCTCTACAAATGACTCGGACGAGATACCCTCCTATGACCACTCAACGAAGCTTTCGCAAATTAGGAAAATTTCATGCTAGAGCTAGAGCTAGGTGTACTGAGCTTGAGAAGGAAGTAGGTACCTTGACTCGGGAGTTAGCTTCACTTAGATCTTCTCCTCCCGAGTCACCGATGATTGCTCTTTGTGTGATGCTATTCTTGTGGAGTTGGAGAACCTAAGGACCATACATGATAGTGTGCTTGTTGAACTTGATGGTCTTAGGTTGAAGAATGCTAGCACTAGTTACTGTTGATGCTATTCTGTTGAGGCTAGTTTTCTTCATGCTCACTCCACTCCATCATGCTCTAATTGCCCTAAATTGCTTGCGAAATTGATGCCATGAGCGAACACCTTAGGAAGCTTTCGCTAGAAACAATGAACTTGAATCACATGCTTCTAAGGACCCGTCCACTCATGTGAGGGTCAGAAGCAATTAAAACTTGACAATGAAACCACTGAATGTCAAGTGTGCTAAACTTGCTAAGGACTTACTAGATAAGTCACAAAAATATTGCTTGCGATGTAATTGAGATTGTGGGGACTTGGATAAAATCCATGTCGAGCTTAGGAAGAAATTAGAAGACCAAGCCCATAGAATTAGAGATGCTCCTTGCATTTCTTGTAAGGCCCTCAAGATTGAGGCACCGTCTTTGAGGGAGAAAATGCACGTCTTGAGAGAGCTCATCTTTTCGGTTCTTCTTCCTCTCCTTCCCCTGTTCTTCTTGTGCTTCTTTCTTCCGAGATTGCCAGATCTTATGAGCACTCTCGAGAAGTTTGTTGGAGGCAAGAAGAAGCTCAATCTTATTCTAGACCAATCCAAGATTAGTAGATTCAATCAAGGTCTAGGATTTGATCCCTTGAGCACGCCAGCGCATCCTCCCACCATAGTGCGCGGCTCCAAGAGTGGTGAGATTGTGGTAGCTCCTGAGTGAGTACCACCGTGTTTAGGTCTCACTGGGGTTGTCCATAGGACTTGACCGTAAGGGTGTTACTCCTATTGCTTACGCTCTAGCAAGGCGAAGTACACATGCACCTTCTCAGAAGAAGGATGGTCACCTAGTAGATTTACGCTTGAGCGCCAAGATCACTCGGTGTGAGCGTGTTGTTGCTCTTAGGGTATTGTGGTCATCCCTGCACTTTGAGTGCTCCTAAGACACACACGCTTCTAGACAAAGTTAGAGAGTCGCTTTTTTTGGGCAGCGTCCAGACTTGGTTTTCATGCTAGTTCTTGAGTTTTAGTCCTGGAGCTGTTCAGAGTCGATCTTTCCGCCGTCCTCTTGATATTCCTCGTTTTTCCCATCGAGGTAGATATCGGTGGCGTGAGGTGTTTTCGGTAGGAGATCCAGCACCTTCTTTGGGATGGTCGGCTTTTGCACCACTGCGTACAACCCGCTTTGACTCTAGATTATCTACCGAGTTGCTCTGATCGTGAGAGTTGAGCGTCGAGAGAGACACTCGAGTCGATCTTCTTCGTGGTGGTACTGAGGTGTCGTATGGTTCAAGATTGGGTTCCTAAGTCTTCACTCTATCGATCGAGTCATCTTTCTCTCTTGTGTCTTGATCAGTTCGCTCGGATGGGGAAGGGCGATGTTTGGATTGTTGACTCGGTTGTTCTCGCCATATGACCGGAGATTCTCGTTGGTTCTCTTCCTAGTCCGAGCCCCGGTGATGAGTTAATCACTTTTGGGGATGCATCTTGAGTAGAGTCATTGCTAAAGGTACCATCCGCATTAACCAAAATTTCATTCTTAAAGATGTTGCCTTAGTAAGTAAGTCGCAATACAATCCGCTCTCTGCTTCTCAACTTATCGATGACTCTTTCGAGGTAAGCTTCAAGAGTAATGCTGTAGAATCCTTGATTCATCGGGAGGGTTAGTTTATGGATTTCTAGATTTGGGAGAGTCTTTCGTGCTGATTTTTCTCGCTTCTTCCGAGACTCTCTTCGATGTTTGATTGCTTCGAGTCCCGTGATCTCTCCTTCCGCATAGGAGACTTGGTCACATTGGTTTTGATCATTTGACCCGAGTTAGCGACCACGATCTCATTCGGGTTTGCCCAAACTCAAGATGGTCAAAGACTTAGTTTGCTCTCCTTGCCGACATGGCAAGATGGTTATCGCTTCTCATCCTCCGATCCGTAGTGATGGTGATGCACCGTGACAGCTTTTACATATGGACACCGTTGGTCGGCTAGAGTGCGATCAACAGGAGGGAAGTGGTATGTTCTTGTCATCGTTGATGATTTTTCTAGATTCTCTTGGGTATTCTTCATGGCCTCAAGGATGAGACTTTTCTCACTTCAGGGGTTTGATCAAGAGGTTGTCTATTGAGCTCCCGGGTGCATTACGAGCTATCTGCAGTGATAATGGCACGGAGTTCAAGAATTCCTACTTTGAGAGTTTTTGTGTGGAGTCCGGTTTAGAGCATCGTTCTCTTCTCCCTCGCGCCTCACAGAATGGCGTAGTGGAAAGGAAGAACAGGACCTCAGTTGAGATGGCGGGACGATGCTAGACGAGTCAAGACTCTAGGAAGTTTTGGGTGAGGCTATAGCTCTCGCTTGCCATGTTTCTAATCGCGTGTTTTTGAGAGCACATTTGCATCGCACTTCTTATGAGTTGAGGTATGGCGAAAGCCCGGTGTGTCTCATTTTCGCGTTTTGGTTGCAAGTGTTTTATCTTAAAGTCCGTAACCTAGATAAGTTTGAGTCTCGCTCTTACGATGGTATCTTTCTAGGTTACTCGACTTCTTCTCGTAGCTATAGGGTGCGGAGTGTTGATGCGCATAGGATCATAGAGACGTGATGTGACCTTTGATGAGGCTAGCCCAGAGCTAGACCCGATGTTTGAGCTCTTCTTATCCCTCCGAGACCATCTTTGTAGAAGATGAGGATGATGGAGATGATGGTGTTCCACCGATCCAGTTCCTCTATACCGAGGTGCCTCTGTTTCCATTTCTCGCACCTCGAGTGACCACCCTTGCCTTCCGACTCTCCTTCAACGAGTGGCTCGCTCCTACCTCTTCATGCATGAGGTAGAGGCCACTGCTTCTGGTCCTCCCGTCATATCCGAAAGCTCATCCACCGATCGGATCATTGGTGATCTGCTTGAGCGCGTCACTCACTCAAAATTAGGTTTGTCCATTTCGCCTCCACTCTGCCTTCGTTGCCTCCTTTGAGCCGAAGATGTTTCTCATGCATTATCCGATGAATCGTGGATTAATGCTATGCATGAGGAACTTGAGAACTTTGAGAGGAACAAGGTATGGCGCTTGTCGAGCCCCATCCGGTCATAATGTCATTGGGACCAAGTGGGTGTTCAAAAACAAGCAGAGTGAGGATGGGGTTGTCATTCGCAACAAGGCTAGGCTAGTTGCAGTGGCTTTTCTCGGGTTGAGGGTCTTGACTTTGAGGAGACCTTTGCCCTGTAGCTAGACTAGAGGCTATTAGGATCCCGCTTGCATTCTCTGCATCCCGTGGCTTCAAGCTCTATCAAATGGATGTCAAGAGTGCATTCCTCAATGGCTATATTGAGGAAGAGGTTTATGTCAAACAACCTCCGTGATTCGAGAACCCCAAGTTTCGAGTCATGTATACAAGCTCTCCAAAGCTTTGTATGGACTCAAGCAGCCCCAGAGCATGGTATGAGAGGCTCAAGTCTTATCTTCTCACCATGACTTCAAAATGGGCATAGTAGACAAAACTCGCTCATCGACACCATGAGTCTCATTTTCTTCTTGTCATTTATGTGGACGATATAATTTTGGTGGCTCATCTCATTCGCTTGTGTCTCGGTTTTCGAGGTGATGAGCACGAGTTTGAGATGAGTATGATGGGCGAGTTGAGCTACTTTCTTGGCTTCCAAATCAAGCGCACTCGGAGGGTACTTTCTTGCATCAAGGCAAATATACCCGTGACCTCCCGAGGCGTTTCGACATGTCCGATGGGAAGCGGTGATGACTCCTATGGCCACCATCGCCGTCCTCGAGCCCGATGAGGATGGTGAGCCTCTTGATCAAAAGGAGTTTGAGCATGATCGGCTCCCTTGTACTCACCGCTTCGAGGCCGGACATACATTTTCTTTGTGTGCGTGCGCCGATTTCAAGCTTCTCCTCGCGCTCTCACCGCCAAAGTGGTCAAGCGCATCTTGTGTACCTTCGTGCTACCACTGATTATGGTATTTGGTACTCTTCGTCTTCTTGTCTATCTCTTAGAGCCTTTTCTGATGCCGACTTTGCTGGCTGTAGGATAGATAGGAAGAGCACTTCTGGCACTTGCCAATTCATTGGCACTTCTCTTGTTTCTTGGTCATCTAGGAAGCAGTCCGGAGTTGCACAGTCCACCGCTGAGGCCGAGTATGTTGCTGCAGCCAGTTGCTGTAGCCAAGTGCTCTGGATGAGATCGACCTTACGGGACTATGGGTTAGAGATAGAGAGTGTGCCACTTTTCTGTGACAACACTTCAGCTATTTGCATTGCTAAAAACCCAGTGCAACATTCCCGGACCAAGCACATTGATATTAGATATCACTTCCTTAGAGACCATGTGGAGAAGGGAGATATCGCGCTTCAGTTCGTAGAGAGTGACCTTCAGTTAGCCGATATTTTCACCAAGCCTTTGGATAGCTCCAGATTTGTTGCCTTGAGGAGTGAGCTTGGAGTCGTGAGCCCTTACGGCCTTTCGTGAGGGGGAGCTGGTTTGTATATTATGTATTATATGTTTTCTTCCAGCTTTTTCTTTTCTTTGTGTTTCTTCTGGGTGACTTTGGGCTTGTTTTCTTGAGTTGAGTTCACTCACTTAGACTTCTGGCATGCCTTGCATGGACCTCTTATCTTGTGCTTTAGGTTGCTATCATGCGTGATTAGTCGTTCTCTTCTCTCTAGGTTGAGTTCCCTCACGGCCTTATAAGTCTAGCGGTATTGGGCCTCTGGTAGACAGGTCCTGTGCACTCCTTAGTTGGGATCTAGAGTCGACTTCCTATGTCACCATTGGGAAGATAAGAGCGAGTCCGAGCCGTAGTGAGTCTCTTCTATCTTTCTATGCTCTATAGCCATCCGGTTTTGCGGTTCTCGACTTCTTCTCCTCATTCTGCTTTTTCTCGTTATTATTGAGTTCATTCGGTTTTCTTTATGCCTAATCTTGATAATAACTCAACTTTAACCAGATTTGAGCTTAAAATTGATTCATTTGTTGAGGGGAGTTTGGGAATCTGTTCATGCATTGCATTTAGACTGCATTTTCTGCTTTATGAGCTTTGTCTATTATGCAATTGATTTCTTCTTCATGCTATACACCATGCTACATCATTTGAAGAAAATCACTAGCTTAGGTATGTCCAAGTTCATTTAACTTGCTAAGCTTAAAAATGAAATAAGCCTTAAATGAAAAACTTGATGAAACTTGTTGCTTTTACTTGCTAGGTTTCTTCTCTAGAGGTTTGTGCCATAATTTGAGAAATTTAGGAGTTCTCTAGAGTCCCTATAGCAACTTGGGTGAAACTAGTTTGATCCATGCAGAGTCCTTCAATTGCTCATGAATCGTTGTGCTAAAAATGAAAATTAAACAAAATTGACTCTTCTTGTGCACATACGACTCAACAACTTGTATTCAAAAGACCGCTTCCAATTGCACTTGGGATGAACTTGGAATACATCGTGTTTGAACTAGACCATCCTCTTAAGAGCTCATCTTGAGATGGTCGATACGGCTTGAGTCAATTGGTTGTCAAAAGAAAATGCAAATAAATTAAAAACAAAGACATATGTGGGTAAAGAATGCAAATAATGTCAAACATTTGCACCCGCTATGTCTTGTATGATGATAAATCAAAATTTGCATTAAGTGATAAATGAGCCGAAGGACCTTGTATGCTCTTCTAGATTCCCCAACGTGTTGAGTAGGTTGAACTCTAGGTTTTCCTTTGATCCTTAGAGTGGCTATTCTTCTATTTTTGAAACTAAAGCTAAGTGTTGCACTTGTCAAATCTTGCTAAAAATGAAATATTCAAAACTAAGCTCGTATTTGCACTTGGACATGTCTTAGTTTAGTCATCTTCTGAAATTGACAAGCTTGGTGTAATATCCTTCCATTTTGATCAATTGGATAATCTTCAAAGCTCTTTCGATTGCATTTCATGCATACATAAAAAAAATTTGATGCCTATATTGCCAAAAGGGGGAGAAAACGTAGAAAAGGCATCACTAAAAAGATAAAAATGTGAATGCTTATTTGGTTATTATGATCTTTGTAAAACTATGCTACTACTTCTGTTGGATCATAATCTCATAATCACATTTGACATGTTTAGTTGGATTTTAGAGTTTTTGTTGAAAACTTGCTCTTTGTTAAATTTAACTCTAAAATCTAAATTCCTCTTCGTCAACTTGGTCATGGTTTAATTTAATTTCTATCTTTGGACCAAGTTTGACTTTGCAACTAAAAATTGCTTTCTTCTTCATTTTCTTCAAACTCAAATTTATGCCTTTTTGTGGTTTGTCAATATACTCATCAAGGGGGAGATTGAAGGACCATGTGGAGGTCCATCCATGTTTGTGATGAGTATTTGACTTTATTTGAGCAAGGTGTGCTCAAGTTTGAGTTTGATTTGGATTGATTTTCAAAATGAAGCAATTTGAGTTGTACCGGCCGTATGGACACGGTAGTGGTGAGTTGCATGGTTTATTGCACATCTTTGTGGGCATTGCTATGTGAGGAGTTTCCTTGTTTTTGATGGTTGCAGGACGACGGTGCTAGGTCATGGTGAGGCGAAGGATGACCGGGACTAGGCGAGGAGCGTCGGAGGTCCAGACGGTTGGGAGATCGCCGGAAGATGATCGGAGACGGAGTTCGGGCAAGTCAAGAAGACAAGGAAAGGAGATGATGCTAGCTAGATGCCGCGTGGATCAATGAGGACCGTCGGATTGAGGTCTAGTTGATAGGTTAGCGGGTCTAGGTAGTATGCTTGAAAACCGTGCAAGAAAACCCGGTATGTGTGTGGGTTTTGGGTTAGCCCTTGCATGGCTGTGTGTGTGGGTTAATCCTAGCCCTTAGATGAGTGTTCTAGGGTTGAGGGACTCATCCAAGGGTGGTAGGTGGCCCAAGAGTAGTATAAATAGGGGTAGAGGGTAGCCTCCTTCCCTTGAAGGTGTTGAGGTTTTGATGCTCATTTGAGCTTTGCCCACATGAATGTGAGGCTTTGTAACCTCCCTTCCAGAAATGAAAGTTTTATTCATCCACCTCTGAATTTATTTTATGATTTACATTATGTCTTTACTTTACATAATTTAAATTCAGCATTTACTTTCCGCAATTACATTCCGCAATTTACTTTCAAGTAATTTGGATTTGCCTCCTCCTTCTAAATGCTGCTGTTCTTGGATGTTTTGAGTGTGTTCATATGGTTTTACATCTCTTTTGCACTCTTGGATTGAGTAGAGAACATCTTTTCTTTCAAGTTCCAACTTTGTTCTGAACTTGTTCTTCGCGCAGCAGTCAGTGTTTGATTTTTGTAAAAATATAGAAAAATCCTTTTGAGTGATTCTTGTTGGAGGAGGTGCGGGACTCTGATATCCGCTAGCAGAAAAATTTTGAGTTCACTTGTTGCACAGTTTGGGCGCCATGAGGTGAAAACCGAGCCCCAAACTTTCTGCTCGAAGTTCTTGACTAGACTGTGTTCTTCGATTTTTCCTGTTTTTTCGGTAAGGCTTTTTGAGGAGAAATTTGGTGGAGTTCTTAACGACTCTAATGCTCACAGGGAGAAAAAGTCTCAAAATTTTGTGAGCTACAGAAACCCACCAACCTCCTGTGCAAATTGAGGACAAGTTCTGGAAATCCTGCTTTTGCTTTTCTGAAAGTGACTTTTGTGATTTGAATTGATGTCCTTTCTAAAAGCAAGAGTTTGAATTGATTCCTCTTTATCTTGGACACTAGACAACCAGGATTGTGACTCAAAATCCCACATATTTTATGGTTCTTATCCATGCAAGCTTGGGGTACACATAGTTGTCTAGTTTTTCGGTTTTTCACAATTCCTTTTGAGCGATCTTGTCGAGGTTTTTGTTGGAGTATTTTGGGGGAATTTTTATTTGCGACCATTCACCCCCCCTCTGTTCGCCATCTCGGTCCTTCAGTTATTACTCATAATTTTCTTCCAGCTTTTTCTAGCCACGGAAGAGTATTTCAGGGATGTTTTAACCCACCGAAATTTCGTCAAATTTAGCAGAAATTTCAGTGAGTTTGACCGGATTTCGAAATCTCGTCGAAATTTTGGATTTCGGCCGCCTCTAAGATTTGATCTGAAATCGAAATTTGAAACCTTGTACCGTTCCGAGTGCTCCTTACAGCACACGGGAATTTTCCCATGTGTCTTCTGAAACACTGGGAAACATTGAAGCACACGGGAACTTGACAATTTCTGGTAGTGCAAGTTGTCTAAAAATATATATATATTTTTGAACGAAGATGTGGTAAACATTCTCGATCAGTTACAAACTTACAAGTCGACTTGATCGGTCGTACGCTACACCGCTGCAAAGCATGGCCACATCCTTCCGGCTTACATGATACTACTGCCTCTGAACTAGCGCTAGGTACGATCATTCCCCGGATACAAAATATCAGGTTCATCTGCTTTTGACATTCCTAAGCCACAAAGAGCTGCGTTCAATTAAGAAAGAAGATAGACATTTGAATCTGATACAGGTTCAACGATACCTTCCACCAACCGAGCAGCGGTCGATTCCTTGTCCACTTACAACCAAGGCATGCAGAAGCTACAAAAGATCAATGTTTATGAAGAAAACATTGAAATCAGCTTTCTAGGTGGCAAAAGAGTAGTGAAGAAAACATGCGCGTCCAGGTGGCAAAAGACAGAACATGCGTCACTGTACACAATCTCACTCCCGCTTGTTCCGTTGGACTTACTAGGTAAAGATGTGCGCTAGATTTGATAAAATACACAGATGGCAAAACCAACCTTAACAGTGAATGTTATTTTTTCTTTGACAAAACCTATAAAATTTAAGGAAAACCAAAATAATCACAATGTTAGAATTCACAAAGGATTTTGATAAATTTATGTAGCATCCCAAAAATTCCCCAAAATGAAATACAAACTCATCAAGTCATCCTCAAGGCATTTTCTGAATTTTCTGTAATTTCTATATCTAAAGAAAATGCTTTTTAATAGTCTAGTTATGGTTTCCAATATTTAAATCTCAACATGTAATCATTTCAAAGTCCAGGGGTATTTTATTTAAAACATAAATAGTCTAAAGGACCTCTCCAAAAAGTTTGATAAATTTTTGAATTTATTTGATGCTTTTGAAAAATCAAATACAACATTTCTTCAAAAGAACGGAAGCAATAAATGAATTTTCAGAAATTCCACAGAACTGCTTTTGCTTTGAAATTTTTACAGAGGCATTAGTATTATCTTAGGACGACACAATGAAATGTTCATAAAATTTGGAACAATTTGAAAGCTTAACCAAATTCAAGAAGCCTTGTCTGCAAAATAAAGACTTGAAATGAAAATTAGGAATTTGCCAAAAGGGGAAAGCACCCTTAAGCAAAAGAGCGCTACTACTGAACCATATACCGTTGGAATTGATTCTAACGGTATAGCAGGTTTTACAGGTTTTAGAGCAGGTTTCAGAGGTTTCAGACCAGGTTTCAGAGATTTCACAGGCAGGTTTCACCATGTTCCACCAAGTTTCACCTCCGAGTTTCAATAAGTTTCAGAGCATGTTTCACAGTTTTCGGAGCATGTTTCAGGTCATTAATTGATTCAGGAGTTTCATAACGTTTCATAGATAGGTTTCATGTTGTTTCATAGTTAAGTTTCACCAAGTTTCGTAGTATACTTATAAGTTTCATAACATTTTAGTTTCTTCAAAACATAATTTAACATATATGTTTCATGTGAAAACGTGAAACATGTTCGTGAAATGTCGTGAAACTTTAATGAAACCTTCATGGAACGTCATGAAACTTATCCGTGAAAAGTTATGATACTATAACCTATTGTAACTTATGAAACATCGTGAAACTTATACGCGAAACCTTATGAAACTTATATGTGAAACGTTGTGAAACTTAGCCGTGAACTTATGCAACCTTGGAAAACTTAAACAATAGTACCGCTCTTTTTTTCTAGAAGCCTTCTTCCGTACCTTCGTTCCCACGCGAGGTGGCCTTTCACGCATCTAGAAGCCACGGTTTCCCTGTCGAGAGCTACTATCCAACGCTATACCGTTGGGAATCACTTCCAACGGTATAGCATGTTTCACTAGGTTTTACATATAAGTTTCATGATATTTCACGGATAAGTTTCATGATGTTTCGTGATGTTTCACGGATAAGTTTCATGATATTTCATGATGTTTCGTGATGTCTTGAAATGACATGCTTCAACAAGTTTCATGGATGCTTCAAATTTCAAAATGCCATGTTTCAGCAAGTTTCAACTAGTTTCAACTTTCAAAATGCCATATCTTAGCAAGTTTCAGTAAGTTTCATGGATGCTTCAATCTTCAAAATACCATGTTTCAGCAAGTTTTAGCTAGTTTCAAGTTTGAAAATATCATGTTTCAGCAAGTTTTATGGACACTTCAAGTTTCAAATCAACATTCATACAAGTTTCACAAACGAGGCGACACCTATCACAACATATGCAAAGCACTTGAATAAACAGACCAGATCCAGATTCCACTTCACCCCTCTCCAATCACACACACGCTGCGCCATGGCCCTGGCGACACTACTTCGTCGACTCCTCACCGCGCAGCCCACGGCCGCCGTTGCAGCTCCTGAGCCCACCAGAACCTTGACACCGTGTGGCTTCCCACTCCGTCGAGGGCGCCTCCGTGCTAGCCTCGCCGTGGCCCTGTCCCCGGCGGCCAGGTCCGGGGTCGTGGCGGCGGTGGGGCAGCCGACGGTGCTGGTGTCGAGAAGCTAGGGTCTGCAGGGCTGGAGTTGCTGCGGGCGTTCGCAAATGTGGACTGCGCGTACGAGATCACGGCGGAGGAGCTGTGCACCATGGTGTCGCTGGTGACGCGCTGGTGGTGCGCAGCTGCGACGCGAGTGACACGGGACATGGCCCCTACCTAGAGGCATAGGCAGCACCCGGGCAAGGCGGGCGACTGCCGGGCTCACCGACGACTAACAGTGCAACGTTCGGCCGGCCATAGCTCCATGATTCCTACCAATTGTGGTCTCCTCCCGGGCAAGGTCAGCATTTCGAGTGGGCCGTCGCACTGGATATGCAAAACAACGGCCCAAAGTAGCAAAGCCCACAATCCAAATCATTGTTGTTCTGAGAATTTGAGATCCCTGCCCTAAATCCCCAAATCTCCCAAATTTTCTGCCTCCTCCTTCGGTCTCCGATCTCCCCGATCCGCGACCCCAATCCCCAAATCCGTAAATCCCCAACCCCAATCGGACCAATCCGCACTGAGTCGGTGGAGCGGTCGATGGTCGCATCGGAGGCGGTGGGGCGTCGGGCGACCAGCGTGAGGCGGCACCGGCGGACCGTGGAGCGGTGGCGCGGGCTCGATCGTGCAGAGAAGAGCGCGAAGAAGGGCACGGTCGGGTAGAGAAGGGGCACGACGGCATGAAGAAGGCAAGGCGCCAGCGTGCGTGCAAGCGCGGAGAAGGGCACGCCGGTGCGGAGAAGTCAAGACGCTTGCCGCGACAGCCCGCGGAGAAGGGCGAGGTCGAGGCGGAGAAGGCACGCGCCGGCGAGGAGAAGGCAGCGCGGTCGTGGTGGCGGTGGGAAGCGAGAAGAGGCTTGGGCCACTCGCGTGGCGCCGCTCGGTATGGTCTAGGTCTCGGGAAGGCGCTGGAGAAGACGCGAAGTGGAGAATGCCGAGTCGCAGTGGCAAGTTCTTTGGTGGAGTGGAGTCTAGTTAAGAGTCTTGACTATTATTATTAAGGATTTGAGATTCCGTGTCTCAGGTGAGCTAATGAAGTACAGAGTTGACTAGGTGAGGTATAAAACAACGAAGTTAACTGCTATTTTAATTTTTGAAGTAGAATAATTATACTATCATCTTTTATACAAATGGTTTTGAAATAGAATGTTTTAGTGTATTATCTATTATGCAATGTAGACAAATGATAAGAACTAAATATTTGTTATTTCATTTGTGAAATTGCAGAAATGAGGAGGTTTTTAGTTGATAAGAGAAACCTTGCAAGTGATGGTCAGGGAAATACAAATTTAGCTCAACCGCAACAGCAAGCACAAGATCAAAATCCACCACCACGACCAAGTA
Source organism: Otatea glauca (assembly GCA_036346275.1). Classification (NCBI taxonomy): domain Eukaryota; kingdom Viridiplantae; phylum Streptophyta; class Magnoliopsida; order Poales; family Poaceae; genus Otatea; species Otatea glauca. Next base: position 45,237,750 of record CM070711.1, read on the forward strand.
ATACTAACGCTATCCGTGTGTTTAATTTGGATGAAATCGTAAGTGATCCTGCTCTTAGGAAACAAATAGATGAGTATGTCCCTGAAATTCAGGATCAAGTTAGAAGGGCATACATACAAAAAGGACCAAATAACCTATTGTGAATTTTCCTCGCAAACAATTTGGAAATTGTACAAGAGCCTTTTCACAAGCATGGTATGATAAGTATGATTGGATAGAATATAGCGAATCTAGGGATGCGGCATATTGCTTCTATTGCTTCCTCTTTAAGCAAGCAGGAAGGGCAGAACACTTTGGTTTTGATGTGTTCAACAAAACAGGGTTTAGTGACTGGAAACATGCATATAAATCGTTGCCTGAGCATGTTGGTGGTGTAAATAGTGCTCATAACAAGTATGTCAAACATTGTGATGATTTCAAAAATCAAAGACAAAGTGTGTCAAGTAGATTATCTAGTGCAACTCAGGAAGCCGAAAAGTTATATCAAATTCGATTAAATTCTTCTCTACAGTGTTCAAGATATATCATTGCTCAAGGCATGGCTTTTCGTGGCCATGACGAATCTTCTACTTCCTTAAATAAAGGAAACTTTTTAGAGATGATAGATTGGTACAAAGATAAGAATGAAAATGTGAGAAGTGCTTTTGACCACGGCGGTTTAAATTGCAAAATGATTTCCTCTTAAATTCGAAAGGATCTTGCAAAATGTTGTGCACAAGAAATCATGGAGGTTATTATGGGAGAGATTGGTGATAGACAATTTTCTGTACTTATCGATGAGTCGCGTGATATATCAGTGAAAGAGCAAATGGCGGTAATGTTGAGGTTAGTAAACTAGTGATTGATTCATTATTTTATTTATCCATTACTCTATTTTTGCCCTATTTAACCTTATAACAATTTTTGTGTAGGTATGTCAATGATGAAGGGAAGGTTGTGGAACGATTTCTTGCTTTAAAACATGTCACTGATATTAATCCTGTTGACGATCGGGACCGCCAACCGCAAAGAGGGAGGAAGGATTGTGTAAAGGGGTGAGGCCCCAAGTCGTGCTCGTCCGGGAAGGAGGGAGCGTCGGCAGGCACACAGCTCGAGGAAGAAGGGCAGACAAACAGGGGAGACACGGGGTTTATACTGGTTTGAGCCCCTAGGACGGGTAATAGCTCTACTCCAGTCTTGCCCGTAGGCGAAAGATGACTAATAGGCTCCTCGGGGGAGGATGAACAGGGAGCTCGACCTCAGGGCCACTCGGAAGTGGTGGCCGAGGGGGAGCTCGATGAGGTGGTCTGGCGTATGAGTGTGTCTTGAGGTTCTTATTGTTGTTATGCCTTGGCGTTGTCTTTGTGCTCTCTTTTCGGTCTGCCCTCCTCTGATCGAGGTAGTCCTGACGCTTTATAGACCCCTGGGCGTTGATCTCGAGTGCTGACGTCGAGCGATGTCTGTGAGTTGACAGGAGCAGTTAACTCTAGTTCCCACGCAGGGGACTTGACAGGGGTCGCTGGGTCCTAGTTCCCACGCAGGGGATCTGACAAGAGCGGTTGACCTTAGCTCCCACGCAGGGGATCTGACAGGAGTTGGTGGCCCCAATTCCGACGCAGGGGAGAGAGGTCACTCAAGGAAAGGGAATACTATGCTGGAGGCCGGGTTGAAGGTGCCGAGGTCGAGGGAGTTCGCAGGGGCCAGCACAAGCTCAAGGATACCCTTGCCCGAGCTCGGGAACCATCCTCCGAGCTCGGGGAAAACGTTCTAAAGCCCCCGGGGGGGCCTGGACACGTGTTAGGATGATCGATCCCCGACACATCCAATGCACTAAAGGGAGCATTGGTTTGTCTTCTTGATAAGTACAAGCTATCTATTTCTAGGCTAAGAGGGCAAGGATATGATAGAGCTTCAAATATGAGAGGTGAATTTAATGGCTTGCAGAAAAAGATTTTAGATGAAAACCCATATGCTTTCTATGTCCATTGCTTTGCCCACCAATTGCAATTAGTGGTTGTTTCCGTCGCTAGTTGTTGTTCATCTATTCATGATTTTTTTGAGTATGTCTCCTTGATTGTGACCACAACAAGTGCATCTTGCAAGAGAAGGGATGCACTGAAAGAAAGCTATCATAAAAGTATTTTGGATAGGCTTGAGGGTGGTGAGATATTTACGGGAAGAGGCTTGCATCAAGAAACCAATCTTGCTAGGCCCGGGGATACTAGATGGAGTTCACATCATACAACTTTGATTCGCTTGGATCAAATGTGGGACTCGGTGATAGAGGTGCTTGGTACGGTCCATGAAAATGGCTGTGGACCATCTCAAACGGCGGGTTTGATTGAAAAAATGGAGTGCTTTAAATTCATTTTTATTTTAAAGCTTATGTTAAGGTTGTTTGATATCACAAATGAGCTTTCACATGTATGCAAAGAAAAGATATAAATATTGTTCATGCTATGGAATTAATTCATGATGTCAAAGCTCGGTTGGCCATCATGACAGACAGTGGTTGGGAGGAATTCTTTGATGTGGTCCAACAATTTTGTGTTGCTAAAGCTATTCCAGTGCCAAATATGCATGATAAAATACCAGTTAGAGGTCGTTCAAGAGGTGAAGGGTATATTATCACTAACCTTCATCATTACAGTGCTGAACTTTTCTATGTGGTTATTGACCAAATATGTGCCGAGATGAATCATCGGTTTGGAGAAGCAACTACAGAGATACTAGTATGCTTCTCATGTCTTGATCCAAAGAACTCTTTCTCCAAGTTTGACATTGAGAAGCTTGCTCGACTTGCTGAAATTTATAATTTAGATTTCTCTGACGGTGATCGTGCAATAATAAGAGACCAACTTGAAACTTATATTCTTCATGTGAGAAGGCATGGTGCCTTTGATACTTGTAAAGATCTTGCAAGTTTGGCTACAAAGATGGTTGAAACTAGAAAACATATGGTTTTTTCATTGGTTTACAAACTCATTGAATTGGCATTGTTATTGCCGGTGTCAACAGCATCTGTCGAAAGAGCCTTTTCAGCAATGAAAATTATCAAGTCTAAATTGCGCAGCAAGATTAATGATGATTGGTTCAATAACTTGATGGTTTGCTATATCGAGCGGGACATATTTAAATCACTTGATGATGTTACTATTATGCGACGGTTCCAAATCATGAAGACTCGGAAAATGAATTTGCCTCGTACTAGATGTGACTAGCACATTAGTAGTACGTGCTGCACTAATTCAATACTCGCCCCCCCAAAATAACCAAAAAGTTCCAGAGGCATCTTCCATTCATTTCCATTTTGGTCAATTTTGAGAAATTCAATCACATTCAAGAGCATTTCGATAGGTCTCAACAGTAGATACAACCTAAGAAAACGAAAACTTTCCCACAAATGATACGGGAGTCGACAGATAAATACCACCAGGGAAAGGTAAGCTGAGCAGATCATTCAAATAGTGTTAACTACGATAAAACACAGGAGTGGCGTTCGATGTTTTTTATGTTACTTAATGCACTAATCAATGTTTTTTATCTTGCAGAGTCTCTTTTAGTGTGATTGGATCTTTGTTAATGAATCATCGAAGCGTTCATAGTATCGCAATGAGGTACTTGTCACATCTTTTTTTGTTTTATTCATGAATGTTCACATGTGTATTGAATGATGCTTTCAATAAGAAAACTTATTGTAGTTCTT